>CM061133.1:101847268-102502639 GCA_030789695.1 Scilla litardierei
AGATGTTTATGCCATGTTGTAACGACTGCTTTTCATGTATCTGGATTTAATATAATATAATATATGTTTTGGTGGATTTTCTCCTCTTGTGTGGTTTTCGTCTCCGTAGTTTTCATTTTCGATCGATTCGTCGTATTTTCTCATTTCTTCCTTAGGATTGTTGATTTCGAAGTATGTCACCCGTGACGGACTTCATAACGGTCGTATCTAACTATTAGATCAAGCCTAGGAGTCTTAGGAATCGATCCCGGGGCCCCGCGCTCCGTATCGGAACTTTCTGTGCTTATTAGCCGGTATAAGAAGGGGCACCGACCGACTAGATGACGATCCAGTCGGTCGGCAATCCTTCTTGGACCGACTAGTTAGCTTTCTAAATTTCTCAGGAGTTACTGTTTATCGTTAGTCGGTCTAAGAACGTTGGTTGACCGACTAGGTTGCAAACTAGTCGGTCAGCAATGCTTCTTTAACCGACTAACACATCATCTTAATTTTAGTTGAGTTACTGTTTACTCTTAGTCGGTCTAAGAACGTTCATCGACCGACTAGATGCTAAACTAGTCAGTCAGTACTTGTTCATGGACCGACTAACTCTAAATCCTATTTTCGTTCAGGAGTTACTGTTTACACTTAGTCGGTCTGCGTTGGTCGACCGACCGACTAGTTGCCAAACTAGTCGGTCAGTGGTTGTTCTTTGACCGACTAACCAGTGTTAAAACCCTAATTTCTGGGCAGCCGCCAGCCCAACCTATTTAAACCTAACCCAAACGTTTTCTTCTTCTCCAACACGACCCAAAACCCTAAAATCCTCCCCCCTTCAGCCCCCATCTTCCTCCAAGCTCCATTTCTCCATTCCAAGCCCTAAATCCATCATCCAATCCATCCATCCACTCTTTCTACCTCTCATCTTCCCCAAAATCTCACCAAATCCATCAAAACCCCAAAATCCCCCAAAACCCTAGTTTCCCCAAACTTCTCCATTTGCTTTCAGATCTGATCCTAGGGTTCCCCGGAGTATTTCTTCCGCCTCCTCTCGGTAAGAAATCGATCTACCGTTGTTTTCATATCCTATTGTAATTTTTATGAAACCCTAATAAAATACTTGTGTTTTGATGATTGTTCCCCATAACAGCGATTTCCCCCGTAAGCTAGCATCCGCGGAAACGAACTTTCGTAACCGTCATCCCCGGTGATAGGCAAGTGAAACTTGCCTCTCTTGATTTGGGCCATGTCTTAGGCCATTACCTTGTTTTAGCGTAAAAGAGACTAGACGGTGAAAGGATAGCCGTTTAGACGCCATTGACCTAGCTTGACAACGAAGCTTGGTCCGTCACCCCCATCATGCTCATATGTCACGTTTACTTTAAATTAACGGTACGCGAATATGTTCATGTCATTGCATTTCGCCTGTCACGTTTAAATTCCATTAACTGTACGCAATTATCTGTTCATGGCATTGAATAGTGATTAGTTATCGTGATTGCGTAGCACACGCTACAATCCCATGTTTCCTGGCTCGTGTTCCAGAAGCGAGCCCTGTAGTTGCTAACCCCAACGCTCGGATGTCAACACACACTTATTTTCCTGGCTCGTGACCAGAAGCGAGCATAATGAGTTGCTAACCACAACGCTCGACACATGTGGGTGGGGTAAGAGATAAGCGGACTGAGCCCGAGTTGGCTTGATCAGCCACTCCGGCCAGCAGGTGAAATCTCTAGTGTTTAAGTGATTGATAGTGATAGAGATAAACGAGTTGGCCAGCAAGTGGACTCTCTATGCACTAAGTGTTAAGTGATAAGTGTTAAGTGATAAGTGAAAAGTGATAAGTGTTAAGTGACAAGTGATAAGTGATAAGTGATTAGTGAATTGGTAGCTTTTGCTACATCGTGAGTGCTTGCCTCTCTTTTAAACTGTTGCATCATATTCAACTGCCATGCCATTGTTTAACATTGAAATGCTAGGTTGTTAGTCACTTTCAGTTTCCTTGCCCAAGTCTTTTTAGACTTGCTGACATGTGCCCCTTTCTCTTTTGGGTGACGCATGTTAGACCTTGAGCCTGAGTTGCTTGCTGAGGGTGAGGTGTTTGCGGACGCCGAGCTTGCGCCCGTGTTGGACGGGGAGTACGTGGACACTGGGGACCAGTCCTAGTGTCTTCGTGGTGTTTTACTTTTGTTAGACAGTTGTTTTGTTGTCGGTGCGTAGCACCTTTACTCTGTTATGTCGTTGCTTTTGTTTGGCCTTGTTCTGGGCCTTTAGACTCTTTCTTTTAGCCTGGTGGCTTTTCCGTGATGTTGAATATTTTGTGGACAAACTTTGGGATTGGTATTTCATATCCGTCTCATATTATTATTATTGTTGTTGTTTCGATTGCAATTACAGGGGCCTGCTTATATTAAATTGACGCTTATCGGGTTTGGGGCTTCGCCGCTCCACTCCCGTGCGGACCTTTTCACGTCTCGCCTCCATTTTAGGGAAACGGGTCGTGACACATGTCATACACTCTGCCTGCTCACGTGCACCTTTTCCACACTTCATGTAAGGGCTAGTTGGGGTATGGTATTCCTACTGGGTCACGCTTTAACGTGCCTCACCGTTGACTTTTCAGGTGTTGGTGTTGGTGTTGGTTGGTGGCTATGAGGTGGAGCAGTGGAGTTCTGTGGATGAGTTAAGTTTGGGTGGTGAGGGGAGAGGAGAGGGTGTTTGTACTTTTGGGGTTTTGTTTGGGTAGTGACGAGATGTTAATGATGAAAGTATGTACAGATGGATGATGTATAAAAATCAGACTTTTCTTCGGGTTTAGTTAGTGTACAGTTTTCCTATGTGTTTCTTTCTGTGTTTATGTTATTGGTTGTTTGGTTGTGCTTTGGAAACATTACAGGTACAACCCAAGCAGTGCGCAGTGGCCTACTGGTTTCTTTGTAGTTTTTCTTTTCTCCTTCGTAACACTCGCTGCTCTGGGATAACCTGGGACAGATTCGTACTTCCCGGGTATCCTGGGAAGCGGGGAATTATAGGTACAGGCGACTGAAGTACATAAGACAGGCACCTATCAACCATCAGGCGCCTGACGATTGTTCAGAAGTCGCCTAAATGTCAAAATGTGTAACATGTCAATTTTGAGCTCAAATCCATCTTGTTAGCCGACTGATGTAGAGTTTACATTCGCATGTCTATCTTCAAGCGCCTAGACTTCGTTCTTCAGTCGTCTGAATGCACAAGTGTGTAAGTTGACATTTCTCAGCTCCTTTCCATCCTTCCTGACAGTCGCCTGCTAAAGCCTTTACAGGCGCCTGCACAGTGGTACAGGTGACTGTGTAGTCTTATATAGTCGCATGTCCTAGCTCAGATTATAGCTGTTGGAAATAATCTGACGTTGATCAGTCGACTGTCCCTTGTCCGTCAGTCGCCTGTCCAAGCCGTAAAATGCCAGATTCTAGCCGTTGCAGATTTTCTCTTTTGGCTTTTTGCTTGGGTTTTATGGGGTTTTTTCTGGCTTTATATATATAGAAGATACCTTAGATCTATTATAACTCTTGATTCATATTGAATATCATAGAGATTCATTAAACCACTCACATTTCTCTCATTTCCATCTTTGAGCTCTAATCCTCTTCATGCATCAAAGCTAGCTCAAGGGAAATTCTCCAAGTGCCATCAAGCTCATCTCAACACTTAGAGATCCTCTTCTTTGCCTTGCATTCATTATTGAGTAAGTTCATCTCATCAAGGTATATGTAAGAGTATTTATTTCATCTTTGTGAAGCGAAACCATAAATCTCTTTGTGGGAGTTAGTTACTCTCATTGTGGGAGTTTAACCATTGTGTAGGGTTGATTGTGTCCTAGTGTAGGATAACTCTAATTCTCTGTGTGGGAGTTAGTTTCTCTCTGAATGGGAGTTAGACCCTTGTGTAGGGTAAGTTGAATCCTTGTGTATGACAAATCCCTTGTGTAGGGTATCCCTTGTGTAGGGATTGTATTCACTACCTTGCGTAGGATCATAGTGAATATTGGTGTGGCTGGATGTACCCAAGTTGGGGGGACCATGGTAAAATCTCTTGTGTTTGCGTATGTTTAATTATGCAGATTAAATTCCTCTTGCACTTATAATTCCGCATTTGCAACCTTAATTTATAATTACAACATTATTGTCATTACTCTATTCACTCCCCTCTAGAGTATTTATTATTAGTATTGCAAGGTAGACGGTCCTTATATTTATTTCATAGAATATTTGTAGCCTTGAATAGATGCACACACGCACGCACACACACATACACAATGGCATCTTTTTCCATCATAGGGAACCAAAGGATTATCCTAGAATCCATCACATTTGATCGCATGCTCAATACACTCTTTATAGTGTATTTAGAGCAGGATCAGACGTCTGGTATAGAGTCCCCAGACGTCTGGCATGTTAGCTTTTGAGCTAACTTGACATGGCCATGAGTCAGTCGTCTGAAGTTCTATGACCAGGCATCTGAACAGTTCATCAGACGTCTAGGCCATGAACTCCAGTCGACTTAACTGAATAAGTTGTTTTTCTCGAACCCTCTGTTTTTCTCACCCACATTTGTCAGCCGTCTGTAGAAGGCTCAGACTACTGAACAGTTGATCATCCATCTAACAAATGTTTGTTGAGTATTGATTCCCCGGATTTGGTTTTGGATGATAAGCAAACATAAATATCGTGTACTAACTGTTTGTGAGCGCAGTTATGGAGATCGTCACCAAAAGAATACGTATATCTAAAGCGACGTCTCAAGACTTCTCAATACACGTGATCGTGTGCCTGAAGCTTCGTTGAAGCTCAAGGAGCAATATTGAAGTCAAGAAGAATGAAGATTGAAGCTTTAAAGACGGTTCGTCATGTATTATTTATTGTCTTCTAGCTTCATAGATTAGAATGTTAAGCCTTGAGTAGGACTTACATAATTATCTTCATTTCGCTCATATCTTAAAGCTAGGATTATCATAGAAGCTATTAGAAACTTTTCCGAAGCTTATCGCTTCTTCCCTCGGCTTCTAGTGCATCTTAGTTGGTTCATGTAGAAGTACCAACCGACTAGATGACGATCTAGTCGGTCGGGAACTCTTCATGAACCGACTAGATGTCCTTGATCATTTCAGCCCAGGCCCTGTTGATCAATTAGTCGGTCAAAGAAGGTTCACCAACCGACTAGATGCCGATCTAATCGGTTAGAAATCCTTCTCAGACCGACTAGTTATCATTGCCTCTTTTCAGCCTGAGCTACTGTTTCGAGTTAGTCGGTCTAAGAACGATTGTTGACCGACTAGTTGAGCAACTAGTCGGTTGGCATTTGTTCTCAGACCGACTAGTTCAACTTGTTTCCAGCCTGTTGTTTTTCTCTCTTAGTCGGTCAAAGAACACTCACCGACCGACTAGTTGTGCAACTAGTCGGTTGGCAAGTCTTCTTAGACCGACTAGTTCTTAATGCCTGGAACTTTATCATTTGGTTGTTTTCCAGTTAGTTGGTTCATGAAGTATCACCGACCGAATAGTTTCCAATCTAGTCGGTCAGTGATCCTACTTAGACCGACTAACTGCTTCAGAAATATGACCGTTGGAAATCTTTTGAGCACGATTTTTCTTGCCTCTATAAATACAAACCTGATTCGTTTGAGGCAAGGTGAGAGGTCCATTATCCAAGTTATTTCAGACCTAAGAGAAGAGTAATCTCAAGCTATTTCCAAGCTCTCTCTTCCTCACAAGAATCTCTCCCTTCACTCTTTGAGCCCTAATCCTCAAGAGAGATTCTCTCCATTGTGAGCCATTCAAGCCAAGAGCTTGATTCTAGTCACCATCCTCCATCCTAGGCCTCCATTGCTGGTCATCTTCTTGGAGCTAGGGTTTGGTGACATCTTCTTCCCTAAAATCCATCTTTGCCCTAATTTGGTAAGTATACTCAAGGCATAGGATTTTGTGATAAGTGTTTCATTATTTTATTTCAATTGATATCGTAATTGTGTCTCTCGGTTGTGAGAGAGGGTGTGATCCCGGTTTATGGGAGTCACATGTCTTTTGTATGATTTGGTCTTATGAAGGTTTTTCACAAGAATTTCATAGTGCTAAATCTTGGGTTAGTGGTTTCTAACTCAAGTATCCGGAGGGGATCCGGGTGGTTGGGACGTAGGATCACCGGGAACAAGTCGGGGAGACTTGGGTGGATCCGAACCCGTTACATACTTTGTTTGTGTTTGATAATTCTTGTTGATTGTTATTTATTCCGCATTGTCGTTTGTATCGTGCACAATAGTTAGGAATAACTCTCTTAATTATTCTAAAGTACTATTCACCCCCCCTCTAGTACATGTGCAGTAGCTTCACAGGGCACTACAATTGGTATCAGAGCCAAGGTTAAAGCTACAAGTTCAAAGCTATGACAAACAACGACTACAACGTCTTCAAGGATCGTCAAGGAGCTTCTTCAGTTTTGGAAGGGCAATCCTCAACTAGGCCTCCCTCCTTCAATGATACCAATTACGGGTACTGGAAATACCGGATGGAGACTTTCCTCCGGAGTGCTTCATTGTGGAGAGCCACGTTGACGACGTACGTCGAGCCCGAAGAAGAGGATTTCGCAAAGTGGACTACCGCGGAGGTCGCCGCGGAGGTAAGCAATGCCAAGGAAATGAACACCTTGCAATGCGCTTTGGAGCCCGAGGACTTCAATAAGATATTCACATGTAAGAGTGCATATCAAATATGGAACTCCCTCCTCATCTTGCATGAAGGAACAAGTAGGGTAAGAGACTCCAAACTTGTTGTTGTAAATAAAGATTTCGAATTATTTCATATGCAACAGGGCGAGAAGATGAAAGAGTATTATGCTCGATTCGTTGACATTACCAACGAATTGGAGGTTCTTGGGAAAACCTACACCCAAAAGGAGAAAGTCTCAAAGATCATCTATGGAATTCCTTCTTATTGGGAAAAGCGTACCTTCGCCATCGAGGAAGGTAATGATATGAGTAAGTATACTGTCATACAACTAATGGGTACCTTGATGTCTTATGAGGTACGCAAGGACAGTAAGCTCATGATGAAAGAAAAGATGAAGTCGTACTTGAAGCAAGACGAGCCAAAGAAAAAGGCGATTGCGTACAAGGCCTCTCCATCTACCGATGATGAAGAATCGGAAGAAGAATCGGAAGAAGAGTTGGACATGGAAGCATTGGTCGATTTTGCAAAGAAGTTCGACCGATTCTTTCGGCAAGGTAAGTTGAAGAGTAAATCAAAATTTATTTCGACTAATGCTTCTACTCCTGTGTGTTATAAATGCAATAAGCCAGGACATATCAAGCCGGATTGTCCTCTAAACAAACACAAGGAGAAGTGGAAGGCTTCCAAGCACGACAAGTCGAGAAGGCACAAGAAAGGACTTGTAGGCACTTTCACCGACTCCGACTCCTCAAGTGGAGAGTCGGACGATGAAAGAGTGGAGAAAGCACACACGTGCTTCATGGGAAAAGAGGAACGTGATCAAGATACCTCCTCCGATGAAAGCGAGGATGGAAGCGAGGATGAAGGCGATGAGGTAACCATGGATGAACTTAGATTAGCCAACGAACAACTTTGGAATAAGTTTTCTAATTTGGCTACTAGATTTAATAAGACTAAAAATGAGCTAGATAGTCTTAAAACCTCGCATAAGCCTAACATCGTCAACAACGACACCGTTATTGAAGATTTGAGAAATGAGATTGTAAATCTCAAGTCTCAACTTGAGCATGTTCATATCGAGGACTCGGATGAATATGTGATAGCGGATTTGACGTCCCAAAACTCAACTTTGAGTATTGAGAATAAAAATCTCAAATCACGTGTTTGCACACTCACATCGCAAGTGTCCACCTTGGATGCTTCGATGTATTCTCTCACCGAGAAATATGAGTGCACATTAGGCCGAATTCATGAATTCAATAAAGGTAAGGGCCATGTGGATAATATCCTAAATGACTTACATCCGGCCAATCACCATATTGGCTTGGGGTGTAAGATAGGAGACTCATCCAAATCGGCCACGACCTTTGTTAGGCCATCTTCCGAAGCTTCTACTAGTGGGAGTAAACACTTCATTGGTAGTTCTTCTACCAATGGTGCTTCCGCTAGGAACACAATCCCATTTGGAAAGAAACCCACTTTGGGTGGACCTCCAAAGAAGGGCCATGCTTTCATGTATACCATGCCACGTAGGAACGCACATCCTACTCCACATGTTAGCACATATGATGATTTTTATGCTCCGCATCCACGAGCACATGCACACCATGTGAGACACACTCATGCACGTGTTCCACCACATGCATATATTCATTCACATTCTCATATGAATGATTATCATCATGCACCATTGCATCATATGCCATATGCTTACCCACGACATGCATCACATAGAAATCAACAACGTATGCATGTTCCCAATAGGATTAGGACTCCCAAGACATACACCATTTGGGGTCCGAAGAACACAAGCATGTATAATAAGGATTTGTATGTGCAATCATATATTAATGATATTATTTTGAATGATGACTATGTTGGGAAATCAAGGTCCTCTTGGACTTGGTTTCCGAAGGGTTAGTCTTCATTGACCCTTCATTGATTGGTACCATAAGCTTAATTTCATTTTTATGGGTACCAACGCAATTGTGGTAAGAATTGGTTTATTTTTTATTTGCATATTAATCGTGGATGTGCATGTTAATTTGAAACTTAAATTCATATTGAATTTGAATTTAGTTAGGATATGTGTTACATTAATTTGAATTAGTCCATTAAATTTGTTGCCTAACCCATAGGATCCAAAAGGATTTTTGGATACCAAAATGATACTTTCTAGGTTCAATCCATCATGGGATACCAACCCTACCAACTCATTGATTTGCAAAGTTGTTCATTCAAATGGAGTTGATGGTGCTTAAGTGATGCACCAAAGTAGGGGGAGCTTAATGTTGTAAGTATCTTCTTACATTTGATATACATTTGGTATCCATGTGTGTTGATTGCATGCATTGTTAGAATATTTACATTGGTATCATTTTGTTTCAATTTGTATGCTAGAATTGTGCATGCCATAAGTTCTATGATGAGTGTATTTCTTTTGGGCATAACACTTTTTGCATGTTACTCTTGGTATCATATTTGCTACATTTGGTTTTCACATTGGATTTTTGTCTCTGATGTTGATTTCATCGCTCAACGATTAACTTGGTTAAATAGAAATTCTTTCTATGGAAACATAGAATTGTTTTCCATGCACTCTATTTAACTAAGAATGTTGATATTGGAGAGTATGTTCCAAAACTCAATAAGTGAAATTGATTTGAGTTTTGATGATTTCGTATTTCGATTTTCGCCTATGGCTTGATGATTTCGTTTTTTCGATTTTTGCCTATGGTTTGATGATTTCGTATTTCGATTTTCGCCTATGGCTTGATGATGTCATTTTTCGATTTTCGCCTATGGTTTGATGATTTCGTATTTCGATTTTCGCCTATGGCTTGATGATTTCGTATTTCGATTTTCGCATATGGCTTGATGGTTTCGTTTTTCAATTTTCGACTATGGTCATGATTGGCACGCTTTGACTTTCTTCGGTATTTTACATTTGGTATTTTACTTTGGTGTCATTTGGACCGTGGTCGTATTCTTAGACTCTCTTGCTTTAATTTCTTAGCCATTGAAATCTTGTCGTTGTTCTCCTCCCGCTCTTTTTTCTAATACCAAAGGGGGAGAGAATTAATAATGACAATGTGCTAATTGATAATTCAAAGCAATTTACCGTTAATCTAAGTTGATATGTTAGATTCAGGGGGAGTTAAGATATAAAATGGATTTAGATCCTAAATTGCGATAATAGGATTCATATTTTATATTTCCCTCGTCTGCTTGATGCGTATGAATATTATTGAATACGGAACTAACGTGTCATCAATGCAAGGGGAGTAAGTAAATTTCAATTGAATCATTATTATTGATTATTATTTATGTTGGTTTGTCATCACCAAAAAGGGGGAGAATGTTGAGTATTGATTCCCCGGATTTGGTTTTGGATGATGAGCAAACATAAATATCGTGTACTAACTATTTGTGAGCGCAGTTATGGAGATCGTCGCCAAAAGAATACGTATATCTAAAGCGACGTCTCAAGACTTCTCAATACGTGTGATCGTGTGCCTGAAGCTTCGTTGAAGCTCAAGGAGCAATATTGAAGTCAAGAAGAATGAAGATTGAAGCTTTGAAGACGGTTCGTCATGTATTATTTATTGTCTTCTAGCTTCATAGATTAGAATGTTAAGCCTTGAGTGGGACTTACATAATTATCTTTATTTCGCTCATATCTTAGAGCTAGGATTATCATAGAAGCCATTAGAAACTTCCCAAAGCTTATCGCTTCTTCCCTCGGCTTCTAGTGCATCTTAGTTGGTTCATGTAGAAGTACCAACCGACTAGATGACGATCTAGTCGGTCGAGAACTCTTCATGAACCGACTAGATGTCCTTGCTCATTTCAGCCCAGGCCCTGTTGATCAATTAGTCGGTCAAAGAAGGTTCACTGACCGACTAGATGAAGATCTAGTCGGTTAGGAATCCTTCTCAGACCGACTAGTTATCATTGCCTCTTTTCAGCCTGAGCTACTGTTTCGAGTTAGTCGGTCTAAGAACGATTGTCGACCGACTAGTTGAGCAACTAGTCGGTTGGAATTTGTTCTCAGACCGACTAGTTCAACTTGTTTCCAGCCTGTTGTTTTTCTCTCTTAGTCGGTCAAAGAACACTCACCGACCGACTAGTTGTGAAACTAGTCGGTTGGCAAGTCTTCTTAGACCGACTAGTTCTTAATGCCTGGAACTTTCTCATTTGGCTGTTTGCCTGTTAGTCGGTTCATGAAGTATCACCGACCGACTAGTTTCCAATCTATTCGGTCAGTGATCCTTCTTAGACCGACTAACTGCTTCAGAAATATGACCGTTGAAAATCTTTTGAGCACGATTTTTCTTGCCTCTATAAATACAAACCTGATTCGTTTGAGGCAAGGTGAGAGGTCCATTATCCAAGTTATTTTAGACCTAAGAGAAGAGTAATCTCAAGCTATTTCCAAGCTCTCTCTTCCTCACAAGAATCTCTCTCTTCACTCTTTGAGCCCTAATCCTCAAAAGAGATTCTCTCCATTGTGAGCCATTCAAGCCAAGAGCTTGATTCTAGTCACCATCCTCCACCCTAGGCCTCCATTGCTGGTCATCTTCTTGGAGCTAGGGTTTGGTGACATCTTCTTCCCCAAAATCCATCTTTGCCCTAATTTGGTAAGTATACTCAAGGCATAGGATTTTGTGGTAAGTGTTTCATTATTTCATTTCAATTGATATTGCAATTGTGTCTCTCGTTTGTGAGAGAGGGTGTGATCCCGGTTTGTGTGAGTCACATGTCTTTTGTATGATTTGGTCTTGTGAAGGTTTTTCACAAGAATTTCATAGTGCTAAATCTTGGGTTAGTGGTTTCTAACTCAAGTATCCGGAGGGGATCCGGGTGGTTGGGACGTAGGATCACCGGGAACAAGTCGGAGAGACTTGGGTGGATCCGAACCCGTTACATACTTTGTTTGCGTTTGATAATTCTTGTTGATTGTTGTTTATTCCGCATTGTCGTTTGTATCGTGCACAATAGTTAGGAATAACTCTCTTAATTATTTTAAAGTACTATTCACCCCCCCCCCCCCTCTAGTACATGTGCAGTAGCTTCACAGGGCACTACAATGTTCTCCAGACGTCTGATTGTCTTGTGTTAGATTTCTACAATATGTTTCTGTCTTCAAAACTCTACCGGTTTTTCTGTGTTTATAATTTCTCATCCATTCCTTGGTCATTAGATTTCATTCTTCACTGGCTTTCCAATGCATTTTGAATCACCTCAATCGCAGTTCATTTGTGGAAGTTATGACTATTTTGGTGATCTAATGTTTTTCTGGAAAGATTCTGTCAGACGCTATATAACGTCGGACCAGTCGTCTGACCCTTGTACATCAGACGTCTGGTCGTGTCCAAAAATCTAGCCGTTGGGATTTTTGTGTAGCCGTTATTTTTGTCATTTAGTTGGATGTTTTGAGGTGCTATTTAAGCTAGTTTGAGAGTGAGTTTTTGGCATCTCTCCACACTTATAGAAAGCATTTTAGAGAGACAAAAGCTTGATGACAAAGCTCATCATCATCTTCACTCTCTCTTCTCCGACTCTTATTGCATAATCTAGTGGTTGAACCCCTAGCCTAAGGAGAAGCTCCCAAGTGCATCACGTTCATCATCTCAAGCACTTGGCTTCCACACTTCCATGACTTCATCTTCACATAGGTAATATCTATTCAAGGCATAAGTGTGTAATTTGAGTTACATTTGTTTCGTTGTAGCCTTGCTCCCGGGTTGTCGGAGTGCCTTTCTGGAAAGAGATGTTGCCCCTTGGAATAGGGTGTGCTCTTGGAAAAGAGTGTGGCACTTAGAATAGTGCGTGTTGGTATTCCAAAAGGAATTTTGTATTTGTGCTCATGTAGTGGGAGAATTGTCAACAAAGCACCAGGTTGTGGTGTTGGTTGTTTGTTCCTTGGATAAAGCTTGTTAGTAGAATCCATGGAGTGCGATTGCAATGTGGGACTGGAGTAAAATCGCCTTGGAATAGTGTTCAGAACTAGGATATGCCTCGTGTGTTTGAGTTTTGCATTGGCGTATTTCTATTTGTGATTGCTGCTAATGAGCTATTCACTTTCATTTCTGATGTGTTGTGTGTTTAATTTTAATAACTTTTAATTACACACTTTTGCTCACCTTTACACTATTCATCATTCCCTTCTAGTGTTTTGTGTAGCCACAGGCCGCAATACTATCATCAGTATCATCACTATCACTATTACAAGTACCTACATCATTAACATGGGTAGATGCACTTACCTTTGATATGGATGCCATGAAGCACATAAGTGATCTCACCTCTGTTTCTCTTTCGAGAATGATGATGATGATGATGATGATGATGATGATGACTCCTTCGAGCTTTCATCTCCATCACTATGGTCTCATGCCATAAACGCTCTTTTCTTTGGCTTATTTAGTTTCTCCTCTTTGTGACTCCTTTTTCTTCTCTCCTTGTCGTTGTCATTATCTTTGCTTCTTATTCTCCTATCCTTGCTGTCAGTTTTCCCATTGTACGTGTTCCTCTCCAATGGACAATCTCTCCTTACGTGTCCTGGCTTATTGCAACCAAAACATATAATCTCATTAGTTATACGTGAAAGTCGTTTAGAGAACTTACCTCTTAGGAATTTCTTGAAGCTTTTGGAAAGGAGTGACGTTATTTCTCATCTCGTTCCGAGAATTCCGACACTGTATCACTAGTTTTGGCCTTGAAAACTAAGCTTTTCTTCTTTGGTTGTGCCTCCTCCTTCTCTTCGTTTAGCTCAATCTCATATGCCATGAGATTGCCCATAAGCTCTTCCAAAGTGACTTTGTTCATGCTGTTGGCTTCACGTATGGTCGTTGTCTCCGGTTTCCACTCCAGACTTAATGACCTAACAATTTTCATCACTCATTCATACATGGGAATTTTCTTACCTAATCCAACAAGATCAATAATAATTTCTGAAAATCTAGTGTTCATTTGAGTAATATATTCATTCTGAAGCATTTTAAATGATCAAACTTTGAATTTAACATATTAATACGAGACTCCTTTACCTTGTCGGTCCACTGGTGTGTTACCTCTAACATGTGCCAAATTTGGTGAGTGGTCTTGTATTGTGATACACATGTGACCTCGAAACCTACAAGTGCACAAAATAATGCATTTATAGCTTTGACATTGAGAGTACATTTCTTTCTTACCTCCATCTCCCACATCTCCATGGGTATAGTTAGCCTATGGTATCTGTTCTTATTAATTGCCCAAATGTTCAAGTCAAGCAATTGGAGATGATACATCATACGTATATTCCAGTTGTGGTAGTTGGTGCCGTCAAAAAGTGGGGTCGGGAAGTAGAGAAGCCTTCTCTGTGATGTGATGTTGATGCCATCTTCTAAACTAAGCTCGGATACCACATGTTGGGGAACCTGAGATGAGCAAGCTAAACACTAAGTGGGTATTGATTAGTGTTTCTAAAAATAAAGCACAAATAAAATAAATTTTATCTAAAATTTAGCCTAAGTCTCTTAAGGATGTTACTCATTAAGTACTTAATC
This sequence comes from Scilla litardierei, assembly GCA_030789695.1. Classification (NCBI taxonomy): domain Eukaryota; kingdom Viridiplantae; phylum Streptophyta; class Magnoliopsida; order Asparagales; family Asparagaceae; genus Scilla; species Scilla litardierei. The sequence goes on from CM061133.1 coordinate 101,861,505, forward strand.
AACTTACTAATTAATATTTGTAAGAATAAGAGATAATGTTATGCAATGGAAATTTAAACAACCCAAGTATGCAAGTAATAAAATGAAGGCAAAATCACAACGCAAACACAATATGATTTCAATCTGGTTCACCCACTATAGGCTACCCCAGTCCACAACCTCCTTGTTGGGATTTTCCACTAATTTCTCTAAATCAAGAGAGAAAATGTCTCCAATAATGGCTTCTACAACATACACATAACTTCTCTTGCTAGGGTTTCCATATACAAACCAATAACCTCTTCTTCAAAGAGGACCTCCAAGAGGCTTCTTACAACACAACCAATTTACCACCACACTATATGGTTTTACACTTTACTTTACTTTGCAAATGATGAGTTGAACACCTTTCCTATAGCCAAGTTTTGAATTGAAACTTTTGTGGTGGCTAAGTGAAAAGTGAAGAGGTCCTTGGATCTCTAAGAAGAATGCTTTGGCTTAGAGAGATCTAGGACTTAAATTTCTTCTCAAGAATGTCAAGATGAAAGCTTGATGAGAAGAGAATTTACGTTAGCCAAAAAGAAATTTTGTTAAAACCTACCTTTTTGATTGAAAAACACTTTTGGCTTAGAAGAGAGCTTGGAGAAAGAGTAAAAGAGTGCTTTGAATGCTTATAAAACTTGGAACTATGATCATTAAAAGATTTTAATAACTCCAGCCAACTCTCAGTATGTATAGCCCATTTTATCGTTCAAATTTTATCTCAAAATGCCCTTACAACGGTTGAAAAAGCCAAATCCCGTAAAATCTGAAAATTTGTCTTTAACATAGAATAGTTGGCTATGTTATGAATAGGCCCATGAGGCCCATTGGGTATACAGCCCACTATTGAAAGCTATAAATATAAGGGTAGGGGGCTCTTAATTCTCTACACCTATTTCCCTACTTTTCCCTTCACAACACGTTATCAGCACGATCACGCTCGTTGGAGAAGGCGGCGGCTCGCGAGGAAGGAGATCCATCAATCGCTTAGATTCAAGAAAATCGTAATCTTCTCAACGGGGAGCGAAAAGGGCATCCTTCACCAACCGTCGACTAGATTCCCTTGTCGAATCTAGAGGTAAAAATCAAAACTTTTTAGATCTAAAACTTGTGTTTCACGTAGATCTGCATGATTTAAGATCAAAAAGTTTGAAAACACGGTAAAAATCTTTCTTTATTTAGATCCGCATGTCTAAAAACAATAAAAATCAGTTTTTTAGAGATCTAAATGCTTGAAAAATCCGTTTTTTATCACCCGACCTTGATCCATACTCCGCACGCCCGAAGGGCGAAATGGCGGCGCTTCACAAGCGCCGCCGGCGACCAAAACACCGCAGCCATAGGCCGCGGCGGCCGCGGCCTCAGGCCGCGGCCCGCCGCCGCCACGGCGGCCGTGCCTTGCGAGGCCAGCCGTCGCGGCGGCACGCCGCGGGCCCCCCTAGGGTTTTTCCGAAACCCTAGCCCTAAACGGGCCAATTTTTCGGGGGAGGCCCAATTAACCCTAATGGGTTGTTTTCATGGCCCAAAAAGCCTAAAAATTAGCCCATTTACACAAAAAAATTTTCTTTTTTTTATTTTTGGCCCTAAAAGCCCAAAATAATTAAAGAAACTTTATAAAAAGGGTTTAAAGTGGTAAACAAAACATTAAAAATATGGATCAAAGGTAAAAAGTTTTTTCAAAAATAATTTTAGCACGTCACACACTATTTAGATTATTTAATTAATCTTTACATGCCTGTGATATGATTACCTGCGTGGTTGTATATTTTCCATATATTATCTGCGTGGATGTGCGATTAGGCTATGTTTTTAGGGATCAGCCAGGTTTCCGACACCTTTTAATTTCCTGCAATTTTTTCCTTTCTTTTGAGAGAATTTGTAAGTGATGATATAAATGTAAAAAGAAGACCGGCGAACACCAAAAAGGAGCTGAAGGCGTATGCACAAAGATGAAAGGGGCTTCTCTCTGAAGCTCCCGAGTTGTACTTATTCTTTCATGCAACTTTTGATGTAATTTCGGACTGTCTTTTTCTTTTCGGTGTCGGCTGGCTGATCCACATAATCCTGAGTTATTTTTTTCATTGATTATACATTAATTGCGTGGATGTTAACTATTTTCATGCCATGTTAATGTTACAATGAAACTGTCAAAAAGCATGCGTGGATGTTATTAATCTCTTTTAATTATTCACGTTATGAAACCGTCAAAAAGCATGCATGGATGTTAAATTTTCTTTAATAAATTCATGTTATGACAATGCTTAAAATACATGCGTGGATGTCTATTTTTATTCAGTTTAATGATCCATGTTGTTTTTATATTACTAGATCATTCAATGGCCAGACTTGCGAATGTCCGACTTTTCGGTCCTGAAGGCCGATGGGTCAAACTACCTGAGTTGGCAGTTGGACCTGAAGTTCCATCTGCGCTCTCATGGTTTCAGTCTCACACCGACTGAGAAGGCAACAAAAGTACTGCCTCAGCCGACAAGGATGCTTCTAAAGAAGCACCTCATACAGAGGAAGTTTCCGATATACTAAAGGCGAAAGCCATTATCTATATCAGGAAACATTTAGACTCGACTCTGAAGGACGAGTACCTTACTGTAGAGGATCCTTACGAGCTGTGGGACGCACTCGAGGAGAGGTACAGGCATCAGAGGGATGTCATACTCCCCCGTGCGCAGTACGAGTGGACTCACCTCCGTATACAGGATTACAAATCCGTAGCGGAGTACAACTCAGCACTCTTTCGTATCACCTCACGCCTGAAGTTGTGTGGTGAAACGGTGACGGAGAAAATGTTGCTGGAAAAGACGTTCACGTCTTTCCACGAGAAGGACATGATCCTTATGCAACAATACCGTGAGAGGAAGTTCACGAAGTACTCTGATCTGCTTTCATGCCTGCTTATGGCTGAACAGAACAGAGACCTGTTGGTTGCCACTCACAACCTGCACCCTCCTGGCTCCGCTCCACTGCCACCACCTGCAGAGGCACACTTCCAGTCTTCCCAGAAGAAGAAGATGGACAAAAAGGCAAAATTCCAGAAATGGAAAGAACAGAAGCAGCGGAAGAAGGCCACTCCCCCAGCTCCTCCTCAGAAACCAGAAGTTCGTGGAAAAGAAGCAAAAGAGGATGTCCAACAAAGGTGGCACTCCCAAGAAAGACTGTGAGGATAAGTGCTCCAAATGCGGAATGACGGGCCACTGGTCCAGAATCTGCCGCACCCAGAAACACCTCTAGGACCTCTACCAGGCAAGCCTCAAGCCTCGAGCTGAGACAGACCTGATTGACAGCGCAGCTTTACCAGAGACCTCATGGACTCCTGAAGATTTCATGGGAGATGACACTCTCTAATTATGGACCATTTTTATATGCTAGCAATGTATCTTCCTTTTATGCATAGTACCTAGTTTTTATTCCATGTCAAACCATTTTCTTTGAGCATTTTTAAATGAAAGTAGATCTTTTCTTTTCCATATTATTTACTTCTTGAACGTCTTTCTTTTATATAGATATGGAATAAAATTGCCTAGTGGACAGTGTATCGACGCACTCGATCCTTCAAAACATAGACTACTTCACGAGCATAAGTAGCTACTCTGGTCCACTGAGAACAATCTCTGGACCAGCTAACATAATCGAAGGATCAGGGGAAGCAATCATATTACTCCCCGGTAACACACAAATCACACTTACAAATGCGTTATACTCCCCTAAATCTATCTGAAACCTCCTAAACTTTAAAGATATCCGTTTAAACGGATATCACTTAGAGACGATCGAGGAAGATAAAAGGGAATACTTGCTTGTAACGTCTCTTACAAATGGTTCAAAAACCAGTGTGGAACATTTCAAGGGACTCCCCTCAGGACTCTACCAAACAAGTATACAAACTACAGAAACATCCATGGTGGAGCACATGCAGTGCCCCCAAACACCAGAATTCCAACTCTGGCACAGTAGACTGGGACACCCTGGATCTGTTATGATGTACCGCATCATAAAAAGCTCCAGTGGTATAGACTTGAAGAACCTGAAGATTCTTCAAAAAGGCAAATTCCCATGTCCACCCTGTTACAAGGGTAAACTGATTACAAGACCCTCTCCACTGAAAGTGGACGTGGAGTCTCCAAGCTTTCTGGAAAGAATCCACGGAGACATTTGTGGGCCGATACACCCATCAAGTGGTCCGTTCAGGTACTTTATGGTCCTGATAAACGTATCTACTAAGTGGTCACATGTGTGTCTACTGTCCACCCGTAACCTAGCACTGTCTAAGCTTTTAGCTTAGATAATCAAGTTACGGGACCACTTCCCTGACTACGAGATAAAGAAACTTCGTCTGGACAATGCGGGGGAGTTTACGTCACAAGTCTTTCTAGACTATTGCCAAGCTCAGGGAATTGAAGTTGAACATCCTGTAGCGCATGTTCACACCCAAAACGGGTTAGCAGAATCTCTAATTAAGAGACTGCAATGGATTGCTCGTCCATTATTACTTCAATCTCAGCTGCCAGTGAATGCATGGGGTCATGCAATTTTGCATGCTGCATCTTTAATAAAATTAAGACCCTCTGGAGGTCAGTCATCTTCTCCAATGCAACTAGCACTTGGAGTCCCACCAATTGTCTCACACTTGAGAATATTTGGTTGTGTAGTATACGTCCCCATAGCACCACCACAAAGGACAAAGATGGGTCCACAACGTCGCCTAGGCATTTATGGTGGGTTTGACACCCCCTCCATAATTAGATTCCTAGAACCCCTTACGGGAGACGTTTTCAAGGCACGTCTAGAAGACTGTGAATTCGATGAAACATCGTTTCCAAGACTAGGCTCACAGACAAAGAAGCCAGAAGCTTCAGACTGTATCACTTGGGATACAAAGACATTATGTCACTTTGATCCGCCCACAAGCCAGTGTGAGGAGGAGGTCCTGAAGATTCTACACATCCAAAACACTGTCCATCTCTTGTCGGACAAATTTACTGACAACCAGAAGATTGTCAAATCACACGTCCATGCTGCTAACACTCCAGCTAGGATTGACATACCGCAAAATGGATGCAACCCGCCTGCAGCAGAAATGGTTGGACCACGCAAAAAGAGAGGGCGACCACCAGGATCCAAGGACCAAGTCCCTCGAAAGAGTAGGACCCTTGGCAATGGTAAACAAATACCACCACAGGATGCTACTATAAGCCCTGCTACCCCATCTCTCCCAAACTCTCATGAAGAGGAAAAACCGAGAGAAAATGAAGTTTCGATACACTATGTACGAACTTGGGAGTATTGGGACAGAAAGAGCACAACCATAGATGACACATTTGCGTGTAATATTGCCATCAACGTCGCGTACTGCGACGATGATATTGAACCACGCTCTCTGACAGAATGTCAAAGTAGAGATGATTGGCCAAAGTGGAAATCGGCAATAGGAGTGGAGTTGGATTCACTCACCAAACGCAAAGTCTTTGGACCCATAGTCCAGACACCAAAAGGTGTAAAACATGTGGGTTATAAATGGGTATTTGTTAGAAAACGAAATGAACAGAATGAGATCGTTCGCTACAAAGCAAGGCTTGTAGCGCAGGGTTTTACCCAACGTCCAGGGGTGGATTTTGAAGCCACATACTCCCCGGTCATGGACGCGATCACCTTCCGATTCCTCATTGGCTTAACAGCCCAAGAGGGTTTAGATATGCAGCTTATGGACGTGGTTACTGCATACCTATATGGCAACCTAGACCGAGACATCTATATGAGATTGCCTGACGGTTATTCTTTGCCTACAGCACTAAAAGAGAGAGAACATGACATCTACTCAGTGAAACTGCAAAGATCATTATATGGTCTAAAACAATCTGGAAGGATGTGGTATAACAGACTGAGCGATTTCCTTGCAAAACAAGGATTCACAAATGACACAGTCTGTCCTTGCATCTTTATAAGAGCAAAGGCAACAGAATTTGTAATCATAGCCGTCTATGTGGACGACTTGAACCTCATCGGATCTCCTGAAGAGATCGCAGAGATTTCTAGAAGCTTGACAGAAACCTTCGAGATGAAAGACATCGGAAAGTCAAAATTCTGTTTAGGTCTTCAAATAGAGCATCTTAACGATGGGATTATGTTACATCAGTCAACTTACACATCGAACTTATTGAAAAATTTTCAGATGGATAAGTGTCACCTCCTCAGCACTCCAATGGTCGTCAGATCATTGGATGTACATAAAGACCCCTTCCGGCCGCTGGAAGAGGGGGAGGAAGTACTAGGCCCCGAAGTGCCTTATCTAAGTGCTATCGGTGCACTCCTTTACCTGGCTAACTGTACTCGCCCTGACATAGCATTTGCAGTCAACTTACTAGCCAGATATAGCGCTGCACCTACACAGCGGCACTGGGCCGGAGTTAAGCATCTTCTGCGCTACCTCCAAGGGTCCATAGACTTAGGTCTATTCTACAGGAAAGGGGCATCAACTGGTTTAGTTGGTTATACTGATGCAGGTTACAGGTCCGATCCTTATACAGAGAAGTCTCAGACAGGATACATATTTACTTATGGCGGCACAGCCATATCGTGGAGATCTGTAAAGCAGACCATGACGACCGTCTCATCCACTCACTCAGAGCTCCTAGCGATCCACGAAGAAAGCAAGGAGGGTTTCTGGCTACGCTCTGTGATCCAGCACATCCTCACCTCCACCGGCCTGATGACCGGCGTCCTTGCGCCTACCCCACTTCATGAAGACAATGCAGCATGTATTGCCCAGCTACAGGATGGCTACATCAAAGGCGACAAGACGAAGCATATCTCCTCCAAGTTCTTCTGGATGCACGACCTTCAGAAGCAGAAACAGATTGAGGTACAGAAGATCCAATCATGTAATAACTTGGCGGATTTGCTTACCAAATCCCTGCCTACTAGTATCTTTGAGAAACTTGTATATGGGATTGGGATGAGGAGAGTGAAGAAATGTAAACTGGGTCAGGATGAGAGGACTATGAACTCATAGGTACATAGGAGACTGATGTATAGATTCATAGGAAATCTGCAAGCCTGAAGCTTGGTCAGATGAGGGGGAGTCAACTGCAGAGTTGTACTCTTTTCCCTTGGCTACTGGTTTTTCCCCACTGGGTTTTCCCTAGCCAAGGTTTTGACCAGGCAACCTCGTTGACTCTGGATCCTGAAGTATCCACCCCTAAACACATCCCTAAACAGGGGAAGTTATGGATTAACTGTTCTTTCTTTAACAAGGCAGTTATCCTAACTTGGATCCTGAAGAATCCACCTCTTATTCAATATTGGTTGGATAAGGAGAAGTGTTATGAATAGGCCCATGAGGCCCATTGGGTATCCAGCCCACTATTGAAATCTATAAATATGAGGGTAGGGAGCTCTTAACCCTCTACACCTATTTCCCTACTTTTCCCTTCACAACAGGCTACAGTAATCATGATAGTAGACTATTTTCAATAATGTAGTCGACTATCATCACTGCTGTAGTCAACTATTTTGTGCAACAACGCAAGAGCTCCTTCTTCCCCATCAAAGTAGTCGGCTACTACACAAAAAATAGTCGACAAAAAACTGATACATGGGATAAGTGCTCAAAATCAATATGATATCATTTCAAAAATATTTTTAAACTTTTCTAAAACATTTTGTGTTTAAATGATGTTTTGAAAAATTGTGTGTGAGTGTGTATAGCTTCAATGCAATGGCCTGCAAAATAATCTAAGTGCATGAATGTAGATTATATCAAAAATGCCCTATCTTGGCTTTTTTGATGCATTCCATAGCTTCATCTTCATACCTTAGTTTCCTCTGGGTTCTTTGGCCTTGATTTGAGCTTCCACACTTATCTTGATCTTCCTTCAAAGCTTTTGTCTTGAATTTTCCTTTGGACAAGCTTCTTGTTCTTCATTTGAGTCATTTTGACTTTTTGTTGACCTTTTGACTTCTTTGGCTTTATGAGTCATATACACTTGATTAATGAGATTAGTAATAATCATTTGTTAAACATCATCAAAATATCATTAGGAGTACTCAATATCCAACACCACCAGGACCCGCAAAGTAAGCTTAAGGGCACAGTTACGATAACACTCCTGCCCAAACACTATATATATACTTAGTCTGAAAGGAAACAGAGTAATCATTATGAGCTTTATAAACCTCTCTCACACTTTCTATTTTTCACACATGCTTTCTATTTTTTACACATGCTTATCAGAACCAACATGAAGCAATGCATCCAATTCGCCTTGGCTAACACTCCTATCGTTCTGATGTGCTGGCCAACGAGCAAAGGAATGTACATAGAACTTGACAATACGAGAAAAATTTGTGGAAGAGTCTTAGAAATTTAGCCACTGTCGGTTTCTCACTTCCCATGTCATAATTGATTGCCAAGGCAGATGCAGGAATTGCGGTAGACATCTGTCTAAACATTTGCAAAAGCCAAACACACGATTAAACACCTGAAAACTTTCGACAAATTCCATAAATAGGTAATAAACATCAGTGATCTGGAAAGTTCACATTTTCTTCCGTACAGTTGGCCTTACAGAAAAAGCCACGACAGGTATCAACTTGATAATTCATGAATTCTTCGTATTAATTTCACTAGAACGCTCAAATTTTGGACAACTATCAACTGTATGATTTGAAAAATTCTGGGAGCGTTTACTGCTCTCTGCACCATTGAAGTGAGAAGTAACGAACTGTCAAAACTAATAAGAAAGACTTATAAGAGACTCCGCTCTCAAGGCTCAGCGGTCTGAATAACAACAGCGATTCAACGCACAATGCAAGTAAAGTAGTAAGAGCCTGCAACAATCAAATATACAGTTATCAACCCAATGTGTTGATTATGGACAATTCACAGGTATTCAGAGTATGGGATTTACAAAGACTCTGTCTCGATAGAATATCTTAGCAAAGGGCGAAGACAACTAGAGCTTAAAATACGCCCATAATCCGAAAGGAGCACAGAAAGTTCAAAGCTCTTCGACCAATACCTCGAGTTATTCCCATTATAAAAACAATAGGAACTGAAATCTGATTGTTGGCTAACCCTGAAGGAACATACATAGGAGAAACGATAATCATACAGACCCACTTGACATTTGGGACTCTCGTCTGGCCTACTGACCCAGGTTCCCCAATAGCCTCTCCACTGCAGCATGGACATTTCCAGCTGTAGCACTCAGGGCACGAATGTTTTCCTGGGTGTCAAAGAAACCCATTTCCTGGAGCTGAGACAGCTGTGTAGCATACAACTCTTCTGGTGGCACTGGAAAAAGAAGAAAACCCGAACAAATGAACTTCCAGTTGGCCACATAATCACCACAAACACAATTTTATTGATGCAACTGAAATTAGCACAAGTAGAGATGCTGGAATGCTTAACCATTGGAGGGATTGGGAACACCAAGACCGCCAGCACCAAGACCGCCAAACATGTTCATCAAAAATTCCAAATTGTTTGCCGATCCTACAGTACAAGGGCAGAAGAACAATAAGCACACATAAAATATACTGGGTATATCACCTTCAGAAAAGTTGGCACTTCTGTTTCCACTGCGGCACTGTCTTTACATGTCAAGAGGGGCTGGTGATTTTACACTAGGCATAAACATACCATATTCAAGACCCACGATAACAAATCAAGACTACAATTTCCAAAAAAAAAACTGAAAACTAAAAAACCCAGGACCACCAACAAAGCAAGCATGTCTAAGGAATCTGATCAGGATGACTGGTTGTATCTAGACGATGGTTCTTACCTGTGCCCGCACCTGTCGGGTTTTGCCCCCTGCAATCAAACCATCAAGCCAGTTTAGAAGAAAATTTGAACTTCTAGACAGAAAATAAAAATGCAAAATGCAAAAACCGATTCCATAATTATGAAAGCTCTGAAATTTGAATAATATATAGAAAGGAAAGCAAGCACAAGCTCCAGCTTAACCACTCTAGCATGGATCTGATACTGATAAAAAACAACAGTTGGAATGTCTTTTTTATTCTCCGTCTGTCAATTTCAATTGGAATTTTATTTTATAAGCAATAAAAACTTTATAAATGCAACAGTAACACATATGAAAAATAAAATATAAAATGTGAATGATTTGAAAAACTACATAATTTTGATCTCTAATGTGTTTTCTTATTTAGCAGAAATTTTTGTGTGCAGAACTTTGTCGCAACTTCTAACATGTTTCATTTTAATCTTTTATATTTACCTTCTCTCTTTCTTTATAAGTGTTGTGTCTTTTATTATCCCTTGCATAGATAATGGTGTTAAGATTTCCTTTCATATACATTCTCTCTCTTCCCCCTACTTTAATATGCTCTTAAACTTAGTTGAACAAATTTTGCCCTTAGGGTGGAAGATTACCATGTTTATCAAATTCCAAAGCCTTTTTATCTTTTGGATGAGTTTTCACTACTCTAATAGAAGGAAAGGAGCCTGTCTGTCTGTTAATTAGCTTAGAGAGTTTCCTTTATGCATGTGTTGTTTCTAGACTACATTTCAGAAATCCCATCATAATAATTGTTGCTTATGTTAAATTTGAATTGGTTTATATTTTGTCTCGTGTACACGTAACAAACAAAATCATAATAAACACAACACAGCAAAGTGGCCCAATGCAAATATTCTTGTTTTTTTCCTCACGAGGGAAGAAATTCAGAAGACAAGTCTAGCAGCAGACCGAAATGCTATATTTTAATAGTTAAAAATTAAAAGTAAAGAAATTGATAAAGGTGCTTACTGGCCAGACTGTTGACGACCAAATTGAGAGAAAAGAGACTGCAAGGACATGAGATGCTGCAAGAAAAGGGGAAAAGTAACTCAGGGGATGAGATATATGTGAAAATACTTCGAAGTTCAAGCTACCTGTAGCGTTTCAGGGGAAGTCAGCTGGCGAAGAAATTCTGGATTTTGCATCATCTCTCTTAGCTGCGGACTTGAGTCCATTGCACTTCGCAGCTGAGGATTCAAGCTAAGAATCTAAAATAGCAGGAAAAAAATTTAAGTTTTATTTTAAAAAGTAACTGGGAAGTAACACTATATATATAATAGTATACATCTACCTGATTCATATACTGAGGGTTGGAAAGAAGACTCTGCATCATTTGTGTTATGGCTGGGTTTTGCATAACCTGATTCATGACAGAAGGGTCAGGCATGCCACCGGCCATCCTTTCCAATTCCGGTAAACCAATCCCACCTAAACCAGCAACACCGGGTGTTCTTGTATCAGTAGCAGAAGATCTTGTGTTGCTTGTTGGTATTCCTCCTGCTATAGAATAGAGTTTTGTAAGTACTAATTGAACAACCTTGAAGCAAATGAAATCAATGAAAAGATGAAGAATGAATACCAGCATTCCCCCATGGATTGGGCAGTGGATTGGTATTCGGCGCAGGAGATCCAGATGCAGCTTCAGAACCAGTAGTTGAAGAGTTTTGCGATCGATCCCTTGACTGTGTGTTTCCCTGGTTTCCTAAGAGGGCTGCAAATGGATTTGACCCCAAACCGCTTCCAGTCTCCCCTGCCATTGTTGTGGCATTCAGAAATGGCTCCTGAACGGTTTCATACATACGCCTGAGCATATTAAATCCTTCTGGAGATGACTCAATATTGCTCATAGCCCTGTCTGTGTTCCGCATCATTTCTCTCATAATTTCAGGATTCCTTGCAGCCTCCAGAGTCTGCCTAAGAGTGCTAGGATCATTAAGTACGTGTGCTAGCTCAGGGTTCCGATCTATGATTTCCCTCATTTGGGGGTTGCTCATAATCAAGTTTCGCATCAGGTCAGGGTTGTTCATCATGTTTTGGATGACAGGCATGTTCATTAATTCTCTCATCACGTTAGGGTTCTGACTTAGCTGCTGCTGCATCTGATCAAGCTCTGGAAACCCAGTTCCAAATAAACCAGAAGCACCAGTACCGCCAAGACCATTGGCTCCAAGACCAGAAAATAGAGAGCTGCCAAGACCTTCACCGCCTATACCTGCACCAACACCTCTTGTGACTCCTGGATTACTGTTAGCAGTCCCTGACGGACCAAGGTTGGATGCTCCTGTATTAGCTGATGCAGGCTGTGGTGCAGCACCACGAACCAAGTGGATAGTATGGTCACTTTCCACACCTAACATAGATATAGTAATATTGTGATCATTCCATGAATTGCTTGAATAAATATGAAGAGATAATAGATAGTGACACTCAGTACAACTGAAAAGTAAGACTCGTCGATACGTGCTTGCGTAGCTACCTCAAGTCATCGCATAGCTATTGCTTACAACTATCTGACCAGACAGGCTAGCCAACAACAGACACCAACAACGTCCCCTTACTTTCATCATATCTAACTGTGCATCAACTATTTGTACATCTTTTGCTCAGCACATGAAAAACCAAAAATGCGGACTGGACATTGTCATCGCAGCATTTTTACTTTACACTATGTCATCGCATATATTCAGGGGATAATTATGTGTGAGATATCTCCAAGTTTCTATCAGTTTGCCATGGTTGAAGTGCGGTGTGAGGATTCTCAAATGCAGAAAAACCAGCATCATGAAAATTCATAATAAAATGAAATAAAGCCACCCTGGAAAGCACTGAGCATGTATGTTATTATTCACATTAATCTGCATTATCAGCTTTCACGCACCTTTATTCAATTTATATTAAAGGATAAATTTCAATTGAACTATGTCAAGTGTGTCACTAATACCCCATAATATATGATATTAGCACTCAAATGTTCTCACTTAACAAAAAACGTTAAATCAAAATTTCCTACCACTTTCGCCCTTCTTCCATCTTTGGCTTTACTACCATTGTTCACTCCTCTCTCTCACATCTCCCCCTGTCATGCTTTTTCTTTCTCATGCTTGCACGTCATCATCTCTCACATGAGAAAGAAGAGGAAGTGAGGGAGAATGAAAGAGGGAGAGATGATAGAAGAGAGCAATGATAAAAGCCAGAGCATGAAGAAGGGAAAACTCGAAAAAAAATTTGATTTTTAATGTTTTTCTTCAAGGGGTCTCAGTGCTTAACATCATAGAGTTGAGGGTATAAGTAACATGCTAAACTTAGTTAAGGAGGTCCAAGTGAAACTTACCCTATATTAAACATGTAACACTAATGAAAAAAGAACATATTGATTTCAGTAGCATATCTGATGGCGCTAAGATTTTCAATTTCAGCAATTTTGGCTAATTTGTCTCAACCTAAATGTAGTAGAAAAGAATTTACTGTTAACTGTTAAAAGAACATAAACACCTTATTAAAGACCAAATTTTTCTGCACATGATGCCATTTGAAGTTTTAGGTAGGAGTTCTGCACAGATTTGTCTTGAAAAGAAACGTATACTATACAAACTAGTATTAGTACACAAGTGCAAAGAAAATAAATTTATTTTTGTAATCTTTAACATGTATGTATATCTCTACGAGTATTTGTTCATTTTTAGGAATCATTTTCATCTTTAATTCTTTTTAATATGATCTTCGCATGGAACGTTTCCTCCCACTGAACAAAATTCAATGGTATTGTCTTATAGTCTGTTAGACCTTGTATTGAATTATACTTGGTTTAGCAAGGCATTAAATATGCATGAGGCATGTAACCGTCCATTAGCCTCAGCTATGAAAAGAACTGAAATACAAAATTCTTCCCTAAATATGCACAAAGAAAAAAAATTTGATAGGTCCACTTGTGAATAAGTTTCACATGATTTAATCGCACATTGATGAACACACGCGCACGAGCGCATATGTATATGTGATGAACACACGCGCACGAGCGCATATGTATATGTGAAGCAATCAGCAGATATTAGGACTAAAAGCGCGCTTTAGCAATCATGTACCAAAGTGTCATTTTTCTCAATCTTGGAATTGTATCTTTTAGCATGTCATACAAGTATTTTGTTTTTCCCCTTCGTTCCGCGTGTGTCGGTGGGAGGGATTGGTTGAGCAAGTATAGTATGACATCGTCAATGAAGAGTGTGCTGATAATATGAGCATGCATCTTGCAAATGTTAAGATTCCAGCTCACCTGAATCAGATCTTAGCTATTTAAAAAAATCCAAACATAACATAATAATGAAAGTCATGATACAAGACTGACTCGACATCCCAACCCCCAAACCCGAAGGATGTTTGTATCCATTCCAATTACCACCAAGGCGACAAATGAATCGCAGTTAAGCAGCTGTTAGGCAGGTTGGGAATGCAATTATGACAATTATGTACCCGTTTTTTGGTTCCATTCTTCTTTTTTCACTACTTTACATTTGGTTTCCCCGGCTCTTTAAGCTTCGAGCTTTTGTTCGGGTGATTCTGGTTAGAATTTGACCAATTATAGCAAGTTTCGGCTTGTGACTGAGTGAAATTAAAGAACTACCATGTCCTATGTTGCTTGAACACAGTAAATAGTGGTTTATCATGGATAAAATATGCCCTTCCTACACATAAATTTCAACAAAATTCTAAACCTTGGATAATGCTCATCTTCGAAGCAGAAATGAATTCCAATATCATCAAACATACACAAGACTTCTTCCATGATTCTTTTTTTTCTGATGATTGAATGACATGCAAATATTTCTTGGCAAGTTTTTAGGATACCTTAACATATAACCACTATAAAAGTCAAATTCAACTTTGTACTTAAATAACATAACCAGGCAGCTTAAGGCATATATTTGTTTATAGCTTATGCACTTTAAATTTTGCCAACTATTGGTGATAACATATCTTTTTGGAATCTCCCCAGAACTGCTTATTGTGTACCATCAGTTGGGGCACCAGATAGTAACATCAGTTGAAGCCAGCAAGTTTCTACTTCCTTTCACAGTCTCACCTACCTTCCTTGCACTTCCTATGCAAGGAAATTTTTAAAAAATAAAGTGTTTTTTGCATATCCGTCCCTTAAATCATGCATATTTTGATATTTGTCCCTTAAATCTGAGTATTTGCTTAAAAGTCCCTTAAATACATATACTAAACCTTAATAGTCCTTATTGTCTCTATTCTGTCAAAAACATAAAGATGTCTCTAGTTAAAGATGCACTGGAGTAATCTACCCTTGAGACTAACCTACACTTGAGGTAAAAATTATAACTTTTGCCCTCATGGTTCCTGACAGTTGATTTTAATGGTGATTTAGGGTGTTCTTTGGGAAAAATTTCAATTTTTATTGGTTTTCTACTCGATTGACGGATTTTCTGACTTGGTTTAAAGTGTGGGAGGAGAAAATCTTTTGATAAGAATATTTTAAGTATGAGAAGGACGGACACATCACTTGGTTTTTTGAGTGACTTACAAGCAAATACTCATATTTGAGGAACTATTAAGGTTTAAGACATGTGTTTGAGGGACTTATAAGCAAATACTCATATTTAAGGTACTAATATCAAAGAAATATCAAAATACGAAAGATTTAGGGGAAATATTTAAGGGATGAATATCGGAAAAACCCCAAAAATCAAATATCTTTCAATTAAGCACCATGATTATTGCTTGAGTGCATCGCCTGCTTTGAGCTGGTACCAGCTGTTCTTGTTTCAGATTATATGTATCCATTCAAAGGTCACAATCTTCACAAGAACAACAAGTTAGCAGAGTTTTTGCAAGAACTTCAGATGAAGTTACGAAAAAACGACTTTTTGTTCTGAACTACAAATGGACTTACGGGCATAATACATACCACCACATTCCGCATGCATTGCACACACGTTTTTAATTATAGAAGGCCCCACATTTCCATCCTGAGTCTATATGAACTATAAAGTTCATAGCAGTAGTAATCATAGAGAGAATACTTCCACAATAGTTTGGAAGCTAATGAAAATCATGGAAGAGGAAAAATATAACAGAGAGGAGATCATGTATGCGGGTTTTTGGCTTGTCATTGAGAAGCCAGAATATCTAGCTTCTATAATGCACAGCTTTTTGACAAATGCTTTTCGAAAAGTCCTTTTTATGTAATTACAAATCATCCAATTTTATGAAAACATAAAATATCCAATTTTATGAAAACATAAAATAACACTTATATCCCTGTAAGCTGTGAAAGCTCTAGTTAAAATAAAGTCAAACACACCCTTATAGTCAGTGTAGCATTAAAGGCTAATAATTCATCGCCTCATCAAATCCTTTACAAATGGTAAGCTCTTCATGTCAGTATATTCCCTCGATGAACATGCCACAGTCAAGATCGTGAACTTCAGATCCAAGATTTGCCCATAGAGCATAATTGACTGAATGTGGCTTCTTAGGATGTGTTTCTATTTGGGGCCTGTTCAGTTACAAGGAAGAGTTCAAAAAAATAAGTGAAAATTCTGGATTTCAATACTATTTGTGCACTGCAGCACATTTTTTGGGTATTTTCTCATCATTGTGTGTTAGGTTTGCAAGGAAAGTGTGCAAGATGTGGCCAGAACCATGTCAGCAAAATTTCCCAAGTAAAATCCCTACAAAATGCAAACATACTGGGAGAAATTATTCCCAAGCAGGCCTCACAATTGTTGGGGCATCACTGTTTCTTTTTCTTATATTTTTCTATTGTTCCTCTTCTGCTCCTCTCATCTGTTCCCACTCTGCAAACAGCCACCGCCAACCCCTCTGCCATATCTGCCATCCGCCCCTCTGCCTACACTTCCACCTGCACCTCCTAGTTGGGAACACTTCAATATTTATAAATTTTGTGAAGAGTGTTACCATGGCTTGTTGTAATCCTATTTGAAGAAATTTTTGGGGCTTTCCAGATGTGGTTGGGGCGTTGATTGCCTACATCTTTGTTGCGGAATTTATCATGTTATTTAGGCTTTTATATCTTTGGCTGGGGCTTTGATAATTTTCTGCTTGGATTTTTTAGTGTTTTTAATGAATTTTAAGAATGTAAATACATATACTTTCTAAATAAAAATTTAAACAAAAAAATATCTAAATTGAATTTTAATGCATTTTATATGAGAATTTCTAGAAGTAAACTTTAGCATTGAAAAATTAAGAATCTCGGTTACAGTCAGAATTGTTAGAAGTAAACTTACTGTAAAAAAGTTAAAGAATTTAATGAATTATAAAGGATTTTTTGAAGTAAATTTTAACATAGTAAAATAAGAAACTTAATGAATGTTTAGGAGATTTTTAGAAGCAAGTTTTAGTGTAAAAGCAAATTAAGAAGTATAATGAATTTTAGAAGTGATTTCTTCTTTGAGTGGTCAGATCATACCAAAAAGTTAAATACTTTTCCACATACTATTCCAAGCATCCAAACAATGAAAATCTCAAGGAACCTCAAGAAATCTCCCACACTATCAATTTCCAAGGGGATTTCCCTTGAAAACAAACAAGAAATATTAGTCTTGAAAAATTGTACTTTTCCTTGTTTGTCAAATTTCTACAAAACCAATTTCTTACAACCAAAAAAACCCTTAGTCAGCATGATGATTTCTTGATCCAAGAGTTTGTTGTAAACATGTTGCACTATCCATCACATGCATGCTAGCCACATTAACAAAGCTTTAATCCCAAACTTTTACGGCTGAGAACATAAATCCTTTTTCCATCAGTCAACTCTGACGAATGCCATTCTTTTGCTAAACTAGTAACTGACATGTTCATTCTATTGCCAGAAACAAGTTCAGTTGAGCATTATCCAAACCTATGGATCGACTACCAGCACCCCTAACCACCACATCTCCAAAGACATTGATCAAATACTAGCACTCCTAGCCACCGCAGTGATCATTATCCATTGCAAATATCCAAGCCATCTCAATGATTCTGCTGCATATGCAAGGTACTGCTCATTTCTTTAAAATGCACAAATATACATCATATCCTATGTTTCAGTCCAGCTCAACATTTTACTTATGTACACTGAGCTAGGATTGATCAAATGATTAGTTAAAGCCCGAAACAGAACATGGTTTACTAGCTTCTGACTACCGAACTAAGGGGCAACATATTGTATTTCCATTGAAGCTTCCCACAAGAAATACTTCCCCGTCAGTTGTTGGATAATGGGAGATGTGCTCACCTTTGCAAGAGAAGCTGAAGGTGAAGAATGGTGCCATCTCAATGACTTGGCTTTTCTGCATTACGAAAATGCCTACTAGAACTAATGTTGACAAATAATTGAATTCATCAAGATGTAGTTAGAGCCTATTGCTATCCTAAATCATCCCCCCCCCAAAAAAAAGAAAAAAAACAAAAAAAAAAATCCAAAAAAAATCATAAAAATAGAGTGGTATCAAATGCGTCAATGGAAATGGAAGATAGCATGTGATGAAACTTAAACATTGAACATCTATTACAAAGTTGAATCCTTAAATATGAAATTAGTTCACCAATTAAAGTAATAGAAGTTAATTCAAAGTCAAAGATAGCTATTTGCTAAATCCACTAAGATAATAGAAGTCAATCCAGTAGAATATCCCCAAACGATTACCTGCAAGAATAATCATAAAGAATTGGCATCTAGTATCAATGATCGATAAAGAAATGCTAACTAGTCGATGTACATTGCTTTTATGATGCACCATCAAAAGTTAAAGATGGTATTCTGAAAATTTAGAGGTGAATATGTTGATGAGAGTTGATTTACCCCCAAACAAGGCAATCACAGGCAGTGCATAAGTATGAAATAGCTAGTTCTATTCTAATAAATTAATGTCGCTCATGTTATCATGGTAGTTAGGGCCCAAAAACACTAGCAGTTATAGCAGCTACAATAAAGTGCTCTAGAATAGAGGGCATCAACCTGGTATCTTTATACACCTGAATAACTAAGTGACATGCATGTAATGCATGCCTACCACAAAAGATCTGTTTCAATCACTCTAGTATCACTTCCTAAGATAAGTTTGGCTTTAAAAGTCACTAGAGATTGGACATGAAAATATATTAATGATAGAAACTTGGTTTACATATATCATGAAACTCGGTTTGCATACATCACATGTATATCTTAATTTGTCAACATCTTTTGATTCCTTTGATATAGATATATTGGGTATTTCAGTCCTTTTCAAAAGCTCATTATGGATGCTGCTTAATTTCAAGACATGTAGAGCAGATGCAGGAAATTAACCTAGCTTATAAATATTAAATTTAGGGTTAATATAATCAATTCACTAAGTATGAACTTTAAAAGGAGTCCAAATAAAACTTTATTGAACCCCTCATTTAAAAATATTCAATTAAATCAGCCTTCAAGCACATACATAACCCCCGGCCCGTCCCCTCAAACTAAACAAACCCTTCATACTAGGAAGGGACAGAAAACCGGCAATCAGCCGGTACGCATCAATATGACCTTGTAGCTTTTCTATGTTATCTAGCCAGATACCAAATTATTGGGCAGGGAAAAAAGGTTTCAACCAACTTTTAGTTCAGCTCTAACCAGTCAAAAATATAAAACTGCTTAGGCATCTTAGTTGAAATTTAAAATCATGGTAGGGATTAAAAATACAAAACAATGAGAGAAACTATCCAATCCGAAACAGGCGTTGATGTTAGAGGTCCAGAGTGTAAAACCAAAGCAACCAAAATCATAGCTTTTATAAGCTCTCCAATAGCATATATAAATTAAAGAGAAGTAGCCTGGCCAAAGATCTTATACTCCAAACTTCCCTAAGTTTTGTCCTGTTGCATTGGGCAGACATACAACATCGTTGGATCCAGAATATTCGAAGGATGCGTCTTATAAATGCATGTTGTTAACAAATGCAGACTGACTTCTTGATGTTCAATTTCATTCTTGACATTCTCCAGGACAGCATTCAAATAGTTAACCCCAATGGGGGGTGACATTTATGCTTATTGGGATCCTGCGCATCCGTGTAATTTTGGGTAGGATTGCCTAGTGCCCGGACAGAGTTTTCTTGACTGACATGTTTCGATCATTGAATATAAATGCATTATTGCATCATTGCATGGTAATCAATCATGAGGAAACTTCAGCAACATCACATGTCAGCAAAATAGATTCAGCTATATTAATAGATAAACAAATGACTCGACGTATAATTTTCTTAAACATATGATGGAGTACAATATGAAAGAAACATGACCTCAGTTCAGGCCTCACAACCCCAAGAGTTTATTATAAAAGCTAACTTGCAATCATAGACTTGGTCGCTAGACCCACTTCAAATACATATTACTGTGTACTTTTTTCACATAAGATGTGCATCTATAACCCAAATAATACTCAACTATCAATAAGCCCGCAGTACCTAAAGACAATGGGGAATACAATGCAAAGGGTCCATGCATCAAAAGAGAAGTTTCAGCTGTCAACTGACAAATTGAGTTTATGCCCACATACAGAAACAAACATGTGCATGCATGCAAGTATTTATAGATCCTATACTGTTTCTATTTTTCCAGATAGAACTTAGCTGCCTGAATTCACAGCTATAGTAATATTCAGACGTATTCATGCACGAACAGTTCTGCTTGAATGTTCAAATATTATGCAAGGCACAATAATGTTTTTGAAATTTATTCTAGAAGAAAAAAGAAATTGGCAATGCCTACCATGATGTTTACTCACCAAAGTTTTTGTTTCCATCAAGCGAACAACACAAAATCATACAATAGCTGCACTTTCGGTACATGTTATCTATCATTGCTTTGTTAATCAAGGAATATAATGCCCAGGATCATCCAAACAATAGAATGATAATGAAAGAACAAATTTACTAAACAAACTCAAGTATGGCATACAGTGAACATTCTAAAAATATATACAATCTATAAAACATCTAACATAATATATTAAGTATTAACACAAACACAAAGATAAAGCACCATATCAACAACAAACACAAAGATATCAACATCAATTGCAGGTCAAAAATATAAAACTAGAGCACAAGAATATCAACATTAATGGCAAATTGCATGTATAAATTTGTGGTTAAATTGCAACAAACAACAATAGAGAACTTTAAACATCATTTCTGCAAATATCCATTTCTGCAAATATCCCCAACGTAGATCAACTTGAGAAACTCAGTTTAAAGCTCCAATAACTTTCAATTTCATATCAAAAATGGAGAATGAGAAAAGGTAAAGGATACGAAATGAAGACAAGAAGAAATAAACTAAAAGGGAGATATTTAATACCAAGATCGCCGTTGAGAACAATTAAAACCCTTCATCATCATCGCAAATCGATCAAAAGACTTCATCGCAATCAAGGAGTAAGCCAGAAGCATCCCTAGCCACCTTCTCTTCCCCTTCTTTTTTTCAACTTCACAGATTGGCCAATAGGGCAACGAGTTGTCTCGCTGCCCTTTTGTTCTATTTTTAATTGAGTGTATTAGAAAGCGTATGCTTCATGTACCAAAGCATAGGCTTCTGAATCATTGAGATTTCAAAATGAGCTGCAAAACATAACCCATGTACTTTGCTACAACATGCTAACACGTAAGCTACAAAGCGCGTTTTTTAAAACACTATTCAGGCCATTTCTAGCCCCCCATGCGCACAAACCCAAAAAAGAAAAAAAGAAAAAAAAAAGAAATCATCTTTCATGCCAAGTGATTAATGGGGAAGTTCATCACCGTTAATATGTGCAAGCAACTGGGAATTGGCAGCCCCCAAAAGTAAGTGTTTCAAACCTTACTAACCACATTAACTGTTGCAGTCATTCAACTTTGCTCAACCAAGCTCAGCCACAAAAGAATGGATGAGCATTAAGCAACATAAACGAGCAAGGAAATTACCAGTAAATTTGGTAGCGACCACCAGAACTGAACTAACTCAAACATTCAGTAATTAGAGACAAATTCTATTCAACCGCACACAATGTTACATTTAAGTCAACCCTAGCAAGCCCCTAGTAATTCTTCGCAAACGAATGGTTGTCCCCTTCAAAAATCACAGATCAAGATGAGTGATTATCCAATCATAAAACCAAGCCCGAGTTAATTATTCAAAATTCAGATAAAAAAGAAACATAATCGCAGTACCATAGCTCGCTAGGGTTTGATCATCCTTCAAGATCCGGCCTTTATAGATCAGCCGCTGCTGAGACACCGGAACCTCGCTCCGCTCAGCGAGCAATACTTTAAACGCATCCACCGTCGCGTCGAGAGCCGTCTCTACGGTGAACTTTGATCCATTCGAGCACCGTATGTTAACGGTGACGACGGAATCGCCAGAGTCACCGCCACCGCCCATGGAGATCAGCGAGATCAGGAAGCCCCTAGTCTAACCCTAGATCGATCGAGCAGAAGGAGATAGAAAGAGAAATTTGGGGATTTTGGATCGCTTGAGACGGAAGGAAGAGAAAGAGATGGGCTGGAGGAGGTGCCTTCCGTTGAACAAGAAAAAGGAGGTGGGTTTTTAATGTGCTGGAATTGGTCGGGCCTGGTTAGGATTTTTGTATTGAGGGTGGATTATTCTAGACTTGAGTTGTGGGGTTAGACCTGCCCTAATATTTATGAGTGCAGCTAGTCACATTACACAT
Organism: Scilla litardierei; assembly: GCA_030789695.1. Classification (NCBI taxonomy): domain Eukaryota; kingdom Viridiplantae; phylum Streptophyta; class Magnoliopsida; order Asparagales; family Asparagaceae; genus Scilla; species Scilla litardierei. Next base: position 101,884,047 of record CM061133.1, read on the forward strand.
TTTGCTAAGGGCATGTTCTTTTTTGTTTAAATTTGTGTTGGTTGAAGTTGTGAATAGTGTGGTGAAAGTGAGTATTGTGTTTTTTTTGGGTGAAAGTGGGTTGTGAATGTGGATGTTGGAATTTTTTGTGGGTCCCACACAACTTTATTGTGTGTGTTTTGTGGCCACGTCAGCAACTTTCGCAGTCAAAGAAGCCAACACAAAAGAACAGGACGAGTGAAAGTGAGGATGAAAATGAGTGAATAGTGAGAGGAATAGTGGAATCTCCCACTTTCACAAACATTTAAACACAAAAGAACAGGCCCTAAACATCCTTAGGCCATGTACAGGACGCAATTTTTTTTGGGGGATAGATTTTGGGGGTTTTTTGCAATGCGTTGGGGAGATTGCAAAAAACCCCTTTTAGTCATCCCTCCAACGCATTGCAAAAAACCCCCAAAATCTCCCCCCCCCCAACGCATTTCAACGAGCAGCCCCACTTAAAATGCGGGATTTTGGGTTTAAATTAATTTTTTATTGTGGCTGTTGGGATTTTGGCAAAATTTGAAGCAGATATTTTTAAAAAAAAGAAAGTGGCCGTTGGGGATATTTTTTATTGAAGTAGAGCCATTGTGGAATATAGCCGTTGGAAATAGAGCCGTTGTGGAATATAGCCGTTGTGAAATATAGCGGTTGGAAATAGAGCTGACGAATATAGCCGTTGGAAATACTTTTATTATTAAGTTTGTTTTGTTATGTATTCTACAATGAATCAAGAGGTGTAGTGATCAATTATTGAAACAATGGTTTTTTTCCTCCAAAAATTTGTATTTTTTTGGAAAATTCGGCCAAACTCAGCATCCCTGCATTTTGGAAAAAGCTCACCGCTGGGTATGAAGCGCATTTGAGGGGGGATTTTTGCCAAAATCCCACCACCCACATTTCGGCAAAAGCCCCCCCATGGGACTGCCCTTATTACATATGAGGGGACCTGCCACGGGTTAAATTATTTACAAATTATCATTCTCTACCTAAGTACCCCTTCGCCCATGCTTTTTTTAGTATTCTTTTTGGCCATTTTTTACAAAACTAAATTTATCTTTTGCGATATTTACATAATATTATCATTAACTCCATTAACTCCTTAAAGTACACAATATTACTATATACTTCACTTTTTACAAATGGGCAACTTTTAAAAATCCGCTCAAACTTTGAGTTATTTTATTAAAACCCTACGAAAAAAAGTCAGTTGCAATTGGAAAAACTCACGTGAGATGTCACAAGATCATTTTTTGTGACCAAAATACCACACTCTCCTTCTCTTCATCTCTATGCACATAGTTTTCGATTAGGGTGGGGGTTCTTTGGAGAATTTTGGAGCACTTAAGTTACGAGGAGTGGAGTGATAATGAATGTTGTTGATGGTTATTTTCGATATTTTTAAAGGATTGATGATGTTAGATGATGTTGGGTTTTAGAGATGATGGATGGTTTTGGGAGAAGAAGAGGGATGACGTGAGACGGTGAATGATTTTATATTATAGGGAATGATGGGTCACGATTGTTGGGATCCTGAGATGACAAATAAATAATAGAGGGTGGGGTGAATAGTGTTATCCAATAAAAATACTGACTTTAACGAAAGTTATGAAATAATGAAAGCAACGCTTACAATCACCTATGCCTTGTAGTAGAACTTGAATGAGTAGTGTGATGTGTGTTGTAGACTCTCTTGGAAGAAAGGAGAAAGCCCTTTCTCTTGATTGCACCAAATGCCTAGAGGATAACTCTTTGGTTCTAGGTTGGAGAGCAAGAGATCAAAGATTGGAATTCTTAGGGCTTTGGATTTGAGAGCTTTAAACTTTGGAAATGAAAGCTTAAGAGATTTTGCAATAGCTTAGGTAACCATTCAATGGAACAGTAGTAGTCCATTATATATGTTTCTCACATCCATAAAACAGTTTAGGCAAAAACCCTTTTGGAATCCGTGAGAAAATTCTCAACGGATAGAAACTGAACTCGCGACAGTCGACTGTTAAAGAAACCACAGTCGACTGTTGCACAGTTAGCATGGGTAGGTAAGAAATCATAACAGTAACTTACCACGTGGACAGTCGACTGATGAAGCAAAGACAGGCGACTGTTGAACCAACAGGCGACTGTAATTACTTCTGCAGGCGACTGGCCGAAAGAATGGTAAGTTGAAGAAATCTGGAAATCCTGTAAGATAACAGGACAGACGACTGATGAGGATAATACAGTCGACTGTTAATCAGAACAGGCGACTATAAATCCTTATACAGACGACTGTCAAATACCCTGAGAATTTCCAGAGAGCTGAGTCAATAAATTGGCTCACAGACAGACGACTGTTGCAGCATACACAGTCGACTGCTCCAAGGGACAGTCGACTGTATATTCAACATTAGTTGACTGGCCGTAAAAGTCGGATCAACAAAGTTTGGGCAGAAGATAGACATGCGACTGATTTACAAAACATAGTCGACTGTCACTTGGACAGGCGCCTGTGAATTGTTCATCAGTTGCCTGTGCGAAATAAACAGAGAGGCCCAAAACTAGATTGTAAAAGTTTTTGCATAATAAGCGACTGTAGAATAAAATACAGTCGACTGTTTTTGAGACAGACGACTGTAAAACGTTCAGCAGCCGACTGTTATAAACAATCCAAGCACAATCACTAAAGAAATGAACTGGGGTCAAAGGACAATTGATCTAATGATGTCCTAAGACTGAAATGAAGATGTGTGTGAGTGCTCCATCAAAGATCTACTTCTAAGCTACATACTAGAAGAGATAAAAGAAATTTACATTCACGAAATCTCTCTTCTATCCATCGCATGAGCTTGAAATCTTCATGGAGCTTCAATCAACATCTACAATCACCCAATCCATTTTCATTTGCCTTCAATGAACTTTGAGAATCATCCATTGCTAGTAGATCTTCATACATAGCTTAGGCAATGGATTAACTGCAGAATAGGGGATTAATCACAAGTATTTATGTTTGCTCATCATTAACACCAAGTAGGAAGAAGTCTAATACTTAACATTCTCCCCATTTTTTATGATGACAAACAAACATAAACAAAAAGATAAATAATTGTGTGTAATGAAAACTTACTCCCCCTACATAGATGTCAATCAAGTTAGTCAACAAATAATAGGGCATCAACATATCAATAAGCAAATGAGTAAGATACATATGATTTTAATTCAAGAAATCTAGGAATTAAAATCCCTATTCATTGTAATCTTACTCCCCCTGAATCTAAGGCAACTTCAATCTTAGATTCAAAGTGTTAGAACATACTTAGCAAAGTGTTAGAACATACTTAGCACATTCATTATGAATCTTGTATGTTTATTTCTCTCCCCCTATGGCATTATCCAAAAAGGTGTGAGTAAATAACAACAACAATAATCGTGCTAAATACGAACTAACAACAATCAAGGAGTATAAAGATATAGAGAATCAAAAACTCATAAAAGCACATCATATACTTACGTGAATAGAGGAATTAAAGTCCAATATCAACATTATCAAATAGACGAAACGAAAATAATTTCAAAAAAAGCATCACATCAGAGATAGCATGAATAAACCAATATCAAATCCTATATTGTCTCACAAGCACATCATAAGAGATTAAATCATTCATGGAGACAATATGGCAAACATCACACAGATAAGATAATCAATTACACAAGGTGTGACACATGATTAAACAGCAACATCATATATATATATATATATATATATATATATATATATATATATATATATATATATATATATATATATATATATATATATATATATATATATATATGCCCACGAGAGGGTGTCCTGGTGGTAAGTCATTCCGCTCCAAAGCCAAGAGTCATGGGTTCAAGGCCTCTGGCCTACATGGGTTGGTATTTGTTGGGGGATTATTTATCCTGGGGCTACATCTCCCCTCTCGGAGCATACCCGGGGGGCCGTCTGGGGCACGGCGGTCTCCCCCCAGTTTACATAGTCTCGGCCGGGCTCTCGCCTTACCCTCCTATGCCGAAGCGGCGGGGGGAGGGGGTTGGGGATTTTTCTGGGCTGCCAAAAAAAAAAAAAAAATATATATATATATATATCAAAATAGATGTGAGTACATACATGTGGACATCAACATGTCCAACCAAAATACATACATCATGATATCAAAAAAATACATCATGACATCATCGTACACCAGCATCAGAAATCCATCACACAGATGAATCACTTCAACCCAAACAAAAACAGACCAAAACAGAAACTAGATCTCCGGGTGAGTGAACAAAAAGTAACAGCAGCAACTTCAGTCAATGTGAATGACGGAAGGGTCCGAAGGACGTCCAGAAGAGCGGAACATGAGCCTGGCAGAGCGTCGAGTAGGGTAAGCAGAAGTCTTCCTCTTGGAAGACGATGCATGAGCGGCAGACGAATCCGCAGGAGCAGGAACAGGGGTCTGGACAACAGGGGTCTGGACTAAAGAAGGTAACACGAACAGGGGCAGTGTGTCACGACCCGCTTCCCTAAAATGGAGGCGAGACGTGAAAAGGTCCGCACGAGAGTGGAGCTGTGAAGCCCCAAACCCGATAAGCATCAATAAAACATAAGCAGGTCCCTGTAACCACAACGGAACAACAATAATAACACAAGGAGAGACTGAAATAAAATCTCACATCTCATTAATTGTCCAACATGAAAATAAGTCCAACATCCAGAAAAGCCACCAGGCTAAAAGAAAGAGTCTAAAGGCCCAGAACAAGGCCAACAAAAGCAACGACATAACAAAGTATAGGTGCTACACACCGATAACAAAACAACAGTCTAAACAAAAGTAAAACACAATGAAGACACTAGGACTGGTCCCCAGTGTCCACGTACTCCCCGTCAAACACAAGCTCGGGCTCGGCGTCAGCAAACACCTCGTCCTCAACAAGGTACTCAGGCTCAGGATCTAACATGTGTCACCCAAAAGAGTAAAGGGGCACATGTCAGCAAGTCTAAAAGACTTGGGCAAGGAAACTGAAAGTAAGGCAACTAGCAACCTAGCAGTTTTAGTATGCATGACATGGCAGTTATAACATGAGTGCACAATTAAGACATGATGGACAACAAGTACAAGAGTACAATTATCGGGACAAGACAAGAGTAGCCAAGCTACTAACATTCTCAATCAATTCACATTGTTTTGTAGGTGTTTACGCCCTTCAGCTGAATGGTACATCATTCACACCGATCGGCACTAAACACAATTCACGTTTCACTGTTGTTTGTAGATGTTTACGCCCTTTAGCTGAATGGTTCATCATTCACACCGATCGGCACTAAACACTACCCCACCCTAGAGTTTACGCCTTTCAACTGCAGTTGCTGATCAGGCAGACCCCCAGTTGACTAGCCGCTTAACCCTTACCCCATCCCACACGTAAACAAGCCAGGGTCCCTGTACATGAGCCCAGCAAGTGAGCCAGGGTTGCCCCGCACGGGAGCTTGTTTTCCTATTTCACAATTCAATATCGAGCGTTGGGGTTTCCAACTACAGGGCTCGCTTCTGGAACACGAGCCAGGAACACAAGCATTGTAGCAAAGCTACGCAATCACAGCAACACTTAAAGAATGCAATGACATGACAATTAATTCGCGTATCGTTAATGGAAAGTAAACATGACATGGTAATTGTGCAACATGATATATGTCGGAACTAGCTTCGTTGTCAAGCTAGTTCCCCAATTTGCGCCTAGGTGAGTATCATTTCGTCGCCTAGCCTCTTTTACGCCTACAACAAGCAAATGGCCTAAAACATGGCCTAACCCCTAAGTGGCAAGTTTCACTTGCCTAGCACCGGGGATGACGATCACGAAGGTTCGTCTCGCGGATGCTAATCTACGGGGGAAATCGCTGTTATGGGGGAACAATCATCAAACAACATGAAATTTTATTAGGGTTTCATAAAAATACAAATAGGTTATAAAAACATCGAGAGATCGATTTCTTACCGAGAGGAAGCGGAAGAAACCATCCGGAGAACCCTAGGACCAGATCTGGAAACAAATAGAGAAGTTTGGAGAGTTAGGGTTTTTGGGGGATTTTGGGGATTTGGTGAGCTTTTGGGGAAGATGAGAGGTAGATAGAGTGGATGGATGGTTTGGATGATGGATTTAGGGCTTGGAATGAAGGAATAGGGCTTGGAGGAAGATGGGGGCTCAATGGGGGAGATTTTAGGGTTTTGGGTCGTGAGGGAGGAAGAAGAAACGTTTGGGAGGGGTATAAATAGGTTAGGCTGGCGGCTGCCCAGAAATTAGGGTTTTAACACAGATTAGTCGGTCAAAGAGCAACCACTGACCGACTAGTTTGGCAACTAGTCGATCGGTCGACCAACGCAGACCGACTAAGTGTAAACAGTAACTTCTGAACGAAAATAGGATTTAGAATTAGTCGGTCCATGAACAAATACTGACCGACTAGTTTAGCATCTAGTCGGTCGATGAACGTTCTTAGACCGACTAAGAGTGAACAGTACTGATACTAAAATTTAGATGATGAGTTAGTCGGTTAAAGAAGCATTGCCGACCGACTAGTTTGCAACCTAGTCGGTCAACCAACGTTCTTAGACCGACTAACGATAAACAGTAACTCCTGAATAATTTAGAAAGCCAACTAGTCGGTCCAAGAAGGATTGCCGACCGACTGGATCGTCATCTAGTCGGTCGGTGCCCCTTCTTATACCGGCTAATGAGCACCAAAAGTTCCGATACGGAGCGCGGGGCCCCGGGATCGATTCCTAAGACTCCTAGGCTTGATCTAATAGTAAGATACGACCGTTATGAAGTCCGTCACGAATGACATACTTCGAAATCGACAATCCTAAGGAAGAGACGAGAAAATACGACGAATCGATCGAAAATGAAAGCTACGGAGACGAAAACCACACTCGAGGAGAAAATCCACCAAAACGTATATTATATTATAATAAATCCAGATACATGAAAAGCAGTCGTTACATCCTCCCCAACTTAAGAAAAATTCTGTCCTCGGAATTTCCAAATATTCACGAGTCCGGAAACAAAAGTGGGAAACGCTCTCGCATCTCATCCTCATTCTCCCAAGTAGACTCTCCAGGTGAGCCGTGTCGCCACATCACCCTCACAAGATTGACAATCTTGTTCCGAAGCGATTTCTGACGCCTGTCCAGAATCTGCACTGGATGCTGGTCATACGTCATATCGGGGCGAACGGTAATCTCCGAAAAATCCACAGCATGAGATGGATCGCTAATGTATCGACGAAGCTGCGACACATGGAAAACATTGTGAACTCCTTCCAAAGATGGCGGCAAGGCCAAGCGATAAGCTACCTCGCCAACCCTCTCCAAAACGTCAAACGGTCCAATGTATCGCGGGCTCAACTTCCCTCGCTTCCCAAAACGAATCACACCGTGATTCGGGGAAATCTTCAAGAACACATGGTCGCCCGGCTGAAACTCCAAAGGACGACGTTTAGCATCCGCCCAATGCTTAAAACGGTCCTGAGCAATCCTCAACCTCTCCCGAATATTCCTGACGATATCCATGGCCTCCACGACCATCTCAGGTCCCAGCAGCTCCCGATCACCAACGTCATCCCAACTCAATGGCGATCGACATTTCCTCCCATAAAGAGCGGCGAAAGGCACCATGCCAATACTCGCCTGGAAGCTGTTGTTGTAAGAGAACTCCACCAAATGCAGATGGTCCTCTCACGAACCCTTGAAATCCAACATGCGCGCCCTCAGCATGTCTTCCAAAATCTGAATCGTCCTCTCGGACTGGCCATCCGTCTGCGGATGGTACGCCGTGCTGAAACTCAGACGCGTACCCAAGCTCTTCTACAAACTCTGCCAGAACTGAGATGTGAACCTCGTGTCTCTGTCCGACACGATACTCACGGGGACTCCATGAAGTCGCACGACCTCCTCCATATATCTCCTCGCTAGCGCCTCAGTGGACTGTCCCACTCGGAACGGAATAAAGTGCGCAGATTTGGTCAATCGATCTACGATCACCCAAATCGCGTCATTCTGCTTCGGACTCCGAGGTAGTCCAGTCACGAAATCCATAGTGATGTGTTGCCATTTTCACTCTGGAATCGGAAGCGGTTGTAGCAACCCGGCCGTACGCTGATGCTCCGCCTTCACTTGCTGGCAAACCAAGCACTTGGCTACACTCCGAGCCACGCTTCTCTTCATACCATGCCACCAATAATTCAGACGAAGACCCTGGTACATCTTGGTGCCACCAGGATGCACAGAATACGGCGAACTGTGTGCCTCCACCATCAACTCCTCTCTGATATCCCCAGCTGGCACACACAACCTGGCTCCAAACCTCAGCGAGCCATCCTCATGAATCAAAAAGTCAGTCCGCAGACCGGCTTCCACCTGCTCCCGAATCTTCATCAGCTTCGGATCCTCAGCCTGGCCAGCCTTAATCCGATCCACGATCGTCGACTGTACCTGCATGTACATCAACGACGAAGCCTCCCCAGGAAGAACAACCTCCACGCCAGACTCGCAAAAATCCTGCTGCAATCTCCACTGCGAGGTCAAAATCATCACCGCTGGAAGCCTACTCAAAGCATCTGGAACCACATTCACCTTGCCAGGGTGAAACTGCAAATCAATCTCATAATCTGCCATAAGCTCCAACCATCGACGCTGTCGAATGTTGAGCTCCTTCTGAGTGAAAATATACTTCAAGCTTTTGTGATCGGTGAAAATCTTCACTTTCTCACTCAGCAGGAAGTGCCTCCAAATCTTAAGAGCAAACACAACGGCAGCCAACTCCAAATCATGCGTCGGGTAATTCTTCTCATGAACCTTAAGCTGACGAGACGCATACGCCACAACATGCACATGCTGATGCAACACATAACCGAGACCCTTGCCAGAAGCATAGCAAAAGATCTCAAATCCACCGCTGCGATCAGGCACAACAAGAATAGGGGCAGTCGTCAACCTTTCCTTCAGAATACCAAAAGCACTCTCACAATCACCCGACCAAACAAAAGCGACATCCTTCCGCGTCAACCTGGTCATCGGCTCAGCAATACGAGAAAAGTCCTTAATGAATCGCCGATAATAACCAGCAAGTCCAAGGAAACTCCGAATCTCAGACGCAGACGACGGAACAGGCCACTCCCTGATGGCCCTAATCTTCTCGGGATCCACTGAAATACCATCTCCAGTCACCACATGCCCGAGAAAAGCAACTCTATCCAGCCAAAACTCGCACTTCGAAAACTTAGCATACAAACGATGCTTCCTCAAGATCTCCAACACCGTCCTTAAGTGCGAGGCATGCTCTTCCTCCGACTTCGAATAGATCAGAATGTCGTCAATAAAGATAACGACAAACTTATCCAAAAAGTCGTAGAAAATCAGGTTCATCAGATTCATGAAAACTGCGGGCGCGTTAGTTACGCCGAAAGGCATAACCACGAACTCATAGTGTCCATACTTCGTCCTGAACGCTGTCTTCGGAACATCATCCTTCTTCACCTTCAACTGATGGTAACCACTCCTCAAATCCAATTTAGAAAACACCCTCGAACCTCCAAGCTGATCAAAAATATCATCGATGCGAGGCAACATGTATTTATTCTTGATGGTCACCGCATTCAACTCCCGATAGTCCACGCACATGCGACGCGAACCATCCTTCTTCTTCACCAGCAACACCGGTGCTCCCCACGGAGACACGCTAGGATTAATATAACCCTTCTGCAAAAGCTCATCCAACTGCTTCCGCAACTCTTCTAATTCTGCAGGTGCCATACGATATGGCGCCTTCGAAATCGGCTGCGCACCTGGAACAAGATCGATAGAAAATTCTAGGACTCGATCAGGTGGCAAACCCGACATCTCCTCGGGGAAGACGTCGCCGAAATCACGCACCACAGCTGGCCACTCCATCTCCATCTGCATAACCACAGCCTCCACCGGCCTGGCCCGAAATCTGACAGGACCAAGCGAACTGCTACCACGACTGAACTCAAATACTGGATGTCCGGGAATCTCGAACACCACCTTCTTCCTCCGACAGTCGATCGTAGCATAGAAGCTCGCAAGCCAGTCCATCCCAAGAACTGCATCATAGTTGATGATGTCGTGGACAATGAAATCAGTAAAAAGCTCATGTCCACAGACCACCAACGAGCAAGAATTGCAACCACGATGCACCGAGACCACGCCATTCCCTGTAGCGATATTCCAACTCTTGGTAAGAGGGGACGTCGACAAGGAATGCCTCTCCACGAAGCTCCGAGAAATAATGCACATCGATGCACCAGAGTCAAAGAGGACTCGTGCAGGAAATTTGCAAACCAAAACCACACCTAATCAATCAATTAACAATCAAACCATAGTCTAGCAAACAACCATGTTCAAGCAAACAACACAATCTAACAATCAAAACCAGTTAGGAAAGTAACAGCTAGATTGAGGATTACCTGCGATAACCTCATCCACAGCCTCGCTCTCCGCAGCGGTCATCAGAAAAGCCTGCCTCCTTGGCAGAACAGCCTGCCGAAAAGCCTGCCCCTGCGGAACAAGAGCTGCTCCACGACCAGCAGGAACAGACGCTCGCTGCTGCAACGGCTGTGCTGCAACAGGTGCCCTCCGCAGCGGACCCGCATGCCGACAATCCTTCGCAACATGAGAAGCATCACCGCAAACCAGACACTGGCCCAAAAACTTCCGACACTGATCCTTGATGTGGCCAGGCTTGCCGCAGAAATGACAAGTCTTCAGAATAGGCCCTCCCGGCCTCTTAAACTGAGCGGACTGATTAGGCCTGAATCCAGGTCTAACCACAGCTCTCGCCTGTTCCACAGGCCTCTTCCCAACACCAACAACAGACCCCCTCCTCTGGTTCACGAGCAGCTGTCTCTTGGCTGCTACTAGAACCTTCTGATAAGACTCCCGGTCAGAAGAGGTCACAAAACTCTGGAGCTCCGAAGCAAGTCCCTGCAGGAACCTCTGAGCTTTCTCCTCAGCGTCCTGCACCATCTTTGGTGCAAACCGACTCAGCCTCATGAACTCTTGGTGATATAGGTCCACCGACGAGCTCCCTTGCTTCAAATCGATGAAACGCTGCAGCATCTCTTCCCTGGCAGCCTTCGGGAAGAACTCACCCTCAAATCTAGCCTTGAAGGTAGCCCAAGCTATCTGCTCCACCAGCATCTTCTCTTCGGCATCCCACCAATTCCGAGCATTATCCTTGAGTTGCCTCTTCGCCAAATCAACCCATCTAGCCGGGGTGATCTTGGCCATCTTCAGATTGTCCTCGATGTTCCGAATCCACTCATCGACAGCCAGAGGACCCTCAGACCCATCAAAATATGCGGGACCCAGCTCCCGGAATTGCTTCGCTCCTGGCTCAGAGCGAGGGGCATCCGGAAGAGCCCGGGCAGCTCGAGCAAGTGGAGCATTCTGGACTTGCAGAAGCACGCCCTGCTGCACTTGCATCATCTGGAGCATCATCCACATCATCTCACCGCTGGTGGGTTCCCGCTCAGGCTCCTCATCATGAGGGAGCGCACCACTGCCCCCACCACGGGTGAAACGCCTTCCTGCCATCTAGTGACACAGAAAACGAATCAGATTAGACTCATAGCTTATGACATCGGACGTCGAACTTAGTTTACTGGACATTCTAATATTATTATCGCTATTCCAGAAATCGCAGTTACAGAAGGACCTGCATGGGCCACCAACAAAACCTGTCACGACCCGCTTCCCTAAAATGGAGGCGAGACGTGAAAAGGTCCGCACGAGAGTGGAGCTGTGAAGCCCCAAACCCGATAAGCGTCAATAAAACATAAGCAGGTCCCTGTAACCACAACGGAACAACAATAATAACACAAGGAGAGACTGAAATAAAATCTCACATCTCATTAATTGTCCAACATGAAAATAAGTCCAACATCCAGAAAAGCCACCAGGCTAAAAGAAAGAGTCTAAAGGCCCAGAACAAGGCCAACAAAAGCAACGACATAACAAAGTATAGGTGCTACGCACCGATAACAAAACAACAGTCTAAACAAAAGTAAAACACAACGAAGACACTAGGACTGGTCCCCAGTGTCCACGTACTCCCCGTCAAACACAAGCTCGGGCTCGGCGTCAGCAAACACCTCGTCCTCAACAAGGTACTCAGGCTCAGGATCTAACATGTGTCACCCAAAAGAGTAAAGGGGCACATGTCAGCAAGTCTAAAAGACTTGGGCAAGGAAACTGAAAGTAAGGCAACTAGCAACCTAGCAGTTTTAGTATGCATGACATGGCAGTTATAACATGAGTGCACAATTAAGACATGATGGACAACAAGTACAAGAGTACAATTATCGGGACAAGACAAGAGTAGCCAAGCTACTAACATTCTCAATCAATTCACATTGTTTTGTAGGTGTTTACGCCCTTCAGCTGAATGGTACATCATTCACACCGATCGGCACTAAACACAATTCACGTTTCACTGTTGTTTGTAGATGTTTACGCCCTTCAGCTGAATGGTTCATCATTCACACCGATCGGCACTAAACACTACCCCACCCCAGAGTTTACGCCTTTCAACTGCAGTTGCTGATCAGGCAGACCCCCAGTTGACTAGCCGCTTAACCCTTACCCCATCCCACACGTAAACAAGCCAGGGTCCCTGTACATGAGCCCAGCAAGTGAGCCAGGGTTGCCCCGCACGGGAGCTTGTTTTCCTATTTCACAATTCAATATCGAGCGTTGGGGTTTCCAACTACAGGGCTCGCTTCTGGAACACGAGCCAGGAACACAAGCATTGTAGCAAAGCTACGCAATCACAGCAACACTTAAAGAATGCAATGACATGACAATTAATTCGCGTATCGTTAATGGAAAGTAAACATGACATGGTAATTGTGCAACATGATATATGTCGGAACTAGCTTCGTTGTCAAGCTAGTTCCCCAATTTGCGCCTAGGTGAGTATCATTTCGTCGCCTAGCCTCTTTTACGCCTACAACAAGCAAATGGCCTAAAACATGGCCTAAACCCTAAGTGGCAAGTTTCACTTGCCTAGCACCGGGGATGACGATCACGAAGGTTCGTCTCGCGGATGCTAATCTACGGGGGAAATCGCTGTTATGGGGGAACAATCATCAAACAACATGAAATTTTATTAGGGTTTCATAAAAATACAAATAGGTTATAAAAACATCGAGAGATCAATTTCTTACCGAGAGGAAGCGGAAGAAACCATCCGGAGAACCCTAGGACCAGATCTGGAAACAAATAGAGAAGTTTGGAGAGTTAGGGTTTTTGGGGGATTTTGGGGATTTGGTGAGCTTTTGGGGAAGATGAGAGGTAGATAGAGTGGATGGATGGTTTGGATGATGGATTTAGGGCTTGGAATGAAGGAATAGGGCTTGGAGGAAGATGGGGGCTCAATGGGGGAGATTTTAGGGTTTTGGGTCGTGAGGGAGGAAGAAGAAACGTTTGGGAGGGGTATAAATAGGTTAGGCTGGCGGCTGCCCAGAAATTAGGGTTTTAACACAGATTAGTCGGTCAAAGAGCAACCACTGACCGACTAGTTTGGCAACTAGTCGATCGGTCGACCAACGCAGACCGACTAAGTGTAAACAGTAACTTCTGAACGAAAATAGGATTTAGAATTAGTCGGTCCATGAACAAATACTGACCGACTAGTTTAGCATCTAGTCGGTCGATGAACGTTCTTAGACCGACTAAGAGTGAACAGTACTGATACTAAAATTTAGATGATGAGTTAGTCGGTTAAAGAAGCATTGCCGACCGACTAGTTTGCAACCTAGTCGGTCAACCAACGTTCTTAGACCGACTAACGATAAACAGTAACTCCTGAATAATTTAGAAAGCCAACTAGTCGGTCCAAGAAGGATTGCCGACCGACTGGATCGTCATCTAGTCGGTCGGTGCCCCTTCTTATACCGGCTAATGAGCACCAAAAGTTCCGATACGGAGCGCGGGGCCCCGGGATCGATTCCTAAGACTCCTAGGCTTGATCTAATAGTAAGATACGACCGTTATGAAGTCCGTCACGAATGACATACTTCGAATCGACAATCCTAAGGAAGAGACGAGAAAATACGACGAATCGATCGAAAATGAAAGCTACGGAGACGAAAACCACACTCGAGGAGAAAATCCACCAAAACGTATATTATATTATAATAAATCCAGATACATGAAAAGCAGTCGTTACACAGTGTCCTCAGACTTGGAAACCAGAGCCTGAAGTTCGGCGGGGATGGGAAATCCATGACTCATAAAGGATTTGTACTGAATCTCCAAAAGAAGATTGAGCTTCTCGTCCATAGAAGTGGAAAGTTTCTCTAGAGCGGTGACACGATCACACAGTCGACCAAGAAGAAAATCCTCGAGGGGAACGGAAGGTGGAGAACGAGGAGGATGATTAGCTGGTTGAGAAGTGTGTTCAGCAGCATTCTCAGAAGGGATGGGGTCACCGACTATGACATGAAGAAATTCTCCAGAAGATGGAGGCGAGGTCGGAACCGGATCAGCATGTTAAGACGAAGGAGCCGGATCATTGAGGAAATCGAAAGATTCTTAAGGAAACAGACGACTAAAAGGATCCATGATCTCACTCGAATGATCGAAGGCTAGGTCAAGCAAGCTAGGGCACGATTCCGACGAGAAATCGATCAACAGGCAAGCAACACACGAACAACCACACGAAGGAGGAAGATCGAGTTGCCATGAAGAAGATCAGAAGAGAGATCTACAGGAGATTTCGAGCGGGAAGTCGATGCGTTTCAATCGGAGGAGAGAGAAACGACGAGTTGAAAATGAAACGTCTCAAAGTATATAAGAAAAGGGGAAATAATCTGGGCCGTTGGATCCAAGAATCGACGGCTCAAATCGAAACAGTGAACCGTCACAAACAGTAGACAGTCGACTGATGAACAATATTCAGTTGACTGGATGAAGTGATAAGAATTAAGCTAAGGATGGCAGACAGTCGACTGTTGAGTAACATACAGTCGTCTGTCCCATGCACAGTCGACTGTACAATACACATCAGTCGACCGACCGAGAATCAATAAACTTCATCAAAAAAAACAGAGAGTACTGTAAAAATTTCGACAAAAATGACAGTTGCCTGATGACTAAAATTCAGTCGCCTGTTAAAATAACAGTCGCCTGGAAAACAATCATCAGTCGTCTGTGCAAAAGATACAAATGTCTGACTGAGAAAAGTAGAGTATGGTAGTCGACTGTCGAAGGAAAGGCAGTCGTCTGTCATGGTCCAAAAATGAACAGTGAGATAAAATCCAGAGAATAAGAACACTCACCCTAGGACCTATACTCTAATCACAAACTCATCATAAAAACAATGTGATACGATAAATCAATTGAAACACAAATCTCTAAGATCAATCTCAAAGAAATCATGAAATCACATAAATCACAATTGCCTTTCTTAAACACATATATAGCATATATCAAAATAAGAAAGACAATATGATGACATGAGCTCAAAAGGTGTTATAACAAGTATGTTGAGCTTCTAGATTTCAGATTCACTCATAATTCCTAATTCTCCACGCAACCTCACAAATGAATCTTCTTTAAGAGGTTTTGTGAAGATGTCGGTAATTTGTTTTTGGGTTTCAATGTACTCTAAGATGATGTCCTTATTAGCTACATGATCATTTATAAAATGGTGTCTCATGTCTATGTGTTTGGTACGAGAGTGGTGTACCGGATTCTTGGAAAGACATATGGCACTTTGGTTATCAACCATGATCGGGCAAGTATCACAGTTGACACCATAGTCCATAAGAGTGTGTCTCATCCAAAGAACTTGTGCACATGCAAGACCCGCAGCAATATATTCCGCTTCAGTTGTGGACAGTGACACCGAATTTTGTTTCTTAGAAAACCAAGAAACTAAGGAATTTCCTAGAAAATGGCAAGTGCTACTAGTACTTTCCTGCCGGACTTGCATCTGGCAAAGTCGGCATCACTATATGAGATTAACTTGTATGTGCTAGATTTAGGGTAAAGTAACCCATAATCTAGAGACTGATTGAGATAACGAAATATTCGTTTAAGCGCAATCAAGTGTGACTCCTTAGGTCTAGCTTGATATCTAGCACACAAGCTTACGGAAAACATGATATCGGGTCTACTAGCGATTAAGTAAAGTAAGCTACCGATCATACCTCGATATAGACGAATGTCTACATCTTTTCCGCTTTTATCCTTGTGTAGATGGGTAGTAGTACTTATGGGAGTCCTTTTATTTGAAGACGATTCCAGCCCGAATCGCTTTATAAGCTCCCCTGTGTACTTTTCTGATGTATGAAGGTGACATTCTCCATTTATCGAATTTGCAGTCCAAGGAAATAAGTGAGCTCTCCCATGTGGCTCATCTCTAATTCATCCTTCATTGACTTAGAAAATTCTTGACAAAGATTAAAGTTAGTAGAACCAAAAATTATATCGTCTACATAAACTTGAATCAAGAGAATGTCATTTTCATAATCTTTAATGAAGAGTGTAGAATCGACTTCTCCCATTTTAAAACATAAATTCAAAAGAAAGGTCTTAAGTCGATCATACCAAGCTCTAGGAGCTTGTCTCAACCCATACAACGCTTTCTTAAGTTTGAAAACATGATTTGAAATTTTTTCATGAATAAAACCGGGAGGTTGATAAACATATACTTCTTCATTAACAATCCCATTTAAAATGCACTTTTAACATCCATTTGAAATAGTTTAAAATTCTTATGGGATGCAAAAGATAAAAGCAACCTAATAGCTTCTAATCTATCTACGGGGGCAACAGATTCTTCGAAATCAATACCTTCCTCTTGCCGGTAGCCTTGATCTAATAACCTTGCTTTGTTCCTTGTGATTACATCGTTCTCATCCTTCTTGTTCTTGAAGATCCATTTGGTCCTAATAACTTGGTGACCACTTGGAAGAGAAATGAGTTCCCAAAATTCATTTCTCTTGAATTGCATTAGTTCTTCTCCATTGCCACTATCCAAGAGCTATCCTCACAAGCTTCTTGGATGTTCTTTGGCTCAATGGTAGAGACAAATGCGCAATAAGAGAATTCTTCAATCCTCGACCTCGTTAGAACAACCACACCAATATCTCCAATAATTTGGTTATGGGGATGATTGCGAACGGTCGGATAAGCTTTGGGTATTCCTGCATCACAGGAACATTTTCAACAATTTCGTTAGTATTGTTAGTCTCAATAATCGAATCATTAATCTTAACATTACTAAGAGTATCACAAATAACATCTACACTATCATCATCAACACGAGGAAAATCAAAATCTTCATTAAATGAAACGTGTAGTGATTCATCAATCGTTGAAGAAGTTTTGTTGTATATCTGGTAGGCTTTGCTACGTGTGGAATATCCAACAAAAATTCCTTCATCGGATCTTGGCTCAAATTTATCTAGATTAGCGAAAGTGTTCCCGATAAAACATTTTGAACCAAAAACACGAAAATATTTTACTTGAGCCTTTTTGTCATAAAACAACTCAAAACAAATTTTGTTCGTTCGGGGTCTCAATAGGATCCTATTGAGCACATAACATGCCGTGTGCATCGCCTCTGTCCAAAATTGTAGTCCAAGATGACTATCATGGAGCATAGTGCGTGCACACTCAATAAGAGTCATATTCTTTCTATCTACAACACCATTTTGTGGTGGTGTCCGAGGGAAGGAAAAATTATGGGTTATCCCGATGTCATCACAAAACTTAGTAAAAGATTCATTTTCAAATTCTCCTCCATGATCACTACGGATAGTGATAATGGTGGATCCTAAGAGATTCTGAATCTTCTTTGCAAATTTGGTAAACTCTTCATAAGCTTCATTCTTATTAGTTAAAAATGAATCCCAAGTAAATCTAGAAAAGTCGTCAACGACAACTAATCCATAATGAGCATTACCTAAAGAAGCAGTTCTAGTTGGCCCAAACAAATCTAGATGAAGAAGTTCTAGGGGCTTCTTAGAAGTAATCCCTTCTTTAAGCTTAAAAGATGATTTACTAAGTTTACCTCTTTGACATGAATCGCAAATGTTTTTCTTATTAAAAGCAATTTTAGGAAAACCTTTGACTAGATCATGCTTAGCTAACTTATATAAGTGCTTGAAGTGAACATGACCAAAACGGCGATGCCATAATAGTTGTTCACTTGTGTTAGCGACTAAGCAATGTTCTACGGTTTTAGGCAAGCTCAAAAATAAACATTTTTACGCCTAATACCGGAAAATAAAACATTTGAATCACAATCAACAATTGTACACAATCCTTCTCCTAAGTTAACCTTGTAACCTTTGTCATAAAGTTGACTAATGGAAATGAGATTGTGACACAAACCACTCACAAGATAAATGTTAGTAATTAAGGGTTTTGAAGGATTACCAACGATACATACTCCAATGATGGATCCCTTTTGATTACCTCCAAAAGTGACCGTTGCACCATCCTTGATACTAATCACTTCGGAGAGCAATGCGGGATCTCCAGTCATATGTTTGGAGCAACCACTATCGAGAATCAATCCTTTCCCTTTAGAGCTAATATGACTTTTATTGCTCTTCTTCTTTCTTTTGGGTACCTATATAATATACTATAAGCTCATGGTACCCAATGTTTGTTGGGTCCAAGGGGATTAGCCCTTTGGAAGCCAAGTCCAAGTGGACTTCCGCTTTCCAATATAATTACCATTATTAATAACATCATGAAAATAGGAATCAACATAAGCATTCCTATCATTTAGGCTAGTGTTCTTAGGACCCCAAATGGTGTATGTTTTGGGAGTCCTTTTCCTAGTTGCATGCATACTTGTTGGATTTCTATGTGGTGCATGCTTCTTAGGAACATGGTTTCTAGCATAAATATGAGGTAGTGGATATGCATTGAACATATGAGAATGATATGTATGCTTGGGAACATGCATGTTGTATGAAGCATATGGATCATGCATGACATGTGGAGGATGAGCATACATGTAGGAATGCTGCGTATGTGCATACGGGTGTATAGGAGCATAAAAAGTGTCATGATTATCCACTTGTGAAGTAGGAGGTTTCCTACGTGGATGAATGTTAGTGTACATGTAAGCATGGATTCTCTTTTGGTTTCCATCTTTAGTGGGTTTCTTTCCAAAAGGAAGAGAAGGTGAAGTGGTGACTTTCTTGGTATGTATGCTACCTATAGTGTCTTTGACACCACTTGTAGATGCACCGGAGGAAGGCCTCACAAAGTCTATGGTGACACCACTATATGAGGTGCGATCATTGGATGCATTTGCTTTTACAAAACCAAGACCAACACGATGTGTGGCCGGAAATTGGTTTGCAAGCAAATCATCCAATTGTCCTGTTCCCTTATTGAATCTCACAATACGGGAGGACATGAGCTCATATTTCTCCTTTAAAGAAGAAATGTTGGTATCCAAGGTGGACACCCGTGCTTTGAGCTCGTGCACTTGGGTTTTAAGAGAATCATTCTCTAAACCCAATTATGTGTGACGTGTGACTAGATCACTATTATCCGTTGGATGTGTTTGATCTAGTTGAGATTTGAGGTTATTCACCTCATCTCTCAAGGTGACATTTTGAGAAGCTAAGTTTGCTTTCTCAAGAGTTAAAGTATCAACAATGGTGTCATTGTTGATAATGCATGGAATGGATGACTTGCTAACATTTGATTTCTTTAAGCTAGTATATCTAAGCATTAAAGATTGATATTTAGTAAATAATTCTTCATTAGCAATATAAAGTTCAACCATTGTTACATCGGTATCATCCGTGTCGGAATCACTCTCATCGGAGAGTGGATCCTCTCGGGCCATGAAGCACATATGAGCACTCTCACCCTTCTCATCATCGGAATCACTTGATGATTCTTCACTTGAGTTATCGAATGTACCTACGAGTCCTTTCTTATTGTCTCTTTTGTTCTAGTCAGACTTGTGGTACTTCGGAGCTTTCCACTTCTCTTTGTTCTTTAGCATTGGGCAATCCCTCTTGATGTGCCCTGGCTTATTACACTTAAAGCAAAGAGAGGAAGTAGCATTAGTAGACTCAAAACGTTTGTTGGAGGGAAATTTACCTTTGCGAAAGAAGCGTTGGAACTTCTTCGCCCTTTGGGCCATTTCACCCAAATCCATCTCATCTTCCGAATCTTCGCTATCGGAGGATGATGAATCGGCGTTGAATGTCAAAGCCTTCTTCTTGGCCTCTTATCATAGCTCGAATCTTTAATTGGTTCTCTCGTCTTACCTCATAAGACATGAGAGTCCCGATATGATTCACAACTGTGTAATTCTTTAAATCATTGACCTCCTCGATGGCGATCGCTCTCCTTTCCCATTTGGAGGTCATTCCCATGATGATCTTCCTTACCTTGTCAGGTTCGGTGTATGTTTGGCCAAGGGCTTCCAATTCATTTGTGATGTTGGTAAAGCGTCCGTACATCGATGCAATGCTCTCATTTTCCTGCATATGAAACAAATCGAAGTTTTGCACGACAACATATAACTTTGAAAGTTTTACCTTGTTCGTTCCCTCGTGGGTAACGATGAGATGGTTCCAAATTTGATATGCACTATTACATGTGCATATCTTTTTGAACTCATTCGGGTCCAACGCATAATGAAGAGCGTTCATTGCTTTTGCGTTGTTGACTTCGGCGGATTTCTCGGAAGACGTCCATTTCTCGAAATCCTCTTCGGTGGGCTCGACATACTCCTTGTGGAGGGTTCTCCAAAGTGAAGCACTCTTAAGGAATGTCTCCATCCTACACTTCCAATAGCCAAAGTTAGTGCCATTGAAACGTGGAGGACGTACCGTAGATTGACCTTCGAAAAGTGTGGACACTCCATCACGATTGTGATTGTTGTACGAAGTCGGCAGAGGAACGTTGTTATTGTTGGATGCCATAGCTATAACCTTGCTCTCTGATACCAATTGTAAGGATCCTGTCTATGGAGAAAACACTAGAAGGGGGTTGAATAGTGTTTAAGCAATTTAAAATGATGGTTACACCAAATTAAAATGCTAACCAACAATATAGTGCGGAATTAGAATTAAACCCAAATAAGAAACAAATGTAAGCACAATTATGTTTCTAGGGTTCGGATTACCCAAATCACTTCCCGACTTGTTTCCGGTAATCCTACGTCCCTTCCACCCGGATACCTCCGGATACTCAAGTTAGAACCCTAACTTGAGGTTTCCTTAAAACCCACTTGTAGCAACCCTACACGTGAAATCAAATACAATCGATGTCCTTGACTTCCATAACTTGGGAGCAAGCAAACCGCTCTCACAACCCGAGAGCAAATTCAAATAACGAAAGTTATGAAATAATGAAAGCAACACTTACAATCACCTATGCCTTGAAGTAGAACTTGAAGGAGAAGTGTGATGTGTGTTGTAGACTCTTTTGGAAGAGAGGAGAAAGCCCTTTCTCTTGACTGCATCAAATGCCTAGAGGATAAATCTTTGGTTCTAGGTTGGAGAGCAAGAGATCAAAGATTGGAATTTTTAGGGCTTTGGATTTGAGAGCTTTAAACTTTAGAAATGAATGCTTAAGAGATTTTGCAATAGCTTAGGTAACCTTTCAATGGAACAGTAGTAGCCCATTATATAGGCTTCTCAAATCCACAAAACAGTTTAGGCAAAAACCGTTTTGGAATCCGTGAGAAAATTCTCAACGGATAGAAACTGAACTCGCGACAGTCGACTGTTGAAGAAACCACAGTCGACTGTTGCACAGTCAGCATGGGTAGGTAAGAAATCATAACGGTAACTTACCACGTGGACAGTCGACTGATGAAGCAAAGACAGTCGACTGTTGAACCAACAGGCGACTGTAATTACTTTTACAGGTGACTGGCCGAAAGAATGGTAAGTTGAAGAAATCTGGAAATCCTGTAAGATAACATGACAGACGACTGATGAGGATAATACAGTCGACTGTTAATCAGAACAGGCAACTGTAAATCCTTATACAGACGACTGTCAAATACCCTGAGAATTTCCAGAGAGTTGAGTCAATAAATTGGCTCACAGACAGACGACTGTTGCAGCATACACAGTCGACTGATCCAAGGGACAGTCGACTGTATATTCAACATTAGTCGACTGGCCGTAAAAGTCAAATCAACAAAGTTTGGGTAGAAGATAGACATGCGACTGAATTACAAAACACAGTCGACTGTCACTTGGACAGGCGCCTGTGAATCGTTCATCAGTTGCCTGTGCGAAATAAACAGAGAGGCCCAAAACTAGATTGTAAAAGTTTGTGCATAATAGCGACTGTAGAACAAAACACAGTCGACTGTTTTTGAGACAGACGACTGTAAAACGTTCATCAATCGACTGTTATAAACAATCCAAGCACAATCACTAAAGAAATGAACTGGGGTCAAAGGACAATTGATCTAATGATGTCATAAGACTGAAATGAAGCTGTGTGTGAGTGCTCCATCAAAGTTCTACTTCTAAGCTACATACTAGAAGAGATAAAAGAAATTTACATTCACGAAATCTCTCTTCTATCCATCACATGAGCTTGAAGTCTTCATGGAGCTTCAATCAACATCTATAATCACCCAATCCATTTTCATTTGTCTTCAATGAACTTTGAGAGTCATCCATTGCTAGTAGATCTTCATAAATAGCTTAGGAAATGGATTAACTGTAAAATAGGGGATTGGTCACAAGTATTTATGTTTGCTCATCATTAACACCAAGTAGAGAGAAGTCCAATACTCAACAAAACACAGTTATGCAAATAAAGAGATAAAGAGTTGGAGAAGATGTGAGCAATCGTAAACACGAGGAAATTTATCTTGGTTCACCATCCCTTGAGCTAGTCCAGTCCCAAGCCTTGCTTGGCTTTTCGCTAATCACACTCCCTACGAGTTGATTACAAATTGCGTACCAAACCGAGGACTTTCCAAATGCATCTCTCAACTAGTGGACTTCCCAACTTACCACAATAAGTGTAGTTTCACAATGCAATCACAATACCCCAATGCACCAAGCAATTACGATGAAGATTACCGCCTCTTCAATAGATGATTTCACAAACCTTTGCCTTGGTAGAGTTGTTACAACTTTCCTATAGCCAAGATAGAAGCTTGAAGTGTATAAGGGGATAAGGAAAACTCAAGTTATGATCTCAAAAATATTAAAATGAGAGCTTGATGAAATCACAACAAGAAGGTCAAGAAAAGTATGCTTAAAAGCTTTCAAAACACTTAGAAAACTTTGGTCTTTGAAAACTTTTAGAGGGCTAAAAGAGGTCTTAGAAAACACTTGATTTTTCATGAAAGATTGCTCAAAATGCATATTAAACTCTCCCAACAAACCTCTATATATAAGCCTCAAATCTGTCCAAAACAGATTTACAAAAATACCCTCCAACGGCTCTAAAATAGCTAGTCAAATGTTACTCTTATATGTCAATGGCTAGTTATAAGTCGACTTTAGCATAATGACCAGTTGACTTTAGCATAATGACCAGTCGACTGATAAGCAAGTAGTCGACTGGTTTGTATACATGAGTTGACTTGTTTGAGTATGTCAACTATTGATCTATGTTAGAAACAGTCGACTTCAGTATAAGAAACATCCAACTGCAGTACAATAAACAGTCGACTGTTTTCATACTATAAGTCGACTATTTTCTGACATTCTCACTAGCAAGTTTCAGGCAAGGAAATCAGTTGACTTTGTGTTTGACAGGTCGACTTGTTTCCTTAGAAACCTTTTCAGTCGACATCAAGTTTGACTGGTCGACTTGTTTGTCTTAGAAACTTATGTTATGGCCTAAAACATTAGGAAAACTTTTAAAAATATTTTTAAAACATTTTAAAATATTTAGATTGTTTTTCTAAGTGTGTGGAGCTTCAATCATAGACTTTTACAATGAGTCTAAAGACATAATAAAATTACATCAAAATTACAATTCACTTGAATCTTGATGTAGTCTTTGAAGTTCAGTTCCATGTCTTTTGATTCTTGAGCTTTTGGTGCCTTCATTGAACTTCACCATCATCTTGACTATGAGCTCTCAACTTGAATGGCTTCATGGATATTTGGGTAAGCTTCACGAGTCGTGATGTGAATCATTATCCTAGCTTTGAACTCATATCTTTTTGCAATATAATTGTTAATACCTACACACTCACAAATTTGATTAGTACACTTAAGGATGTCTCAATATCCAACATTCTCCCTTTTTTCATGATGTCAAACAAATGATATAAAATATGAAATTCAAAATATAGATATACTTACTCCTCCTATATTGATGCATGGTGTCATACAATATCTTTTAAACTTCTCGTGCATATATGCATGTTAGAATAGACAAATTCAAAGCACATTTCATATATATATATATATATATATATATATATATATATATATATATATATACACACACACATATATATATATATATATATCATCACAATTGGTGTGCCAAAAGGAGTGTGTGTGATAATTCAAGCCACCACATGTCAAGAATAACATGTGTCAATTATCAATCCAATAATCATAATATGAATGTCAACATATTTTATATACCAACTTTCTGTCTCTTTGTCATTAGCAAAAAGGGTGGAAGAATAATAATTTAACTCACTATATGAATGTCATTACATAATAATTAATATTCATGAAAAATGTAATTGATTCCATCAATGGTGACTTAATATCTCAATATTTTTCTTTGAGTCAAGAGAGAATATTTTCCATATGAAAAAATTTCCATACTCCATAAATTTCCAATATTAATGTGATACCAAGTGTTATAGCATAATCCATATGTGACATGTAAAAGGCTGATGTCTAAATCATTAATCATAAGAAATTGAAAATTAAAGCAAGATATCCAAATTATATCACAATATCAACAATATCACAAAATATCATAATTGAGCTAAAATATGAACATAAAACCACTAGTGCTCAATTTCAACATGAATCAACAATATTCCAATATGTTGCAACTCAAGCATATCACATCATATCATATAATCTTATACCAAATATGATCCAACTCATGAGCATATAAGAGATTATAACATAAGCACAAGAAAATATTGTTTAATACAACATAAACATGGATAAACATTATAACAAACCAAAATATCCAAACATTGTTCCCAATAACATGAACATCATTAAAAATAAACATTGTTTCTAAACCATACATAGTTTAATACCAACATAATCAACATAATCAACAACACTCATCACTTAAAGATGCAAGCACCCATTAATCTGAAGGAGGAGGATCTCTAAAAAGTCTAGCATGAATTTTAGAGATCTCCTTCTTAATTTCTTTAAACTAGGAATCAATTGATGATCTCCCTTGATCAATCTTGAGTTCCAATTGGTCCAATCTCCAAATAAGATGCTTTTCAAGAGATACAAAGAGTTCAATCGAAATAGTAGCGGATGGACCACTAGATGAACCATCTTGATGTGGATGTAGGGCATGTTCATCTTCATCATCAAACCCTTCCTTAGAATTATCAAATTCAAGTTCAGCTTTAGCAGGATTTAAAGGAAGACACGTCCCAGTTAATGCAGATTTATTGAAAGGAACTTGAGGATGGACAATTAGGGGTTCAGAACCTAGATCAACTCTTATATATCTAAAGATGAGAATGAAAAAATGTCCATGATGAAGTGTGGGTGCAGGACAAGTAATCATAAATTGTTTGTGCCTAATTGATTTTGATCTAACCAACTAGGATGTAGACACATTTAGCCAGTATCTCAGTTAAGTAGGTGAAACTGCCAGATCTTGACAAATATTGTAGGATAAAATTCTAGCAAGAATTCTAGCTGGTAGAAGTAAATCATTCGTTGGCATGCCAGTCCTATAAGGCTTGCCTCTAGGGAACATACTGATATGAATGTTTTCATCATTCATGTGTATCTCTCTATGGCTAACACACTGGCAAGGGATGCCTAAAATGGCTCCTATTCCATAGGTTAAAGTTTAAAAGAAACATTTTTGAACATAGTTGAAAAATAATAGATCTCTAGGGTCATGTTGGTGTAGAAAAGATAAACCAATCTTGGGTAGCAACCACATGAAGTTTAGAGAAAAAATCTGCACCCCTTCATATTCAAGAATTTGTCTAATTCCATTGCCACATAAATCCTCATACTTCACGAACCTTTCATGAAGTATTTTAAGTTGAGAATTTCTTTCAAACACTTCTTCGAGTGCATGTCTACTCAAAAATTATAAAATATATGAACTTCGTTGAGGGGGTTGTGATGATGAGGGTTGTGAAGACGATCTTCTCTTCTTGGTAGGGCCACTGGATATTCTATCCATGATCAAAGTGTGTGCAAGTGCAAACTAAACTAAAACAAACTTGATGTTATGATGCAATGCAACAAATAACTTCTAAATGAGATGAGATGGGGAGATATACCTAGAAATGAAGAATCTTGACCTAAAAATTCTTGAATCCACCAAAAATCTGAAGCAAAAAGTTGAGGGAAGCAAGGGTTTGGAGAAATTTTGAGGGTTGATCTAGATTTAGGAAGATGGAGAGATGAATTAAAGTTAGGGTTTTATGAATAGGAAAATCAATCTTAGCCATAGGATAAGAGTTTGAAGGCTAGGATTTGATCCTTCTTATGGGTTTAAGTCACGAGAACCCAATATATAATGGGTTTAGGTCAGATCAGCTCAAACAAACCTGAAACCCCAACAAACCCAAAATAAATCGAAGACAGCCAGGTTCTAAAAATACAATAAGCAGTTGACTTATGTTCACTAAGCAGTCGACTGTTCAGTGCACTGAAGTCGATTATTTTCAAGTCAGAAACTAACTGTGAGCTCTCTGCTTCAAAACAGTCGAATGCAGTATAGAAATAAGTCGACTGTATGTCTGAAATACACCAAAATAATTGGAACTCAATGCTAGATCAAGTTTAGATCAACAAATTAATTGTTAATGTTATTAATCTTAATTAAGTATACAATTAAGCAATCAAGCACATACAAACAAACTTAATGAACCCTATTTTTGTGATATAACAAGGGTTATGTGTGGGTACCTGTTGTTATGTGAGGATGCGCATCCCCAGAAAGGTGACGCACACCCTCACCCCCAAGTACAAGGGTGTCACAGCAATATATTCCCGATGAGTTCGGGGCCGAATCCATAGGGAGGTGTTGCTTATACTACCTATCGATTCCTAGGTTGAGTGTGCTTCGAGTTTTATTGGTAGAGATGAATTACGAGAGGGGTCGTAATGGCAATGGAAGTGGAATGCGAGGGTGTCACTGTCAGCAAGGCACAACCAACAACTCCACACAAAAGAAAACAAATAAAACAAAGAGCACAATTGGGAGAAGGATTGCTAGGGTGTCAGGATTCTCCTCTAGGACTTTGAGGCTTAGATATCGGGTTAAGGACCCTTTCTTTGAACGAGGAATGAGGGTAGGAGTGTCACATCCGGAGATGGGAACGAGTACTTGACTTTCATCGTCCTACTCGTCTAGCGTACCCGACCGCTTTCGCTATGAGCTTCACACATTGATACGTGCATTACGCTTGACACTGGTTCTCATATCACAGATCTGTATCCACTCTTATGATCTACAGATTGGAATACTACACTATGGTTGAGTCCAGCAGTCGGGCTGCTCTCGTAGTCACCGACTAGCGGATTGGGGATTAGAAATCATACCTAGTGCATGAGTCACTCTCATGATCACGAGCCCTAGAAAATGGCCGCTAAGCCCTAATCAGATTCGTGGGGATTTTTCCTAGAATATGGAGCTACTTAATCCTCCAATTCTAGGGGTAATGCCCCAAAATCCTTGTTCAAACCACCATAGAGCAACCCTAGATTCGTTCAACTAAGGTTAACCTAGCATCCAATCCCTAGAATCCTAGGGTTCATCCCTAATTCTAGCAATAGAACTAATTAATCATGGCAAACGATATATAAACAAGAAAGATCAACATCAAAAGCAAATAAGATCAGCAAATAAAAAGATTCAATGAGAAAGCACTTGTCTTGGCAATAGATTCAATACAAAGTCATCAAGGAGGGGGCCTAGGGCATAGCCTAACCTCCGAAAATAGTCTACAAACCTTAAAACGAGCTCCCCTAACAAAAGATAACATCCCCCATTGATGGCTGCCATATATATATATATATATATATATATATATATATATATATATATATATATATATATATATATATATATATATATATATATATATATATATGGGTAAAGTGTTCCTAGGGTGACTCCTTAGATTAAATCTAGGGAGTCGCCCCCATTTTCTCCCATCTCCTACATTTTTGTTGAAATTTTTTTTCTTGGGATTGTTGTTCACCTCATGGATGATCAATATACCAAAAATCAAGTCATTCCAATACTTTTAGAGCCCCCATCTATCCCTTGCAACTTTATGGGTTTTTCATCACGTTTTCAGACCGTTGAAGTTGCAAGTGGTAGATGGTGGCTTTTAAAGTATTGGAATGACTTGATTTTTTGTATGTTGATCATCCATGATGTAACTAACAATCCTATGAAAAATAAAATCCAAAAAAATTGTGGGAGATGGGAGAAAATGGGGGCGACTCCCTAGATTTAATCTAAGGAGTCACCCTAGGAACACTTTACCATATATATATATATATATATATATATATATATATATATATATATATATATATATATATATCTATATTATAAAAGAGGGATGTTATCAAGAGAAATTGGATAAGAGATATTGGACAAGAGAAATTGGATAAGAGATATCTATATTATAAGAGAGTGATGTTATCAAGAGAAATTGGATAAGAGATATCTATATTATAAAAGAGGGATGTTATCAAGAGAAATTGGATAAGAGATATTGGAAAAGAGAAATTGGATAAGAGATATCTATATTATAAAAGAGGGATGTTATCAAGAGAAATTGGATAAGTGATATTGGACAAGATAAATTGGATAAGAGATATCTATATTATAAAAGAGGGATGTTATCAAGAGAAATTGGATTAGAGATATTGGACAAGATAAATTGGATAAGAGATATCTATATTATAAAAGAGGGATGTTATCAAGAGAAATTGGATAAGAGATATTGGACAATAGAAATTGGATAAGAGTGATGTTATCAAGAGAAATTGGATAAGAGATATCTATATTACAAACAAGAGATGTTATCAAGAGAAATTGGATAAGAGATATTGGACAAGAGAAATTGGATAAGCGATATCTATTATATAAAAGACGGATGTTATCAAGAGAAATTGATAAGAGAATTTGGACATGAGAAATTGGATAAGAGAATTTGGATATCTATTATATAAAACAGGGAAATTGAATAAGAGAAAATATAAGAGATGAGATTTTGAGGGATAAAAGAGGAGGTGGGGAATTTTGCACATACAACCCCGGTTTTTGTATTTTTGCATATGGACCCTCCCCACACACACACCCACACTTTTTATTCTCACCCCTTCCGGCCATTTTATTTGCAGTTCTATGAAGATTTTGAATCTTATCCTACTAGGACAAAGCTTTGTCCTACGTGGCAAGTTTGTCCTAGGTGGTAATGACAATTTTGGGGGGACTTAAATTTTGGGGGAAAACTTAAATTTGGGGGGAAACTTGAAATTTTGTGGGAAAACTTGAAATTTGGGGGAACTTGAAATTTGTGGGGGAGAAAAACTCAGCCATTAAATAAACCGTGCCCTATGGGCACGAGTAATGACTAGTATATATATATATATATATATATATATATATATATATATATATATATATATATATATATATAAGTAAGCATGTTAATTTATTGAGTGTCTGTACAAAAATACAAACGGTAGGTAGAATTTCAAAGAGAGAGGATAGGGCACAAGCGCTGTCACTCACTACTTAAAAATTCTCCACCATACCTGACACATACAACTCCATGCCAAAATGAGAAATTCTGAGAAGTTCTAAAGATACATCCTCATCCATTATCCCTAATATCCCAGTTTGCGAAAGTTTGTAACTCATCTTCAGTAGTTGGATATTCCTCTTGCATAGCAATCCGAATATCCGCCGCAATCTCTTCATATAGGATGGTCTTAAATTTTTTTGCATCATCAAATATCCGCCTATTCCTTTCACGCCAGATGTGCCAAACCATAGCCGACCGACTGATTCTAGCAAGTAATTTCAAACTACCCTTACCCCCAAAATTATCATGAAAGTATTTGCCAATCTCTAAGAGGGAAGTGTGAACCTGGGGAAGCACGTTTAACTTCAGTAAGGACCTGTTTAATATGTATTTTGAATAGTTGCAATCGAAGAATAAATGCGGGATTGTTTCCACTTCCTTATCCTCACCTAAGATGCAATTGGCTGGAACATTGTTCATCCAATGAACAATCTTATCTCTTGTTAATAGTTTACCTCAGAAAGCTCTAAGTAGAGTTAACGCCATCTCTGAAATGTGCTTGGGATACCATATTAATTTATGGAGCGGGAAAGGGGGGCTCCTCCTACGCACTCCTTCTCAAGCCTGTTTGAAAGAAAAAGATTCACTCAGCAACCATTTCCACCTATCCAGCCCGGTCTCAAGGTGACATTGTGTAGGAGGGGTCGCACATGATCAAGCACAAAATCAGGTACCCATCCGACGGCCCTCCAATAGTCCATGACCCTGCAAGTTGCGGCACCTGGTGGAACATCAAACTGATTTTTAAGAGGCCCTCCTTCTAGCCAGTTGTCTATCCAAAACAGTGTATCTCTCCCATCCATCACTATCTTTTTGACGAGGGGCTGTGATATATTGCGGCACCTGAGGAGTCTCTTCCAATTGCCAGAATGTATTACCTCCCATTGAGCTGCATAGAATCCATCCGAAGCCCCATCTTTCATATGCATGTGCTTTGCCCAAATACCATCTAATGTAAGATATCTCCAGGTCAGACGAACTCCAGCTAGTACATTTAGCTCCTCGAGAAGCCTAATCCCCACTCCGCCTTCAAATTTTGGCTTACAAATATCATCCCACGTCCAAGCTCGAGAATCTCCCAGAATGAAACGCCTACAAATAGCCGTAATTGATCTCAGAACTGTGGATAGAATGTGAAATACCTGCATCCAGAATGCTATCATGCCGAAGATGATACTTCTGACTAATTCAGTACGCCCGTAAATAGATAGCATTGAGGTTGACCAGCCGCCCATCATCTTCTTGCATTTATCAACTAACCTCTTGTAATTAGGGGTTGTAGGATACTTTAATGAAAGTGGCAATCCCAGGTAAGTGGTGATGGTAGTAGCAATTTTGATTCCGAGATAATCCGCCAGAACTTCTTTATTGTTTGTACCCTTACTGAACAATCCAGCACTCTTGTCCCAGTTTACCTGAAGCCCTGTGTAATTTGAGAATTCTTCCAATAGATTTTTGATGCCAGCGAAGGAAGTCATATTAGCGTGGCAGAATACCAGCATGTCATCGGTAAACAGAAGGTGGGAGATGGAACTACACCGCCTCATGTGGTGTATTTTGCGCAAGTTGATAGCTTTATCAACAAGGATAGAGAAACTCTCCATAATAATGACAAAGAGGAAAGGAGAGAGGGAATCCCTGACGTGCGTTTATATTTCATATATTTGCGCACGTTTTCTTCCGTGTTTTTCCGTTATTTACCGTCGTCTTGTATTCGTTTTCTCGTGTTTTCTTGTTTTCTTTCACTTTTCCGTGTTTTTCGTATTTTGCAGGAATTTGCCGACGTTGGGGACATAAAACGACGATATCATGTGTCCCCGGAGCAACGGGAGGAGTCACGCGCGATACAGGGGGTCAAACGACCAAGATTGCCACTTTTCAGCCCCCACCCGATCGGTTGGACACAACCAACCGATCAGATGATGCATGCGTGCACGACCCGGACTGAAGTTGGAGCGAAGTGCAAAGTCAACCGACCAGTTCATCCCAACAGAGTTCTCAGGAATTTGGAGCTTAATTCCAACCGATCGAGTGATGTCTCACCCGATCGGTTCATCTGAAGCTGAAGTTTCCCAAACGACGACCCGGTCATGCCACCCGTTCTCCTCAGCGATCGGTTGAAGCTCTCGAAGCCCGACAGCCAAAGCAACAAGCGGCTCACCCGATCGGTTGATGTTTCAACCGATCGGGTGGTCTTTTCTTCCGCTTTCACGCACTGCTGATGCACTCATTGAAGATCTGCTATCATTCCAGAGGGATTTTGGGCAATCTCTTATTTTTCTAGCGTCGGCATCGTCGTTAGCTTTCCAACGATAGGTCGCATGCCCAAATCCGATTTTTCTACATTTTTCTGGAATTTTTGGAGCGCAGTTGTATGCTGAAATTGGCAGCAGTCTGAATTTTCATTTCACCCGATCGGGTGAGTTTCCACCCGACCGGGTGAGATCAATTTCTACCGTTTTGAGTCTCTGTTTCTGTCCACCCGATCGGGTGAACTTCCACGCGATCGGGTGGGCCTGTTTTGACAGTTCTGGACCCGAACCAAGGGGTTTTTGTGGGGTTATATATTTGAGTTTTGGGGCACGACTTGGAGAGGTTCTTCTTGAGTTTTTAGGGCTTTTTCAGCCCCTTTGCTAGGGGGCTTAGGTTAGTTTAGATTAGGTCTTTTGATCAATAAGTCTTGTATTGGATTGAAGATTCATACTCAAGATAAGTATTCCTTTCTCTTGTTTTCATTGTTTTGTATTGTTTTCATTTTGCTCAATGGTGAATGTTTGTATGCCATTTCTTTTGCTTGTTTATATGTTTTTCATCATGGAGTAGTATTGATGAACCCTAATACGGGTTAGGGTAGGATTGATGCTTGGTTGTTTCATTTGACTTGGTTGCATGGCATGTGTTCGATGAAATGTGTCAATGGGGATTTCTAGCAATCTGAGTCCAATCCGTATGGCAACACACTAGTTGTGTTGGGGATTGGGGTCCGGTGCTTGTCCAGTCAAGATCCACTTCGATGTATTGCTAGAAATCACATTTGACCTATTTGGCCATTAGGGTTACGCGATGGTGTTTCATTGTCATTGGCGGGAGAAAGACCACCTTTGACCGTCGGGCCAAGGGGGAATAAACTTGGCGGTTGACTCCCTAGCCATAGCTCACGCCCCTAGCGTTGACATTGAGTCCTCGCGCGTGGGAACGGCTTGGATGAAATGTTGGGAGTTATCATTGTGGCCTTAATGCTCCCGGTTGCGGAGGGTGTTAATGGACATGGGAATGCCCACCGTCCGGAACCAGGTAGGCCTAGCGTACTTGGCACCGACCGGAATATCGGGCCATGGACGCTAGGTACCACCTTTTGGGGCAATGTCTCACCCTGGGTCAAGTCAAATGCCAAGTGTCATGAGTGCTCTAGCCCATGTTAGCGGGGATTCATTTCATGTCTTTTTTATTTCTTCTCTTTATTTCTACACTTCACCCATATCATCCGAGTAGCTAGCAAACAACCTAGGCGAGGCTAGTAGCCATTCAAGCCATCCACTTCCCTGAGTTCGATAAACTCGCACCCTACACTAACCGTGCACTTGCGGTAAAACGACACCGCGCCCAAACCGTAAACGGGGCGCCGGTCAAGTTTTTGGCGCCGTTGCCGGGGAGGCGTTCGGTTTGATATTAGCTTAGCTTGGGTTCGTTAGACTACGCATAAAAACACAAAAAAAATTTCTTTTTTTTAAAAAAAAATATTCAATAACCTAGAAATTTTTCCCCCACTATTATATTATCTTTTTGTTATTCTCTTGTACTATTGACGCTCCTATCTAGTTTTCTTATTTTTGTTGTCCATGTATCTTTGGTGTAACCATATGGAGATCAGATTTCGATGCTCAGATGGGAGGCTACGATACCTATTCATTTGTGGTTTGTGAGACTTGTGGGATGGCGGGACACATGTGTTATGATTGCCCATTTACGCTTGAGAGCCTCCCCCTACCCCAGGGCCGAACATTTTTCCACAAGCTTAGCCCAAACACCTCCCATCCATTTCCTCAACCTTATACCCCTCCACAAACACAAGAAGAATCAAGCCTCGTGTCTCTCCTTCAAAGTGCCATGTTTAACCAAGGCCAAACATTATGAAACTTGATGGTACCAATCATCGAGCCTACACCGAGGAGAGGGGATGAAGGAGAGGATATACCTATTTCCATGGTTGAGACTACCATGCCGTCGGCCACCATAGACACGTCTCATGCCGATACCCCATTTTTCCAACACTACCACTTGGATGACGAAGCATTTTTTTGATGGTGATAGTGAGGATGGGGAGATGTCTCTAGGATTTGTGGGAGAGACTTCTCATCTTGATTTGGATACCCCACATGAGTCCTACGAGGGCACCGAGGAGATCCAAAGCTTATGCATACCGGCGAGGAGGATGTGTGTGAGGACACAGACACCACAACAACATACGAGTGGTCCGCTCCACATCCACCTCCATTGTCATCTCTGTTGCTGCTGCTTCCTTGGTCTGTGGTCAACCACGAGGATGTCATTCAGGACATCGGGCAGATAATGGAGCATGAGCATATCGTCGAGGAGGATGTGCATGAGGGCTTGGATACGATCGTCCACTTCATGGAGCCCGAGCCACATCTACCTCTACCGTCACGCTCCACTTCTTCTGTGGCTGAGCATCTACTTGAGCATATTAACCCTATTCAGGGAGATTTTCATACTCACTCTCACTCCACATTTAAGTCTCGCTTTTCATGTCCTATTCCTTTAGACTTATATATTTTTGACACACCATATCTCTCGCAGGACACATGATCGACTTCCCTTGAGGTATGCTGCGCTGTGTCACCACCTGGAGAGCCACATCACATGGAGAGCGGGGATTTGATCGTCGCTAGCACAGAGGATAGCATACCATTTCCAGGGAGTGTTCGCCACATTTCATATATTTTACCATCATTTACCGGCGACTATCTCTGGGATACATTTATTTTGGGAAATAATTTCTTGCCATGGACTAATGCACCACGTCCTTTGCAGGTCACAGGTGGACACCTACGAGGGATGCTTAGAGGTGCATTGCTTGGGTCCATTGGCACACGTGGCACAGTGCTTCTGGCGGAGCCACAGAAGGAGCAGTTAGATCAGCTACCTGACCCACTTCAGATCTTGAATCCACCTATGCTCAGGTGTATCCTAATCCAGTAGTGTAAAAATTTACCGCTTTCTAGTTTAGATTTGAATAATCTTGTCTCCTCTCATTAGCGAGGGGAGCGTATTTAGGATTTGCTTTTGCATCATAATAACCCATCATGTCGTGCCCTTCTATCACTTCTACCGCCCGCACCCCACATCCTCTTCCGAGGAGAACAAGCACACTGTCTCTCCTGCTTTCTGATTTCTTTCTTTTCCGATTTTCCCCTAGCATATCTCTACATCCCCCTTGATCATATCATTTTGCTAGCATTGTCATGTTCAGCTTGGGGGAAATCAACTTTTGTGTGCATGTTTCGTGTGTCGTTGTCGTGTGTTTGTATCTTTGAGTCCTTCGTTGCGTTTTATATCTTTTATTTGAGTGTTTCTTTTTCTTATTTTTTTAGTTTCGTTCTTGTGTTTTTCATGTTTTTCACTTTTTGTGTCGGTGCGCACCCCCCCATTTTCTTTGCCCTCCCGTATAAACATCATTGCATTGAGGGCAATGCAAGTTTCAGCTTGGGGGAGTCGCACTTCGTGCGTCATTTGTCTCTTTTTCTTTGTTATTTGAGTCGTTTTTCTCCATCTTTTTCTTTTTATTTTTCTTTTCTTCTTTTTATCTCTTTCTCCTAGAGATGAACCCTATGATGAATTGCCACAAAATCTCACACACCTAGCATGGCTTCGATAATCACATTCACTAACCCTAGGATATTGAGTCCTCTTGCATTTCATGCATCACGGGTCCACTTAGCTTTTATGTGAGTCGTGTGTCGTGACTAGAGTTGGGTGTGCTTCTACTTTGTGATTGTGTTTTATATACCTGTCCAGGAATGACCCCTAGATTATCATGCTTCGATTTGAATATGCGGTATTTGTTTCTCCTGTCTGCTTCTGCATGCTATATATATATATATATATATCGTATACTTCATTTCGCATGTGTCAGGATTTCACAACTAAGGACTAGGATAACCCATTTAGCTCATGCTCTAATTAGCGAGAATAGTTTCCTTTGCCCAAGTGTTTAGATTCCGATTTCTTTTTTATTTTACTTGGTGCAAATCCCCTCGTCGTGTACCGTTCTCCCACTTGGGAGAGTACACGTGTATATATCCCAATATCCAAAAATCCAAAAAGGAGAGAAAAGAAAAACCCAGAAAAAGGAAAGAAAAAAAAAGGATGAAAAAAAATATGTATATCCAAAAATCCAAAAAAAATACAAATGCCC
Source organism: Scilla litardierei (assembly GCA_030789695.1). Classification (NCBI taxonomy): domain Eukaryota; kingdom Viridiplantae; phylum Streptophyta; class Magnoliopsida; order Asparagales; family Asparagaceae; genus Scilla; species Scilla litardierei. The sequence continues at coordinate 101,920,585 of CM061133.1, forward strand.
AAAACCCAAAAATTTCCAATGTAAATATTTTTCCTATCTATCGAGAATAAGGGGAAGGAGAGAATTTGCACCGAGTGTTCTACTCCACATCTTCTCAACCTCCATCGTTTTCGAAAACACTTGGCTTAGGAACTTTTTAGCGATTATCTAGGCTATAGTGTGGTGACTTCCTTGTCCCTAGCTGTGGAGTCCCCGATGCATGATACGCTTCTATTCTTATACTCTTCTCATGCATGCTTGAGCTAATATTCGCCGCAATTTCAAATTGAATCGATATTTGGGTCTTTCTTTAGGTATGTGTATATGTAGCTTTATTGCACATCGTAGATAGTGACACCGTCTGCTAGCACACGACCGCACTCACTCGCGCTTCACCGCGTGGGCCCATGGCACTTGTTTGGACTCGTATTCCTTGGTTTAGTGTTGTGTTCTGTTGTATGCTTGCTTAGTGTGGCACTTTTGATTTTGTTGGCCCTGACTGGCGATCTAGGATATATGGTTCTCTTTTTCTCTCCTTCTCTCTATTTTCTCCCTCCGAGCTCCTACTCTCACTCGTCTTCCTCGAGAACGAGGAAGAGTTCAGCTTGGGGGAGTTTGACGTGCGTTTATATTTCATATATTTGCGCACATTTTCTTCCGTGTTTTTCCGTTATTTACCGCCGTCTTGTATTCGTTTTCTCGTGTTTTCTTGTTTTCTTTCACTTTTCCGTGTTTTTCGTATTTTGAAGGAATTTACCTGCGTTGGGAACATAAAACGACGATATCATGTGTCCCCAGAGCAACGGGAGGAGTCACGCGCGATACTGGGGGTCAAACGACCAAGATTGCCACTTTTCAGCCCCCACCAGATCGGTTGGACACAGCCAACCGATCGGGTGATGCATGCGTGCACGACCCGGACTGAAGTTGGAGCGAAGTGCAAAGTCAACCGATCGGTTCGTCGACCGGTTCATCCCAACAGAGTTCTCTGGAATTTGGAGCTTAATTCCAACCGATCGGGTGATATCTCACCCGATCGGTTCATCTGAAGCTGAAGTTTCCCAAACGACGACCCGGTCACACCACCCGTTCTCCTCAGCGACCGGTTGAAGCTCCCGAAGCCCGACGGCCAAAGCAACAAGCGGCTCACCCGATCGGTTGATGTTTCAACCGATCGGGTGGTCTTTTCTTCCGCTTTCACGCGCTGCTGATGCACTCATTGAAGATCTGCTATCATTCCAGAGGGATTTTGGGTGAGCTCTTATTTTTCTAGCGTCGGCATCGTCGTTAGCTTTCCAACGATAGGTCGCATGCCCAAATCCGATTTTTCTACATTTTTCTGGAATTTTCGGAGCACAGCTGTGTGCTGAAATTGGCAGCAGTCTGAATTTTCATTTCACCCGATCGGGTGAGTTTCCACCCGACCGGGTGAGATCAATTTCTGCCGTTTTGAGTCTCTGTTTCTGTCCACCCGATCGGGTGAACTTCCACCCGATCGGGTGGGCCTGTTTTGACAGTTCTGGACCCGAACCAAGGGGTTTTTGTGGGGTTATATATTTGAGTTTTGGGGCACGACTTGGAGAGGTTCTTCTTGAGTTTTTAGGGCTTTTTCAGCCCCTTTGCTAGGGGGCTTAGGTTAGTTTAGATTAGGTCTTTTGATCAATAAGTCTTGTATTGGATTGAAGATTCATACTTAAGATAAGTATTCTTTTCTCTTGTTTTCATTGTTTTGTATTGTTTTCATTTTGCTCAATGGTGAATGTTTGTATGTCATTTCTTTTGCTTGTTTATATGTTTTTCATCATGGAGTAGTATTGATGAACCCTAATACGGGTTAGGGTAGGATTGATGCTTGGTTGTTTCATTTGACTTGGTTGCATGGCATGTGTTCGATGAAATGTGTCAATCGGGATTTCTAGCAATCTGAGTCCAATTCGTATGGCAACACACTAGTTGTGTTGGGGATTGGGGTCCGGTGCTTGTCCAGTCAAGATCCACTTCGATGTATTGCTAGAAATCACATTTGACCTATTTGGCCATTAGGGTTACGCGGGGGTGTTTCATTGTCATTGGCGGGAGAAAGACCGCCTCTGACCGTCGGGCCAATGGGGAATAAACTTGGCGGTTGACTCCCTAGCCATAGCTCATGCCCCTAGCGTTGACATTGAGTCCTCGCGCGTGGGAACGGCTTGGATGAAATGTTGGGAGTTATCTTTGTGGCCTTAATGCCCCCGGTTGCGGAGGGTGTTAATGGACATGGGAATGCCCACCGTCCAGAACCATGTAGGCCTAGCATACTTGGCACCGACCAGAATATCGGGCCATGGACGCTAGGTACCACCTTTTGGGGCAATGTCTCATCCTGGGTCAAGTCAAATGCCAAGTGTCATGAGTGCTCTAGCCCGTGTTAGCAGGGATTCATTTCGTGTCTTTTTTATTTCTTCTCTTTATTTCTACACTTCACCCATATCATATGCGTAGCTAGCACACAACCTAGGCGAGGCTAGTAGCCATTCAAGCCATCCACCTCCCTGAGTTCGATAAACCCGCACCCTACACTAACCGTGCACTTGCGGTAAAACGACACCGCGCCCAAACCGTAAACGGGGCGCCGGTCAATCCCCTTGGCGGAGTCCTCTGTTGCTACTGAAATATCCACAAGGGGTCCCATGCACCATTACCGAAAAGGATGCAGTAGTTATGCATTCTTTAACCTAGAAAATGAAAGTGTCGGGGAAATGGAGTTGTTGCATAAAGTTGAATATAAATTCCCGGTTCACACTGTCGAAGGCCTTTCTAAGATCCAATTTTAAACAAGCCCTACCACCCATAGGGTTACTGAAGTCTCTAATCTGTTCATGGGCTATAAGAGTGCAATCTGATAGTAGCCTCCCTTTGAGGAATGCAGCTTGGTTGGGGGATACCAATTCATGAACCACCATCTTAAGCCGTTGCAAATGATTTTGCTGATGAACTTATAAAGCACATTACAACAGGCTATAGGTCTATAGTCGGGTAAACCTGTGGCATTCGAGGACTTAGGGACCAGGATAAGGAAAGTATGATTGACTTGCTTAAGAAGGGACCCTGATCTGAAGAATGATTTTATTGCATCTGTGACCTCCCCTCCAATAATCTCCCAATTTTACTGGTAAAAGAAACTGTTATACCCATCAGGGCCAGGAGCCTTATCTGGCCCGATCTGGAAGACCGCCGTCTTTATCTCCTCGGTCGATACCCTTCTGCTAAGCCAAGCTGCCAAATCATTCGTAAGAATGCATTTGGGGACAATCTTTGGGAAGACTCCAAATAATGGCTTTGATTATACAGCTTCTTATAATATGCGGGTGCCTCCTCCTTCAAGTCATCAAATTGCCTGTTGCGCAACCCATTACAATCAACAAGATGACTTAGGTTGTTGTGGCAAGTCCTCGCCTTTATCGCATTATAAAAAAAACTGGTATTCCTGTCACCGAGGGTGAGCCAGTCCTGGCGACTCTTTTGTCTGAACATATCCTCTTCAAGCTTCATAGCATGTGATAGGTCTTTAGTGAGCCGAGATTCCAAGGATTGGAGAGAAATGTCAACATGAATACCCGGGTTGCTCCAGATTTCTTCCAAATTCTGCCGACATTTATCCACATGTTTGTCTGCTTGGAACTCCCTTGCCCAGGATCTCAGAACCGGCTTCATCCTCTTTAGTTTTTGCACTAGCCGATACATAGGAGTTCCCCATTCATTCGGTGCCCTGTTTGTAATTATAAGATCCTGGTAACCTGGGCACTTGGACCAATAATTAAAGAATTTGAATGGTTTAGGGGAAGATGGTACATTGTTATGTAGAAAGACTTCCATGGGGGCGTGATCGCTTGTTAAAGGGTCCAGATAAGCAATATAAGATTCAGGTCATTTATTGGTCCAAGCAGCATTCACGAAGACTCTGTCCAGTTGAGCACTAATTCGGCCATCCCCTACCCGATTGTTGCACCAGCTCATCCTATTTCCCGTACTTTTAAGCTTAAGAAGAGCACAACCATTGATGCAATCAGAGAAATCCCGAGTAGTAATTTCGTCCAGCTTCCTTCCCCCCTATCTTGTCACCAGCATACATCACACAGTTGAAGTCTCCTCCTACCAACCAAGGTAAATTATTCACCAAGGAGCTATCAGCCTGAATGCTATTCCATAACTCTTTCCTCTCCGCCATGGAGTTACGAGCATAGATTCCAGTTATAATACAAGAAAATCCCCCAAGTTGGCGCAATTGACAGTTATATGCTGAGCCGAAATGGACAAAGCGCTAGCCGCCCAAACTGAAGGATCAAAGCCCATGATAATACGACCTCCCGCAACAATATCGAAGTTGTTAATAGATATCCAATTTTTTGGAATAGGTAACTTTTCCGCTTTAGTAGAAGACTTGAGCTTAGTCTCTACTAGGACCAAAGCCGTAGGCTTTAGTTTCTTCAATCTATCCCGCAAATCCCTTCTCCTCACCAAGTTATTAAGCCCCTTAGCATTCCAAAAGAAGACAGTCATTGATCAACATTGGATTTACGCCCATTCTCCAACAGTCGTGAGCTTTTCCTGGAGGATGCCAATGGGATGGTTTCAGATTTCTTTTTCGCAATCCTGCACGACACTGCTTGCCGAAGTTGCTCTTCCACTTCCAGCTCCCACTCCGGGTTGTCAGTAGCAATTTCCTCTGGCACTGGTCTAATTCAGGGGCCAGCATATCTTCTATAAGTGATGGCAGTGGTCTGGCCACCCTACTAGGGAGACACCCCTTTCCCAGGGATTTGTCTTCAGCTAGCTGAGCTTCCAACCCCCTAGTAGCATCAATAACCCCCCCGACTTGAGAAACAGAAACTCCCCCTTATGCTTATGGACTACTGATCGGTCCATATTTTACACCTTTTTTCTGCATTTTGCATGCCATTTCGATCACCAATATCACGCTTTTCACGATTATTCGACGATATTGCGTTACTTTTCACTATTTCTTGTTTTTGTCGGATTTCAGGAAATATGGAGCGATCGGGAGCAAAAATGAGCTTAAGGGACTTGCACCCACTCCGGAGCGTCACCCAAGGCTCTTTTGAGGGCTATTCGGCGATGGGAGACAGGTGGAAGAAGAAGGAACTCCGTAGGAGCGACGAGGAGGAGAAACGGAGAAGATTGGGCATTTTAGCTTGCCACTCGACCGAGTGAAGGAGTCACTCGGCCGAGCAAAGAAGCCCGCTCGGCCGGCCAGACCGGACACGCAGCAGATTGAGTATCAGCGTGCACTCGGCCGAGCATCGCCAGCCCACTCGGCCGAGCACGGAGACACCACTCGCCCGAGTGGCATCACGACGACGGCAAGCAAAAATCTCAGACTTACTGGAATCTGTCAGGCGATTGAGGGTTCCGACTCGGCCGAGTATCGAATGCCCCGCGGCCGAGTGAGTAAAGCCACTCGGCCGAGCCACCCCCGGAGACAGACCCTTGAGGACCTCGAAGTTACTGGAATTTTACAGGGTCTATCACTCGGCCGAGTAGAGAAGCCCACTCGACCGAGTATAGAAGTCAACTCGGCCGAGTGATACCGAGGACATGCAGCGCCCAGATTTTCAGACAGCCTCCCACTCTTTTGAAATCTGCTATCATTCCATCAAGCTAAGTATTTTCTTCTTTTTATTTGAATCTTTGTTTTTCTATCTTTTTTGTATGCAAGCAATGATTTCTATTGATTCTCATATCCTTATTGCTATGCTAGAGTAGATTTGTTGTTCTAGGGTTTGGGGATGAACCCTATGGATCTAATTTCATATTTTTGAAGAATGAATTCTAAATTGCTAGAATTGCTAGGAGGTTAGGTTGTGATTGATTTATTACGGATAGCTAAGGATTTCCATCGATTTGGGGTTTGCAAGAGATTGGATTCTAATCGATGGGAAGCCCTAGATATTCGATTTAGGTTTACAATTGGGTTTCTCTAGATTTGGTTTGCAAGAGATTGGACCAAAGCTAGGATTTTTAATTGTAAATCTATACACATATTCGTTTGCAAGAGATTGGACGAATACGAACTATCACAACCTAGATCGTAACTCAAGTTTGCACGAGAGTGGGCTCGAGGGGCGATTGAACGATGATGTCGATCCTCATGCTAGCTTCTCTAGGCTAGGGTTTGCAAGAGATTGGGCCCTAACCTAGGTTTGCTATAGACCAGCAATAGCGCGAGAGCGTGAGCTTGGTTCTACATTAAGTTGCAACTAGTTCACCTCAACGCAAGTCTAGTAATATTGAGATTCACTATTAACAATGATGCATGACGGTCCGTAGTGGGGATTCCCTAGCCCTAGACGCCTTTATTTGATTTTATATCCCCATACTTTGCCCGACGATTGTGACAGGATCGCCAAAGGCAAATTCCCTCTTTTATTATATTGTATTTAAATCGATATTTGACCGATTTCTTTATCATCGACACCGACATCCACCACCATTTCCATTATATCATTCCATAACCATCTCCACCAATAATACATTCGTAGTCAAACCAACCTAGGATAGATTGGAGCCAACACCACCTCCTCGTGTTCGATACCCGCTCGCCACTTTGCCGTGCGCTTGCGGTAAAACTACAATCATTCTCCGGGACGTGTATCCGGGGCCGACCAAGTTTTTGGTTGTGCTCTTGGGTTGCATTTTGGAGCGATCAACTACCTTCTGCCAGCTCCGATGCAAGAGTATCCGAATGATGGTTCACCCGATCCTGGCATCCTACATGGCTCCCGGATCCTAAATTACATGGCAATCCTCCACCGCTTCCCCCAGCAATGCTGTCACGAGCCTGTGCAATCACTGGAGAATGGGACAAGCCGCTCCCTTCTCCAATGCTACTTTGAGTATTCCCTACAGCCCTCTCCCCTCCAGCCATTCCCTGCATGTCAACATGTGATGAAAAATTTCCTCCACCTGTGTCAATTGGTCTCTCCTCCACAACCTTGACTTCGCCATTCCTCAGCAAGCCATCCGCTCCCGTCTCCTTCACCCCTCCATTCCCCGTAATGCCCACCACATATTGGATTGAAGGGGGCTCAAGTGCATCAGGGCATTGAGAAATAGAATGACAGAAGCATACACGTCTCGAGCAACTTGGAGTTTCCCCCTCCACCTTCACATCAATAGAAATAGTTGGGCCATCCTCAGTCCCCACCCGAACAGAAGTAGGAACAATATTCTTAAAATGAATTTCAACTAGGCAACGGGCGAAAGATAGCTGTTCCTTCTTAGTAGTCAATTTATCCAGGCAAATTGGCTTCCATATAACCGAGGCAATACGATTTAATATTTCCAGGGTCCACATCCCCAATGGAATCCCATGGAGTTGAATCCAGACAGGGACCGAGGATAGAATATCCAGCTCAAGCTTAAGAGCTGAGCTCCAACGCTGAAGTACCATAAGTCGCCCGTCAAACATCCGAGGGCCACCATGTAAAATCTTCTGACATTCTCCCTCGTCTTCAAACTTGAAGCAAAAGAAGCCATTTTCGCGACTATAAATCTTCAAGCCCTTCTTCAGATTCCAGAGATGCTCAACCCATCCACACATCTGCCCATAGAGAGGGGCATCGCCCAACACATAGCCAACTAGTGTGGATCTCCATTGTTCAGCTCCTCTCTCCAAAGCCGACTTCGGCACCATCGTAATAACTGTACCATCTTCTTGTGTCGTAGGTGCAACATAGCTCATCCCCATGTCCAAATCGTATTGCCTGATGTTGGAGCAGAATTCTACCCAAGATTGCTTCACCCCCTTCGTATCAACGGAGATGTCCACAGGAGGCCTGTGGGGCATTCTGTCAAACACCTTTGGCGCAGGAGCATGAACAGTACGAATTGGAGCTTTACATCTCATCGGCATATGTCGAAGATGATCCTTGACCACCCTGCCTCTTCGATAAGGACCGTACCCATTCCCGGTGCCACCCATCCTTGCTCCTACCGGTCCTTTTTTCTTCCGTCGATCAACAACCTCCCAGACGCCGTCAAGACAACCTGTAGCCGCCTTTTTGCCATCGTCGAGATTGGAAGGACCACCGCCATCATCTCCAAAGTTGGAAGGACCACCGCCGTCTTTGAGCCGTCCTTTATCCCCTGGATCGCCAATCGCACCACCAAAAGATACGGGCACCATCTTTTTTCGGCTGCCATATCTATGTATATATATATGGCACACACACACACACACACACACACACACACACACACACACACACACACACACACACACACACACATATATATATGGGTATCATATATATATCTATGATACCCATATATGTGTGTGTGTATATATATACACATATATATGTGTATATATACATAGATATATATATGTGTGTATATATATATGTATATATATATGTGTATATCTTTTTTCGGCTGCCATATCTATGTGTGTGTATATATAAATGAGAGTAATGGGTATGCCATATCTATGTGTGTATATATATGTCATATCTTTTTTCAGCTGCCATATCTATGTGTATATATATATGAGGATAATGGGTATCATACGCCATATGAGAGGGTGTCTCATATGCCCTCTCACATAAAGGGGGAAAGTACAAGCCCACATAGACTTGTATGTGGTGTAGTTGCACTCTTTTATGTGAGAGTGCATATGAGACATCCTCTCATATGGCGTATGATACCCATTATTATACACACACACACACACATCCCCAAGAAAACTCTCAAAACAACCCTAAGTCAACCTGGGCCTGCGCTTGCTACCCATTTAGCTCGGTCAAGCTGTGCAGTGGCGCTCGGTCGAGCACAATTTCTAGCCTGCCCGAGCACAGTTTCCAGCACAGATTCGCCAACTTGCAGAAATTTCCTAGGACACATCCGACCTCCATTTAGCACGTTCTTAGCGGCGTTGGAATCATTATGAAGTTTGCTATCTGGGAAAGATATGATAAAAATACTGTAAAATCCTGGGTGATAGCAGATCTTCAAAGAGTGAAGGGATGTCCAAAAATCTGCACTTTCTACTCCGCTCGGCCGAGCGACCTTGGTCGCTCGATCGAGCGCGTCCTAGTGCTCGATCGAGCACCTCTTGGATGCTTCATATTCAAGTCTGGGTAGAAGGAGGCCGCTCGGTCCAGCGGGGTACCCGCTCAGTCCAGCGGGGTAGCCGCTCGGCCGAGCTAATTCGACATAGATTTCAAAGGCAGATCTGGGGGTCATCTGTAGAGGGCCGCTCGGTCGAGCAAGGCAGGTCGCTCGGTCGAGGGACCTGCAGCCTGGAAGCTTTTCTTGGCCCTCTCTTTGCGCATCTATTTTGTGGCATCAGCTCGACTGAGCGGGGTAGCTGCTCGATCGAGCGACCTGGAATTTAGCCATGGTCCTCTCATTTCTTTCCTTCCTCCTCTTTATTTCTTCTTTGCTTTCTTTTCTTGCTCCTCTCCAGCAGCATGAACTCCTCAAATACGATGCCGCTGATTCTTCGGCATCAATGATTGTATCATCCTCTCCAATATGCTCCGAATTGCTCTATATTCCCTGAAATGCAACCAAACGCTCTCGAAGTTAAATAGTTCCAATCATCACCATAAAAGCATATAAAATCAGAATTTAAGCAATCAATTTGATGTGTGAACATATAGATAAAATATGGAATATTATGACACATCAAAAGCCCTCAAGCTTACCTCTTACTCGTCCTCGAGGAAGACTCGTAAGAAGCGAACCCGGGAGAGGAATACAATGGAAAGGTGAGGTGATGAAGTGTGATGGAGTCATGGGGCTCAATCTTAAACTCAGCAAATACATGAACCCATGGATACAAGAATACATGAACACACACCAATATATAATCGGAACGCACATTCACACAAAATGCTTAAGTCTCGCTTAAATGAACTTATTGTAGATTTCAATAAATGTAATGAATTTGATAAATAATGAAATGAGAGTAGAGCCACATCCTATCATAGTTTATCATGAAATATACTAAGTTCACAGAGATGAATCCAATGTCCACAACTCATTCTCTAAGCCGCATAAATATGTAGTGATCAAACAGTTTCAAGCATGCGTGGCGTTTTGTTAAACTTCATGGAATGAGGTAAGTCAATCACCACACTACGCTCGTTTCTTGGCTTCTAGAACCAATCAACCTTGTCCATGTCTTTATTCTATACAGAAATGGAGATAAAGATATGGAATTTTTGTGTTTTTACACTTTTGGCTATTTTTTGGCTTTTTGTCTTGCCAACTTGCGTAAATGCAATGGAGTGCAAGGAGTGGTCTATGCATCCCAGATCAGACGATCTTAGGGCATCGGGTACGAGGAACCCAAGGACCTTTTATTTAGGATTTTTATTTGATATTTATATTTTTGGGATTTTTACAGAGTCACGTAAGCGCGATGGAATGCAAAGCATGATCAAAGATCATTTATTTGGCTATATACAAAAGAAAAGGAAAAAGCATATAATCTAGAAATGGCTCGGTTTCAGGAATTCTAATTATCACTACTTTGGTTGTTGTGAGGTTATCCTAACTCTTTTGACTTACTAAACATCCATGAAGCAATAGAATTATCAATCAAATCATGCAAGAATAAAATAATTTTCAGATTTTGATTCGTTCATTTTTAGCTCAACTGTTTCGAGAATATGGTTGTGAAACTATGGATTCTACTATGAACAAGCATATTAACAATGATACTTTAATCAAGGAAGTAAACTCTAGTCTAACAGATATCAGAGTTCAATAAAAAAATAAATCCACAATATTTCATAGAAAATGAAGCATATGCGACAAAAATAGAGAAGTGAATATGGTTCATCAGAAAATTTTAAGGTGTGTTTCACTACAAAGCAAAGTGTATGCACTGTGTACTCCACCAAGCTTAAACGTCACTTTTTCCTCAATATGTGTGTGATATGGATAGAGGACAACGATAAAATAGGGAGCTACACAACAAAATAATTTCTCTCCTCCAAGCTATATCAGATGATGCCTGGTGTGGACAGATGGGCATAAAAATTGGGGAGAGAAGCAAAGTAAGCATCATAAAGTTAGGGTGGGAAATTAAATCATAGAATAGGGTGGGGTGCAAAAGATTATTGTGTAACCAACATATGTGGTGAATTTATTAAACTAGGAAAGCATAAAAATCATATACGGTCTTCTCGCAGTTGAGAGGATTTATATTTATTTAAACCATAAAATTCTATACTACTGGATTGATACCACCTGTAGCAAAAGGCGGATCCAGTATCTTTGTTGGTGTAGGCAATTGCTTCAACTGATCCTTTCATGGCTCCGCCAGGTGCGTGTCTCCACGGGCTCCATCAGATTCCAGCAATGCGGCCTCCAGCATCTCTCCTAGGACTCTACTGTAACCTGAAAGAGATAAGCCGCATCAATCTGATGTGGATAATTCTTCCCCAAAATAATAGTATTCCAAAGAAGGTCATCAAAAGAAATATCTAAGTTAAAGAACGGTTGATGACACTTCCCTGAAAATATATCTCCGCTCTCGTGCACCACGACAGGAAACTCCTCGTCGTTCGTTTTGGGGTTTTAGGTAACTCTGGCGTATAAGTGTGGGTCTCATCAGGCGACTCCTCATCATCGTCAGACTCATCCCAGTGCACATCCTAATCATACTCAATAGCATCCACGGTAGGTGGCTTCTTGCACTCCTCCTCATCAGACAAGTCCCAATGTACCTCATGATCGAATGTGTAAGTGTCCTGCAAAATTTGTAACATGTCATCAGAATCTGAATCATCATACATAACATGAGTGGAAATAGATTCAGATAAGGGAAGAGAGTGGGTAAAAGATTCTTCCTGAATAGGAGCAATAAGCTCTGTAGGGATGGTGTCACGCCCCGCTTCCCATTATACTTGGGAGCGAGAACGTGAATGGGTCTGCATGTGCTTAAAGCAAAGAAGAAATACTTTTTCGTTTTCTTTCTTCTTTGACTTAAGTACAATAAGCGTCTGTGTATGACTACTTGGCAGGTTCTTGCTTGTGAACAATCGAAACAACGAATAATGTCATCATTACACTTCAACATCCAGATTACATGTACCCAAGGAATTAAGGCCTAGCATGACCATTACAACAGTTACACGAAAGGAAAAACACATGAAGAACACGAATACAACACAAATATTAATTTATTGCAGCGCTTCGAAAGCATGTGGTTCCTCAATAATGGACCTCAGCGTCCTGGTACTCTTGGTCACTCTGCTCAGTCTCCAAGTAAAACTCCTCAGTGAACACTGTCTCAAAACCTAACGTATATTTCACAAGATAGACAATGAAATATACGTCAGCGAGGGTCGCTCGACAAGTTAAAAATGTTAAAAGGTAGACCCTCGGTAAGATAATAATAAAGCTTGCAAATGCTTTTAAAGGCGAGGAAAACATGTCAGGAACAACTAAAAAAGTATGGTAACGTAAGAAAACATGCAAGTGTAGTAAAGTGTGGTGTACAAAGTAGTGAGCATGCAATGGGTAGTGTGTAAAGTAGTGATCATAGCAAAAGTGGTGCACGGAGAAGTGAACTTAACAAGTGTAGTGGGCTAAGAAGTGATCATGGCAAGTGTAATGTGTAAAGCAGTAAGCATGTCAAGTGTAATGTGCAAAGTAATAAGCATGACGTTTGTAGTGTACAAAGTAACGAGTAATAAACATAGCAAGGTGTAGTATACCTAGCAAAATATGATATCTGTGATGCCCGAAGGCCCAATAGTCCGTATATGCCCTGAGGGCCCAATATCACATTTCATTAGAGATGGAAAGCCAGAGATAAGACAAGACCAACAACGGCACAACATGCAGTATGCGCAAAATAGCAGAAACACTTAATAATTTCTCTTACACTGTGATTATTATGTTTAGCGACATTAATGGCAAAAGCAAATCAAACGTTTGGTTAAGCCTGTTACAAGTTTCATCAAGTCACTTCAAATGTTATTTATCAAGAAATTGTTACTAACACTATTTGATAGTTTCTTCACTGAAGATAGTGTATCTTAAAGTTTATACGTGATAAAATACTTGTCTGAAGCGATGAAATTCTGAGTGTGCAGACGATCACGGGAAAGTCATGATTTTATCTACGATGATGGATTTATAGTATCAACTAAAGAGTTATTAACCAAAATAAATAATATTTAAAACCAACTCATATATTACACTATAAGTATATACTGCTTATATATTTAACCTGCTGTTATAACATACACATATGTTATGTAACTTACTCTACAATATATATATATATATATAATTATATAATACATCGTAACACTGTTTACATAAGGAAAGGACTGTTCACATATATATTATAACTCACATCGGTTTCTTCATTTCTTTTCCATTGCCGTTGCATGTAGGCGGGCTGAGAAGTGGGCGATGGGTGTCGTCGTGGTCGAAGGGAAGGTGGCACCGGAGCTTGGTCGGAGAGTGCGGAGGCTGGGGTGCTCGCTGGGAATGACTGCACCGACGACGGTGGAAGCGGCGGTCCTTGGCGGGCTGCAGGTGCTGGGAGGCAGAGGGCGACAGCACGGCCTGCTGGTGGCACGGTGGGCGGCGTCGTGTCAGCAGCGCACCGTTAGGTGCTGCCGGTGTATCGAGGGGAAGGTCGGAAGCTGGGGTCTGTGGCGAGAGGAGGAAGGCGGGGATGGCTGTCGACGTGCAGACTGGAGGGTGGTGGTGACGGTTGCGGTGCAGTGTGGGTCGCCAAAGAGGGAGTGTGGCTCGGGGAGAGGGGAAAGCTTCGGCGTTGTAGGTCGGTGTTGCCGGTGAGAGGTTGAGGGAGGAGTGGTGTCAGGTTGCGGGGGGAGGGGGCTGGCCTCCTTCGGTTTAGTAGAGAGAGATAGGGAGAGGGGGCTGTTTGATTAAGTTGTGAGGCTGGGGGTTTTAGGAGAAAGCTATAGGGTTCTTTTGAAGAGGGAGATGAGTTTTGGAGAAGATGAAGTTGGGAAAGAAAAGCTGCGGCTGATAGATGAGAGCCCAAGGTTTAGTTTTTTTAGGGTTGTTTATTTGCAGGGCATGCTGTGAGTTGATGGCCTAGGGTTATTTATATTGCTATGTTTAATATAGGGTGGCGTGAGTAAAAGCCTGGGCTTATAAGATGCTAGCAACGAAAATTACAAGAAGTGTCATATGAATGTTGCGGCTAGGGTTAGGGAAATTAGGGTTTTAACATTAAAATTGAAAGATTTTGATTTAAATAAAAGATTTAAAACTTAAGAGAACATGGAAAGAAACAAGAACTTAATTGTTATTAAGAGAGGGATTATTGCAAAGAAAGAAAAGGAAAGAACAAGAAATAATTAATAATAATGATTCAATGTGATTAAGATAGGTAAAAGTCTCCTAGATCTATATGGAAGGAGACTGAATTCAATATATCTATATGTATATACATATCTATATATACATATATACATGTATATATATGTATATGTATATATACATATACATATATATACATGTATACATGTATATATATACATGTATACATGTATATATATGTATATGTATATATACATATACATATATATACATGTATACATGTATATATATGTATATATACATATGTATATATACATGTATATCTATGTATAAATGTATATGTACATACATATATATACATATATATACATATGTATATATATGTATGTACATATACATTTATACATAGATATACATGTATATATACATATGTATATATACATATATAGACATATATACATGTATATATACATATGTATATATACATATATGTATGTATATGTATGTATATGTATGTATGTATGTATGTATGTATATGTATGTATATGTATGTATATATATGTATATATATACATGTATGTATGTATATGTATGTATATATACATATATGTATATATGTATGTATACATACATATACATACATATACATACATGTATGTATGTATATGTATGTATATATACATATATGTATATATGTATGTATACATACATATACATACATATATACATATACATACATACATACATGTATATATGTATATGTATATATACATATATGTATGTATATGTATGTATATGTATGTATACATATATGTATGTATATGTATGTATATGTATGTATACATACATATATACATATATACATATATGTATATGTATGTATATGTATGTATACATATATGTATGTATATGTATATGTATATGTATGTATACATACATATATACATACATACATATATGTATGTATATGTATGTATATGTATGTATACATACATACATATACATACATATACATACATAGATGTATGTATGTATATATATGTATATATGTATGTATGTATACATATATGTATGTATATGTATATGTATATGTATGTATACATACATATATACATACATACATCTATGTATGTATATGTATGTATATGTATGTATGTATACATACATATACATACATATACATACATATATGTATGTATGTATATATGTATGTATACATACATATACATACATATACATACATATATGTATACATACATATACATACATATATATATTTTTTGCAAGGTAAGATAGCATTAGTATTAATAAACATATAGTACAAGGTGGGCTAACCAAAGGTTGGTAGGCTAAGAGACTAGGGGAGAGGACACAAGCGTCGTCATCCTAGATCTAATAATCTAACAACCAGGTTAGGCCACAGAGAGAACGAAATACACAGCAAAATACAATCAAGTAAGTGAGCATTAGGGAACAATCAACCATTGTCCCTAATATCCCAATTTGCATAAGCTAATTCGGCCTCTTGCTCCACCTCTTCAGCTTTGCGCAGGGCAATGCGAACATCTCTTGAAATATCTTCAAATAGAACCACTTTAGATTTCTTTTCATTATTGAACACACGTCTGCACCATTCACAAAAGTTCTATTCATGCGAAACCGTTAAATTTGGGTCGGATGGATGAACGGGCAAAACACCTCGGATCAGACTGAAAATTGGTGGATAGGGGTTTTAGAGGGTGGAGATCAAGATGAACGGATCGGATCTTCCAAAAAACTTGTGGAGTTTGGAGTTTTTGACCGACACAGGAGAGGATTCTCTCCTGTGACACCCTATTTCCCGTTTCCTCATATATATATATATATATATATATATATATATATATATATATATATATATATATATATATATATATATATATATATATATATATATATAAGTAAGCATATAATTTATTTGGTTAATATAGAAAATTAAAAATATGTAAGAAATACAACTATGTATATAATACAGTCCGAATCATGTTAGATCGCAAGACAAGTATAGAATTACGTACGAAATACGTACATATAGGAACAAGTCGTTACATTCTACCCACCTTATTAAAATTCCGTCCTTGGAATTTCTTAAGTTAGGTATTGATCAAGGAAAAGCCTGGCAGACGAATTACGAAAGTGATATCACAGTATCAAGAAGGCAAGAGACATATAGAGGAACAGAAACTTCTGATTTGAAAAAGGTCTAAGATCGAAACAATTACAATCAAGACAACACCTAGGATGTGACAAAGCAAAGATAGTCGCATTTATGGTACGAACCATTAAATTGGATGATAGGACAGGGTCAAACGTCATCGTTCATCACTAGCTCGCTGTCCCTAACTTCCTCGGTGACCATAGAGTAATTTTGGCGCCGACTGTGTTTGGGATTGGCCTGCTGAGGAACTTGACGTCGGGGAGCTAGAGGCAGTCCCTGTTAGGTCGATCCTGACGCTATCATAGACTGTGTCTCAGAATTGCTAGCGCTACGAGAGCAGTTCCTTGCAATATGATCAGGTTCCCCGCATGCCAAACACTGGTTCAACAATATGCGACAATCCTTCTTGACATGCCCAATCTGGTTACAATGATGACATACCACTGTAAATCTGGGGTCGACTGGAGTTGTAGGCCTCTTGAAGTTGGTGGTCTGGGTCTGTCGGAGATCATTGCTTGGTAGCTCCTGGGGACGCTTGCTTGCCTGACGTACCTTCTTCTGATTCATGATCTGCTCATGCTTCCTCGCTGCTATCAGGATTTCCTCAAGAGTAGTAGTAAAAGTGGCCGAGGACAACGAAGCTTAAATGTCCAGATCCAAGCCCTGTAGGAAACGATGAGCACAGTCCTTTGGGTCTGCCACCAAGGTAAGGGGAAAAGCAACTCAGCATGGCGAACTCGGCCTCATACTCATCGACAGTCATGGTGTCCTAGACCAAGTTGATGAAGCGCTGCTGCATCTCTCTCTTTGCAGCCTTGGGAAAATATTGGACGTCAAACCTCTGAGAGAAGGTAGCCTATGGAATTGACTAGGTCAACCTGGTCTCCTCAGTATCCCACCAGTTGCGGGCATTATCCGTCAACTACTTCTTGGCTAGCTCGACCCACTCATTCGGGTTGACTTGGGCAAGGCCCAAGTCATCCTCAGTGCTACGACGCCACTCCTCGGTCGCTAGTGGACCCTCTCTTCCGGAGAAGCTCATCGGACGCATCTCTCGGAACTATTTGGCTCTAGGAGGTGGTGCAACTGGTGCAGCAGGTGCAGCCTGTCATCCCTGCTGGACCAGATGGTGCTGAACCTCTAGCATCTCTCTCATGACTCCAAGCATCTGACGGATGTCATCATCTCTGCCTCCAGCAGCTCCGGGTCCATGTCGGGCTGTAACGTTCACTTCCGACCGTACGTTTTCCTAGTGCGTATTTTTGCCTTGTACGCATATTTTATCGAGTTCGATTTTCTCTATTGTTTTCCTTAACCCTAACGTGTGACCGAACCGCGTATTCATGACCCTCTCGGAGGCACGAGCGTCCCAGTGCACTCTTTGTATTTTTTGGCATCGAGGGACCGTTCTGCCATAATATCTTCTTTGTTAATCAAACGTTTTAATTATTATTATTATTTAGACTTTTGAATTTAAAAGGGACTGTGCGTTTTTCCAAAGCAAATTGGTTTTTATTTATTAAATCAAATAGGGGTTTTAAAGTGATGTGTTTTTTTAAAAACCCTGAACTAATCTTTTTCTAACATATCACTCTTAATCATAACCTAGGATCTTTTAACCTAACTAATTATTAATCAATCAAATTCTTATTAAAATAAAATCCCAACCACTTTCCCCATATCCCCGTACTGTTTCTCCCCTCTCTCACCCATGTGCCCCTTTCACCACGTCCCCATTTCTCCCTACCCCTATAAAGCTCAACTTAACCTATACCTAGGGCTAAAAAAAGTGATACACAGCAGCCGCCTACCTCATTTTAAAACCCTAGTCTAAGTTCCTTTTCCCCTACTTCACGCAAGAAACCACGTGCAGGCCATTGGCCACTTCCCACCGCCGGCACAACACAGCCCCGACCCCCTCTAGGAACCCACGCATCCGACCTAAACCATCTCGTCGGCCTTCCTCAGAGTTCTGACCATCACCCCGACTCCGGTCAAGCCTCCTCCCTTCATCTTCTCCACGCAAGGGAGCACAGCCCTTCTCCGACCTTGCTCCTCCACATGCGCGCCTACTTTTCTCCCTGCGGCCTGCTACCCGCCGATGCAACCACTTCCCCTTCAGTCGACAGCCGGCCTTCCCTTGAATACCATCGATCTCTCCCCCTTGTGGAATCGCCGCCGGCCTCCCTCTATAGGCGCCATCGTCCGGCTAACTCGTGTGCGCAGAGGCAGCCGCAAGTCACCCCTTTGACAGCAGCTCCCGTCCGAACTCTTCGACCATTCAAAATAGCGGTTGCTGCAAGCTCTTTCGAGGCTACGCTAAACACGTAAGTCCTAACTTTTAGCATGTTATTTTATATATATTAGTAGCAGTCGTTGTAGATAGGTGTACATGGAGCAGCTACTATCATTGATGTTAAAGCCTTGTAAATGAGTAAGTTAGTAAGTGCAAACAGTTACAAATTAAATGTATGCTTCCCGTACAGCAAACATAGTTCATGGGTAGTGCATCATGTAGGTGTATAATGTGTTAATTTATTAATAGATACTGTTAGCTAGTGAATTATCTTATAACGTAGGTCCATTGATATAATATCTGTTATAGCTATATTGTTAATGTGTATCTTTAAAATGATTGCTAGTAATATGTTAGTGGTTTTAACCTTAGTAAAAACAGTATATATAGGTGAGTGCATAATTATACAAGGTATTCATCTAGTCTACTTGAGTGAATCATGACCGATAGTTAATTTTGACATCTTATGATGCAGAGGAAGTCACGCTTTCCGTACGACCACGCTGGATTTCTTAAGGTTGCGACAGTAAACCCCGAGGCACGTATCCCTGGTTGAGGACGTACACGTCATTGCTACCCGCATTCGCTACATCAACGGTTAGTACCCTATCGACATCCTACAACCCACATCGTAGCATTCAAAACCTAACTAAAAATCGTCAACTAAAGAACTAAATTTACTTTCTGCTCCTTTAAAACGATGTGGAACCGTAGATCGACGATCGGATTGATTGACTGTGCACATAAGATAGAATCGTCAGATAGGCTGAACGGACATCTTGACATGTGATTGTTAGGGTAGCCACGTTTAACCTAGAAACGAACCCTAATAGGATTAATGATGAGTGTGACCTGACTCCGTCGCTTGACTCATTTCAGCCGACCCTTTAATCGACGCTTCGCTTCGACGGAACGCTCTGGACAGACGACGCTCTCGCCACCCAGGTAAGTGTATACACTTGTACTTTTGGTCGTGTTTAGGCCATAGACTCTTAGAATTGTTAAAACGTAAACAAAGAGAACGGGACGTGAAATGATAGCGTCTGAGACCCCCTTGACAGCTTAGACTTGACGACAAAGTCTAAGTGCAACAACAACAACAACTGATACCTTAGGGCTATTCTGTGTGTGCGTGCATGTGGACTCCCTAGAAGAACACTTCCTTACTTGTCATGTCATGTTACACAGCCTGCGGGCAATAGGGCACTCACTTACCAGAGTGAGTGATCCCTTGTACGGACTTGTCTTGTGCACTTGGGTGGGGTAGGGTTGAGCGTGCGCACGGGGAGAGGGTATGATCCCCCTCGAACCGTAAGGCGTGAACCCTTCGAGTCACACGTGTCTTGTCTTGTCTTGTCTTGTCTTCTCCCGTTTAGGTTAGTCCCGTAGTCGGTAGCACACGCTACAGCCACTACTTGTCGTGTTTACTTTTCCTGCACCGTTTTACTTTCTTTAACTGCCATGTTATAACTCCAGCATGTTAATCAACCAGTAAATTGTTGCTTTAAATTACAGTACACTTGCAGTAGAGTCTAACCCTCCTTTGTAGACTTTACCTGACGTACAGTTCCTTTTCTCTTGGGTGCTATACGTCAGGTGTTGAGCCAGAGTTCATGGACGAGGCAGACTTACCAGAGTACGTGGAGCCGAGGACGACGACCCGGAGTACGTTCCTGACGAGGACCAGACCTAGAGGTCTTTTTCGTCGCTACCTTTTAGAGGTTACTACTTTTAGTTTACTCTCTTTCGGTAGTTTGTTGCCATGTTTAGTCTCCCCTTATTAGACTTGTCATATGCTGGATATTATCTCTATCATAAAATGAATGCAACTTTCTTTATGTACTTTCTGTTGTTCAGAACTTTATAAATGCAAGAACCTGAAATTTTTAAAATGGTACCCCTACAGACGCTTATTGGGTCCGAGCTTCACAGCTCCGGCCCAAGCAGGCCTTAGTCACGCTTCGCCTCCGTAGTTTTAGGAAGTGGGGCGTGACACATGTGTTACTCTTCTTACCATGATGCAAACAAATAAAGTAAACATTTGCGTATAAGATTTATCTAGACAGTCTAGCTAGTATTTCACAGAAAGCGAGACCTGCATGGGCCACCATTAAAACCTGTCACGCCCCGCTTCCCATTATACTTGGGAGCGAGAATGTGAACGGGTCCGCATGTGCTTAAAGCAAAGAAGAAGTACTTTTTCGTTTTCTTTCTTCTTTGACTTAAGCATAATAAGCGTCTGTGTATGACTACTTGGCAGGTTCTTGCTTGTGAACAATCAAAACAACAAATAATGTCATCATTACACTTCAACACCCAGATTACATGTACACAAGGAATTAAGTCCTAGCATGGCCGTTACAACAGTTACACAAAAGGAAAAACACCTGAACAAGAATACAACACAAATATTAATACAACGCAAATATTGATTTATTGCAGCGCTGCAAAAGCACGTCATTCCTCAGTAGTGGACCTCAACGTCCTGATACTCTTGGTCACTCTGCCCAATCCAAGTAAAACTCCTCAGTGAACACTGTCTCAAAACATAACATATATTTCACAAGATAGACAATGAAATATACGTAAGCCAGGGTCGCTCGGCAAGTTAAAAATGTTAAAAGGTAGACCCTCGGCAAGATAATAATAAAGTTTGGCGAGGAAAGCACGTCGGGCACAACTAAGAAAAGTATGGTAGCGTAAGAAAACATGCAAGTGTAGTAAAGTGTGGTGTACAAAGTAGTGAGCATGCAATGGGTAATGTGTAAAGTAGTGAACATAGCAATGTGTAGTGTGTATAGTAAACATGGCAAAGTGTGGTGTACGGAGTAGTGAACATAGCAAAAGTGGTGCACGAAGTAGTGGACATAACAAGTGTAATGGGCTAAGCAGTGAGCATGGCAAGTGTAATATGTAAAGCAGTAAGCATGGCAATTGCAATGTGTAGAGTAATAGCATGACATTTGTAGTGTACAAAGTAACGAGTAATAAACATAGCAAGGTGTAGTATACATAGTAAAACATGATAAGAATTTAGCTAGCAGTTTATACATTTTTCGATAGCAGCAGCAGGAATAAAATGAGAGTATCAATCAGTACTTAATCTAGTGACAAGCCCAATGCCTGAGGCGGAAGAGACTACAATTGCCACCAAACAAATGGGAGTTACCCGTGGCTCTATACTCACTGACCCGGCCATGTGTCGGTCAAGTTCACCAATAAAGTGCAATTTAGCGTTCCGATCTCTACTGCAGTGGACTACCCTACCCAGAAGTGTCAATATGTGTATCCGTATAGTTCAATGTTTGCCGTGTGGCTAACATTCCGTAAATGCCCCGCGGGCCCAAAAACTGTGATGCCCGAAGGCTCAATAGTCCGTATATGCCCCAAGGGCCCAATATCACATTTCATTAGAGATGGTAAAACAGAGATGAGGCAACACCGACAATGGCACAACATGCAGTATGAGCAAAATAGCAGAAACACTTAATAATTTATTTTACATTGTGATTATCATGTTTAACGGCATTAATGGCAAAAGCAAATCAAACGTTTGGTTAAGCCTATTACAAGTCTCATCGAGGTACTTCAAATGTTATTTATCAAGAAATTGTTACTAACACTATTTGCTAGTTTTTTCACTGAAGATAGTGTATCTTAAAGTTTGTACGTGATAAAATACTTGCCTAAAGTGATGGGATTCTGAATGTGCAGACGATCACGGGAAAGACATGATTTTATTTGCGATGATGGATTTATAGTATCAACTAAAGAGTTATTAACCAAAATAAATAATATTTAAAACCAACTCATATATTACACTATAAGTATATACTGCTTATATATTTAACATGCTGTTATAACATACACCTATATTATGTAACTTACTCTACATATAATATATATATATATATATATATATATAAAATACATCGTAACACTGTTCACACATATATTATAACTCACATCGGTTTCTTCATTTCTTTTCCGTTGCTGTTGCATGCATGCGAGCTGAGAAGTGGGCGATGGGTGTCGTCACCATCGAAGGGAAGGTGGCGTCGGAGCTTGGTCGGAGAGTGCAAAGGCTGGGGTGCTTGCTGGGCGACGACTGCACCGACGGCAGCGGAAGCGACGGTCCTTGGCAAGCTGTGGAGTCGTCGGGGCGGGGGCTTGGTCGAAGTTGGCAGCTATATGCACTGGGAGACGGAGGGCGACAACGCGGCCTACTTGTGGCACGGTGGGTGGCGTCGTGTCGGCAGCGCACCGTCAGATGCTGCCGGTGTATCGAGGGGAAGGTCGGAAGCTGGGGTCTGTGGCGAGAGGAGGAAGGCGGGGAGGAATGTCGGCGTTCGGACTGGAGGGTGGTGGTGACGGTTATGGCACGGTGTGGGTCGTCATAGAGGGAGAGTGGCTCAGGAAGAGGGAAAAGCTCTGGCGTTGTGGGTCGGTGTTGACGGCAAGAGGTTGCGGGAGGAGTGGTGGCAGGTTGCGGGGGAGGGGGCTGGCCTCCTTCGATTTTGTAGAGAGAGATAGGGAGAGGGGGCTGTTTGATTGAGTTGTGAGGCTGGGGGTTTTAGGAGAAAGCTATAGGGTTCTTTTGAAGAGGGAGATGAGTTTTGGAGAAGATGAAGTTGGGAAAGAAAAGCTGCGGCTGATAGATGAGAGCCCAAGGTTTAGTTCCTTTAGGGTTGTTTATTTGCAGGGCATGCTGTGAGTTGATGGCATAGGGTTATTTTTTATTGCTAGGTTTAATATAGGGTGGCGTGAGTAAAAGCCTGGGCTTATAAGATGCTAGCAACAAAAATTACAAGAAGTGTCATATGAATGTTGCGGCTAGGGTTAGGGAAATTAGGGGTTTAACATTAAAATGGAAAGATTTTGATTTAAACAAAAGATTTAAAACTTAGGAGAACAAGGAAAGAAACAAGAACTTAATTGTTATTAAGAGAGGGATTATTGCAAAGAAAGAAAAGGAAAGAATAAGAAATAATTGCAATTAATAATAATGATTCAATGTGATTAAGATAGGAAAAAGTCTCCTAGATCTATATGGAAGGAGATTGAATTCAATATATATATATATATATAAGTAAACATATACTTTATTTGGTTAATATAGCAAATTAAAAATACATATAAAATACACTTACGTATATAATACAGTACGAATCATGTAAGATCTCAAGACAAATATAGAATTACGTACGAAATACGTGTGTATAGGAACAGGTCGTTACCGATGGTCCTTGACGTCAGTGGAAGGGTGAGGCAACTGCGGAATCTCTAATGGGGAGGGTAGTGCTCGGGATCCTGATGAATGGCTGTATTCTCTTCCCAATGCATGACCTCCTCAGTGTCAAGCTCTGACTCTGTGTGTACGGCCTCCTCAGAAGCATGCTCCGGCCCTGTTGGCTTATATGTCAGGTAGGGGGACCAGTGGGATGCTAGGGTATCCTCGGGCTTTCCAGGTATGGCAGTAGATGTGTCACCCTCAGGTGCATCGTATCTGTCATCCCGTGCAAGGTAGATAACCTCAATGTCCTCTCCCTCCGAATCTGCTCCATCCAACCACTCATCGTATAAACTAGCTGGATAAATGTGTGGGGGAGAGACGATGGTGCAACCTGGCTCTGCAATGATATCAGAAGTGGCTGCAATCGTGCCAGGTGTCACTGTCTCTTCAGAGGTGACATCGTCCATATCCTCACAACATACTGCCTCGGCCTTCTCCTCGGGCTCCTCAAGGTTAGAAGGCTATGTAAATCTCTTCGTCTTCTTTTTATGCCCACTTCTTCATTTCTGTCTCGGAACTCGAGGCATCAGATGGCTTGGCTTGGCCTTTTCAATAATATGTGTAGGTGGCTCTGTATGCTCAAGTATCTCTTCCACGGAATTGAAATGGGTCTTGTTCCCCTCAACTAGAACGAATACTTCACCACCGATTCTGCCTGCAGGAGAGATGAAACGAGTAATAAAATTTTGAAATGCAAGCTGAGAAGGATCACCTGCCATTATTGTCGTTGGACCGGTGGATTGAACTATATCCAGGATTCTCTTCAATAATTCCATATATGTGTCCTCATTTTGCTCAACCTGAGGGAAGATGTAATGGCATGAGTCTTCTCCCCCAAGCTGAACGTCATCGTCACTCTCTGTAGCCAATCTGTGTTCTTCGCGTGCCTGTGATATCAGGTGCTCATGAGCTTGAAGAGCCCTACAGAGTTCATCGACCTCTTGCTGCAACTTAAGGGTCTCATTCTGCTGAGCTTTAATAAGTGCCCCACTCCCTTCAAACCGTGCGAGTGCCAAATTGATGGGATGGTCAGGACTCAATAGACAGACACGGCTTTCGTAGGGCATGTGTCCCTCCACATCACAATACTTGCAGTAGGCATAGCACTCTGAGTAGTGGTCATATCCTTCCATCTGGTAGTATGGGTCCTGTGGATAATATCCGTATTCTTCCATTGGAGCCTCATACTGTGCCGAATAATCTTCACTTGAATAGTCCCAAAATTGTTCCATTGTACCTGAATAGCCAAAAACAAACAACCTGGAAAAGATATCAGTGGTACAAGAAAACTGGATAATAATTAAGTGGTGGCAAGTAAAAAATCTCTTTTTGTTTCTTTTTTATAAATTTTTTTCAAGTGTTTTATAAATTTTTTTCTTTTTAATTATTCGAAGTCTGGCAACCTAATTATGATAAATAGGTAATATGGCGGAACGCCTCCCCAGAAACGATGCCATTTTGTTGTTCTGTGAGGATGTGCACCGCCAGAAAGGTGACACACACCCTCACCTCCAAGTGCAAGGGTGCCAGAGAAATATATTCCCGATGAGTTTGGGGTTGAATCCACAGGGAGGCATTGTTTATACTACCTATCGATTCCTAGCTTCAGTGGGCTTCCAGTTTTATTGGTGGAGATGGATTACAAGAGGGGTCGTAATGGCGATGTAAGTGGAATGCAAGGGTTTCACTATCAGCAAGGCACGACCAACGACTCCACACAAAAGAAAACAAATACACTAAAGAGCACAGTTGGGAGAAAGATTGCTAGGGTGTCGGGATTCCCCGTCAGGACTTTTAGGCTTGGATATAGGGTTAATGACCCTTTCGTTGAACGATGAATGAGGATAGGAGTGTTACATCTGGAGATGGGAACGAGTACTTGACTTTCATCGTCCTACTTGTCTAACATACCCCTATGTTCGGCCGCTTTGGCTATGAGCTTCACACATGGATACATGCATTACACTTGACATTGGTTCCCGTATCATAGATCTGTATCCACTCTCATGATCTATGGATCGGGATACTACACTATGGTGGATTCCAGCAGTCGGGCTACTCTCGTAGTCACCGACTAGCGGATTGTGGATTAGAAATCATCCCCGGTGCATGAGTCATTCTCATGATCACAAGCCCTAGAAATTGGCCGCTAAGCCCTAATTAGATTCTTGGGGATTTTCCCTAGAATATGGAGCTACTTTTGCAATCCTCCAATTATAGGGCTAATCCCCCAAAATCCTTGTTCAAACCACCATAGATCAACCCTAGATTCGTTCAACTAAGGTTAACCTAGCATCGAATCCCTAGAATCCTAGGGTTCATCCTTAATCCTAGCAATAGAACTACTCAATCATGGCAAAAGATATATAAACAAGAGAGATCAACATGAAAAGCAAATAAGAACAGCAAATAAAAAGATTCAATGAGAAAGCACTTATCTTGACAATGGATCCGGAACAAAATCATCAAGGAGGGGGCCTAGGGCGTAGCCTAACCTCCGAAAATAGTCTCTAAATCCTAAACACGAGCTCCCATAACAAAATATGAGATCCCCCATTGATGACTGCCAAATACATATATATAGCCCCAAGAAAACCCTCAAAACAACCTTAAGTCGACCTGGGCCCGTGCTTGCTGCCCATTTAGCTCGGTCAAGCTGTATAGAGGCACTCGGTCGAGAACAGTTTCCAGCCTGCCCGAGCACAGTTTCCCGCACAGATTTGCCAACTTGCAGAAATTTCCTAGGACACATCCAACCTCCGTTTGGTACTTCCTTAGAGATGTTGGAATCGTTATGAAGTCTACTTTCAGGGAAAAATATGATAAAAACACTGTAAAATCTCGGGTGATAGAATATCTTCAAAGAGTGAATGTCTATCCTGAAATCTGCACTTTCTACTCCGCTCTGCTGAGCGGCCTTGGTCGCTCGGTCGAGCGCACTCTAGTGCTCGGTCAAGCACCTCTTGGATGCTTCATATTTGAGTCTAGATAGAAGGAGGCCACTCGGTCGAGCAGGGTAGCCGCTCGGCCGAGCTAATTTGACAAGGATTTACAAGACAAATCTGGGGGTCGTCTACAGAGGGCCACTCGATCGAGCGAGGCAGGTCGCTCGGTCGAGCGGCCTGCATCCTGGAAGCTCTTCTTGGCACTCTCTTTGCTCCTCTCATTTGCGGCATTAGATAGGCCGAGCGGGGAAGCCACTCGGTCGAGCGACCTGGAATTCAGCCATGGTCCTCTCCTTTCTTTCCTTCCTCTTTGCTTTCTTTTCTTCTTCCTCTCCAGCAGCATGAACTCCTCAAATATGATATCGCTGATGCTCCAGCATCGACGATTGTATCCTCCTCTCCAATATGCTCCGAATTACTTGATATTCCCGGAAATGCAACCAAACGATCTTGAAGTCAAATAGTTCCAATCATCAACATAAAAGCATATAAAATCGGAATTTAAGCAATCAATTTGACGTGTAAACATGTAGATAAAATGTGAATATTATGACACATCAGTAACTCACTTAGATTTTCCTAAGCTAATCACTTTGGAAACCAAATCCAATTGGGTTTGGCTTTTCCGTCTTTTACATATTTATAGTTTGTTGAATAATGAACTTCTTTTAGAAAGTTTTTATCATATTCATTTTTCTTATTAGTGTTTAATCCTTCAGGAATCCATATTTTAATTGTTTTCTTATTAATATTATTGGCTTTGTTTGAGGATGGATTTCTAGAATTATTGTTGTTTTGGCTTTAGTTTTGGTGTAAATATGAGCATGGTTATGTTTTGATTTATACCCTAGTCCATTTTAATTTTTCTTAACAATTTGATATCATAATAAAAGATCTAAGTTTTGTTTTCTCCTATTAAATTTTGGTACATTAGTCTGTAAATCATTATATTAGATTTAATACTTTCTATCTCTTAGCTAGTTTGTCTAACCTAGTGTTTAATAATTTACAATCATTTGTAAGTCTTTTATTATCATCTTTTAATCAATTGTTTTCAATACTAAGCCTTTTATTTTCATTATCTATTTCTTGATTTAGAAGAGTTAGTTCTTTAGTAATATCTTTAAGTTGCATAATTTCCACTTTTAGCCTAAGGTTTTCCTCTTCTATATTTTTTAGATTAGCACAAGGTTTATGAATATTTTCTAATTTATTATACTTCCTAAGTAATTTATTGTGATGTACACATAACTCCATCAAAAGCACTTTCAACATCAAATTCACACTATCATTATCACTTTCTACTTTTAGGGGTTGAAGTAGAACATACCTTTGCAGAGTTTAGGGCCACAAAGCACGTATGTGCACTTTCCTGCCTTTCTTCTTCTTCTTCCGATTATGATAATGATGACGATTCATTGAAGCTTTCATTATCACTCATATCACATGCCGCTAATGCTTTCTTCTTCGGCTTCTTCACTTTCTCAACCTTGTAAACTTTCTTTTTCTTCTTGTCTTTGTTCTTCTCTAGTAGACAATCTCTTCTCACATATTCTGGCTTATTACACCCACAGCAAATAACTTCATTAGTTAAACAAAATTTAGGTTTAGAAAACTTACTTCTGAGAAGCTTCTTGAATGTCCTTGAGATGAGAGCTACTCCGTCTTCATTAATTTCAGATTCTTCAAAGTCAGATGCCTTAGTTTTTACCTTGAAAGCTAAGTTTTCTTAGGTTGCTGCTCCTTCTTCTCCTCCTCTAGCTCAATCTAAAATTTCATGAGATTTCCCATTAGATCTTCTATGGTGGGGTTGGAAAGATTTTGTACTTCTTGGATTATCGTAGTCTTTGACTTCCACTCCAATCTAAGTGATCGAAGTATCATCACAACCTATTCATACATAGAAATTTTCTTTTCCAAGCCAGCAAGACCATTAATAATGTTAGAAAATCTAGTTTTCATATCGAAAATAGACTCACCTTCCTCCATTTTGAATTTATCAAATTTACTATTTAAAACATTAATTTTGGGATCTTTTGCCTTGTTGGTGCCCTCATGTGTTACCTCAATAGTATGCCAAATTTCATGAGCTCTTGTGTATTAAGAGGCGCAGTCGAACTCATTTGAGTCTAGTACACAATACAACATGTTCATAGCCTTGGCCTTGAGGTTCCCTCTTTTCTTATCATTGTCCTTCCATGTCTCCATTGGGGTAATAGGCATTTTGTACTCTAAATTCACAATGCTCCATAAGTCCAAGTCCATAGATTGAAGGTAAATCATCATCCTAGTCTTCCATAGACCATAGTTGCTTTCGTTAAACATGTGAGGTCGAGAAGTGGAATATCCATTAAGGAATGATGAAGATGTTGACGCCATCTAGATAAGTTGGCTTTGATATCTCGTGTTGGAGGTCCTGAGATGGCAAGTAAACACTAGAGGGGATGAATAATATTATCCAATAAAAATACTAACTTTAAAACTAACACCCTTTATACTTAACTTGATTCTTAATCAATTTTTCTCAATGATGTTAGGACCCTGCGGGGCTACACACACACACATACACTAGAGGAAATTAAAAGTTACTAAAATTACTACACAATAAGCAGCAGAAATTAAAGAGTATGCTCAACAACAACAATCGCAAACGCAAGGATTTTACCCTGGTTCCCCAAACTTGGATACGTCCAGCCACCCCTATATCCACTATGAATCTCACACAGAGAAGTGAATACAATCTCACACAAAGATACCTCACACAGAGGATTTTGGATTCTTACAAAGAAATATCCTTGCTTTCACACAGAGAGACTTTTGCTCTCATATAGAGAGACTCAAACTCTCACATAGAGAGTACTCAACCAACCCTCACACAAAAGGTTATACTCTCACACAGAGAGTAACTAGCTCTCACACAGAATGCTAGGATGACTAATTTCCACAAAGATAATTAGGGGGTTTCACAAAAGATGAAACGATAACACTTACCTATGCCTTGAAATGATCTTACCAATGTGATGAAGAAGGCATGCAAGTGTGGATGACTAAGTGCTTGGGATTTGCTTTGATTGCACTTGTCGATCTTTCTCTCTTCTAGGAATGAACCCTAACACTTATCACTTGAGTGTATGAATGAAGAGAAGAAAGATGTTCTCCAAGAAAGGAATGAGATTGAAATCCCTTGGAGAAATTTCCTAGAGCTTAGATGCTATAGCATAAGAGTGAAGCTCTAAGAGGGAATGAGGGAGGAGTGGCTTAGAGAAGAGATTAAATGATCTTCTATGATTTCCTAAACCTTTCAAGAGTTCTAAATGAATAAGCCACCTCCCATATATAGGAAGCCAAGAAGAGCCCATAAAACCAACCAAAAAGCCAAAGGGAAGATGTTAGTGCAGGGGTACGGTTCCGGGTGAAACATCCGCTTACCCGACCCGAATGGTGCAAACAACCCGATATCCGTCGCTCAGAGTAAGGCATTGCCGAGTCAAGCAAACAGCCCACTCGATCGTTAGGCTCCCGCTAATATTCAGGGGGAGGTTAATGGGGCTGAGTAGATGTGCAGCCGTTATCCCGAATCCCGAAAGGGATCGAGCCCAAATCAATGAGGGATGATTACATACAATCAAAGGGGAACAACCTATAAATAGACGAAAGGACAAATGTAAAGGGGTTCCAATTCCACGGTAAGATATCTAAGACATAAAACTCTACTTTCTCAGCTAATATTTCTTACATTATAGAGCTTGTGACGTTAGATCTGAGACGAACCTCCATGGATCGATCTCAGCTGCACCAAGCTCCATCTCTTCCTTAAGTTCTCATACTAACTTAAGCATCGGAGGGGATTTGGGTCAGAACCCAGATCCGACCCCTCTAACGTGTCTATGTGGTGTAGATCAACGAATCGCCATCTTCCACGAGGGTCGTTTCTGAGCCTACCAGCCTCGAACGATCGACGCATTTGTTGTCCAAGAGTCGATTGAGCACCGCATCATCATCTACATCCATCACTCGACCCAGGTTCTTCCAACATAGGGTCCCACTTTACTTGTTGACGAGGCTCTGACTAAGTCCGAGGGATCCACATCAGCTTAACAATTGTCTCGGTCATTTTTAGCATTAACAGTTTGGCACTGTCTGTGGAAAACCACGAGTCGACATCCCGATTGATGAACCTCTCGACCATGTCGACTCACCCATCAACTTCCCCGGGGATGCCTCGACACCTCCCAGTATCGGCCCCACACCCGGAGCTATCAACCTCGCTCCAAAGCTCCTACGCCGGAAGGTTAATGACGATATCTGTGGGGCGAATGCGACCCAGAGATTCTACGCCTCCTATCTCCTTCTCGGATGAAGATCTAGAGGGTGTTGAATTATCGCATGATGATGCCGTCGTCATCACGGCCACCATCAACGAGATCGCTGTAAAGAGGCTACTTGTCGACACCGAAAGCTCGTGCGATATACTCTTCTTCACCATGTTGGAGAGAATGAGGTTATCTTCCGCCGAGTTGACGCTCTGTTCGGGGCCCCTAGTGGATTCACCGGACACTCCGCCCCAGTATCAGGCATCATCACCCTACCGGTGACCCTTGGCACGTATCCACGACAAATCACTTGCCTGACCAGTTTCATGGTGGTGAAGATCAACTCGGCATACAACAAGATCATCGAGAGACCACTACTGAATGCTATAGAAGCAGTGGTCCCAAATTTCCATCAGATGATCAAATTCCAGACCCCCGAAGGAGTCGGGAAAGCAAGAGGGAATCAGAAGCAGGCGCGATCGTGCTATACACTATCCACCGCTTTAAGAAGGATTAGGCACATAGACCCAGTCGATCCCAGTGGCGATGATCGACGGCCCACATCAGTCGAAGAGACCGAGAACATCCGGATCTCCAAAGAAGAAGGGAAAACTGTCTCTATAGGATCAATGCTCCCTCTCGACTTAAGGGAACAATTGATCTCTCTTTTGAAAGAGCACGCAGACATTTTCGCCTCGTCCTCGAACGATATGCCCGGCATCGACCCCGGGTTGGCATGCCACAAACTGGAAGCCGACCCGACTTCTGGGCCCATGAAGAAAAAGAAGAGAAATATGGGAGGAGAAAAGATGAAGGCTGTAATCGAGGACGTGGATCGAATTTTGGAAGCAGGCTTCATTCGAGAAGTTAGATATTCTGACTGGCTCTCGAACGTTGTCATAGTGAAGAAGGCGAACAGAAAATGGCGGATGTGCGTTGACTTCACCGATCTCAATAAAGCATGCCCAAAGGATAGTTGTCCCCTGCCACGAATCGACCATATAGTCGACAGTGCTTCGGACCACGAACTCCTCAGCTTCATGGGCGCATTCTCAAGATATAACCAGATCCAGATGGCACCGGAGGATGAAGAGACGACTTCTTTAATCATTGGTCGAGGTATTTTCTATTACACCAAAATGCCATTTTGTTTGAAGAATGCAAGGGACACGTACCGACGCATGATGAACAGAGTCTTCGAGGCTAAAATTGGATGGAACCTAGAAGTCTACGTCGATGACATGTTGGTCAAGTCGAAGAAGACAACAGATCACATCGCAGATCTCTGGGAGATATTCGCATAGATCTGGCGATACAACCTTCGGTTGAACCCTGCCAAATGTAACTTTGGGGTTCGGTTGGGAAAGTTCCTTGGTTTCATGCTAATGAATCGAGTGATCAAGGCCAACTCCGACTAGATCGCCGCGATCGTTACAATAAAGGAACCTTCGACCATCAAAGAACTCCAAAGGCTCAATGGAAGAATAGCTGCTTTGGATTAAAGCTGCTCAGACTGGAGATGCGAAGTTACAGAAGATCAGAGAGCAAGTCGAAGCTGTGCTTCAGACAGATTTCCTTATTCATGAGGATGGTTCCTTGAGATATGGTAGTAGGATTTGTGTGCCTTCCGATGATATCAGAGATGAGCTACTGAATGAAGCACACAACTTCCCTTACTCTAATCATCCTGGTGGCACCAATATGTACAAATATCTCCGTCTGAACTTTTGGTGGCATGGAATGAAGAGAAGCGTAGCTCGGAGTGTTGCCAGGTGCCTCGTGTGTCAGCAAGTAAAGGCTGAACATCATCGCACAGTCGGACTACTTCAACCTCTGCCTAGTTTGGAATGGAAGTGGCATCACATCACTATAGATTTCGTGACTGGACTACCTCGGAGTACTAAGCAGAATGATGCGATTTGGGTGATCGTTGACCAGTTAACCAAATCAGCACACTTTATACCCTTTCGAGTGGGACAATCTATGGAAATACTTGGTAAGAAGTATATGGAGGTAATGATCTATCCTATACCTTTAAAACTTCTTTCTAGTATACGTTGTGATGTAATCGTTAATCGTGCATGAGATTGTTCGATTGCATGGAGTTCCAGTGAGCATTGTCTCTGATCGGGACACTATATTTACATCTCAATTCTGGAAGAGTCTGCAGACCAATCTGGGTACCAGTCTTAGTTTCAGCACTGCATATCACCTGCAGACGGATGGCCAATTAGAGCGTACCATCCAGATATTAGAAGATATGTTACGAGCTTGTATGCTGGATTTCAAGGGCTCGTAGGAAGATCATCTGCACCTGGTAGAGTTTGCCTACAATAATAGCTACCAAGCCAGCATTGGTATGGACCTATTTGTAGCACTTTACGGAAGGAAGTGTTGATCCGTGCTGAGTTGGGATGACATTAGTGATCGAGAATTATTGGGTCCATAGATGATTATGGAAGCAGTGAACGTAGTCCGTAATATCAGGGACAAGCTACGCACTGCACACGATCGTTACAAGCATTGGGCTGATGCCAAGCATCGTCACTTGGAATTTCAACAAGGAGATCACGTTTTCCTGAAGATATCCCCAAACCAAGAAGTGATACGTTTTGGGAGACGAGGGAAGCTTAGCCCGAGATTCATTGGACCCTTCGACGTGCTAGAGCGAGTTGGAAAAGTAGCGTATCGTCTAACACTGCCGCCTTCATTGGAGAGAGTATATGATGTTTTTTATGTATCTCAGCTGCGTTGTTACATCAGGGACCCTTCTCATGTTGTCGATTACTCAGAGATTAAGGTTCGTCCTGACCTGACATATGAGCAACATCCGATGCAGATATTAGACCGACGTCAGAAGATGCTCAGGAACAAGGTCGTCGAGCTCGTGAGAGTGATATGGAATCACGACTCGCCTGGAGAATCCACCTGGGGGGCAGAAAGATGAAATGCGAGAGCGTTATCTATATTTGTTCACTACTCCTTAGTTGATAGAAATTCCGGGGACAGAATTTTTCTTAAGGTGGGTAGAATGTAACGGTCGGTATTGAATAATACGTATTTTGTACGTATCATACTTTTTGTCTTGTGATCTTCCATTTCTTATACTATACTTATAAACGTATCCGTATTACGTACATATTTTAAATAGCTATGATTATATAAATCTATTATTATATGATTGCATATACATAATTATTTTGAATTAAAAATTCAATTTCCCTTCCATATTAATACATGAGACTTTTACCCTATTCTAATGGCAATAAAACCATATTCTTAATTGCAATTATTCCTTGTTCTTTCCATTTTCCTCTAGATTTTAAACACCTTCCTTTTAACAGCATACACACACATTGCTCTACAAAAACAAAGCAACCAAAAATAAAACATAGGACATCTAAGCCGCCACTTTTGTATGCCCCATTTGCATTCTCCTATACACGCAAAACCCTAGCCCTCTCAACGCATAACTCGACGTCTGACCACATCCCCTCAGCTATCTCCCGCATCAAACCCGCCACCTCTCCGACCCAAACTCCAACCACCCCTCAGTAGCGTGCCGCCGCACCCCACTCCTCATGCCATCACCGATGCAGCCCTCTCTGTGCCAACCCAGTCAGCCTCCGCCTCCCTTCCACCACCAGCTCCCTTCCACCGCCCTGCAACTCCTCTCCTTGCTCGCAAAAACCCCACACCAACTCACAACCCACATCTTCGGCCACCTCTCTGACTTTATCTCCGACCATCACCCCGACATCGCACCCCATCGCCATCCACTCTCCAAGCTTCGAAACCTCCCATAACTCAGCCCTCCGATCCATAACTCCCAGCCACCACCGACTTGTTGAGTACTGGACTCTCCACCTTGATTTTGATGATGATCAAACACAAATCATTGTGACTAACTCTTGTGATTGCAGTTAGCTAAAAAGTCACCAATTAGATTCAAGAAGATCAAAAGTGACTACACGTGTTGATTCAAGTGGAGGACTTTGTAGATCAACAAAGGTGAAGCATTGGCTTGAAGAACTCAAAGGCTACTTCAAACCTCAAGCCAATGGCATCAAAAAATGAATGGAGATTCAATCCAAAGAGAAGAAAGGAATGGATGAGTCAAAAGCTTCGAAGACCATGACGTTGAAGATATTCAAGTCATTCAACTAAAAGACTCAAGTCCATGAAGAATTATGGAGATCGTCGCCAAAGTAATTTGTTCATCTCAAGCGACGTCCCAAGACTTCCTCAGAACGCGTGATCGTTGTGCCTAGAGCTTTGTTGAAGCTCAAGGAGTATTCATGAAGTCAATGGATTCGGATTCTCCATGTTGAAGCTTCGAAGACGGTTCGTCATGTTATTTATATTGTCTTCTAGCTTCGGTTTAGTAGAATGTTAAGCCTTGAGTAGTACTTGCCTAGAAATCTTCATAACTTTCATATCGTATCTCTAGGATTGCCTTAGAAGCCATTAGAAACTTTCCCGTAGCCTATCGTTTCATTTCACAGCTTCATATGCATCTTAGTTGGTTCAAGAAGAAGAACCAACCGACTAGATGACGATCTAATCGGTTGGGAATCCTTCTTGAACCGACTAGATATCCTTACTTGATTTAGCCCATTCACTGTTGGTCAATTAGTCGGTCCAAGAAGGTTCACCGACCGACTAGATGACGATTTAGTCGGTTGGAAATCCTTCTCAGACCGACTAGTTATCCTAATCAACTCAAGACCATTTGTTGACCAATTAGTCGGTCTAAGAAGGTTCACCGACCGACTAAATGACGATCTAGTCGGTTGGTGTCTCTTTTCAGACCGACTAGTTTTCCTTTTGAAATTCGACCTTTGTACTGTTGACCAGTTAGTTGGTTCAAGAAGGATGGTTAATCGATTAAAAGCCAATCTAGTCGGTCCAAGAAGGTTCACTGACCGACTATTTATCAATCTAGTCGGTTGATGATCCTTCTTAGACCGACTAGTTCTTCCCTATGATTTCACCATCTTCTTTGTCAACCATCTAGTCGGTCCAAGAAGGTTCACTGACCGACTAGTTGCAAAACTAATCGGTCAGTGATCCTTCTTAGACCGATTAAGCAGCTTCAGAATAGAGTCGTTGGAGCATTTAATGCCACGAATTTTGTGACCGTTTTCTCTCTTCCCTATATAAGTTTGAGTGCTTCTAACCAGGGACCCAAGGCTGAAATTAGAGACATTTTCACACCTTTGAAGAGAGCCATTCAACTCCAATTCCAAGTTCTCTCATCTCACAAGAATCTCTCTCTTTCTCTTTGAGCACTAATTCCTC
This sequence comes from Scilla litardierei, assembly GCA_030789695.1. Lineage (NCBI taxonomy): Eukaryota > Viridiplantae > Streptophyta > Magnoliopsida > Asparagales > Asparagaceae > Scilla > Scilla litardierei. The sequence goes on from CM061133.1 coordinate 101,957,231, forward strand.
AAGAGAGATTCTCATTCCTTGTGAGCTTCTCAAGCCAAGAGCTTGAATCCAAGTCACCAACTCCTCCCTAGCCATATATTGCTGCTCATCTTGGTGGAGCTAGGGTTTGGTGATCTCATCTTCCTCAAAATCCATTCTTGCGCTATATTGGTAAGTATTTCTCAAGGCATAGGATTTTGTGGTAATAAGTTTTAATATTTCATTCTTTATACTTCTTAATTGTTGTATACTCACGGTGGTGAGAGGATTGGCTTGATCCCAAGTTGTGGGAGTCAAGATTTCGTTTTGCTCTCGGTTTGTGAGAGTGTGCTTAGTCCCAGGTTGTGGGATTAAGGTTTTTGCGTGTTCCTGGGTTGTGGGATACACGGACATCGATTGTAGGTCGATTGCACTTGTGGGGTTTCCGTAAGTGGGCTAAAGGAAATCTCTAGCGGTTTGCTAGAGTATCCGGAGGGGATCCGGGTGTTGCTGGAGTAGGGCACCGGTAACAAGTCGGGAAGACTTGGGTGGCACCGAACCAGGGTAGATTGCTTGTTTGCATTGCATTATTCCTTGTGTTGTTGTTCACTTATTGTATTCCGTATTTGTTGGTTAAGTAGGGTTTTATTTGGCGTAAATTCCTTATAATTCTATAAAACACTATTCACCCCCCTCTAGTGTTTGTTCCTCATAGCACAGGGTCACTACAATTGGTATCAGAGCGAGGTTATAGCTATGGCAACCAACAACAACAACACACGATGCCCTCTTCCACCATATCTCCTCGGGCCCAATTATCAAATTTGGTGTGTGAAGATGAAGGCTCATATTCAATCCATCGATGAGGATTATTGGAAGCTTGTGGAGAATCCCTTTCGCGCACCTACCACTTTCGTACATGAATGGACAAATGAGCAAAAAGAATTGGTGGGGAAACATCAAGAGGTTATGGATATCTTGCTTGATTATTTAACTTATGACATTCTTATGCATGTGTCCAAGGCAACAACAGCATATCAAATATGGCACATGCTAGCGGAGCAAGAAGAGTCCACCTCGGAGTGTTCTTCCTCCAATGATGAAAGAGATTCATTCATGGGTTTGATGGCATGAGAGTGCGACTCTAGTGACAAATCAAGCGACTCAAGTGAAAGCGATAACGACGATGAAGAGGTAACAACGGATGATCTTAAAATTGAACTTTAGAAATTATTTGATAAATATCAAAAGCTTATGCATAAATATTGTGATGCTAAGAATAAGATTGCTAGTCTCTCTAACACATCTTCATGTAGCACCTCTAACAATGACACCATTGTTGAGACACTCGCTATTAAGAAAGAAAGTTTGCTTACTCAAAATGGCATGTTGAGAAATGAGGTGGAGTCCCTCAAATCTCAACTTGATCGTGTTTCTATTATGGATAGTAACGATCTTGAGATTGAAAATCTTCAATCGCAAAACACTTTCTTGGGCATTGAGAATGAGGATCTCAAATCCCAAGTGCACGAGCTCACCACACGTGCATCCACCTTGGATGCCACTGTTTCTTCAATTTCAAAGAAATATGAGCTCATGTCCTCCATTGTTGAGAGATTCAATAAGGGAAAGGACAATTTGGATGATTTGCTAAAGGATCAACTACCAGCAAAGTATCGTGTTGGCCTTGGTTATTCTAAGGCAAGTGCATCCAATGCACGCACCTCCTATAGTGAACTAACTATAGATTTTGTGAGGCCATCCTCCGGTGCATCCACGAGTGGTGTCTATAACAACTTGTGTAGTTCTACTACTAAGGAAACCACCACTCCTATTCCCCCCTCCTTTGGAAAGAAACCCACTTTAGGTGGAACTCCAAAGAAGGGTTATGCTTTCATGTACACCAATACTATGCCACGTAGGAACACACCTCCTACCCCACATGTTCACACGAATGATGGTTTTTATGTTCCACACCCACGAGAACGTGCAAACACTCATTTGAGACACTCTCATGCACGTACTCATGTTCATGCACCTTCACATGCTTATGCTCATGTTGGATCTAGATCCTAGCCTAGAGGGGGGGGGGGGGGTGAATAGGCTAATAAAAAATTCTCGTGCAACCCACGAGAAATCACACGCAGTTAAAAGCACAACCAGAGTAATGAAAAACAGACACAGAGTGCACAGCAGATTTTACCCTGGTTCGGTCGTCCCAACGACATACTCCAGCCCCCAAAGCAAATACTAGATTGAATAGTGTAATAGGTACAAAGTCACAAGTTAGAGCACGCTCAGAGCACCCTCTACGCCTCTACACTCGCCAGACTCTCAGTACCCCACACACAGTGTTTCCTCTCACTATCAATCCTAGCAAAGCTTTCTACCAGCTAGTCCAAAACTAGCTGGGTCCCACTTGTCTAGTCCCAACTAGACAAGTCCCAAAATAGTCACAAAAATGGTAAAAGTTTCCCCTACAGAGAACGTTACACTAATACACAAATAAAGGAGTTTAGGGTTTAGAAATGCTCAGTTTGTGTCTGTGTAGGCGTCTCTGTCAGTCAGCATGTCGTCAGCTCCGATCTAACGCAAACGGTGTCTCAATCCGACTCCTGGATGTCAAGATATGCACTGGTCTGTGCATAAAGCAATTTCAGCTCAAGTCTCAAATTGCAGCAGTCTGTGCGCTCAGCAATGCCTTAAAAATAAAGCGGTCGGTGTGTAAAGCAAACTCAGCTCAACTCTTTAAACAGAAGTCTGTGCGCCGAGCAACTCTCTTCGCCACGTCAGCGAAACGTTATTTCGTTTCGAAATTCTTAACCCTCAATCTCAGCCATCGATTTGATTTTAGTTTCGATCGTGACCGTCCGCTCACAAATCCTCCGCTCGTCGTCTTCGACTAGGGCATGCAGGAGCTCGCTTTCGACGACAGCAGTGTTTCGTGACGACGGCGGCGACGGCGGCCTCCGATGACTCAAGTGGCAGAGTCTTCTTCGAGTAGCTCGTCGACGGCAGCAGGCGCCATCCGTTGCCGAAGGTGACGACGTCTTCGTCTTCTCGATGACTCCGTGCAGCAATGTTCACGTCGACGGCGGACTCCCTTGCAGCTTAGAAAGCCTTACGACAACAGCGAGAGAGGAGCAACGTCGACCTCTCCGTCGATGCGTCTTCTTCTCCGACGGCGGCAACTAGTGTGATCTTCACAACGAGCAGCTCCTCGATGGATGCTTCACAACTACTCTGGCGACTTGCGACTTCGTTCTCGACGGCGAGGTGTTTCTTTGCCAGCGATGCCTTCGAGCTCTTCTTTACGGCGATGGGGCTTCGGTGATAATGCTGGCGATCACTGGATTCGACGGCGAACTCCTCGGGCTTCAGCAGCTTCGTCAACGGCGAGGGATTCGTGATCGACAGCGATGGGCTTCGTCTTCCACGGCGACGGCAGGCTTCAGCAGTGAACGTCGACGACGGCGTATGAGTTCTTCTTCGGCAGTGGCGTCGTCATCTTCGTCTTCGAGACAGTCCACAGCTCTGATGACGGTTTCGACGATGTGCAGCGACGATGGCAACTTCTTCGCGTACGACGACTACGGCGGATTCTTTGGCGTTGATGCAGCGGCGGTCTCCTCCGGTGAACTTCAGGGACAACACCAACGGTGCACGACGACGGTGAAGTAGCTTCGTTCACGGCGATACTTCGATGAGCGGCACTCCGACGAGATCCTCGATCAGCAGCGGAGATTGCAAGGAGTTCTTTGATCACCTCTTAGATGCGTGGATAGCTGCTGTCAAGGGTTGTTGATGATGTGTTCGACACGCTGAAAAGCTTGACGCTTTGTTGTTGGTGATGCTTGAAGGTGAGGAAGTGTCTTGTGGCTAGGGTTTAAAAAAGATAGAGAAGAGATGTGTAGCCGTATGAAAATTTGTAGCCCTCTTAGAATTTTGGCCTTGCCTTTTTTTTAAAATGATTGCCGTAAGCACTTTTGAAAAAGTATGGCCTCCTCACCATTTAACCCTAAGGATGGCATTGGTATTTATAGTATAGGCTAGGGTTTGTTGCATTAGGGTTTTTGGGGAGAGTCCCTAAGAGATAGGGAATTTGTATTTTGATAGGGATTTTGAATTAGAGTAGGGTTAGGAAATCTTCTAATTGATTTAACTAAATCCCAAATTGATTTGAATAGGAAATGGGTAGACACAAATCCATCTAATTGATTTGATCAAATATTAAATTGATTTGAATCAATCCAATCTCCTAAGTAGATTTGACTTGGTCCACTTTTCTCTCCTTTGACCAAGTCAAACTTCTTTGTGCACACACACACAGACTCTTTCTCCCAATATGCTATACGAATAGCAATTCCTCCAAATAGTGATCGCCAAGCCTGAAACACACTAAGCACACACATCAGATATACCGACACGTTTGTCATCATCAAACCAAGATCCTAGATCGTTGCTTCCAACAATCTCCCCCTTTTGGTGATGACAAACCCACAAAAGATTTTATCAATAGGAATGAGTGTGTGAAGTGTGTTGAATGGTGTAATGCAATATGGATCATGAGATGAATATTCAAGCACTACAACATGGCATGCACAGACTTATAACAAATACAATAGCATGCTCCCCCTTCTCTCAAGCTCCCCCTTCAACAAGTATTCAAGAATATTTCAGGCTCCCCCTTCAACATATAATACCAAAGCTGTCAATCAATACCAAACATCAAAGCTGTCAAAATCTTTTCTTTCTCCCCCTTTGTAATCACCAAAAGCGGATTAATGAAGTCACAAATATATTCCATGCAAAAATAAATCATTATTAGATGTAGCGTGTAATTTGCATGAGCATTCCAAATAATAGACAAGTCAAGTTCATAGAATTTCATACCAAGACTTCTCCACCTTTGTGAAAGTGTAGTGATATAGACAATTAAGTGCAAGAGGAGATTCAATTTCAGAAATTCAACCAAATCAATCCACATTTTCCAATTTTCATGAATATCACTAGGATTGATTTTTCCTACCTCATCAAAGATGAGTTCAAGATACCGAATCCCAAAACATGGCCTAAAAGGACTTTTAAATGTGGGATGGCATTGCTTGACGAGTTATATACACCAACGCTAATGATTACCCATGTAGCACAAGTTGGATACTCGTGGGTTGTGTTTTAGCCAAGAAGTGTATCCATTTTTCATACGGAGCAAATATCGTTTTTTTTCAATTCTTTTGTGCTTAATTTTAATTCATGGCTAAACACATCATATCCCTTAAAAATTTCAGAAAATAATCATTCCTACATTCACTTTCCATTACTCTTCAAAAGAATCTCCACAAGCACTAAAAAGTCAAATATCGTGAAAGTGCAAATGTAGGTGTAGAAGTCAAGTTTGAAACTTATGAGACATGTCATGCCTACTAAAAAGAATAACATCATGTTCATGTAGCTAGAACAATAATGAATTGACTTCTACAAGGGATAGAATTGATCATTCATACAATATCACTCAAGAGATTCATAAGAGGATTCAATAAGCACACCCTTTTTTTTGATTTTTCAATTCTTTTTCAGAAATAAAAACATTAAAAATCATCCATGCAAGCACACAAAGAAAAATAAATCAAGCACACACAACAATCTATGAAGGTATGCAATGGAATGCAAAGAGGGATAGAAAATTATACCTTCTCGTCGCTTTTTGACGAAGGAGCTAAAAGAATGAGACATTGAGTTTATTGCTCCTTGCCAAAACTCCATCACACCTACATGAAAGGTGTTAAGTGTGACCTTGGAATCCAACAAGGTCCACTAGTGTTAGCCAATATAGTTTTAGGAACCCACACTTGTTTAAACTTGATGTTTGTGTTCCTAAATTTACAATAATATGAAGTGTGGCCTACACTATCACAAGTAAAGCACTTTGCATATAAGTTCTTTGCAATAGAAGGTGCATTATGGAATTTCTTGAATTTTGACTTTTCGGCATTTTTCAAACCAAATCCAAGTCCTCTTCTATTATTGCCATACAATTGATTCTCTAAAATATTATCCAACGATTGTTTTCCCATAGAGAATTTCTTAATGGCCAATTCAAGATTAGAGACTTTGGATTTCAACAATTTATTCTCTTCCACAAGCAATGTGCATTTACTTATAAAAGCTCTCTTGTTTTCCTCTTCCTTCTTTTCAAATTCAACCATTTTTCTTTTAAAATCATTATCCAACATGCAAAATTTATCATTAAGCTCTCTAATCACATAGTCTTTTTCAGTTTCGAGCTTAATCAAATCAAGTTTAAGCATGCTAATATTATTCATCAAGGAAGGACAAGAGAGGCAAGGTGCTTCATCATTAAAACTGGATTTTTCCTTTTTCAAAGTATCAATAGTAGAGTCATTAGCAACAATATCAATTTTGAGTTTTTCAATCTCTTTAGACATTTCATATTCAGATTGTTGCATGTCAAAGTTTTCATTTTGGTAGTCATCTATAGTGGATTCAAGCTCTACTATTTTATCTTGCATTTCTTTACAAAGAGTAAGGAGTTCAGTTTTATTACCAGAAATTACCTCATCGTGTATTCCCATCAGTGCCATGCATGAATGGGCTTCGTGTTCCTCCTCCTCGCTCTCAGCTTCGCTATCCATGTCCCAAGTAAGCACCTTGGATTTTCCCTTTTCTTTAGCTACCTGAGCTGTCTCATGTGGGCAATCCCTCATTCGATGTCCTCTTTTCTTGCATTTAAAACACATCATTCTATTAGTAGTATTCTGATCATAATTTTGCTTAGAAGACTGAAAAAAGTTAGAGCGATTAAACCTGGGTGCCATTTCTGCTCTTCCTTGCTTGGTCTGCACAAACTTTCTGAAATTTCTGACCATTAGCGCTATGTCATCATCATCTTCTTCACTTTCGTCAGCTTTCAGAGCAAGTGGCTTGGTAGCTTTTTCTTTTTCCTCAGGTTTCTCCCTTTCATTAACATTTTGCAATTCAAGCTCGTGGGACATTAGATTACCTATCAAGTCCTCCACCTTCATCTGTGATAGATCCTTTGCTTCTTGGATGGCAGTGACTTTAGGCCTGAAAGAGCTTGGCAGTGCTCTTAATATCTTTCTCACCTGCTCAAGGCTAGAATATGGCTTACCGAGCGAACTAGACTTGTAGACAATGTTGGCGAACCTCGCAAACATTTTTGATATCGTCTCTGATGGTAGCATGCGAAATCCCTCGTATTCCGTGCTCAGAAGTGCAAGTCTAGATTCCTTCACCAGTGACGTTTCCTCGTGCGTCACCTCCAAAGTATGCCATATTTCCTGCGCAGTTAGACAATGTGAGATACGATTGAATTCAGATTTATCTAATGCACAAATAAGAGCATTCATAGCTTTAGCATTTAAAGAATAAAGCTTCCAATCATTATCATCCCACTTATCATCAGGTTTAGGCAACTCAGTATTTTCAATTTTGATAACAGGTGATTTATATCCTTTTTCAACAATTTGCCAAGCTTTATAATCAATAGAAATAAGATAGATTTTCATACGATTTTTCCAGTAAGCATAATCTCCTCCATTAAATCTAGGTGGTCGGGAAATAGACTGACCCTCAGCAAAAGCACTATCAATGTGGTCCATGGTCAAACTAGGCTAGATCTACTAAACTGGCTCTGATACCACTTGTTGGATCTAGATCCTAGCCTAGAGGGGGGGTGAATAGGCTAATAAAAAATTCTCGTGCAACCCACGAGAAATCACACGCAGTTAAAAGCACAACCAGAGTAATGAAAAACAGACACAGAGTGCACAGCAGATTTTACCCTGGTTCGGTCGTCCCAACGACATACTCCAGCCCCCAAAGCAAATACTAGATTGAATAGTGTAATAGGTACAAAGTCACAAGTTAGAGCACGCTCAGAGCACCCTCTACGCCTCTACACTCGCCAGACTCTCAGTACCCCACACACAGTGTTTCCTCTCACTATCAATCCTAGCAAAGCTTTCTACCAGCTAGTCCCAAACTAGCTGGGTCCCACTTGTCTAGTCCCAACTAGACAAGTCCCAAAATAGTCACAAAAATGGTAAAAGTTTCCCCTACAGAGAACGTTACACTAATACACAAATAAAGGAGTTTAGGGTTTAGAAATGCTCAGTTTGTGTCTGTGTAGGCGTCTCTGTCAGTCAGCATGTCGTCAGCTCCGATCTGACGCAAACGGTGTCTCAATCCGACTCCTGGATGTCAAGATATGCACTGGTCTGTGCATAAAGCAATTTCAGCTCAAGTCTCAAATTGCAGCAGTCTGTGCGCTCAGCAATGCCTTAAAAATAAAGCGGTCGGTGTGTAAAGCAAACTCAGCTCAACTCTTTTAAACAGAAGTCTGTGCGCCGAGCAACTCTCTTCGCCACGTCAGCGAAACGTTATTTCGTTTCGAAATTCTTAACCCTCGATCTCAGCCGTCGATTTGATTTTAGTTTCGATCGTGACCGTCCGCTCACAAATCCTCCGCTCGTCGTCTTCGACTAGGGCATGCAGGAGCTCGCTTTCGACGACAGCAGCGTTTCGTGACGACGGCGGCGGCGGCGGCCTCCGATGACTCAAGTGGCAGAGTCTTCTTCGAGTAGCTCGTCGACGGCAGCAGGCGCCTTCCGTTGCCGACAGCGACGACGTCTTCGTCTTCTCGATGACTCCGTGCAGCAATGTTCACGTCGACGGCGGACTCCCTTGCAGCTTAAAAAGCCTTACGACAGCAGCGAGAGAGGAGCAGCGTCGACCTCTCTGTCGATGCGTCTTCTTCTCCGACGGCGGCAACTAGTGTGATCTTCACAACGAGCAGCTCCTCGATGGATGCTTCACAACTACTCTGGCGACTTGCAACTTCGTTCTCGACGGCGAGGTGTTTATTTGCCAGCGACGCCTTCGAGCTCTTCTTTACGGCGATGGGGCTTCGGTGATAATGCTGGCGATCACTGGATTCGACGGCGAACTCCTCGGGCTTCAGCAGCTTCGTCAACGGTGAGGGATTCGTGATCGAAAGCGATGGGCTTCGTCTTCCACGGCGACGACAGGCTTCAGCAGTGAACGTCGACGACGGCGTATGAGTTCTTCTTCGGCAGTGGCGTCGTCATCTTCGTCTTCGAGACAGTCCACAGCTCTGATGAAGGTTTCGACGATGTGCAGCGGCGATGGCAACTTCTTCGCGTACGGCGACTACGGCGGATTCTTTGGCGTTGATGCAGCGGCGGTCTCCTCCGGTGAACTTCAGGGACAACACCAACGGTGCACGACGACGGTGAAGCAGCTTCGTTCACGGCGATACTTCGATGAGCGGCACTCCGACGAGATCCTCGATCAGCAGCGGAGATTGCGAGGAGTTCTTTGATCACCTCTTAGATGCGTGGATAGCTGCTGTCAAGGGTTGTTGATGATGTGTTCGACACGCTGAAAAGCTTGACGCTTTGTTGTTGGTGATGCTTGAAGGTGAGGAAGTGTCTTGTGGCTAGGGTTTAAAAAAGATAGAGAAGAGATGTGTAGCCGTATGAAAATTTGTAGCCCTCTTAGAATTTTGGCCTTGCCTTTTTTTTAAAATGATTGCCGTAAGCACTTTTGAAAAAGTATGGCCTCCTCACCATTTAACCCTAAGGATGGCATTGGTATTTATAGTATAGGCTAGGGTTTGTTGCATTAGGGTTTTTGGGGAGAGTCCCTAAGAGATAGGGAATTTGTATTTTGATAGGGATTTTGAATTAGAGTAGGGTTAGGAAATCTTCTAATTGATTTAACTAAATCCCAAATTGATTTGAATAGGAAATGGGTAGACACAAATCCATCTAATTGATTTGATCAAATATTAAATTGATTTGAATCAATCCAATCTCTTAAGTAGATTTGACTTGGTCCACTTTTCTCTCCTTTGACCAAGTCAAACTTCTTTGTGCACACACACACAGACTCTTTCTCCCAATATGCTATACGAATAGCAATTCCTCCAAATAGTGATCGCCAAGCCTGAAACACACTAAGCACACACATCAGATATACCGACACGTTTGTCATCATCAAACCAAGATCCTAGATCGTTGCTTCCAACAATCTCCCCCTTTTGGTGATGACAAACCCACAAAAGATTTTATCAATAGGAATGAGTGTGTGAAGTGTGTTGAATGGTGTAATGCAATATGGATCATGAGATGAATATTCAAGCACTACAACATGGCATGCACATACTTATAACAAATACAATAGCATGCTCCCCCTTCTCTCAAGCTCCCCCTTCAACAAGTATTCAAGAATATTTCAGGCTCCCCCTTCAACATATAATACCAAAGCTGTCAATCAATACCAAACATCAAAGCTGTCAAAATCTTTTCTTTCTCCCCCTTTGTAATCACCAAAAGCGGATTAATGAAGTCACAAATATATTCCATGCAAAAATAAATCATTATTAGATGTAGCGTGTAATTTGCATGAGCATTCCAAATAATAGACAAGTCAAGTTCATAGAATTTCATACCAAGACTTCTCCACCTTTGTGAAAGTGTAATGATATAGACAATTAAGTGCAAGAGGAGATTCAATTTCAGAAATTCAACCAAATCAATCCACATTTTCCAATTTTCATGAATATCACTAGGATTGATTTTTCCCACCTCATCAAAGATGAGTTCAAGATACCGAATCCCAAAACATGGCCTAAAAGGACTTTTAAATGTGGGATGGCATTGCTTGACGAGTTATATACACCAACGCTAATGATTACCCATGTAGCACAAGTTGGATACTCGTGGGTTGTGTTTTAGCCAATAAGTGTATCCATTTTTCATACGGAGCAAATATCGTTTTTTTTCAATTCTTTTGTGCTTAATTTTAATTCATGGCTAAACACATCATATCCCTTAGAAATTTCAGAAAATAATCATTCCTACATTCACTTTCCATTACTCTTCTAAAGAATCTCCACAAGCACTAAAAAGTCAAATATCGTGAAAGTGCAAATGTAGGTGTAGAAGTCAAGTTTGAAACTTATGAGACATGTCATGCCTACTAAAAAGAATAACATCATGTTCATGTAGCTAGAACAATAATGAATTGACTTCTACAAGGGATAGAATTGATCATTCATACAATATCACTCAAGAGATTCATAAGAGGATTCAATAAGCACACCCTTTTTTTTGATTTTTCAATTTTTTTTCAGAAATAAAAACATTAAAAATCATCCATGCAAGCACACAAAGAAAAATAAATCAAGCACACACAACAATCTATGAAGGTATGCAATGGAATGCAAAGAGGGATAGAAAATTATACATTCTCGTCGCTTTTTGACGAAGGAGCTAAAAGAATGAGACATTGAGTTTATTGCTCCTTGCCAAAACTCCATCACACCTACATGAAAGGTGTTAAGTGTGACCTTGGAATCCAACAAGGTCCACTAGTGTTAGCCAATATAGTTTTAGGAACCCACACTTGTTTAAACTTGATGTTTGTGTTCCTAAATTTACAATAATATGAAGTGTGGCCTACACTATCACAAGTAAAGCACTTTGCATATAAGTTCTTTGCAATAGAAGGTGCATTGTGGAATTTCTTGAATTTTGACTTTTCGGCATTTTTCAAACCAAATCCAAGTCCTCTTCTATTATTGCCATACAATTGATTCTCTAAAATATTATCCAACGATTGTTTTCCCATAGAGAATTTCTTAATGGCCAATTCAAGATTAGAGACTTTGGATTTCAACAATTTATTCTCTTCCACAAGCAATGTGCATTTACTTATAAAAGCTCTCTTGTTTTCCTCTTCCTTCTTTTCAAATTCAACCATTTTTCTTTTAAAATCATTATCCAACATGCAAAATTTATCATTAAGCTCTCTAATCACATAGTCTTTTTCAGTTTCGAGCTTAATCAAATCAAGTTTAAGCATGCTAATATTATTCATCAAGGAAGGACAAGAGAGGCAAGGTGCTTCATCATTAAAACTGGATTTTTCCTTTTTCAAAGTATCAATAGTAGAGTCACGAGCAACAATATCAATTTTGAGTTTTTCAATCTCTTTAGACATTTCATATTCAGATTGTTGCATTTCAAAGTTTTCATTTTGGTAGTCATCTATAGTGGATTCAAGCTCTACTATTTTATCTTGCATTTCTTTACAAAGAGTAAGGAGTTCAGTTTTATTACCAGAAATTACCTCATCGTGTATTCCCATCAGTGCCATGCATGAATGGGCTTCGTGTTCCTCCTCCTCGCTCTCAGCTTCGCTATCCATGTCCCAAGTAAGCACCTTGGATTTTCCCTTTTCTTTAGCTACCTGAGCTGTCTCATGTGGGCAATCCCTCATTCGATGTCCTCTTTTCTTGCATTTAAAACACGTCATTCTATTAGTAGTATTCTGATCATAATTTTGCTTAGAAGACTGAAAAAAGTTAGAGCGATTAAACCTGGGTGCCATTTCTGCTCTTCCTTGCTTGGTCTGCACAAACTTTCTGAAATTTCTGACCATTAGCGCTATGTCATCATCATCTTCTTCACTTTCGTCAGCTTTCAGAGCAAGTGGCTTGGTAGCTTTTTCTTTTTCCTCAGGTTTCTCCCTTTCATTAATATTTTGCAATTCAAGCTCGTGGGACATTAGATTACCTATCAAGTCCTCCACCTTCATCTGCGATAGATCCTTTGCTTCTTGGATGGCAGTGACTTTAGGCCTGAAAGAGCTTGGCAGTGCTCTTAATATCTTTCTCACCTGCTCAAGGCTAGAATATGGCTTACCGAGCGAACTAGACTTGTAGACAATGTTGGCGAACCTCGCAAACATTTCTGATATCGTCTCTGATGGTAGCATGCGAAATCCCTCGTATTCCATGCTCAGAAGTGCAAGTCTAGATTCCTTCACCAGTGACGTTCCCTCGTGCGTCACCTCCAAAGTATGCCATATTTCCTGCGCAGTTAGACAATGTGAGATACGATTGAATTCAGATTTATCTAATGCACAAATAAGAGCATTCATAGCTTTAGCATTTAAAGAATAAAGCTTCCAATCATTATCATCCCACTTATCATCAGGTTTAGGCAACTCAGTATTTTCAATTTTGATAACAGGTGATTTATATCCTTTTTCAACAATTTGCCAAGCTTTATAATCAATAGAAATAAGATAGATTTTCATACGATTTTTCCAGTAAGCATAATCTCCTCCATTAAATCTAGGTGGTCGGGAAATAGACTGACCCTCAGCAAAAGCACTATCAATGTGGTCCATGGTCAAACTAGGCTAGATCTACTAAACTGGCTCTGATACCACTTGTTGGATCTAGATCCTAGCCTAGAGGGGGGGGGGGGGGGGGGTGAATAGGCTAATAAAAAATTCTCGTGCAACCCACGAGAAATCACACGCAGTTAAAAGCACAACCAGAGTAATGAAAAACAGACACAGAGTGCACAGCAGATTTTACCCTGGTTCGGTCGTCCCAACGACCTACTCCAGCCCCCAAAGCAAATACTAGATTGAATAGTGTAATAGGTACAAAGTCACAAGTTAGAGCACGCTCAGAGCACCCTCTACGCATCTACACTCGCCAGACTCTCAGTACCCCACACACAGTGTTTCCTCTCACTATCAATCCTAGCAAAGCTTTCTACCAGCTAGTCCCAAACTAGCTGGGTCCCACTTGTCTAGTCCCAACTAGACAAGTCCCAAAATAGTCACAAAAATGGTAAAAGTTTCCCCTACAGAGAACGTTACACTAATACACAAATAAAGGAGTTTAGGGTTTAGAAATGCTCAGTTTGTGTCTGTGTAGGCGTCTCTGTCAGTCAGCATGTCGTCAGCTCCGATCTGACGCAAACGGTGTCTCAATCCGACTCCTGGATGTCAAGATATGCACTGGTCTGTGCATAAAGCAATTTCAGCTCAAGTCTCAAATTGCAGCAGTCTGTGCGCTCAGCAATGCCTTAAAAATAAAGCGGTCGGTGTGTAAAGCAAACTCAGCTCAACTCTTTTAAACAGAAGTCTGTGCGCCGAGCAACTCTCTTCGCCACGTCAGCGAAACGTTATTTCGTTTCGAAATTCTTAACCCTCGATCTCAGCCGTCGATTTGATTTTAGTTTCGATCGTGACCGTCCGCTCACAAATCCTCCGCTCGTCGTCTTCGACTAGGGCATGCAGGAGCTCGCTTTCGACGACAGCAGCGTTTCGTGACGACGGCGGCGGCGGCGGCCTCCGATGACTCAAGTGGCAGAGTCTTCTTCGAGTAGCTCATCGACGGCAGCAGGCGCCTTCCGTTGCCGACGGCGACGACGTCTTCGTCTTCTCGATGACTCCGTGCAGCAATGTTCACGTCGACGGCGGACTCCCTTGCAGCTTAGAAAGCCTTATGACAGCAGCGAGAGAGGAGCAGCGTCGACCTCTCTGTCGATGCGTCTTCTTCTCCGACGGCGGCAACTAGTGTGATCTTCACAACGAGCAGCTCCTCGATGGATGCTTCACAACTACTCTGGCGACTTGCGACTTCGTTCTCGACGGCGAGGTGTTTCTTTGCCAGCGACGCCTTCGAGCTCTTCTTTACGGCGATGGGGCTTCGGTGATAATGCTGGCGATCACTGGATTCGACGGCGAACTCCTCGGGCTTCAGCAGCTTCGTCAACGGCGAGGGATTCGTGATCGACAGCGATGGGCTTCGTCTTCCACGGCGACGGCAGGCTTCAGTAGTGAACGTCGACGACGGCGTATGAGTTCTTCTTCGGCAGTGGCGTCGTCATCTTCGTCTTCGAGACAGTCCACAGCTCTGATGACGGTTTCGACGATGTGCAGCGGCGATGGCAACTTCTTCGCGTACGGCGACTACGGCGGATTCTTTGGCGTTGATGCAGCGGCGGTCTCCTCCGGTGAACTTCAGGGACAACACCAACGGTGCACGACGACGGTGAAGCAGCTTCGTTCACGGCGATACTTCGATGAGCGGCACTCCGACGAGATCCTCGATCAGCAGCGGAGATGGTGAGGAGTTCTTTGATCACCTCTTAGATGCGTGGATAGCTGCTGTCAAGGGTTGTTGATGATGTGTTCGACACGCTGAAAAGCTTGACGCTTTGTTGTTGGTGATGCTTGAAGGTGAGGAAGTGTCTTGTGGCTAGGGTTTAAAAAATATAGAGAAGAGATGTGTAGCCGTATGAAAATTTGTAGCCCTCTTAGAATTTTGGCCTTGCCTTTTTTTTAAAATGATTGCCGTAAGCACTTTTGAAAAAGTATGGCCTCCTCACCATTTAACCCTAAGGATGGCATTGGTATTTATAGTATAGGCTAGGGTTTGTTGCATTAGGGTTTTTGGGGAGAGTCCCTAAGAGATAGGGAATTTGTATTTTGATAGGGATTTTGAATTAGAGTAGGGTTAGGAAATCTTCTAATTGATTTAACTAAATCCCAAATTGATTTGAATAGGAAATGGGTAGACACAAATCCATCTAATTGATTTGATCAAATATTAAATTGATTTGAATCAATCCAATCTCCTAAGTAGATTTGACTTGGTCCACTTTTCTCTCCTTTGACCAAGTCAAACTTCTTTGTGCACACACACACAGACTCTTTCTCCCAATATGCTATACGAATAGCAATTCCTCCAAATAGTGATCGCCAAGCCTGAAACACACTAAGCACACACATCAGATATACCGACACGTTTGTCATCATCAAACCAAGATCCTAGATCGTTGCTTCCAACAGATCACACATCACATCCACATGTGCATGCTTATTCTCATGATCATCCTCATGCATACACACCTCATATTCATCCACGTATGTATGCAACACCACACCATAAATCATATGCTTATCATCATGCTTTAGCACAACACAATGTTCCTCATGCTCTTGCTAGATCTCATGTTTTAGGCCTCATGCACCACGTAGAGATCAACCTTTTGTGCATGCAACAACTAGAAAGAGGACACCCAAATCATACACTATTTGGGGTCCGAAGAACACTAGGATTCATGCTAAGGATATGTATGTGCAATCTTATATTAATGATATTATTATGAATGATGATTATGTTGGGAAATCACGGTCCTCTTGGACTTGGTTTCCGAAGGGTTAGTTTCCGTTGACCCTTCCTTGCTTGGTACCATAAGCTTATATTCATTTTATGGGTACCAAAGCATTTGTGTTAAGAATTGATTTACTCTTTTGTTTGCATTTTGGTCTTGGATGCTCATGTGTGATTAGAAACGAAAATTCATATTGAATTTGATTTCCATTGCATGATTATTAGTAAATCATTGTGTTTGTGATTTTCATTTTTTTGCAACACATGTGTTGGCTCATATTCATGGTTTGTTGCATGTGATACTTGACATGCATTTGGATTATAATATATATATACTTATTTTTGGTACAATTGGTATATGCATGTATTTGGTTAAATATTTATCTGGTAACATAATTACATGCAACATAAACATTATATATGATTACATTGAGATATGGGTTACAATAATTTGAATTTAGTTTGTTAAACTTGTTGACTAACCCATAGGATCCAAAAAGGTTTTTGGATACCAAAATTATGTTTTCTAGGTTCAATCCACATTGGGATACCAACCCTACAAACTCCTTGATTTGCAAAGACTTTCATTCTAATGGATTTGATGGTGCTTAAGTGATGCACCAAAGTAGGGGGAGCTTAATGTTGTAAGTATATTCTTACATTTGGTATCCATGTGTGTTGAATGCATGTTGATGTCACTTTGTGTTTGAGACTATCTCATGCATATCCTATGTTTGCATATTATGTGTCTTGTATGTCATTCATGTCTATGTATTTCATGTGGGTCAAATTCTTGACTGATGTGCATTGTATATTCATAATCCTTACTCATATGTTTATTCGAGGATTATTTATAACATGTGGCTTAAAATTTTCATGTTAGAACTAATGTTCATTTGCATGTTTCACACACGGGACACACGTATATTTATGTTCCATTTCACAAGCGTGCATCCCAACTTCCTACTCATGCCTCTACAACCTCTTCTTAAGAATCCCAAATCACTATCTTTTGGATTCCTAAGATTGTTTCTAGGCATGGTATGAACACACATATAGAATCGTATATTAGGAATGACATATTCTCTTGCGACTCATATTACGTTTCATTGCTTGGGTACCATGCTTGTAAGATTACTTTTTGTACCCATATATATATGTGAGTTCGTCCACTAGTCCCAAGTTTGCATAGTTTGTATGATTTTGAGGGAGTATGACATGTTTGATTGCGATCATGTTAATTTCATTTATATGTCATTGCATTTCTCTCATATTATGTTATGCATATATATTAGTTGATTTCTCTAACCCTTGGTGATTTCCTATTTTGTTGATATGCCAAAGGGAAAGAGAAATTTGGTTATGAAAATTAATACTTTATGCTCCTCTTGCACTCTCTTTGTGGTATTACTTTTCATGCCTTCCTTCAATATGTGTTGTGCCGTGAATGTTTATTTTGTGCACATATGCATATTGAACGAGGAATCTTTCTTGCACACACTATTGTATTAGTTTTGTGTATTCATAATGATGATTGCTTGTATATTGTATTGTGATTAAATCATATGCATAGGAATTATTAGTATTGGTGTATCTAATTTCTAATGATTGAGAATTGTTAATTCCTTATATGTATGATTTTCGTGATTATAACAACTCCTATCATATGCATGTCATGCATTTCTTTTGATGAGTGTTATTTACAATTGGTAAATGATTGGTTATTGGACTACTTGATTTTGTTCATTAACCTATTGGATCCAAAAAGTTTTTGGATACCACCAATTGTTGAATTGTCAGATTGTTGTGCAAGATGCCTACCCTACACACTCCTTGGTTTACAAATGATGGATCAATTCAAAGGAAAGGATGGTGCATTGGAGATGCACACATATAGGGAGAGCTAAATGGTTGTAAGTATGTGTTTTGTACAGTTGGTATTTTAATATATTGGTTTTGACTACCATGTTTACAATTGGTATTTTAAAATATTCGATTTGTGTAATATAGCATACTTCTTCATTAGCTCATTCTTGTCACAGCCTCATGAAAATTGTTTGTTTATGTGACTGCCATGTTCATATATGTCATGTATGTCTTATTACGACTCATGTATCATGGTAGCTATAACATTCATATAATGATTTGGTTAGTAGTTTATTGATGTTCATATCTTTGGAACACGTTGTCACACACATCGTATTCCTCACATGCATGCTTCTGTGTGAAGATTGTTATATGTTCTGGATATGATAACTGATGTGTATGACATGCTTGCTTGTTTATTAGACTGTATTAAGTATATTGATCTTAATCTTCATTGAAATTTTTTCAATTCCTTCATTTAAGATTCATTTATTGCTGTCATGCTTTACTTCATCATGTTATACATAATTCATGCCATGTATAAGATTAATGATTTAGGATCTTTATGCATATTTGTTCATTGTATCACCACACATCTCATACTTTTCCTATGGTTTGTATGATTATCTTTATGAGACGTATTGATATGATTTGGGGTGATCAATGTATGTTACTTGTCATTTTAATTACTTCATGACTGATGTTTAGATATAATTTTATTCAAGAGATCTTTCATGTATATAGCTAAATCTTTCATGTATGATATTTTCACAAGTGACATAACGTTCATTCATATTAGTTAGTGATCTTCAAGCTATATTTCTCACTATGTCATCTCTCATCTCACGCTCATATTTTATGCTATTTTGATGAGATGTTAGAGATAACTTGTGCTTTACACGATCACATAAGCTTTATATTGTGTTTGATGATATGTATATTCTGTCATAGATATTCCTCCATGAATATATCTTGATGCACTATGACTTCTTTGATGCTACCTCCGATTATATTGTTCTTACACAAGTCTTTTTATTCTATTCGCACAATTGGTATGCATGCTTGCGATGTTCATGATAACTTTACTCGTTTTTGACCTACCTTGTGACTTTGATCGTAGACTATCTTCATGCCTTTACTCAAAAGATATTTTGTCACATTATGCCTCATGTTGAATCCTTTGTGATAATTGAGCTAGGATGAAATCATGTCTCTATTTGTTTACTTAGTTTCCTTCTCAAGTAATATCATGATTTTGACATTATTTGCCTGCTTGCCATACTTTTTTATATTATAATTGGTATCATCTCTACATATCATATTTACATTTGGTATCATATTTACAATTGTTAGACTATTTATATTGGATATCATCTTTACATGATCTTGTTTGATGCTAGTTTTGAGCGTATGATATAGTGCTTATCTTCCTTAAGCTCAGGGCATTCCATGCTTATCTTTGACTCATTATGTGAGTATCTATTTTGGAATGCATGCTAGTACTATGGTTCTTTTGGACATTGGTTCAATTAGTTTCCTAGGGTGCTAGAATTGTGTATGCCATACGTTTTATGATGTTACTATCTCTATTTTGGCATAACACTTTTGCGTGATATAGATATTTGATATTCATTTTCATTGTATCACCTTGTCACCCCACTTCGCACACTTCACTTATATTTGGTATGCTTAATTTGGGAGATGCTTTGTGGAGTTTAGCTGGAGATACTTTTGGAGATGACTTGGTATGTCTACTATTGATATCACATGCCATTATACTTAATGTGTGTTATTATAACATAACTTTGTACACATGGTTAAGAATTTATATAGTCATGTTTGTTTACTTCGTCGCTCGACGATTATATTGATGAAATAGATTTACCTGTATGAAAACATAGAATTGTTTTCCATGCACTAAATTGGCTAAAAATATTGATCTATGTCAATGTGATGATTTTGATTCCACGATAATGTGGTTCATCATGTTCATGTCATTTATCTTGCCAAGTATACTATTGGTATCACAAGACTGTCTATCACTTTATGCTTCATGTTATAAATCTTGTGATAATTGAGTTTGTTTGGATATTTGACACTATTTGTTCACTTGTTTTTCTTTCACAAGTGATGTCATGATTTTTTGCTTTGTCAATTTTCTGACACTGCTCACACTACTCTTTACAATTAGTATTTATTGTAATCTTTTATCTCATATGCTTATTGCTCATCTTTTTTTGTGATAATTGAGGGTGGTTGAGTTGTTGTTGGATATGTGCTCTTGCAATTGATATCTTTATTTTGATATCTTGTTTTCATTAGAGACCTTTACAATTGGTAACTTTACAATTGATATAACTTTATGTTTTCCACTCTATTGTTGCATTTGTTATTTCTATACCCCCATATCTTTTTGTTAATGACAAAGGGGAGAGAAATAAACAAGATGTGCTTATTAAATGTTGAGTGTTAAACAATAACTTAATCATATAGACTTTATGTATGATCATTCATGTATATGATTTAGGGGGAGCATTGGTGATTACCTTGGTTTATACTGCTTACATTATATATATGTTGGTAATCATGCTCATGTTTATGATGTGTATCACCTATATGATTTGAGTTGTGTATGCATATTATTTCTGGTCATTCATGCGATATATACACAACCTCATGTGATACATACACTATTAACTGCTGAATGATGCTATTGATTATTGATATTAACTTGATTGGCATCATTGCAGGGGGAGTAAGTATATTTAATGCACAATTATTTGTTTTGTTTATATTTGGTTTGTCATCATCAAAAAGGGGGAGAATGTTGAGTATTGGACTCTTCACCTTGATTTTGATGATGATCAAACACAAATCATTGTGACTAACTCTTGTGATTGCAGTTAGCTAAAGAGTCACCAATTAGATTCAAGAAGATCAAAAGTGACTACACGTGTTGATTCAAGTGGAGGACTTTGTAGATCAACAAAGGTGAAGCATTGGCTTGAAGAACTCAAAGGCTACTTCAAACCTCAAGCTAATGGCATCAACAAATGAATGGAGATTCAATCCAAAGAGAAGAAAGGAATGGATGAGTCAAAAGCTTCGAAGACCATGACGTTGAAGATATTCAAGTCATTCAACTAAAAGACTCAAGTCCATGAAGAATTATGGAGATCGTCGCCAAAGTAATTTGTTCATCTCAAGCGACGTCCCAAGACTTCCTCAGAACGCGTGATCGTTGTGCCTAGAGCTTTGTTGAAGCTCAAGGAGTATTCATGAAGTCAATGGATTCGGATTCTCCATGTTGAAGCTTCGAAGACGGTTCATCATGTTATTTATATTGTCTTCTAGCTTCGGTTTATTAGAATGTTAAGCCTTGAGTAGTACTTGCCTAGAAATCTTCATAACTTTCATATCGTATCTCTAGGATTGCCTTAGAAGCCATTAGAAACTTTCCCGTAGCCTATCGTTTCATTTCACGGCTTCATATGCATCTTAGTTGGTTCAAGAAGAAGAACCAACCGACTAGATGACGATCTAATTGGTTGGGAATCCTTCTTGAACCGACTAGATGTCCTTGCTTGATTCAGCCCATTCACTGTTGGTCAATTAGTCGGTCCAAGAAGGTTCACCGACCGACTAGATGACGATTTAGTAGGTTGGAAATCCTTCTCAGACCGACTAGTTATCCTAATCAATTCAAGACCATTTGTTGACCAATTAGTCGGTCCAAGAAGGTTCACCGACCAACTAAATGACGATCTAGTCGGTTGGTGTCTCTTCTCAGACCGACTAGTTTTCCTTTTGAAATTTGACCTTTGTACTGTTGACCAGTTAGTTGGTTCAAGAAGGATGGTTAATCGATTAAAAGCCAATCTAGTCGGTCCAAGAAGGTTCACTGACCGACTAGTTGTCAATCTAGTCGGTTGATGATCCTTCTTAGACCGACTAATTCTTACCCATGATTTCACCATCTTCTCTGTCAACCATCTAGTCGGTCCAAGAATGTTCATCGACCGACTAGTTGCAAAACTAATTGGTCAGTGATCCTTTTTAGACCGATTAAGCAGCTTCAGAATAGAGCCGTTGGAGCATTTAATGCCACGAATTTTGTGACCGTTTTCTCTCTTCCCTATATAAGTTTGAGTGCTTCTAACCAGGGATCCAAGGCTGAAATTAGAGACATTTTCACACCTTTGAAGAGAGCCATTCAACTCCAATTCCAAGCTCTCTCATCTCACAAGAATCTCTCTCTTTCTCTTTGAGCACTAATTCCTCAAGAGAGATTCTCATTCCTTGTGAGCTTCTCAAGCCAAGAGCTTGAATCCAAGTCACCAACTCCTCCCTAGCCATATATTGCTGCTCATCTTGGTGGAGCTAGGGTTTGGTGATCTCATCTTCCTCAAAATCCATTCTTGCCCTATATTGTTAGGTATTTCTTAAGGCATATGATTTTGTGGTAAGAAGTTTTATATTTCATTCTTTATACTTCTTAATTGTTGTATACTCACGGTGGTGAGAGGATTGACTTGATCCCAAGTTGTGGGAGTCAAGATTTTGTTTTGCTCTCGGTTTGTGAGAGTGTGCTTAGTCCCAGGTTGTGGGATTAAGGTTTTTGCGTGTTCCCAGGTTGTGGGATACACGGACATCGATTGTAGGTCGATTGCACTTGTGGGGTTTCCGCAAGTGGGCTAAAGGAAATCTCTAGCGGTTTGCTAGAGTATCCGGAGGGGATCCGGGTGTTACTGGAGTAGGGCACTGGTAACACGTCGGGAAGACTTGGGTGGCACCGAACCAGGGTAGATTGCTTGTTTGCATTGCATTATTCCTTGTGTTGTTGTTCACTTATTGTATTCCGCATTTGTTGGTTAAGTAGGGTTTTATTTGGCGTAAATTCCTTATAATTCTATAAAACAATATTCACCTCCCATCTAGTGTTTGTTCCTTATAGCACATGGTCACTACACGACTGTGCTACCGAAACTCCGATCTCCCCCCGCCACCGACTGCAACCCTGGCGATAACAGCCTCGATGCCACCCTCCCTTTCGCATGCAACAGCTCAACAACCCCTCCTCCAACTCCTCCTCCGACCATCGACCCTCCACCGGCGACCACTTCTCCCGCAAGCTCCTTGCCACCAGCTCCTCCTCTAACTCCGACGACACCTCCACACGTTCATCCACACCGCCGTCTTCAACCTACGAACACTCGTAGGAGGGCACTCAACAGGTTAGTACGTTAGTTAAAATATTATTTTAAGTTCTTAGTTAACATAATATTAATTCTGTTAGTATGAATATGTTAGTATATATTAGTTAAAATATAACACAATATTAATATATTAGTATTATATATATATATTAGTTTTTTATATATCACGTTAGGTAATTTATAATATAGCAGTTAGTATAATGATGTTGGTATAATGTTAGTTTAGAAATGTTAGATGTTATAATATTAGTTAGTTCTGTTAATAGGTTAATATATATTAATAGTTAGTTTTGTTAGTTAGTTCTGTTAATAGGTTAATAATCAACAAGTTTGTTAATATATGTATAAGTTAATATAAATTAGTTTTATATAAATCAGCACGTTAGTTTGTAATTTTATATGTATCAGTACTATATATATACACTAGTCATAACCCCTGCCCATGGACACGGATCATTTAAGATTTCCCCAGGCATATCTTTGTTCCCCAAAAATTGTTTTCACAGCCAAAATTTAAAAGAACAACAAATTAGCATAAAAATATTTAGCGGCACGGACGCCTTTGGTGTGGAACAACAAATTCGACGCAGACGCCTTCGACACAGAACAACAAATTCGGTGCAAAACAACAAATTAGCGTAGAACAACAAATTAGCGTGGGCGCCTTCGACGCGGAACAACAAATTAACATAAAAGCGGGCGTCTTCGATGCGAAACAACAAATTAAGTAAAAGCGGGCGCCTTCGGCATGGAGCAACAAATTAACGTAAAAGCAGGGGCCTTCGGCGTGGAAATTATTCTCATCTTGTTGCCACATGCGTCGAAGAGACGGTGAGACTCGCGTTAAGGGAAAGATCATTCGATCTGCACAACATTCAATCTGTAGCATTAAGTGCAAGTTAAAGTTTGTTCCCCAAATGCATTAATTGCACTTTGCTATTCCCCAGAAACTTTCATTCCCCAAAAATTTTCCTTTTCCCATAAACTTTCATGTCCCAAGAAATGTTTTTCCCTCCAAAACTTTCCACAGAATCTCATCTCAACCATTCATTTCTCAAGGTTAAATCTAATCCGTCTTTCTATCAACCCCTTTGTCCTAGTCTGCTTGTCCTAGTCAGCCCTAGAATTCAAAAAAGGTTGTCAAATGTATAAAAGATATATATATATATATATATATATAAGTTTTAGTATATAAAAGTATATTATATATAATCATGTATAGGTTAGTTATAATGGTAATTAATTTGTTAAAAACTTCCGTTTGATATCAAATCCGTGATGCAGATACAACGCACCTCACGCTACGATCATCGGGACACCCACCATTGTCACCCGGCAAGTATTTTATTGTAATTGAATTTTAGGGCCAACTGCTTAATCTAGTGCTAAAACCTTATTCTGAATATGCTTGTCAAACTTTAGTAACTAAACTGCATGTTCTTACTATGCCGGTTGCATCAGATTAACAATGGACACCTCATATTAATATTCTTTGGTAAGTATAAATTTTCTTTGCTTTTCGTCACATTGAACCAAACGGACAGAGGGTAGGACACAATCCTTGAAACATACTTAAGAACCCATCGATTACAGATGAAAGAAAACTAGTCAACGACTGGTTATGACACTTTATGGTGGGGTTGGTCCATTGTAGTAGGGTTTGTAGACGTAGCTTGACCACCTTACGGCTACCTTCATACCACACTAATGGAGGCAATCATCTTGGCCATTTTCCAGGTTAGGGATGGCAAGAAGCGTCACGGTAAACCCCCGATGATAAGGTGCATCAAGGACATACTACCCACCCGGACAGGGACTTTTCAAGAGCACAAATAACTGAAATACTAAACTTGCAACCACTTATACTTTTGAACTGCAATTCATATGTTAACATCAACATACTCATACTTTAATTTATGCACTCAGTACTCATAAATGTGCACTAACACTCTTTTGTTCTTTTCTAAGTTAATTCCTTATTCCATTACTTTAAAAATCTTGCTGTAACGACTAGTTTTTAGTGATACGTCGTCTGTATCCTCTTGTGTGTTTATCTTTCTTCATATCTGTAGTTAAGACGTATCTGACCCCCGTACCCGTATCAGCTGCTAGCCTTATACATATTAGCTATCATTATTATTAACTTTAACTTTATTTTTATTATTAATTTAAAAAAAATTTCTTTAATACCATTTCAATTTTTATTTTTTCGAATTCAAAATTTCGAATTCAAAACTTTTTAAAATTTAAATGTTTGAAAATTTTCCATATTACATCCTAATAAAACCTATTATTAAATTGATTGATTAGCTATAATTACCCCCCATTATAACAAATCAATCTGATTTTTATTATTCAAACACTTCCTTATCTGGCTAAGCCCACATTTTGAACCCATATGATCGAACCCAAAACCCCATGCACAAACACAAGAACCTAAGCTAACATATTTCTCCCAGGGCCTTCACGTGCTGCTCCTCTCTACTTTAAACACTAAGGCTTTTTATAGGAACCCAACCTAGCCCCTACCTACCCGAAACCTAGCTCTCCCCATCCCCACGCAACACACAGCAGCCGCCCCCTCTCTTCTTCCCCACGAAATGCAGCAGCAGCTCCCTCTCGCCAGACTCACGACCCAGCTCCTCACCGCCGGCCTGCCACCCCCTAAACCCGCCGTCAGCCCCATCGACCTCCCCCTCTCCTCCTTCACCTACGAGAGGAACAACCTCCCCCTCTCCTCCCCTATCCATGCAAGGAGCAGACCCGTAGCCTCCTCCTCCCTCTCGCGACTCATCTTCTCTCTCATCGCACCAACCACCTTTCCTCTGGCCTCCTCCTCGCCCAACACGGGGCTAGCCTACCTCCTTACGGCCTGCCACCCCCAAGAACCGCCTGGCCTCCCCATGTTACCGGCAGCCATGCGCAACCCGCAGATAGCCCCCTCTCTTCCCCGAGGCATCGACAACTGCATGCAGAGCCTCCGACAGCCGCTTCCACCTTCCCGCACGTCGACAGCAGATCCCCGAGGCTCAACGTCGCTATTTTGAGGTCGTACACATCGCTGCTGCCCATCGTTGCATCTAGACCTTCCTCTGCATTACCGGTTAGTAGATCTACTCCTTAACATACTATAACGCACACCGTAATATAGAAAACCTAATAAAACAGATCTCTAGACGTCGTAGGAATCATTTTAACGTTCGTTACAACTGAAAGGACCTGATCTGATTATGTGTTTTTACCAAACTAGCGAACCAATCTTATTGTAGCGTAGTACCCATCGAGACGAACCCGACGACACCAAGAACGCTTAAATGAGGCAAGTGTACAATTTATATTGAATTTTTGAAGTTAGATGCTCATTTAGTCATTTGTATGTAAAACTGTATAACTCAAAATCTACACGTGAAATGACGCATGAAGTTAATACCATGATGTTCTAGACTGAAAATGTGACCCAACAACATATAATTTGACATGCTTTAATTTTAAACAAAGGTGAAGAAAATTAGTTTCTGTAACATGTTCGTTAAAATCCATATATTCAACCCTCTTGTTAAATTATTGTAAATGTTGTTCAACACTTTCTTACTCATTGAAAATGTCGTATAAAAAGAAATGATGATATTGTTAAATTAGTGCATGTTTGGAATATTTAATAAATGAGTGACATCGTGAAACCGTGCGCCTCAAAGGCAAAATCGTGACTTCGTGATGTCATGTGAGTCGACTAGGCAGGCTCATGTTCCAGTATAAATTTGGGATGTGGTTAGGGTTGAGCAGCCACTAGGCGTATGAATGGGTCCTCTCTTCAAGAGCACCACCCGCATGCGATGGGTAGCGTCAATCACGGTAAAACCCCCGTGAGAAGAACGATCTACTCATCACGACCTAAATGCATGAACCCTATGAGAGATATAAAATATTCACATGGAACTTGAAATTGTTGTCTCAGTTAAATTGACATGCTAATGAAACAATAAAAATGCGTGACTTTACTTCTTAAACTGCTTAGAACTGCATGATAGGAATGTCTTAATTTACTTCATTTATAACTGGCATGTTTAAACTTGTTGTTGATATCTCGTTGAATTTATTAATGCCTCTTATCAGTTCGTATATCTTGCCTTGGGTTTTCTAACCTCTTCTTGCAGATCCAGCTGACATACATTCATGTTTTTGGATGTATGTCAGATCCCGAGCTTGAGTATCTTGAGGATCCTTTCGAGACACCTGACTTGGAGAGCCAGGAGTTCGCCCTTGATGTCGAGTCTCTCCCAGCGGAGGACTAGTGGACCTTCACCATTGCTGCTTTCCTTTAGTTTACTTTCAGTTCTTGCTTTGTGTACATTTCTTTTGTTGCTACTTTGGCCCAGCTGTGGCTTTGACGTTTGATTTCGTGTACGGACATTTTTAAATTCTGGATGTGACTTTAATTTATGAATAATTCTTATTGTTCTGAAATGCATACAAGGACATGCCCTGTGTTTTATCACAGATGCTCATTGAACTTGAGCTTCACCGCTCCAGTTCATGCGGACCTCGTAATGTTCTCACTTCTGGTGTCTTTTGGGAAGCAGGGCGTTATAGGTTTTAGTGGTGGCCCATGCAGGTCATGCAACTGCGAAATTCAGAACAATGAGAACCTTCTCATTAGCCAAACATCTAGAGTAACCGTGTACACGAGATTAACTCAGGCTTTTCTTATCTCAGAATGGATGGGAGACGTAACACCTGATATGGATCTGGAGTTACTGGAGGCGGATAGGACGACATCCGCCAGATGCTAGGTGTTATGAGAGAGATACTGGAGGTTCAGCACTATCTGGTCCAGCAGGGACGTCAGGCTGCACCAACTGCACCACCACAACCCTATTATGAGTCTGGAGCCAAGCAGTTCGAGATATGCATCCGAAGAGCTTTTCTGGACGAGAGGGCCCACTAGCGGCCGAGGAATGGCTTCACAGCACTGCGGATAACTTGGGTCTTGCCCGAGTCAATCCAAACGATTGGGTAGAGCTCGCCTAGAAGTAGCTGACAGATAATGCCCGTCACTGGTGGGATACTGAAGAGACAAGGCTGACCAAGCCGATTCCATGGGTGACTTTCTGTCAGAGGTTTGACGCCCAGTACTTCTCGAAGGCTGCGAAGAGGGAGATGCAGCATCGCTTCATCAACCTGGAGTGGGGCACCATGACAGTCGATGAGTATGAGGCCGAGTTTACCATGCTGAGTGATTCGCCCCTACTCTGGTAGCAGACGCGGAGGAATGTGCACACCACTTTCTACAGGGCGTAGATCTAGACATACAGAGTGTGTTGTCTAGGAGCACCTTTACCACTCATGAGCAAGTCCTGGTAGCTGCGAAGAGGCATGAGTAGATCGCTAATCAGAAGAAGGCACGTCAGGCGGGCAAGCGCCCGATGGAACTGTTGAGGAGTGCACCTAGGCCAGGTGTTCGTCCAGTTCAGACCACCCAGTTTAAAAGGCTAGCTACACCTGTCCCCAACCGAGCCCAGCTGACTTGCCATTTCTGTGGCAAGCTTGGCCATGTGAAGAAAGACTGCAGGAGGATGCCAAATCAGTGTTTGGTCTATGGATCGCCTGCCCATACTACCAAGGACTGCCCCCGCAGTTCTCGACCCATACCTGCTGGAGCACTTAAACCCGCTCAGCAGATAGCGCCTGCACCTGGACAACGAGGACCACCTCTGATACCGCGGGAGCGTGCCTTTCAACAGGCCAACCTGACGAAGCATCGGGCTTTCACTATGATAGCCATTGTGGCTGAAGCTGAGGACGACGTGATTACAGGTAACCTCTAGACTAGTCCTTCCTTTTTATGCATTTGTGTTTGATTGGTTAGTTTCCTTGTTTAATCTAGTTCCATGTTATCCTTAGGTATCATCTTAGTTTCATCCCACCCGGCCTTGACCCTGTTCGATTCTGGAGCTTATATGTGCATCCTATCTCGGAAGTTCATAGTCGAACACTCGATACCCACCTACACACTTCCCAAGTGTTGGAATATTACAACTAGGAATGGTGTAGTGAAGGTTGCACTGGGATGTAGACCATGCCAGTTGGTGGTTAGTGGACACGAATTATATGTTGATTTCATTGTCCACGACCTACCCAATTTCGATGCTATTCTTGGCACTGACTGGTTAGGATCTTTTTATGCCACGACCGACTGTCACCGAAAGAAAGTGGTATTCGAAATTCCTGACCACCCAGTGTTTGAGTTCGTCAGCGGAGGACGTTCGCTTGGACCTGTCAAGTTCTGGGCCCAGCCGTACAGATCGACTATTGCATCCATGATAGCTGAACCAAAGAAGCAGCGGTGGTGAGATATTTCGAAGACGTCTTCCTTGAAGACATTTCTGGATTACCGCCCGATTGAGCACTGGAGTTCGACATTGATCTTATGCCAGGAGCTCAACCGATTTCGAAGGCACCGTACCATATGGCTCCTGCAGAGCTGGAAGAGCTGAGAAAGTAGTTGGATGAGTTGTTATAGAAGGGTTTCATTCATCCCAGCGTATCTCCCTGGGGTGCACCCATCTTACTTGTGAAGAAGAAGGATAGATCGAAAAGGATGTGCATTGATTATCGGGAGCTGAATCAGATCACAGTGAAGAACAAGTACCCGCTGCCCCGTATTGATGATATCTTTGATCAGCTTGGTGGATCGAGAGTGTTTTCGAAGTTGGACCTTCGGAGCGGATACCATCAAGTCAGAGCCAAGAAGGAAGATGTGCCCAAGACAGCTTTTCGGACTAAGTACGGCATTATGAGTTCGTTGTCATGCTGTTCGATGTGACCAACTCTCCTGCTGTGTTCATGAATCTCATGAACATTATCTTTTACGACTTCCTTGACAAGTTCGTAGTGATCTTCATATATGACGTCCTGGTGTACTCGAGGAGCGAGAAGGAGCATGCAGAGCACTTGAAGATTGTATTAGAGACGCTCCGTCATCATAGACTATATGCCAAGTACAGCAAATGCGAATTCTGGCTGGACAGAGTTGCATTTCTTGGACATGTAGTATCAGGAGCTGGCATCTCAGTGGATTCGAAGAAGGTCAGAGAAGTCAGTGAATGGCCTACACCTCGATCGGCATCGGATTGGATTGGCTGGATACTACCGCAGATTTATCAAGGATTTATCGAGAATAGCTAAGCCGATGATGAGATTGACGAGGAAGGCTGTTAAGTTCAGTTGGTCAGATTCTTGTGAGCAAGCTTTTTCTACTTTGAAGGAGAGACTGACTACTGCACCGATCTTAGCTATTCCGGACAGAAGCGGAGGCTTCGAGATTTTCTGCGACGCATCGGGCAAGGGATTGTATATGTTCTGCACCAGCACAACCATGTGGTAGCATATGCTCCGCGACAGTTGAAGGTCCATGAGAAGAATTATCCGACCCATGATTTGGAGCTAGCCGCTGTCGTCTTTGCTTTGAAGATCTGGCGACATTTCTTACTGAGTGAGAAAGTGAAAATTTTCACCGATCACAAAAGTTTGAAATATATATTCACTCAGAAGGAGATGAATATGAGACAGCGCAGATGGTTAGAATTGATGGTAGACTACGACAACGATCTTCAGTATCATCCATGGAAGGTGAATGTTGTACCAGACGCTTTGAGTCGACTGCCCGAGGTGATGATTCTCACAGCTCAGTAGAGATTGCAACATGATCTGTGAGAGATGGATGTTGAAGCTGTCCTACCGGGAGTCACTTCGTCGTTGCTGAACATGTAGATTCAGTCAACGATTGTGGATCGGATCAAGACTGCTCAAGCTGGAGATGCTAAGTTGAAGAATATCAGAGAGCAAGTCGAAGCCGGACTCCAGACAGATTTTCTGATTCACGAGGATGGATCTTTGAGATATGGCAGTAGGATCTGCGTACATGCAGGTGATATCAGAGAGGAGTATATGAATGATGCTCACAGTTTGCCTTATTCCATTCATCCTGGAGGTACGAAGATGTACACGGATCTGCGTCAGAATTTCTGGTGGCACGGGATAAAGAGAAGTGTGGCACAGAGTGTTGCCAAGTGCCTCGTGTGTTAGCAAGTGAAGGGTGAGCATCATCGCACTGCTGGACTACTACAACCTCTGCCGATTCTGGAGTGGAAATGGCAGCACATCACGATGGACTTCGTGACCGGTTTACCTCGGAGCACCGAGCAGAATGATGCAATCTGGGTCATCGTTGATCGATTGACCAAGTTTGTGCACTTTATACCGTTCCGAGTAGGACAATCCATGGAGATACTGGCAAGGAAGTATATGGAGGTAATGATCCAACTCATCCCTTTGTAATCTTCTTTCTAGTACAAATAGTGATGTGAAATATGTTGTGTAGGAGATCGTGTGATTGCATGGAGTTCCTGTGAGCATTGTATTAGATCGCGATACGAGGTTCACGTCTCAGTTATGGAAAAGTCTGCAGACCAATATGGGTACCAGTCTGAAGTTCAACACTGTGTATCACCTACAGATGGATGGCCAGTCAGAGCAGACCATTCAGATTTTGGAGGATATGCTGAGAGCTTGTATACTGGATTTCAAGGGTTTGTGTGAGGATCATCTACACCTGGTCGAGTTCTTCTACAACAGCAGCTATCAGGCGAGCATTGGCATGGCGCCATTTGCTGCTCTCTATGGGAGAAAATTTCAATCTCCATTGAGTAGGGATGACATTGGAGATAGAGAGTTATTGGGACCAGAGATGATTGTCAAAGCAGTGGACGTTGTTCGAGATATCAGGGACAAGCTTCGGATTGCTCAGGACCGTTATAAGCATTGGGTAGATGCTAAACGACGTCCTCTAGAGTTTCAGCCGGGAGACCATGTATTCCTGAAGATCTTCCCGAATCGAGGAGTGATTTGCTTTAGGAAACACAGCAAGCTCAGCCTGAGATACATCGGACCCTTTGATGTTCTGGAGAGAGTTGATGAGGTAGCCTACAGTTTAGCCTTACTACCATATTTGGAGGGAGTTCACGATGTCTTCCATGTGTCTCAGCTCCGTCGGTATATCAACGATCCATCTTACGCTGTGGACTACTCAGAGATTACCGTCCGTCTGGATCTGTCATATGACCAGCAGCCAGTGCAGATTCTTGACAGGCGTCAGAAGACACTCTGAAACAAGACGGTCGATCTTGTTAGAGTGATGTGTCGACATGACTCGTCAGGAGAGTCCACCTAGGAGCGAGAAGATGAGACGAGAGAGCATTACCCACATCTATTTCCTGATCAGTGATTGTTAGGAATTCCGAGGGTGGAATTGTCTTTAACGTGGGTAGGATGTAACGACCAGTTTTTAGTGATACATTGTCCGTATCCTCTCGTGTGTTTATCTTTCTTCGTATCCGTAGTTAAGACGTATCTGACCCCCGTACTCGTATCAGCTGCTAGCCTTATACATATTAGCTGTCATTATTATTAACTTTAACTTTATATTTATTATTAATTTTAAAACAATTTCTTTAATACCATTTCAATTATAATTTTTTCGAATTCAAAATTTCGAATTCAAAATTTTTTAAAATTTAAATGTTTGAAAACTTTCCATATTACATCCTAATAAAACCTATTATTAAATTGATTGATTAGCCTTAATTACCCCCCATTATAACAAATCAATCTGATTTTTATTATTCAAACACGTCCTTATATAGCTAAGCCCACATTTTGAACCCATATGGCCCAACCCAAAACCACATGCACAAACACAAGAACCTACGCTAACCTATCTCCCAGGGCCTTCACGTGTTGCTCCTCTCTACTTTAAACCCTAAGGCTTTTTATAGGAACCCAGCCTAGCCCCTACCTACCCGAAACCTAGCTCTCCCCATCCCCACGCAACACACAGCAGCTACCCCCTCTCTTCTTCCCCACGAAACACAGCAACAACTCCCTCTCGCCAGAGCCGCGACCCTGCTCCTCACCGTCGACCTGCCACCCCCACTAAGCCCGCCGTCAGCCCCATCGACATCCCCCTCTCCTCCTTCACCTGTGAGAGGAACAAACTCCTGCTCTCCTCCCCCATCCATGCAAGGAGCAGACCTGCGGCACCCTCCTCCCTCTCGTGACTCATCTCCCCTCTCATCGCACCAACCACCCTTCCTCTGTGCTCCCCCTCGCCCAGCACGCGGCCAGCCTCCCTCCTTGCGGCCTGCCACCCCAAGAACTGCCCGGCCTCTCCCTGTTGCTGGCAGCCGCGTGCAACCCACAGACAGCCCCCTCTCTTCCTCGAGGCATCGACAACTGCCTGCAGAGCCTCCGACAGCCGTTGCCACCTTCCTGCACGTCGACAGCAGATCCCCGAGGCTCAATGTCACTGTTTTAAGGTCGTACGCGTCGGCGCTACCCATCGTTGCGTCTAGACATTCCTCTGTGTTACTGATTAGTAGATCTACCCCTTAACATACTATAACCCACACCGTAATATAGAAAACCTAATAAAACGTATCTCTAGACGTTGTAGGAATCATTTTAACATTCGTTACAACTGAAAGGAACTGATCTGATTATGTGTTTTATCAAACCAGCTAACCTATCTCACTGTAGCATAGTACCCGTCGATACGAATCTGACGACACTAAGAACGCTGAAATCAGGCAAGTGTACAATTTATAGTGAATTTTTGAAGTTAGATGCTCATTTAGTCATTTGTATGTAAAACTGTATAACTCAAAATCTACAAGTGAGATGCCGCATGAAATTAATATCATGACGTTTTGGACTGAAAATGTGACCCAACGACATATAATTTGATATGCTTTAATTTTAAACAAAGGCAAAGAAAATTAGTTTCTGTGACATGTTCGTTAAAATCCATATGTTCAACCCTCTTGTTAAATTATTATAAAAGGTGTTCAACACTTTCTTACTCATTGAAAATGTCGTATAAAAAGAAATGATGATATTGTTAAATTAGTGCATGTCTTGGAATATTTAATAAATGAGTGACATCGTGAAATCGTGCGCCTCGAAGGTGAAATCGTGACTTCGTGATGCCGTGTGAGTCGACTAGGCTGGCTTGTGTTCCAGCACAAATCTGGGGTGGGGTTAGGGTTGAGCGGCCACTAGGCATATGAAGGGGTCCTCTCTTCAAGAGCACCACCTGTATGCGGTGGGGTAGCGTCAATCACGGTAAAACCCCCGTGAGAAGAACGATCCACTCATCACGACCTAAAGGCGTGAACCATATGAGAGATATGAAATATTGACATGGAACTTGAAATTGTTGTCTCAGTTGAATTGACATGCTAATGAAACAATAGAAATGCGTGACTTTACTTCTTAAACTGTTTAGAACTGCATGATAGGAATGTCTTACTTTACTTCATTTATAACTGGCATGTTTAAACTTGTTGTTGATATCTCATTGAATTTATTAATGCCTTTAAAATTCATTATCAGTTCGTATATCTTGCCTTGGGTTTTCTAACCTCTTCTTACAAACCCTTGCTGACATACATTCATGTTTTTGGATGTATATCAGATCCCGAGCTTGAGTATCATGAGGATCCTTTCGAGACACCTGACTTGGAGAGCCAGGAGTTTGCCCTTGACGCCGAGTCTTTCCCTGCGGAGGACTAGTGGACCTTCACTGTTGCTGCTTTTCTTTAGTTTACTTTCATTTCTTGCTTTGTGTACGTTTCTTTTGTTGCTACTTTGGCGTAGCTTTTGCTTCGACGTTTGATTTCGTGTACGGACATTTTTAAATTCTAGATGTGGCTTTAATTTATGAATAATTCTTATTGTTCTGAAATGCATGCAAGGACCTACCCTGTGTTTTATCACAGACGCTCATTGAACTCGAGCTTCACCGCTCCAGTTCATGCGGACCTTGTAATGTTCTCACTTCCGGTGTCTTTTGGGAAGCGGGGCGTTACACTTGCAGAGCTATTGCTGACATATATTTCAATGTATTGTGCAATATATGTTAGGTTCAGAGTCTAATTATATTGAGGACCCCGCTTCTGAGGATCCTATCTTCGAGGATGATCTCGTTGACTAGAGTTACGAGGACGCCGAGGTCCTTCCTGTTGAAGAATAGAGAGAGTTGCTCTTAGTTTTTATTTTATTAGTTGCACTTGTTACTTTCAGGTGTGTTTACATTACTGCAAATTGTACGGCCATGCTAGGTCTACTTACTTTGTGTACTTGGTTTGAAAATGCTGGAATAAAAGTGAAATGAATATTTATGCTGCTTTGAGAACATTCACATGCAAGAACCTGCTTAACTAAAACAAATGCTTATTGTGCTTAAGTCAAAGAAGAAAGAAATGAATAAAAGTACTTCTTCTTTGCTTTAAACACAAGCGGACCCGCTCGCGTCCTTGCTCCCAAGTATAATGGGAAGCAGGGCATGACAACACCGATAAGAGAAAAGCTCTCTTCAAACCTTTTGGGTGACAGTCCCTTAATAAATGGATCCACAACCATATAGTTTGTTTTGTTATGCTCTATAGGCACTGTTCACTCCGAATCTCTTAATTAACAACCTGAAACTTTATCTCTGAATAACTTAACTTTGTCAAGTTCTTGTTGTCGGTGGAATAAAACTACATACTTATTGTCACAAAATAATCTGTGTCGTTTTAAAAACCATCCATAATTTGCACCCATGTGACAAAATTATGTCGTAAAATCCATGATTGGATGTCACAGAACTTGATATGAAATCTGTAGCCATGTTAGAAGGGGCTATAAAAAATATTTAGCCCTCCTCTAGTAGATGACAGCCCATAACATGAATTTCATACCTTCTTTGCATCCAACAAATATCAGAGTCAATATACCAAATGATCTCAAGATTTTCTGACCTCTGATTCATGAGCATGTAGCCCCTTTTGTTCTTATAAATACCATAAGAATCATTTGGCTACTATCAAATGGTTAACTCTTGAATTTCTTAAGTATCTTCCCACCATCCCTGTCATGTACGCGATGTCAGGTCACACACAAACTTGAGCACTGATTGAGACTAAATTTGTCTCCCTTGGGTACCGGGGCATCACCTGGTTTATAGTTTTGTGTGCCATGTCTTTGAGGAAACTTTTCAATGTAGACCTTTTGTGATAATCAAAGAATACCCCGAGAACGATCCCGGTGTTTCTTGATCCTTAATACAAAATATGCATCACCAATATCTTTCACCTCAAAGTTTTTAGCTAGAAATCTCTTGGTTTCATGCAATGAGCCTATATCATTAATAGCAAGAAATATGTCATCGACATATAAAACCAGAGTAGAAACTTACTCCCACAGAACTTATTGTATTTACATTCATCAACCAAATTCAAATTAAAAACCGAACGAGATGAGTATTAGATGAAACATGAAATACCATTATCAAGAGTGAAATGTGTCACTAATGCCATTGTTATCCTGAAAGAATCTTTCAAGAAAACTAAAGAGAAAGTCTCTGTATCTTTAATGCCTTTTTTCTGTATAAAATATTTTCTGACAAGACATGCCTTATATCTTTCCACATTGCATTTTGAATCCCACTTGATTATAAAAATCCATTTACAACCAATGGGTTTCATACCTTATTGAAATGATGCAAGATTCTGAATGCTATTGTCCATCATAGACTTAATTTTATTACTTAAGGCGTTAGTCCACTTTAGAGAGTTATAACTTCTTCTTCTTCTTCTTCTTCTTCTTCTTCTCTCTCTCTCTCTCTAATGGATCTGCTAAATGGCAAAAGTTCTTGAGGTGCTAGAGTTTGCTCTTCTTGAACAGTTTCATAAGAAGGAGGATTTTTGATATTGTCTTGAGATCTCATTTCTGACATTGTCTTAATTTATTATGTTTTGAACAAGGTTTGGAATGAAATCCTAAGCAATGCCTATAACACCAGTGTGAATATCAACGTTTTCCTCTCCAAAAGACAATGTCCTTAACTGTATTTGCAAATACAATATCCTTAACTGTATCCCCCGTAAACTCGGCATCCTCATAGAACTGGGCATTTCTATGGCCCATATATTTACTTAATTGTGGGACTTAAAAAAAATTTATAATATGGTTCCTTTTCTAAACTATTCATCAAAGTAGCAAATCACTATCCTTGTGGCCAGTTTCCTTTTATTAGGCTTGTGAGGCCTTACCTTAGCTAGACATCTCAAACATGCAAGTGATGTATTTGCTTTAGTTGAAACTCTGTTAAGAATATAGGATGCAATCTTAAGTGCTTTCATGAGATATACGTAGCCATATCTGTAAAGTCATCTATGAACTTTATAAAATATTGTTGAACACTTTAAGCAACCATATATGATGGCCCACAAATATTTTCAACTTATAAGCTCCAAGATGACCAAAATCTTATTGGGTTCGTAATCTCATTTTATTGGGTTGTTTTCCTTTTATCTACTTATCACAAAACTTCAAAATTTGTGAAATCAAAGGAATTGATGAATTTCAGTTGACATAAGTCTATCTGATTCTCTTTTCAGAGATATATTCTAACTTTTATGTCACAACGTAACCGAATTCTCATTTGTTAATTTTCACTTTATACTTCGTGTAGTCAAATGTAGGTAATACTTAAACGAAGCAACAAAATTATCATAAAATGATAAAGAACTAGAACCAACTCGTTTTGAATCACGAGACAAACCAAAATTTCCATCTCCAAAATGAACAATGATAACCAAATTTGTCCAAAATAGAAATAGAAACCAAATTCCGTATAAAAATGGTACATCAAGTATCTCATCAAAATCCAAATACAATCTAGTCTTTAATAATATAAAATTTTAATTCCTTCAATTTGAACTGTCTTGCCATCACCTATGAGGATGTATCTTTCACATCACTCGTCTTTTGGCATCTTAGGCAACCCTGCATAGACGAATTGATGTGAGTGTTTGTACCAAGATCTTTCCATCATGTGTCTATAAGTACCGAAGTTTAATTAACTTCAGAACAAACGAAATTAAGAAGCATACCTTTCTTAGCAAGCCAAGCATGATAATTGGTGAAATGCTTCTTTATATGCCCTTAATCTCCACAGAAGAAACAAGTATTGCCATCTGAACTTTTCAGTTCCTTTACTTGTTTCTTTTGAGACATCGTATCTGCAATCTCCTTATTCTTTTTCCTTTTCTTATCCTTATAGATATGTGTCAGATGATCACTTTTTGTCTTCTCTTGCTCAAGCATTTTCTCTTCCTGAACATAGTGCGAGATGAGCTCATTCAGAGACCAAGTCACTTTCTGAAAATTTTAGCTCGCCGTGAACTGGCTAAACTGAGTAGGAAGAGATATCAGAACCAAATGCACTAGCAGGTCCTCAGAGAGTTCAAGCTTAAGTGCTTTCAACTTAGAAGCAAGGTGAGACATTTCCACAGTGTACTCCTTGATGTTCCCATTACTATTATACTTCTTTGAAATTAGATTTGTCAAGAGTGTACCAATTCAGCCTTTTCATTCTTAACAAATCACTTTTCAATATCAGAAAGGAACCATTTAGCTGTAGTGACTTTATCGGACATTGTGTCCCTGAATGCTTCTAGAATGACATTCTTCATAATCATCATGCACATGCGATTTGACCTCTCCCACCTTTCCAACTCCCTCTTTTCATCAGAGGTACTCTTTTCTGTAAGAGGTGGGGAAGAGTCCGTCCTTATCACCAGGTCAAGGACCATGACCCGAAGAACTATAAACAAGTTCTCCTTCCATGACTTGAAGTTAAAACCATTTAGAACTGGAATGGAAGTGATGCTGACAGTAATATTTTTAGGAGTTAAAGCTGAGAAGAGAATAACAACAAATATGCCACAAGTTCGCATAAGTAAACTGAAAAGCTACAATAAATTCAAATTTAAATGCATATCCCATTTTTCAAGATATCAGGCACTCCAGTAATATTTATCTTTTGACAACATATTAACTTGTAATTAATATCTTGATGTAGTACTCAAACACTGACAATAAGTAACATGTCAAATAATAAACCTTCCTTTCGGCCGATGATTTATGATTAACATGTAAAACCGAATAACTATCACACATTTATTACCACAGAAGCACATATAATTATGTCGAACATTTAACTTCCTTTGGGCCGATAAATATTCACATAAATAATGCTCAAAGCCTTTTATATTTTGAAATAAAATTAATTTCCACAAGAGAGCCCACTTTGGTGGGTTGTTGTTTCAATTAACTTAATTCAAAATATACATTTAACCATTCAAATTTTGAATTTAAATTGTAGCACCATTAATACGAAAATTGATCTTTAAGGGGGAATATACATAACACCTTTTATTTCCTTTTTAATTGAATTTAAATCCATTTTAAAGGCAAAATTTCATACAAAGTATGTCTATAACCTTTTATGTTTCGAAACTAAAAATAATCTCGACAATAGAGCCCACTTTGATGGGGTTTTATTTTAATTAAAATTGTTTCGAAACATATTACCAAATGTGCCTAAAAATTGAAATTAAATTAAATTAAAATTTAACACACACAAAATATGTCTAAAGGAAATATATACACAAGACCATTTATTTCCTCTTTCAATGAGTTTAAATCTAAATTTTAGGCAAAAATTTCATACAAAGTATGTCCAGACCCTTTTATATTTCGAAATAACAATAATTTCCACAATAAAGTCCACTTTGGTAGGGGTTTGTTTTAATTAAAATTATTTTGAAATATATATCCAACTATGCCCAAAACTTGAATTTAAATAGAAATCAAAATTTTTAACACAAAAACGCGTAAGGGAAATATATATATATATGTTGTGAACGGTTATTTAACCGGGTCGGTTGAGATTCTGGGCTATCCTAGAGATAGGCCCATATCATTGTAAACCCATTTTGTATTCTCCCCTTTGCCTATAAATACAGAGTTGGGGGCTCCTCCCCAAACAGTTGATTCATAACACGTTATCAGCACGAGCCTTTAAATTTTTTTTTCTTTCCTCAAAATTTTTCCGTTCGTTGCGAAGGCGAAGGCGAGAGGAGACAGGAGATCCACGAGCGCGGTGCAAGGCTTCATCAATCGAGCGTCGTCATCCGCGTAGGGCTTCGTGCAACCGTCGCTATATCCGGAGGACGGATATAGAGGTAAAAACACTAAAAACGATGTTTTTAATCATACGTATGATTGCCCCTCCCTTAGATCTCGCAAGATAGATATGAGGATTATTTATCGCCTTGAAAACGACGGATCGTTCATCCCAAAAATCCAATTTTTAGGGTCAAACCCTAGATTTTGCCCGCCGGCGGCTCTGCCGCCGGCCTTCCCCCCCTCCGCGCCGCTCCCCCCACAGGGGGGGGGGGGGCGGCCGTCACACCCCCTCCTGCAGAGGGGGGGCGGGGGCCCCCACCGTCCCCCCCTGCAGGGGGGCGGGGGCCCCTGCCTCCGTGCCCCCTACAGGGGGGCGGCGGCCCCTGCCGTTCCCCCCACAGGGGGGCGTCGGCCTCGGCCCCCACCGCTCCCCCCTGCAGGGGGGGCGGCGGTCCCCTTGCTGCCGCTCCCCCCTGCAGGGGGGCGGTGGGCCTCTGCCCCCCACCGCTTCCCCCTGCAGGGGGGCGGCGATTCCCTCCCGTCGCTTCCCCCTACAGGGGGCGGCGGGTCCTGCCCCCCGCCGCTCCCCCCTGTAGGGGGGCGGTGGCTCCCTGAGGCCGCTTCCCCCTGGCAGGGGGGGGGGGGGGGGCGTCGGCCCCCCGTCGCTCCTACTTTGCAGGGGGGGCGACGGGCCCTGCCCCCGCTGTTTCCCCCTCGTCGTTTCCCCCCACCCCGCAGGGGGGGGGGGGGGGGGGGGGGGGGGGGGGGGGGCGGCGCCGCCCCCCTCGCCCCGCCATCTGCGGCAGAAAGGTAGTGGCGGCGGCGGCCAAACCCTAGCCACCGCCCCCCCTCTAAGCCCAAAATGGGCTTTTGCAGCCCATTACAAAAAAAAACAAATCACTGCGGGCTTCGGCCCGCAGGCCGGATTGATTCAAAAAAAAAATAGAGCCTGCGTCCCGAAGCCCGCAGGCCGCAGGCCGGAGTTTATATCCAAAAAAAACGGGCGGGGGAGGAGCAAAGGCTATAAATAAGCCTTCAAAAGGCAATTTTTTGGACTAAAAATCAATTTTAAAAGGGAGTCTAAGGGCTATTAAATTCGTGAAATATCACGGTAAATTATGGGGCGTTTATCTGGCAGATTAGGGCCCTTTGGGGATTTTTTGGGGGATATTTGGGATGATTCAAAAGGAAAAACCATTTTCATCCTTCAACGAAAATGTCTATTTTGGGCTCTTAATCAATCTGATTGATTAAACCCAATTTACTTTACAACCCATGCATCGTAATTTTTCTTTTACATGCTTTACATCTCTGGCAAATTATGTGGATATTATATGCGTGGTTGTGCATCATATTTAAAACTTAATAATTAGGAAGATCCTGCGACCGCTCTGTCGTTAGTCACCTAACCTAACGGTGTATGACGTTGCCCAGTGGTCCAATAATTATTAAGTGATTAAATATTTTTATCCTTATGTGAATATAACTGCCTGCGATGTCTGTGAATGAAAATGTTGATGAGCACAATATCTCTGCATGAGTTGCTAAATGTGGTTTTTGGATCGGCCGTTTAGTCCCACATTTTATTTCCTGCACTTTTTCTTTTATTTTTGAGAGAAATTGTAGTGAGGAATTTAGGTAAATGTCAAAGAAAGAAGACCAACTTCCATGGAGTCGGAGGCCACGATTGAAGCTGGAGATCTCTTATGGGACCCACGGGGTTTCCAAAGTTGTATTTTCATTTTTAAAGCTGCAAATTTGTATAATTTGGACTGTGGACTGTGGACTCTTTCTTGTGGGACTGGCCGATCCACACATTTAGCTTTTCGTTAAATATTGCCTCCGCATGAAAATGTTTTCTCTGATTAGTTATTAATTCATGCATGTTTATGCTCTGCTAGATAAATGGCTAAAATTGCAAGCGTTGACTTCGAAGTGCTGGATGCATCAGGTAGAAACTATCTAAGCTGGCAGCTAGAT
This sequence comes from Scilla litardierei, assembly GCA_030789695.1. Classification (NCBI taxonomy): domain Eukaryota; kingdom Viridiplantae; phylum Streptophyta; class Magnoliopsida; order Asparagales; family Asparagaceae; genus Scilla; species Scilla litardierei. Next base: position 101,999,372 of record CM061133.1, read on the forward strand.
GTAAAGTTTCACCTGCGGGCTAAGTCCCTCATTACTGCTGTGACTGAAAAAGAAAATGTTAGCGATATAGAGAAGGCACAAGCCATCATCTATATTCGCCGCCATGTGGACAAGACCCTAAAGGCCGAGTACCTTACGGTCGAAGATCCACTTGAGCTATGGACCGCCCTTGAGGATAGGTATAAACATCAGAAAGATGTTATACCCCCAAGGGCGAGATATGAGTGGGAGAACCTGAGACTGCATGACTTTAAGTCCATTGCTGAGTACAACTCAGCACTTTTTAGCATCACCTCACGCCTGAAGTTGTGTGGTGAAAAAGTCTCAGAAGATCGCATGCTGGAAAAGACGTATACATCTTTCCATGAAAAGGATGCGATACTCATGCAGCAATACCGTGAACGTAAGTTCACCAAGTATTCAGAGCTGCTATTATGTTTGCTCATGGCTGCGCAAAACAGAGAGCTTCTTCTCGCCACTCACAATATGCGCCCTCCCGGCACTGCCCCCTACCAGAAGCTCACCATGCCTCTTCCTCCAAAAAGAAGAGAGATAATAAAAGAAAAGAAAGACCACAGAAAGGGGGACAACAGAAAAGAGCCAAGGGCCCACCACAGCAGAGAAAGAATGAAGGGAAGCGCAAGTACACATGGTGCAGGAATGATAATAAGAGAAATGATGCACTCCCACCCAAGAGGGAATGGGAAGACCAGTGCCACAGCTGTGGCATGAAAGGCCACTAGTCCAGAGTGTGCAGGACCCCAGTGCATCTCCAGGAGCTTTACAAACAAAGCAAGAAAAAGAATGCTGAATCAAACCTGGTGGCTGCGAACAATGCAGTCAAGTTCACAGCCAAAGACTTCGAGTCAGATGATATGCTTGATTAGCCTGTTTTCATTTATCTTAACATTTTATTGTATGAACAATCTATTTTATGAGAGCTTTTATGTAATTTGAATTCTGTTGAATAAAATTTAGTTTTTCTGAATGCAAATGTTTACTCATCTTTTTAGATGGGATGCTCTCATGACTGCTTAGTAGACAGCGCGTCGACACATACGATCCTTCAGCACAAATGCTATTTTTCATAGCATTACTCCGTATAAGAGCCATGTAAACACAATTTCAGGGCCATCAGACATAATTGAAGGTTCTGGGAATGCAACCTTGTTGCTCCCCAATGGAACAGAAATAAAAATTAAAGATGCACTTTACTCTCCGAATTCCAAGAGAAACTTACTAAGTTTCAAAGATATCTGTCTTAACGGATCCACTTGGAAACAACAAATGTAAAAGAAAATGAATTACTGTATGCAACGTTTCAAGAAAATGGAGTTAAAACCATACTTGAACGTTGTGAGAGCCTCTCATCAGGCCTCTACCATACAAAAATTCGGAGAGAGGAAGCAAACCTGACGGAGCACCTGAAGTGCCCGACATCGGCCAAATTTTTACTTTGGCACGATAGACTTGGCCACCCCGGATCTGTGATGATGCACCGCATTATATCACAATCCCACGGGCATAACCTGAAGAACCAGAAGATTCTTCAGAAGGGAGAATTCCCTTGTGTACCCTGCTTTAAGGGCAAATTAATAACAAGGCCATCACCACTCAAAGTGGATATCGAGTCTCCTAGCTTCCTTGAAAGAATACCCGGAGACATATGTGGACCTATCCACCCCCTAGTGGGCCCTTTCGGTACTTTATGGTACTGATTGATGCATCTTCGAAATACTCGTATGTGTGTCTACTCTCAACCCGCAACCTGGCTTTTCCAAAGCTTTTGGCACAAATAATAAAGTTGCGGGCGCATTTTCCAGACAACCAAATTAAGAAAATACGTCTAGACAATGCGTGAGAATTTACCTCTCAGTCATTTCAAGAATATTACCAGGTAACGGGAATTGAAATTGAACATCCAGTGCCATATGTTCACACCCAGAATGGGTTAGCTGAGTCGCTAATTAAAAGACTCCAATGGATCGCACGTCCATTGCTGATGAAATCCCAGTTACCGGTGGATGCATGGGGACATGCAATCTTGCATGCTACATCACTAATAAAAATAAGACCCTCAGGAGGTCAGAGTCTATCTCCAATGCAACTCGCATATGGAACGCCGCCGAACATCTCTCACTTGATAATCTTCGGCTGCACAGTTTATATCCCCATTGCACTACCCCAGAGGACCAAGATGGGCCCTCAACGTCGCTTAGGTATCTATGTAGGGCATGACTCGCCCTCCATTATAAGATACCTAGAACCCCAAACGAGGGACGCTTTTAAGGCACGCCTTGAAGACTGCGACTTTGATGAGACGTGTTTCCCCAAAATGGGCCTAGACATTGAAAAGTCTAGTGCAAAGCAAATGTTAACGTGGGATACAAAAAGTCTACGATCCTGTAACAAAACAATTTGATGACGAGATCCGGAAGATCTTGCACATCCAGGACACAGTCCATAGATTACCGGATTTGTATACTGACAACCAGAAGATTGTCAGATCACACATCCCTGCTGCGAATAATCCAGCTAGGATTGACATACCAAAGGATGGATGCAATCCACCAGCAGCAGAAGTGGCTGCACCTCATCAGAAAAGAGGCAGACCACTAGGCTCCAAGGATAAAAATCCAAGAAAAAGAAAAATATCCGGAGACCATGGGACGATACCCCCACAGAGAAACGAGCTCTGTCCATACCCTCTCCCCTCCCGGAATCCACTGTAGAGGAAATGCCGGGAGAAACTGAAATATCATTGAATTATGTACGTATAGGGGAGGTATTGGACAGAAAGAGTACAGTCGTCGACGATGACTTCGCATTTCACATTGCCATTCACGTCGCCGGAAGCGACGATGATTATGAACCACACTCCGTTGCTGAATGCAAACGTAGAGACGATTGTCCAAAGTGGAATCAGGCAATAGAAGCCGAGCTGGACTCGCTTCAGAAATGAAAAGTCTTTGGGCAAATAGTCCAGACACCTAATGGTGTCAAACCTGTGGGATATAAATGGGTATTCATCAGAAAAAGAAACGAAAATAATGAGATCGCACGCTACAAAGCTAGACTTATAGCGCAGGGATTTTCCCAAAGACCGGGAATAGACTATGACGAAACATACTCCCCGGTCATGGATGCGATCACTTTCAGATTTCTGATAAGCTTAACAGCAAAGGAAGGCCTAGATATGCAGCTAATGGATGTTGTGACTGCATACCTATACGGCATTCTCGACAAGGAGATATACATGAAACTTCCTGATGGCTTTTCTATCCCTGCTGAACTGAAAGATAGACCTCGGGACGTCTATTCTGTTAAGCTACAAAGATCATTGTATGGTCTCAAACAATCAGAAAGAATGTGGTATAACAGACTCAGTGAGTTCCTTGTTCAACAAGGATTCACAAATAATGAAGTCTGCCCTTGTATCTTCATAAGAACAAAGGGAAAAAGATTCGCAATAATCGCTGTCTACGTAGACGATCTGAATCTCATAGGATCTCCTGAAGAGATCACTGAGATATCTGTAAGCCTAACAAAAGAATTTGAAATGAAAGACCTAGGCAAAACAAAATTCTGCCTCGGCTTACAGATTGAACATCTAAAAGATGGAATCCTCCTACATCAGACCACATATACGAAGAAAATGTTGCAAAGATTACATATGGACCAATGTCATCCACTAAGTACACTTATGGTGGTACGTTCTCTGGATGCACATAAAGACCCCTTCCGGTCGCTGGAAGAGGGGGAGGATATACTTGGTCTAGAAGTTCCATATCTGAGTGCCATCGGAGCACTACTATATCTGGCAAACTGCACGCGTCCCGACATAGCGTTCGCAGTAAATTTGTTAGCCAGATACAGTGCAGCGCCCACACAACGCCACTGGACCGGGGTTAAGCACCTTCTGCGCTACCTCCAAGGGTCTACAGATTTGGGACTCTTCTACAAAAATGGAATATCCTCTACATTTGCAGGTTATGCTGATGCAGGCTACTTGTCTGATCCTCATGAAGCAAAGTCACAGACTGGGTATGTGTTTACCTACGGAGGGACAACCATTTCCTGGAGATCCATCAAGCAAACCTTGACGGCAACCTCATCCAATCACTCTGAGATCATTTCCATCCATGAAGCTAGCAGAGAATGCATTTGGCTACGCTAAGTTGTCCACCACATCTTGTCTACCACCGGACTGAAGACTGGAGATCTCGAACCTACTACAATGTTCAAGGACAATGCTGCTTGCATAGCTCAGTTACGAGGTGGCTTCATCAAAGGTGACAGGACGAAGCACATTTCACCAAAGTTCTTCTCGACGCACGAGCTACAGAGAGATGGCAAGATTGACATCAGACAAGTGCAATCATGTGACAATTTGGCAGATTTGTTCACTAAAGCCCTTCCTACTGCCACTTTTAGGAAGCTTGTACATAGGATTGGAATGAGACGCCTAAGAGATCTACAAGCTTGAGGGGTTGTACAGATCAGGGGGAGTTTGGCAGAGTTTGTACTCTTTTTCCTTAACTATGGTTTTTCCCACTGGGTTTTCCATAGCTAAAGGTTTTAATGAGGCAAATCTCACCAACTCAGGGTCCTGAAGTATCCACCCCATGTGAGATTCTCCTACGCTCGGAATCCTGAAGTATTCACGAGCAGAGTCCACAACTATGGCTGGATAAGGGGGAGTGTTGTGAACGGTTATTTAACCGGGTTGGTTAAGATTCTGGGCTATCCTAGAGATAGGCCCATATCATTGTAAACCCATTTTGTATTCTCCCCTTTGCCTATACATACAGAGTTGGGGGCTCCTCCCCAAACAGTTGATTCATAACAATATATACCTTTTATTTCCTCTTCTAGATTTGGGTTAAAACTTACAAAACAGGCCTAAAGAACTGAAAAAACCAAACGCAACTTTAAAAGGCCCAAAAAACTGGCCCATTAATAAACCCAGCCCTTCAACTTTTATCTTTAAAAAACTTTAAAAAAAATACAAATCCTTCAACCCGCGGGCTGAATCCCACGAAAGCAGCGGGCTTCAGCCCGTGGGCCCAAGAAAAAAATATTTTTTTAAAATAAAATATTTGTGTGGGCTGGCCTATGAAAGAGCCGGCCCACAGAGCTGGACTGCAATCGTGGGAAGGGGGAGCAAATGCTAGGGTTTTTTTTGTTGAGGGGAGGCAGCTTCTGCCGTCTCCCCTCGCTGCCGTGGGGGACATGCAGCCGAAGGCCGCCGCCCCTCCATTTTACAAAAAAAAATTGAAACCTATAGGGGGCAGCGGCTGTGGCCTCATTTCCCTTTCACCCCTTCACCCATAGCGTTCGTCGAGGCTGTGGGGGATGGCGGCCATCAGCCGTCGCCCCCCTCAAAACCCAATTTTTTAAATTAAAAATAGAGAAAATTATAAAACCCAAAAAACTTGATTTTTCATGCAAAAAATAGCCAGAAAATTCCAAAAATTGAACGATCTCACAGATCTAAGATGAAGGGGCTCTAATACCACTTGTTGGGTTATTTCCAGATTAATACTAAGCAAAACCATGCTAAATAATCTATATATTTTCATGTCAGATCTACAAAAAAATAAACTGAAGCTTATGTGGAAGCGTACCTAAATCCATAGCAACTGAAATTGAAGATCTGTGTGGTTGGCTTCCTTTGGCTCTAATCCGAAGTTGAAGATCAACACGAATCCCCGTGAGAAATCATTTGGGTTTCTCTGGCTCTAATCTGTCGATGAGATGTAGAAAAGACGGCTCTTCGTTTGTGCGATCTGGGGACCATGACCACATATATATAGGCAAAACCTAATACCTAGTTGGTTTCGGGTTTAGCCCATCATTAAACAAGAAAGACCATAGTCTCTCACTTTAAAGGCCAACACCCTAAACAAATCATCAAAGCACACTTAATTAATTAGATCACTTTATTGGGCTTAACTTAATTTGACAGCCCACATTACATAATTATTTAACATATACGCCCAACGTTGGATTAACGGTCCAACATTTGGTTGTTTCTAGTCGCGGCTCAGATTAGTAGTCTAACAAAGTCTATTAGTCGATTAATGATCTCATTAGTCGACTAGCAGATTCCATTAATGGACTAATACAGTCAGGCCTACAGTTATTTCACCTGAACTGTTAATCGACTAATGAAGTTTATTAGTCGACTAATCAACTAGCCATAAACTAGCTGCTATATAGCCTTTGGAAGGGTGTTTTGGTAATTCTTTTTAAGGATTTCCTCCCTACAAATATGGATTTATTCTTAGATGGTGATACAATAAGGAAAAAAATAAAAATAAAAGGAAATACCAACTTTGGCCAAAATTCTCACGCTTTAAGTTCACGTCCTCTTTGAGCCAAAAAGTGTACTAATTTCAATTATCCAATTCCAGATTCTATATAATAGAAACCCTCGCCCTTAGCCCTTCTACATTCAAGCATGAATCTTCAAAGGCTATGAGAGAACTATAAGATTTGCTTTTTAAGCTTTGCCTCGATTGTTTAGGTGTTTGATGCTTTCGGTTTGATAGTGGCAATTTTCCAATCTCAGTGTGCATTTGTCAAGTTGCATGGTTGTAACTTCTTTCTAATTTGCAAGAGTGATAGTTAAAATCTTAATCGTGGAGCTTGGGGGCTACAGTAGGTCATGGAGATAGAACCAAGATACATCTTTGTGTTTACGATTGCTTCTTTGGTTTGCTTGTATTTACACTTTTTATTATTGCAACAACTCTTTTTTTATTTTGCTGCAAAATTTAGTTGACTTTTGTTGTTGTTGAAAAGATTCTAATTGGTAACTCTTTTAGACGTCTTTTTAGATTTATTTTAAAATACTATTCACCCCCTAGTGTCCTACTTGACCATCCATAGGATCCAACAAGTCTCCTATTGTCTTAGGACATGAACGAGGTTATGTGTGGAATATATAGAAATGTTCATTACATTAAGACTAAAATGAATTGGCTCTAATTGATCTTATACGTCAAGGAATTCACATCCTATAAAAGATAAGGCAAAATGATGTCTAATGATCATATTGTCCTTATTTGTGATTCATAGTTGAGACTTGCTTATTAGCCTCACTAAGTTTCAACAATAGACTAATTGAAAGCTTAAGTTAAAATTGCTTTGGGGAAATATGATTAGTTGCTGGCTTTCTGTAAAGTAATCCCTTTTTTGCTTCTTCAATAGATATTTGATAAAAAAATTAATTTTGAATAAATTAGTTTCTCAATATTATCTTTGTTTGCATTTTCTTATTGGTTGTCTTTCATTCAACTTATAACCTCATTATACTATTAAAGAATTATTCATTAACTAAATTTTATTATTGCCATATATAAGTAGAGGGTTCACCTCCCTTCTAATTGACATTGTTGTAAGAATTAACATAGAATCTTGAATAAAATCATATTTGAATCATCATCTTGTGCATTTTTATCATAGCTATATTTATACAAACAAATACATATTAGTTATATCTATTATGCAAAATAAGAGGTTATTATGTACTCTCTTTTCATAAAATATAATTTTGTAAGTCAAATATTACAGAAGATAGTGATGTAATTAAAACATCGACACATCTATAATTTAGAAACTTTCATTTGCACATTAATAGAATTAATTTTGTATGCTGTTGCTTGCAAATTACACTAAAGATCATGAATACATCTGTTAGTAAATGCAAGATTTGAGTTTTACTTGTGGCTCATACTCTACTCATGTAACACATGAATTTGGGCTAATCTCATATTCAATCATTAGGTTAATTCATATGCTTTTACTTATATATTATAGGGTTACATTGTCTATATGTACAAAAATTGCAAGTGAAAATATATTGCACTTAATGGTATTAGTGCATGTTTTATTTGAATTGAAACTTTCTTATGCCTTTCCATCATCTATTCATGTGAAAATTTTATCAGCTATGGATCTGGCTTAATCTTACATGAAATTAAGAAGATAATCATTCCCATTATGTGTTTTACTATCATTAATCTTAACAGTTGGACTTGTCGAGGTGATATCTATAATTATTTTTAATGAGTCTAATCTTAACGGAATATAAAATTACATGCTCAAATTTTGCTTAGTGATATGATCCGTATATCTTCCTCATTTATATGTTCTTGTAATAATATATGTGAAATCTAGAATAAATTTATAATTGGTTAGGTTTTAATTATAATTATTTGGGAAAATTTTATGTTTACAAATATGAAATGCTTAAGTTCTTTTTAAGAACATATATGATATGGTAAATTTGGATGGTCTACATCATGCTTAGGCAACCAACATGAAGTTAATCATGATTTGGTTTATAATTTAGTGTTTCAGTTTGTGCCATTTCAGCTTTAGCTAGGTTCAGTTCCAGTCTATTCATTTTGCATATTTATGATCCTTACAACGTGCATTTGATTAACATTTGATTTATTGACATCACAAACATATATACTTAGGCACTTGGATCACATGATATCTAATTATAACAAATATGATAAAATAAGTCCAGTTCAATTTGTGTTAAACCATTATCAGTTTTGCATAGAGATTAGCATGATTGTAGAATCTATGTAACAAGCCCTATTTTTATTTTGAGATCAGTTTTCTTGGACCTGGGTTTAATCATGATCCAATTATTCTATTTAAGTACTAAACTATTTATAACAAGCATTGTAACTGTTTCAACCAATAAAATTGATTCCTCTTATTTTATTGTTTATGTACACACATTGTTTTGTCAACCTACTATGTTGATAAATTCAAGATATATTGTCGCGTTTTATTTTCTAATATGATAAAATTTCAATTTATACTAAAGTTCATAAAAGATTACTTTTTGATCTACTGATGTGACATTTGTTTTCTTGGAGGAAGTTGGTCACTTGCTCAATGCATATGAATCACATAATTTTGTTTTCATAAGAAGTTTGTTCTTGGTTTACCTTCACATGCACACTTTGGACTTAACCTTCCTAACAAGTAAATGGATTTAATCTAAATAGGGGTCACAAACCATTAGAAGTCTTATTTCAGGCTAGGATACTACTTAGCTCTGGAATTGCTTTCAAATCAGTTAAGGTTTTTATATCTATAAAAATGTTTATAGATTAAGATCGATCATTTATCCTATAGGATTTTTGGCAAAAATTATTATTTGACTTGAAAATACCAGAAACTACGCTTTTGCTTTGCATTTCTTTCTTAAATTCTCACTACATTTTTATGGATTTCTCACTATTTTAGAAGATTATTCATATGCTAATTGGATTAGTGAATCGTTTGATGTTAAATCTACATCTGGATATATCTTTCTCCTATGAGAAGATGTTATTTCTTAAAAATCTATTATGTAAAAACTTATTACTAGAAGTACTGATACTGCATGTTTAGAAACTTAATGGCTTATAAATGTTTTTGATCAATTGCATGTTATTTCTTCTCCAATAAATGATATTACTATTTATTATGATAATAAATATCTATTGGATAAATATGAACCAAAAAAGGTAAATGATAAGAAGAAAGAGCATTTACAAGTACACATTCTATTGATTAGAAAATGTAAAAGTTTGGTTATTGGTTTGGAATAATAGTGTTGTATAAATTACAGATTTCAGGAGGATGGTGCTATTAAAACAGAGAAAGAAAGGACTTATCGGTTTGTCGAGGCGTGCTAGGCACTGTCCTTAAGAGTAGATTTCCGCCCCTCAGAGTATTCAACCCGGTTTGGGCTCGGCGTGCTAGGACTTGAAAGGCACTGGGGTTGATCCAAGCATGGGGCTCGCGTGCTAGGACTTGCTAGGCACTGTAGTTATAGTAATTGGCTTACCTCTAATAGCCCTCCTAAAAGGATACTCATCGCATGGCTTCATATTTACTAAAACTATGAACTTTCTAGAGTCAAGACTCTATGTGCATTTTGCATATAATTAGATAAAGGTGACAGTTTAATGCGAAGTCTATTGAGTCACCTTAAACATATGAAAAGTTACTAAGTGAAGGTTCAAGTCTGACCAACATCTTCACCTGCTACTTAGTGTATTAAGCACAGTTTTCCTTAATACATTCTTATTTCTTAAAAATTAAATTAGTAGGGGATTGTTGTGTAATTTAATTTAACAACCACTCAAAACTCAATTCTAGTACCTTTAAAGTAATTTAAATGTTGTAATGTGTATTTTCCCATTTAATCACTTTAAGGTTATATAAACCTCTTCATGTTAATTCAAATTTTGTAACTCCTAAAGTTCTCATCTAATCTTTATACTTAATTTAAACATATTCATGATAATTAAAATTATGCAACTCCTAAAATTCTCACTTGATCTCTTTCTCTCTCTTTAATACATAGAACCATTTCATACTTTTTAACATGTGCATGCGATGAAACTAGTCTTTATATACTATCAGGCTGGAAATAAAAAAAGAGATATGCGACACAAAAAGTTAGCTTTTCCATTCTTAAAAAGAGAATAGTTGCCTTATTAAAATCCCATGATCACCTAAGTATATCCATAGTCATTTGTGATAGTTCTTTTTCAATTTTTGATCTTAAGAGGTGCTAAACATGACCCGATAAACAATGAGGAGTCGATGTATCCTCGAGAAGTTCATTCGTCACAACACATCACATGAGGGGAATCACTTCTTAAGAAAAGAGCTCTGTTGATGCATGAATCCTCGTGGGGTCGGACCAAGCCGCCAGACGCCTGGGCCAGGTTGCAAGGCAAGCAATCCGCAACATGTTGAGCTTGGACAAGGCAGTTTCACCTGGTGTGCCTCCTTTCCATTTCTCCGATACCTGTGATCATAGGAGAACAAAAGCGTCAGAGGTCCCACAGGCATTACACTCGGGTTGGGGGGTTGTAAGACCCCTAATGTCTATATACGAGTATATGTATGTATTTCTGGATGTATTCGTACGTATTAATTTGTGGGTATTTCTAGAATTTTTTGTAATTTTTTAGTGATGTCAAATTTATTTTTAATAAATTAAAAACATCATTTGAATTGAAAATGGGTAAGTATTTGGACTAAATACTAGTAATTGTGAGGGTATGTTGTATTAATAAGTGTATTGTGAGGGTATGTTGTATTAATAAGTGTATTCCTAATTACTAGAAAATAAAAATTCCTAAAAAACCCTATAGAGACACACCACCCTAATATGTGTCATTCTATCCTTAAACTTCACTTAACCCCTATTCACATGTTAAACATAGAGAGAAAGAGAAGATGATGAAGATTGTAATTGAGATTTAAATGGTGAAAAAAATTGAGAAAAAGAAAACAAAAAGAAAGAAAAAACACCAAGATCTCACCCCTCCCCTCACCCCATTCTGGCCGAACCTAAAACCAGCCATCTTCCCCTTTGCTCCACCACTTCCACCACCAAACCACCCTCTCTTCACTCCCTCACACCACCTAGATCACACCACATCCTCCTTTGCTCCTTTAAGCCAATTATACCCCCATTTCTTAACCAAAATTCATCTGTTACTCAACCTTGTTGGAGCTTAGAGTTGAAGAGAAAGAAGCCTTGGAGAAGAAGAATGAGCATAAGGGAAGGAACTTGAAGGTCTTCAAGGAAATAAGAAGAGTCAAAAATTGAAGGAAGGAGTTAATTGAGGTATGATTCTCTAGCTTCTCTAGTTAGGATCTTAGTTATAGGATTGGTATTTAGTTAGGATTGCTATTTTTATGCATGGTTGAAGTGTTAGAATGATGTGGATTCTAGGTTCAGTTTCCTGCTGTTTTGCAGTAACGTCATTAATGCAAAAATACCACTGTAGATGGAATTAATTCTGAAAAAATATGCCTGAAAATTTTATAAAATTCGTGACAACTTTCATGTTTCTCATTTTTTGCTAAATCCAACTGCAATTAGGCTTAAAGGGTCGTAGACAGCAGGATAGCAATTCTGTCAGCTTTTACACCCCTTCACTGTTGTAGCTCTAACTGGTACTGTAGATATGCAAACCTTGTGTTCTTGGACATTTCGGATATATAAACTTCACAAGATATAATTTTTATGTTGTGCACTTGTTCTAAATATGTTAGTAATTGGTTGTAATACACTGTTCTTTATGCATGATATTTCTGTTTCTACACAGATTGTGTATCTTTTACGTTACAACGTATAATAATTCACAGAGACATGCCAATTTTCTGATATTTGGTTTCTGGAAATAGAATTTGATGATGAACAATTTTCTTTCAGAAAGTTTTGTCAAATTCTCTCTGGAATTCCTGATGTGTTGACGTAAAATGAAAGAAAGAAATGAAAGACTAAAAAGAGAGGGAAATGAGAGAGTTGCCATGTCTTGCTTCATGCTATGTCACACTATGCTTTTGTTCTATTTGGAGGTTGTTATGTTTAATGAAGTATTGAAATGCTATAATGTCACATTATGCTAATTCGGCCATGATGATTATGCATATCATGCTTTAAGTCCTAATTCTATGCTTCATTCCTTATTGTTGTATTTCATGTCCATAGTACCAATGATGGAATCACCAATGATGGAATCATGTACTTATGTGTTAATTGAAACATGTGATGTTATAATGTATGTGGATGCGATGCTCATTGTTTGAAACACGACATCGGTAAATTCATGGAAGAAAGAAATTGTGAAGCAGCCATATAGACCGCTAAACCTTGAACTATTATGGATAATGAAACTGAGAGTGAGACAGAGTGATAATTATCTGGAATTCTCGAATTCATCCTAGGATGGGTGAGATTCCAGTTATGGGTTCGGGGGAAACACGTGTAAATTGTAGGAACTAAGGAGTGGATCGGGATAGTAGTCTCACTTGCACTCCCCGACAGCCGGTATGGGGAGTGGGCAGGGTTACAGAGGCCCATGGGTGTACTCGTGATGCACCATAAGGTAGAAAAGTTTCATCATCTCACTTTTGACAGGGGAAGTTACGAGAGGCCCCTACAATGCTCGTGTCACTGTTTGGGGGTACCATTGTTTCACCCAGCCTGTGTGAAGTCTAGCTCCTTAGTGTCCTACGATTTACTCAGGTTTCCAAATAATAACGAAATGTCTAACTTTAATACCGATTCAATTTGTAATTATGGTTATGTACTTTCTGTTCCTTAGATTTTACTTTCAGCGGATGTGTGATTGTTTAATTTTATGCATTATTTCTGTGGACATTAGATCACTAGTAGATAGAGTATTAGTTAGGTGGGCCGGTTCTAAGACTGGATCCTACCTAGCGTAGTTTTCCTACTGGGTCATGCGTTGATGTGTCCCACTTATGTTTTCAGCTATATGTGCATATCAGTCGTCACAGGAGCAGCCTCAGGGATACACTACCTATTCTGAGGTTCAGACGGAGTTCACTACAGATGATTTGGTTCAGTTAGACTTCCTCGTGGGTAGACTAGGGAGTGGGTTGTACATGTGTTGACCCCTTTTGTCTTTCTTTTGGGTTGGGAGTTCTCTTTTTGTTGTACCCACTTTTGTACCCCTTGTATTGATGATGTATGTATAAAGTATCTTGTTAATATAATGTAATGTGTTGTACTTATCTTCTATGACTGTGGATTTATATTTGGTTGGAGTAATTTACTTTCTTTGTACTATTCTAGTATTATCGTAGTGGCCTGCTGATAAGTGTTTATTGTATATAGTTTTTCCCCCTTTTCATACATGTTTTTCATTATTTATTTCACAGTTATCCCCCGTTTCCCCTATTTTTGTTTCCTCTTCGCTTTTATGGTCCGTCCTATGCTTTGTAGGAAATACATGCTGATTAGGGACCATATGGAGTGAATTTAGCACGAAGAGGCAAAAGAAGCAGAGCCTGGAGATCAAACTATGGAAAAGGGGAAGATTTGTGAAGGACTGTGATCCAAACAGCCACGTCAATTCGACACGGCCGCGGGTATCACAACACCCAAAGATGCAGATCATAATTCCACGCGGCCGCACAAACATGCACCACACGGCCATGTCAACAAGCCCCAGGACCCATTTCCACACGGCCGCGTAAAGGATCTCCAAATGGTTGCGTTGCTGAGGAGTTAATTCGAAGATATGCAATCGACACGGCCCGCGGGACAACAAACGACACGGCCGTGTAATCCAAAAGAACCAAAGACCAAATGGTCGCTCTGTGCGACTGTTTAGATGCTGATGCGGGCACAAAGTTGAATTCGACGTGGCCGCATCCTTAGTGATGCGACTGCGTCGTTGTAACCCCACCGCCCCCAATCTATGCCAGCGAACGACGCGACCGCATCGTTTTCGATGCGGTCGCATCGATTAGGATTTCTGAAGCACCTGGGTGCCGATTGGGAGCTAGGGGGGCTTTTTGGTCTTTTGAGCGAATGTATATAAGCTCTTCTTCCTCCTTGAGCGAACTCATCTTGTTTTCTGATATTTTTTGGGCTTTCCACTATTTTTTGGTTTTCCAATGGTTTGTAAGGATTTCTATTGCTTTTACTTTCTGTTCTTTTTATTGTTTTAGCTAGATACTTTTGTATTAGATTAACTTTTCTTAATAGAAGTTTCCTCTTTTGTGATTGTTATTGTGTGTTGCTATCCTTTGTGGCTATAACTTTGAATCCATGGTTTTCATTGCTTACCCAATGCTAGAAATCATCTCTATTGCCATGTGTAGTAGTAGAGTTTATTTAGGACAATGAGTTGAACCCAATTGGATTAGGGCCATGGGTTGGATGAACTTTTGATTAATTGCTGGGTTAATTGAGGAGTTGGGATATATTGGGATGCCAATTATCATCGTAGATTCGATCTCCTCCCTTTTTTGTGATTGGATTGGCCATCGACGAGAGTTGGGACCAATCCGGGATTTCGATCCCTACGAGGATCCTTACTATCGGTGTGACCATCGAGAGTCGTGCACCGATTAGAGCCATCCTAATATAGGTCCAATCCCCGAATGCCATTGTGGTCAGGAGGAAGATTGATGACATTTGTGGAGCGTAATGTGCCTGACGTATACCGATGTATCAGCGAGAGTTGGCATCGGTATAGGTTAGGATATGCCTATCATTGCATCGCAAGAGCGGTGGGTAGGAGATAACATAATGGAATACCCTATCATGCACCACGAGAGTGGGGGGGGAGAGGTGAACGCCCTTAGGTTAGACGACCTCTCCTGAGTCCCAATGAACCCAATAATCAGTCATCTACTAATCCAACCCTAGCCCTAGTTCAATGGTGGGGATACTCTGAGCTCTAGAGATTTTATCCCCGGATTCCACACTTTTATTCTCTCTTCACTTGCCAATCTGATTGCGTAGCTTTCGAACAAGGACCTAAAAATCGGTACTCAACGAACGCCTCATTGTGTTCGACCCGTAGAGCTACACATGACACCATATGCTGTGGTATAAATTTTATTAGTGTTCGCATCAGTAGACACCTGCGTACATGGTTAATTTCAATTACAATTAATGCATAGTAGTATTTAGATACTAGGGGCTCAAAGCTCAGTGTCTGAATACTATAGCAACCTTTTCAGCTATGTATCTTTGATTTGGGAGAGCGGGGCATGACATGGTTTTTGTGATGGCCCATGCAGGTAAGCACACACTACGATATACGTACGAATAGTATCGGTAAAGTTCCAACATTATAATCTGTATTTTTGTATTGAACTCTATTTCTTCTGTTCCTTCCTGCAGAATAGATAGCAAAAACATAATGTCAGAGAACAGGACTTGTGCTTCAGATAGCTAAAGTTTTCATGGGCATTCTGGAGTGATCGTGTCTGGATGTACTCAGAAAACAATGTAGTTTTACCGCAAGCACACGGTTAGGTGGTGAGCAGGTATCGAATCATGGTGAGGCGGTTGGTATTATATTGGTTGTCCAGATGTAGCAAAGAATATGAATGTTGGTGTAGGAATGTGTGTCACAGATGTGTAAAGATGTCGGTTGTAATTCAATTTATAAGAATGCCTAGGACTAGGGAATCCCCACTATAGATTTTCGAGTATCAATGTGAATATGAACTCCTAGTTACTAACTCTTAGTTTAGGGTGAAATTGTCACAACTATGTTGTGAACCGGTGCTCGCTCTCACGCTACACAAGTCTAAAATAACTCAAGATAAAACCTCGCTTTCGTGCAAGCATAATTGAATTATTAGCATTAAAACGACAATATAATTCAATTCTCGCTCAAGCCCACTGGCGTGCGGCGTGAGTTAAAAATCTAGATTATGATGGTTCGTATTCGTCTTACCATCGTATAGACCAATATAATCATAGAAATATAATAAAGATGCTAGCTTTGGTCGCTCTCGCGTACCAAATCTTGGATATCCAAATTATAGGTCTAAAACAAATACCTAGGGCTTCTTATAGATCAAGATCCTCTCTCGAGCTCTCAAGATCTATTAGAAATCTCTAGCTATTTGTAGTCATCTCTAGATATTTGTACTCAATCGACCATAATCTAACCCTAAAACAAGTTCAGCAACTAGGGTTTCAATTAATTTCACATATCAAACCCTAGATCCATAGGGTTCATTCCTTTGCCATAGAGCAAAAAGACTACTCACTAATAAGCATGATTAAAGCAATAAGTTACATGGAGACAATAGAATTCATCATATAAAAGAGAATCAAACACGAAACAATCATAAAAAACAAATAGATCAAAAATTCAGACAAACCAACGTTCTCCAAAGCTTCAAAATCAACAAGAGAATTAAGAATTAGCTTCTCCAATCAATAGCAAAAGCAAATAAAAATTGAGTTTTTCCTTTGTCTCTAGCCGTCTCACCTCCCTTAGTGACGGCTACTATATTCTTTATTTATACTAATCTAAAAACCTAAGAAAAAGCTAACCAAAATACCCAAAATCTGAAATAAAATGTAGCTTTCAGAATCTGGCCGCCAGCTAACTCGATCGAGTGAGATTCCTCCCTCGGTCGAGTGGGAATCCTGTAGAGATCTACAAAATCAACGTTCTGTTTCAATTCTTTACTCGGTCGAGTGGTCGATTCACTTGGTCGAGTAAGAGTCTCACTCGACCGAGTGAATTTGACATGCTTAGCTCGTTGGGCTGGGTTGGTGTCAGCCTCACTCGGTCGAGTGGAGCAATCCACTCGGCCGAGTGAGCTGCTTTTTCGGATCTTTCTCATTCTTCATCCTTCCTTCATCCTTCCTTCCTCTTTCTATCACTTCTTCTTCTCTTCTAGCACTGTAAGCTCCTCAGTATCATGGCCACTGATGCTCCAACATCGTGCATATTCTCATAGCTCCAATTTTCTCCCGATTGCTCCCGATTGCTCCATATTTCCTGAAAATCCAATAAAACATAGAAATCGCCGTTTAAGCTTCTAATATGCAATATGGGCAATCGATATGACATGGAAATATGCGATAATAAAGAGTAAAATATGAGCATATCAAAATCCCCCAAGATTACCTCTTACTCGTCCTCGAGGAAGATAAGTAAAAAACAAACTCGGTGAATAAAAATATAGAAAGTTAAAAGATAGAAAAGAAAGTGAAGAAAGGGAATCGCTAGATCATCCACTTAGAACTAGAATTCACTTACCAAAGTGCACCAACAAAGAATATAAACACACTATCATTTTCATTTCAATATCATTTCGTGTTTGGCACACTTGATATTAAAAACTGAGAACAATGTGAATTTTATAAAATACGAAATCACTTTAATGTTAAGCATCATCTAAGGTATAGAAAACAGTATACATACTTATAGCCAACACACTTTTCAATTGACTGCTTCTACTTGGAGTATAAGAGATATCACACAATTCATACAATAAGAATAGAAAGATATGGTTTTATGAATTTCATGTCCATTCTGCAACTTATAGGTCTCGTCATACTCAAATTCATCTCTATAAGTATTAGAGATTACCTAGCTTCGATTGTCATGCACATATAAGTAATCACTCTCTCACTCATCATTGGATTTTCTCCCCCCCAAGCTTATCTATAGGCGTAATGGTGATCAAATATCAAGAAAATGTTTTTCCCCACATGTTGTTGTAGCTCCAGAAAAGGGAAGATGAAAGAAAAGAAAAGGTAAGGTATTTACAAGATAAGAGCTTGTGTATATATGCATATCTTTATTTATATACATATTTTTTCTTTTTCTCTTTTTTCCTTTTTTACTTTCTTTTTTCTTCCCTTTTCCATATATACACAAGATTTATAGCGAAAGAAATGTTTTTTGTGTTTTTGGGATTTCGGAGCTTTTTGGATTTTTGGTGAATTGTGAAAGATGCTGAAATAGGAATCACTCTAGGGGAGAATTTCCAATGATTATATGTAAAGAAATATTTTCAAGATATGTGGAGAAAGAATAAATGTTATCACTCAGTTCACACTTTGTATACGCATAATTACTCCGACAGGGTAATGTCTTCTACTCAGTTTAATTTCTAAAAGTAAACTACCCTACTCATATCAAATGACATTCATTTCATTCAACCTGAAGATTTCACACACTATTCATGCAAATAAGAAGTGATATAGATATGAAAGCAATACTCCAAATGTAATGCAGTCAATGCATGAGTCTTGGTGTGTTTTCTATAAATAGCATACAATAAAGTACTTCCTAGACGGTCAACATTAAAATTCATTCATAAACACTAAATATCACATTGGAAGTTCTTTTTTCTCAAGTGCACACAAACATATCGTAAAAGACATTAGAAATAAAGACAAAGTATGGTGAAAGGACCTGTGCAGAGGTAAAGTGATTTTCAAGCTTAATTCATCATAGTGAATACATTTCCCACAAAGAAAGTAAAAGAAATAAGGATAAATCAAAAACTAACTATATACACATGTAAGTACTCCAAAGGTAAAGAAAATATGATGCATGGTAAAAACGAAAATAAAAAGTGAAAAAGATGTGAAAATAAGTGGACAATAAAGGAAAAATAAAATAAAAGTAAAAATAAAGGTGCATGAGTACACTCACTCCCCCAAGCTAAACATCATATTGTCCTCAATGTGCAAAGTGGGCACATAGACATACATGATATATGTGAGTGTTTGCTAAAATGATGCAAAATAAAAGAAAAGATAATAAAGATAAAATCCTAATGCATCTATATGATGAATATTAACTAAATGCAAGACATGCATGCAAAATGATGACATGTATGCCAAAAAATGGTCAAAAGATACTCTCCCAAGTTGGAATATACAGTGCCCTGAAAAGGTGAAGACATCGGGGCAAACAAAATAATGGGGAGAGATGGGAGCAAAATATATCAGGCATTAATGTTAAGTGCCTACTCATGCGCAACACCATCACCTCCATGTGGGGGGGTGCTGCTGCTACAAAAGGCCCAAAATCTGGTTCATTGTTTGCTGAATACCAGGAATGAGAGCAACATGGGGATGCATGTCAGCAAAAGTCTAGGCAAGGGATCGAAAATCTACTCTAATACCAGCTGCTGCAGACTCTACAGCGCGTAAGCATGAAGAAGTGCCATCAGTAGTGGAAGAAGAGGGGCGTGTACAGGCAAGACTCCCTCAGCCTCCAAAAATAAGTGGGGCTATGATAGGGTGTGTATGCGCGGAGCAGGGCTCACTACAGGATGCTCAGCCTCCAGGTGAGGCTGAGACACATGTATGCTCTCAGATGTGGGTGTAACAAATGAGATGACAAGAATCTCGGTGAAAGTAGAGGAGGGTACAGAGGTCGTGGCAACAGATGCGGTGACAGACACCATGACACTCTTTGAGAATACGGCGCAGTGTGAATATAAATATCGACGGGTAGGGTGGATGTGAATGCAGAAGATAGGATTACACAAGACGTCGGGATATCAAGTGATGTAGGAATCTCCACGGATGAAGGAATAGACGACTCATCGCTCGAAGTGATATAAGGCTCAGCACTCTCAGAAATAATGGGAATGGCACCAGACACAGACGTGGAACTCTCAGCATGAACAGATGTAGAGACAGAAATGCTGGGTACATGCAAAGGCTCAAGAAAAAGCTGAACTACTGGAATCTCAGTTAGGTGTGGCTCGACGTGATGATGATGATGCTCATCATCAGGCTCTAGCACGTAAACAGGTGGAATGAGGAGATCCATAGGGAACTTCCACTCAACACCTGCTAGTCCCACGTAAGTCCGAACAGGGTTCGGAAGCACGATATAATCTGTATGGAAGGGACCATGGAGCCAAACCCAATGGAGCTGGCCATGTGATCGGATCATATGCATACGGGACAAGACGTGTTCGGTGAGTGATATAGGTCTCGTAGCAAGGGTCAGCCCAGTGGGTAACTGGATATCGAAGATATAGGCAAGAAGGGTGATTAGACCACCCCAACATATATCCTTGGTGGAGGCTACGATCAAAGAATCAACTGGCGACATCGATGGATATGGCAGGAACTAGGACGTCCCCGACGGTCTCGAATGCTCTCTCCCGTGTCATAGCCTACAAAATAAAAAGCTCAAGTGTGGAGATAGTCCCTACCTCCAGCATACCGAATAAGGTAGTCGCCAAAAGACGCTGTACGAGGTGTAAGCAGGGGTGGACTATCGATGAAGCCTTCGACTGACTAGGGTTGAAGTGTGGGATGCCTGTGATCAGCTCCTAAAATGCACCAGTAGAAAAGGTGGGGGGGGGGGTGTGATCACTAGGGACAAATGCCCAGTCAGGGTCTGGTACTGGGGGCCAGTGAAAGTAAGCACGGACCATGTCATGAGTAATCTCACACTCATGGTCCATGAGCCTGAAAGAATAACCCTCAGGAGTCTTACGTATAGAACTCAAGACCTCTAGTGTCGGTTGAACATAGGTGTTCACCGACACCGACAGAACGCACCAACCAACATTATCGTATAGCTGGTGCAAGCCCTGTAATAGCTCTAGGAACTCTACTGTCGAAATGTGAGCGAATTTAGTGTATATGATCTGACGCTTGAAAATCCTTTCAAATTTGGCACGGTGTGTGTCAACTCTGAAAGTGATCATGTACGTCTCTAAACGTGGTGGCTGTGCTGGTGGTGCTGGTGGTGCTGGCAGTGTAGGGATATGATTGCTACGTGGTGGTGGTGCAGCTGTAGAAGAAGCGTCGGGTCACCGGCCTTCTTCCTCTTAGAAGCGGGCTGCCTAGTGATAGATCGAGTCAGTGTAGGCATTGTGTAATGCCATGAATGTCAAGCACTCCACACAAGATATATAAATACGATCGCTCTAAAAATGAAGTGGAACGAGTGTACCAAGCGATTGATGTGACTCCTACTCGCTGCCCAAGGTGTAAACGATTCCCTAAAGCTATATCTCCCAAATGCTCACAATGGATCTCCCCTAAGCTTGCCTATTGCACAAAAGTATAAATTAGCACTGAAAATTAGATTAATCGGGGAAAGTCGAGAAAATTTGGAGATTAATAGGGTTAATTGGGATTTGGTGTTGGATTTGGGCTTACGAGAGGTAGGAGGTAGATAAGATGTAAATTGGGGCTTGATGGAGGGGAGGGTGGTTGGAGATGACTAGAGGAGGGTGGTCGGAGGCGGTACAGAGTGGCGACATGGGCGAGTGTAGCTGAGTACTCGTCCGAGTCTTTAGGGTTTAGGAGAGAGGCTGGGCTGCGATCGAGTTTGAGTGTGAGCTCGAGCGAGCTAATTTTCCCCCTTTTATAATATGCTGTCAACTTAAGTCACTCGGTTGAGTGACTCGAAACAATAGGGGATATGATTTTCTAGCGTGCAGCTTGGTCGAGTGACTCGATCGAGTAAGATGAGTCACTCGGTCGAGTTGGAGATGAAATAGAGCATCAATTTTTAGGATTTCTGCTACAGTCTCACACTCGATCATGTGGACTAGTCACTCGGTCGAGTGAGGGGATTGTTGGATACAACGCGTAGTTGGATACAACGATTGTTGATTTCGTGTTTGATGATAACAAACATTCGAGAATATTTTTGATGTGTTTATTAAATGTTTTCTGGTGGAAATAAACATGGAGCAATCAAAGGCAATGATGTGATTATTAATCAATGGGAATCTGGCAAATTGAGAGTACTGGCAATGACGTAAATTCAAGCAAAAGATGGAGAGATGGCAATCTCGTAAATTGAGATAATTGGACTTGGTCAACATGATGTAAAGTGATAAGAAATTAAATTCAAAAAGAGATCAAAATCAAGTTCAAATCAATTTGGATTAAGTGGATTTAACTTGGTCAAATTTGATTGAATTTGGATTCAAATTAGATCTTAATTAGATACAAAAGGAGTTCTATTTTGAATAGGATATTGACCAAGTTCATTGGACCAAAGAGATGAGATGTGAGAAAATCAATTTGGAGATATCAAATCAATTTCAAAGAGTTTTGATTCAATCCAATTACTTGGGTCCAAGCACTATAAATTCAATCCCTATTTCTACAAGGAAAAACCCCCAATGAGAGAGAGCAAGCAACCACGGCCGGCCCTAGACTTATTTTCCGTCATCTTGGCCGAATTCTTCTCCTCAAGCTTCAAAGAGATCATCAAATTCGTAGGAATAAGAAGGTGCTTGACAGACGACGTTGAAAAGTGCATAACTCTCTCCACATAGCTCGGATCAAAGAACCGTTTGTGCCGAGACGATCACAACTCAACGCTTTACATTATGGTGATATTTTTCTGATCTTAATATCTGTATTAAATCAGTGATTTTTATTTTCGCATGAGTTGTATTCTGAATAGGTTCATAGCTCTCATCATCTTTATAGAAGAAAAAGCTCTAAGTGCTTCTCCTTGTCGCACTACTACTCCATCAAGCATCAAAAGTCAAGGGTACAAGACCACGTCAACTTCAATCAACCAAGCAAGGGGATCTACAAAGCACAAGTGAAAAGTTCTACATCAAATTCAACGCTCTACGACACACTTCAAAGATCTTAGAATTCCTCTCTACAAAAGTAATCAAATATATCTTTTATTATTTTTTTGTCAAAGAGGATGAGCCCACGATTCCAATGAGTATTTATTTGGATTCGTCTGAGCTCGGGGCAATTTACTGCATTTTCTGGAAGACGTGCTATCTGATTACTTTACGCACAGATTGCTACCAATTCTACAGAACATAAAATTGATTTACGCACAGACCAGATTCGGACAGATTTGTACAACAAACTTTGGAGGGCTATATCCTGAGATCCAGACATCGGATTGAGACACCTTTTGTGCCAGTGTGAAGCTGACGACGAGTTTATCGACATGGACTATTCAATCTTCACAAACCGAGTGCTCTAAACTCTTCATCATATTATTATTTGTGATTATGTTGATAGATCTTTGTATTACACTTTTTGTTTTTGGGTATTTTGGGCTCTTGACTGGTTGGGGCTAGTCAAGGGAAATTTTTCGCTAGGATAGTATTGTTTGACACTTTGGGGAGTGAGATACAAGACATGGTGAGCTGAGTATTTGTGCACGATATTCTTTATGTTTTGTATCTTGACAGTATTATTTTAGTGATTAGTTTGGGGCTGGAGTAGGTCGGGGGCGACCGAACCAAAGTAAATATCATGTGCACTCTGTGACTGCTGCTGCTTTATTATTTCTGCACCATATTTTCTCTGTGATTGTTTGATTGAGTAGGAATATTTTATACGCATCTGGAAATTTTTATAAGCCTATTCACCCCCCTCTAGGCTTAGATCACGATCCAACAGGGACTTCACAGAGCATGAAACTTTCGGGTTCTGCTATAGGGATCCACTCGGTCGAGTGTCACTCGGTTGAGTGGTATAAATTGACAGAGTTAAGAAATTTCACTTCCCTGATCAGTATTCTCACTCGGTCGAGTGAGAGTCTCACTCGGCCGAGTGGGGCTAATTTTTCAGCTCCTGGTTTCTGTTGCTTTCAATCTTCTTTCTCGCTTTCATTCTCCAATTTCTTCCTCCTTTTTCTCGTTCAAACTCCTACATGGCGTGGGTCTCCTTCATTATATGTCCTCTCCATTAATTTCTCATCATCATGGTCTTCTCCTTGCAGATAAAACATAGCCCAATATCAACATTTTTCCTGACTTTTGGTTTGTCGATTTATTTATATTTTCAAACAAAAATAAAAACTAAGAACGGACTAAAACAAAGATGGAAACATCGAGTTGCCTCCTGATAAGTGCTCGTTTATGGTCTTGAGCTCAACCCCTTATAATTTACATTCATCGTGCTATATTAAACGCATAGGAGATGCGCGTGTCAAATTTGGCTAGGAGACCGGTGGGCTTTGATCACTCGACATTATCTCGCTTGGTCTCCTCATTTAGCGTCTCCTTCTTCATGGTGGTGAAGATATCTTCCCACAAGCTTCACCTCTAGCCTTCGAAGGCTCCTTGTTCTCCTTCGGTGAAGTTTGTTGTGGCTTCACCGGTGGCGTTTGCTTCTGTGGATGCTTTCTGGAAGAGAGTTTGTAGAGCTCTCTTATCCTAATGACGTCAGCTTCGTTCTCCTCTTTGTCGGTGAGAGGGTCCGGTGTGTCTTTAATGTGAATATCCTTTTCAGAAATCGGCTCCCTGTCAGAATTCTCCCTAAGCAAGGTCTTGATAGTGTATGTCGTGGCTACCACAATAACCTCTTCAAGTGGGTCGACATAGTCATTCTCTTCAATTGTCGACCGGTTCTGCATAGCCTGCGGGATATGAAATTCGACTTCAATGTTTCCAACATTGAGTGACAATGTTCCTTCCTGTACATTAACAATGACTCCAGCTGTAGCCAAGAAAGGCCTCCCAAGTATAAGCGATATATCTCCAACTTCCTTTACGTCCATAATGACAAAGTCACATGGCACTTAAAGTCCGCCTGGTATTTGCAATGGCACATTTTCAGCGATACCAACCGGTCTAGTAATGTGTCCATCAACGAGTTGTATCTTCATGTCGGTTGGCTTCAGATCGGTCTCCGTATTTAGCTTCTTAAACATAGTAAGGGTCATAAGACTGACGCTCGCCCCCAAGTCAACTAATGCTTTCTGTAGGGGGACTCCTCCTAATGTGCATGGAACTCTGAAGCTACCAGGGTCTTTGAGCTTCTTTGGCCTCTTGTCCTTGTTGACAAACCATGTCCTTTGCTTGGCTAGCATAATCTTCTCCGTCCTTTTTCGTCCCGTTATCAAGTCTTTCAAAAACTTGGCATATGTTGGGATCTCAGTGATGGCATCTAGGAACGAGATATTTAGGCTAATGCCTCTCAGATACTCCAGAAAGCAATCAAACTTCTTCTCCAATTTAGCCTTTGAAAATCTTTGGTGAAATGGGATAGGTGGCGCATAAACTCTCTCATTCTAGGGGTCAACATCATCTCCATCAACGACCACTGTGGGTCCCTCGGCTTCTTTATCTTCTTCATTCTCAACCGAAATAGCATACTTGGACGTTGGAGCTTGAATCATGACAGGCGTCGTATCCTTCACCCTCTAGTAGTTACTACTATAACTGCATTAATGTGGCTGGTGTTGCTCCTTGGGTTCACCTTGGGTTGTGCCAGTAATTGATTCTGAGCTCTTTTTTCTGCCACCTATGCCACAACAGTGTTGAGAGTTTCCTGGCCTGCTAACAATTTAGTATTGATCTTCTCTTGTGCAACCATAAACTCCTCAACCTTGACCTCATGCATAGAATTTTGTGGTGCCTGTTGTTGGTATTGTGGCCGCCAATTCTGATTATAACCAGGGGGTCTATAAAATCTCGCCTCCTGCCTTTGCTGAAATTGTTATTGCTGTGGTGGCCTTTGCTGATATTATGGCTGCTGAGGTGGTGGGTGAGCTTATTGTTGCTGGGGTGGTTGTTGTTGAGGAGGGTCCAAAGCTCCACTGTTGTTTGTATAAGAAAATCTGGGGTGAGTCTTCCAAGCTAGATTCACCCAAGATGCAATGCTTACACTCTCATGCTTATAATCTAAAATATACTGAACTTGCTCTACAAGTTACTCAACTGCTTCAGCTCCCACATTCATGACTTGGCCTTGACCTTGCCAGTCACTCATACTTTCATCGAATGAAGTATCATGAGCACTAGACGACTCGCTCAGCTTCTTTTCTATCCTCTCTACAATCTTAGATAGAGTATCAAATTTCCCGGTCAATTTTGCCACTGCTTTGGCATCATAAATGCTAGCCGGCTTTAATGATGATGAGATTGGGCTATCTCATCGGCACACTGTAGATTATTAGAAGCCATCTCTTCAAGCAATGCAGTGGCCTCTTCTGGAGTCTTTGCCAAGATCGCCCCAATAGCGGTGTCATCTATAATCATCTTTGTATCTTGTTTCAACCCATTATAGAAGCTATGAATCAACTCCTAGTCATTGATACTATGGTGGGGGCATTGGTGTTGAAGATCTTTGAATCGCTCCCATGCTTCGTATAAAGATTCATGGGGTCCTTGCTTGAATGAAATCAAAGAATTTCTCAATCTGACAGTCTTTAATGATGAATAGAATTTATTAATGAAAGAACCTACGAGATCATCCTATGTGGTTAAGGTACTGTTTGCCTGTGACCTTAGCCAATATAAAGCTTTATCCTTGAGTGTGAAAGGAAAGAGCTGTAGACGGATGTCATCCTCTGATACGTTCATTACTTGTAAAGTGGCACACTTCCCCAAGAACAAATCAATATTGTAATGTGGATTCTCATGCACGTGTCTATAGAATGGATCTTGTTGCATCAGCACAACTAGACCTGTTTTGAGCTCAAAATTCTTATCAGTTGGCACTTCCGGCATAAGGATGGATGATGTCGTAGAGTTGTTTGGAGTAAGCTGGTCCCGAATAGACATAACTCTGACATTCATTGCAACATTATTCTCAGCTACCATCTTGATATCCTCTAGAATATGCCTCTTCTCTGCTATTAGTTTCCTTGCGGTCCGCTCAATTTCGGGATCAAAGTGTATCAAGCTGTCAATGGCCCTTGAGTGTGTGTTCATGCACAAAGATAGAGATTCTGCAGAGAATGTAAGCACAATAGAGGAAAAGAAAACGTAACCAAGAAAAAATAGCGTTGCCTCCCCGGCAACGGCACCAAAAACTTGATTGTTCCTGGATGTACTCAGAAAACAATGTAGTTTTACGCAAGCGCACGGTTAAGTGGTGAGAGGGTATCGAATCATGGGGAGGCAGTTGGTATTATCTTGGTTGTCCAGATGTAGCAAAGATTGTGAATGTAGTGTAGGAATGTGTGTCACAGATGTGTAAAGATGTCCATTGTAATTCAATTTATAAGAATGGCTAGGACTAGGGAATCACCACTATAGATTTTTGAGTATCAATGTGAATATGAACTCCTAGTTACTAACTCTTGGTTTAGGGTGAAATTTTTGCAACTATGTTGTGAACCGGTGCACGCTCTTGCGTTACACAAGTCTAAAATAACTCAAGATAGAACCTCGCTCTCGTGCAAGCCTAGTTAAATTATTAGCATTAAGATCGACAATATAATTCAATTCGCACTCAAGCCCACTTTAGTGCGACGTGAGTTCGAATCTAGATTATAGTGGTTTGTATTCGTCTTACCATCGTACAGACGAATATAATCATAGAAATATAATAAAGATGCTAGCTTTGGTTGCTCTCGCACACCAAATCTAGGATATCAAAATTATAGGTCTAAATCAAATATCTAGGGCTTCCTATAGATCAAGATCCTCTCTCGAGATCTCAAGATCTAAGTAGAAATCCCTAGCTATTTGTCGTCAATCAACCATAATCTAACCCTAAAACGAGTTCAGCTACAACTGTTTCAATTAATTTCACATATCAAATCCTATATCTATATGGTTCATCCCTTTGCCCTAGAGCAGAGAGACTACTCAATAATAAGCATAATCAAAGCAATAAGATTCATATAGACAATAGAATTCATCATAGGAAAGAGAATCAAACAAGAAATAATGATAAAAAACAAATAGATCAAAAGTTCAAACAAACCAACGTTCTCTAAAGCTTCAAAATCAATAAGAGAATTAAGGACTATATTCTCCAATCAATAGCAAAAGCAAATAAAAATTGAGTTTTTCCTTTGTCTCTGGCCATCTCTCGCCTCCCTTAGCAACGATTACTATATTCTCTATTTATACCAATCCAAAAACCTAAGAAAACGTTGACCAAAATACCCAAAACCTGAAATAAAACCTAGTTTTCAGAATCTGATCATCGACTCACTGGGTCGAGTGAGATTCCTCACTGGGTCGAGTGGGAATTCCTGCAGAGATCTTTAAAATCGACGTTCTATTTCAATTCTTTACTCGATTGAGTGGTCGATTCACTCGGTCGAGTGAAAGTCTCACTCGACCGAGTGACTTTGGCATGCTTAGCTCGATGGGCTAGGTTGGTGTTAGCCTCACTCGGTCGAGTGGAGCGATCCACTCGGCCGAGTGAGCTGCTTCTTTAGCTCTTTCTCCTTCTTCTTCCTTACTTCATCATTCCTTACTCTTTCTCTCGCTTCTTCTTCTCTTCTATCACCGTAAGATCCTCAGTAGCATAGCTACTGATGCTTTGGCATGCGTGCATATGCTTATAGCTCCAATTTGCTCCCGATTGCTCCATATTTTCTGAAAATCAAATAAAACATAGAAATAGTGAAATTCGTCGTGAAATCATCTTTTAAGTTTCTAATATGCAATATGGGCAATTGACATGACATGGTAATATGCAAAATACAGTGTAAAATATGAGCATATAATGGAGCATCTGAGTTAGCAGGATGAGAAGTTGGCTAGCATCCCGGTATCGAAGACAGGAGGATTCAGGCAGTTCAGGGCCTTGAATCTGAAGTCCTTTTCAGGAAAGGAGAGTCCTTTGGAGGTAGATGATTGGATCAGACACACAGAGGATGATCTGACATCAGTTGGATATCTGCAGGATGGATGGGTAGATGCCACGAAGTTACAGTTGATGCATCAGGCCAAATAATGGTGGGATACACATGAGTTACATTTGACTGGACCAGTCTCATGGGAGAAGTCATGGAGTTGTTTGAGGCTCAGTTTCTCCCCAAGACGAGAAGGATGAGTTGTATCTATGGTTTGAGCACTTGACTCTCGGACGTCGGATTGTAGATGCATATGATGCAGAGTTCGCATTGCTGAGCAAGTTTGCTCCAGAGTTGGTTAAGTCAGAGGTCACCAGGGCCAGACATTTTAGGATGGGATTCGACCTAGAATTGAGAGTAGCCATGTCTACCCTGAATCTTCCTACACATAAGGCTGTACTGAAGGCAGCCAGTATGCATGAGACACACTTGGGGAGTATAGAAGGGCACCAGCAAAAGCAGAGATATGCCCTATGGGAAAAAAAGGAGCTTTACGAGGCTGGTTCAGACCACACAGTTTAGTAGGCCTAGAGCTTCACCGGCACCTCAGAGGCGAGTGTCTTGCCAGCACTACGGCAAGCATGTGCATGAGAAGAAAAACTATAGATCCCTTGCCAGGCAGTGCAACATATGTGGATCAACCATACATATCAGTAGATATTGTCCTCAATAGGGTCAAACTTCAGGACTGGTGGCACCAGTGGCAGCTAGGCCAATGTAGCAGGGGACCCTTCTACCTGCTCCACAGAGGCTTCCTCTTCCAGCACCACCAGCTCCTAGTACCTTAGATCCTAGAGGACTACCACTGCCTGCTTAGTAGAAGACCTTTGGAAGGCAGCGCCGAAGCGGCATGGCTTTACGATGACAGCTGTGGAGGAAGAGGATACCGGTCGAGTCAGCGCTGGTATTTCTCTAACTTTTCCTTAAGTGATATCCGTCTTTTCCTTCTTGTTTGAGCATGATAAGATGGTTGTTATGATTAGGAAGCTAGACTCTTATTCTAGTTTTGTGCTATCTTCTTAGGCATTTTTAGCGTTACCTCATTTCCTGCTTTATCGCTTTTCGATTCGAGAGCATCTCATTGCTTCATGTCCCAACGGTTTTTGGTTAGGCATTCTATAGTAGTAGACTCTTTTGCCACCAGTTGGAATATCCACACGGGGAATGTGGTACTCTGTAGTTCTTCCGGAAGCTAATATTGTCCTATGGAGATCTGTGGGCGAGAATTGTATGCTGATTTTCTACTAATAGAGATGCCCAGCTTTGAAGCTGTGTTTAGAATGGATTGGTTTAGAATGTTTTATGCTACCATAGATTGTAGATTCAGGAGGGGTAGTATTCCAGATTCCAGATCACCCAGAATTTGAGTTCATTAGTGGTAGTAATTCACTCGGACTGGTGAAGTTCAAGGTCAATCCAGTAGAAGAGGTGATGCTGGCGATGGCTGAACCATTTTTACCGAGGGTCGTCCGAGATTTTCTTGACGTTTTCCCAGATGACATCTATGGACTTCCTCCGGACAGATCCATGGAGTTCCATCATTGATCCCATTCCAGGCATTTAGCCGATAGCAAAGGCTCCATATCGTATGGCCCCTCCAGAACTAGTTGAGCTTCGTAGTCAGTTGAAAGATTTGTCGGAGGGTAGATTGATTCCACCCAGTGTGTCTTCGTGGGGAGCACCAGTACTTTTGGTGAACAAGGACAGATCTCGAAGAATGTGCATTGACTACATGGAGTTGAATAAGGTTACAGTGAAGAATACGTATCATCTTCCTCGTATTGATGACATCTTTGATCAGCTTGGTGGATCACGAGTGTATTCAAAGCTGGACTTGAGAAGTGGGTATCACCAGTTGAAAGTCAAAGAGTCGGATGTTTCGAAGACTGCATTTCGAACTCGTTACGGCCATTACGAGTTTCTGGTGATACCCTTTGGCGCAAACAATGCACCAGCGACGTTCATGAGATTGATGAACCAAGTCTTCTATGAAAACCTAAATAAGTTTGTAATAGTCTTTATTGATGATATGTTGGTGTATTCGAAGACTGAGGAAGATCATGATGAACACTTGAAGATTGTCTTAGAAACTTTGAGACATAACCGATTATATCCCAAGTATAGCAAGTGTTATTTTTGGCTTTACAAAGTTGCTTTCCTTGGGCATATAATATCAAGAGAATGGATAGCTATGGATCTAGAGAATGTTGTTGCAGTAGAGATGTGGCCAGTTCCTCGATCAGTCACTGAGATTAGAAGTTTCTTAGGATTGGCATGATATTATAAAAAGTTTATCAAGGGCTTCTCGAAGATCGCTGCACCTCTGATGCACCTCACCAAGAAAAATGTTGATTACAATTGGTCTGAGGAACATCAGCAAGCATTTGATGTGTTGAAGCAGAGGTTGATCATTGCACCTGTCTTGATGATTCCAGATTGTTGGATACAATGATCGATGACTTCGTGTTTAATGATAACAAACATGTGTCAACGATTTAATGTGTGCGCTAAGTGTTTTCAGGAATGTCACTCTCGTGAATACTCAAAGAGAGACTAGCCAAAAGTGATGGAGAATGTGCCATACATTAGCCAATTGGACTAAATCAAAGATGAGAAGATTAGGAGCAAATCAATTCAAATCCATATTTGAATTGATTCAAATCAATTGGTGTAAAATTCAAATCCTAATGCCATGCAAATTGAAGACTTGGTCAAAGATGGAGAGATATGGAGAATCTCATGCAAATCAAAGGTGATTAAATGAGATCCAATTCAAATCCTATAGCTACTCAAATTCAATTCCATAGCCATCCATATTCAAACTCCATATCCTAAGAGATTCATTCAAATCCTAATCAAATTAGGATTCCTTCCAATCTCCATCAATTATGGGATTCTAATTGATCCTATCATATCCCATCCTCTCCTATATAAACACATATTCAAAGAGAGGGATTTTCGAGAGATAGAACTAAAACAAAGGGGGCAAAAATTTCGGCCATCACAAGAGGGAAAGGGAGGCCGCAAGTTACCATGTCATCAAGCCCCTAGGTTGCGCAAGTCTTCATTGCTACAAACTTCATCTCCTTCCTCCATAGCATCAAGCAACCAAGGCCAAAATTTCCAAGCTCCATGCACATCCTCTTGGCCACAACTTACCTCTTCAAGGAGCTCCATAGGCGTAAGATTTTCATGCTTATAACTCATATATTGCGTAACCTATCCAAGAGCTTAACCTCTCCAAGCATCAAAGCTCCATAGCCAAGAGCCTTCTCTACATTGCGCAACTCTCTAAGGGGATAACTATCATTAGGCCGCAAGTTTGCAAGCATCTACATCCTTGTCACAACCTTCAAGCATCCAAGGGGTCCCTCCTCTCTTCATTGCGCAAGACACAATCAAGCTTCTCCAAGGCTTCTTCCTTCTCTCCATTGCACAACTCCAAGGGAAGGGCATCTACAACCATTGCACAACAATAGAAGACAAGGAGCAACAAGGCCGCAACCTACAAGGATCAAAGTCACCTAGGCAACGAGGACGTGACGTTGGCGACTTCATCTTGTCAGATACGATCTGACCTGAGCTGATTGACAGAGACGACTGCCGCTACACAAACTGAGATTCTCTAAACTCTTTATCATCATATTTGTGTAGTAGTATAAATCTCTGTAGGGGAAACTTTACCATTGATACATGTTTTGGGGTCTTGTCTAGTGGGTTCTAGACAAGAGGTACTTGGCTATTTGGGACTAGCCAATAGAAAGCTTATACTAGGATTAATTTTGTTGAACACGGTGAGTGGGCTACTAAGAGCCTATTGAGTGTAGAGACGTTGGTTCTCTAGCTATTAAGTTGTACCTATTACATTATTAATCTAGTATCTGCTTTGGGGGATGTACGTAGGTCTTGGTGACAAGCGAACCAGGGTAAATCTGATGTGCATCTGTGATTGCTGTTTATTTACTCTGAATTTGCTATAACTGAGTGTGATTGCTCGTGGGTTGCATGAGAATTTTTATTAGCCTATTCACCCCTAGGCTTAGATCCAGATCTAACAAGTGGTATCAGAGCAGGTTAGAGGATCTAGGCTAGACTTAACCATGAATAACTCTATTGATTTTGCTTTTGCTGAAGGTCAGTCCATAACACTACCCCTAAATTTAATGGAGTAGATTATGCTTATTTGAAATCTAGGATGAGAATCTACTCAATATCTGTTGAGTATAAAGTTTGGCACATAGTTGAAAAAGGTTATAAGCCACCTATTATTAAAGTTGAAAATATTGAAATACTTAAATATGAAGATAAATGGGATGATGCTGATTGGAGATTATATTCTTTAAATGGCAAAGCTATGAATGCGCTTATATGCTCTCTTGATAAATCTGAATTTATACGTATCTCACATTGTCAAACTGCGCAGGAAATATGGCACACGCTAGAGGTGACACATGAGGAAACGTCACATGTGAAGGAGTCTAGACTTGCCTTGCTGAGCACAGAGTACGAGAGCTTCCGCACGCTTCCATCAGAATCCATATCAGAGATGTTTGCGAGGTTCACAGACATCGTTTACGAGTCTAGCTCCCTTGGTAAGCCATACTCTAGCCTTGAGCGGGTGAGGAAAATCTTAAGGGCGTTGCCAAGCTCGTTCAGGCCTAACATCACTACCATTCAAGAAGCAAAAGATCTATCACAGATGAGAGTGAAGGACTTGATAGGTAACTTAATGTCCCATAAGCTTGAGCTGCAGAATATAGCGGCTAGAGAGAAACCAGAGGCGAAGGAAAAAGCTCCAAAACCACTAGCTCTTCAAGCTAGCGAAGGCGATGACGATGAGGAGGAGATAGCATTGATAGTCAGAGGCTTCAGAAGATACATCAAGACTCCTCAAGGAAGAGCTGACATGCAACAAAGGTTTAATTGTTCGAACCACTATAATCCTTCTAGAAATTCATCTGAATAGACTGCTATTAATAAGGTTAAATGTTTTAAATGTAAAAAGCAGGGACACCTTATGAGGGATTGCCCACAAGAAACAACTAATGTTGCAGAAATGAAAAGATGTGGTGCGAACGTGGGACATGGACAGTGAAGATGAGAATGAGGAGTATGAAGCCCACTCTTCCCTCTGCTTGATGGCAAAAGATGATGAGGTAAAATCTGGTAGTAAAGCTGAACTTCTAATTATTTGTAAACCCATGCAAGATGAAATTATAGAGCTAGAATCCACATTAGAAGAGTATAAAAATTCCAATGATGAAATGAAATAAGACACTTACAACATGTCATTAGAAATTAAGAAACTAAAGGAAAAATTGTTGCATGTGATTCTACTATTAAGTTGTTGGAAAAAGAGAATTCTAGGTTGCATTAAAAATCTGAATGCCTCTCTTGTCCTACTTTGTTGAATAATATTATTATGTGTAAGCAAAATGTGAGTAAGCTAGAAGCTGAAATTGAATTTCTTGATGAAAATATTTGCATGCTAAATAATGAACTTAAAAGAAAAATAATTGCTGAAGAGGACAAAAAGAAGGCTTTTATAAATAAATGCACTTTGATTGTGAATGAGAATGCTTTATTGAAATCCAAAATCACTAGTCTAGAATTGTCATTAAAGAAATTTTCTATGGGAAAATAATCGTTGGATGCTATTCTAGAAAATCAACTTTATGGCAATAATAGACGTAGTCTTGGTTATGATATGAAACATGCCAAAAAGCCTATTTATAAGAAAATTCACAATGAGCCATTGAAAGTCTCAAATATATATGCAAAGTGCTTTACTTGTTCTAGTGTTGGTCATACCTCTTACTATTGTAAGTTTAGGAACACGAATATGAAATTCAAGCACATATGGGTTCCTAAATCTTTGGTGACTAACATGAGTAGACCTTATTGGATTTCAAGGTCA
This sequence comes from Scilla litardierei, assembly GCA_030789695.1. Classification (NCBI taxonomy): domain Eukaryota; kingdom Viridiplantae; phylum Streptophyta; class Magnoliopsida; order Asparagales; family Asparagaceae; genus Scilla; species Scilla litardierei. Next base: position 102,034,145 of record CM061133.1, read on the forward strand.
TACATAACATCTACCGTGTAGGTAAGATGGAGATTTGGTAAGGAACTATGAATTGAACGTTTCATTATTTAGTTCCGTAGCCAAACGACGACGCGAAGGTATATTTTTCTACTTTGCACTTAATGCATACCTTCATAGCATTTTTTTATTTTGTGTGCTTGATTTTTTTATTTGTGTGCTAGCTTGCTTCATGTTTAGTTTGTTTTAGTTCATTATAAAAAAAACAAAAAGAAAAAAAACTGGAGCTTAATGTATATCTTTTCCTTTGTATCATTTAAGTGATATTTATGAATGTCATTCATATCCTTGTAGAAATCATTGTATATTGTTATAGCTACATGCACATGTTAGAATTCCTAAATAGCCATGACATGTTTAATGAACTGAATAACATGATTTCTACACGTACATTTTCACTTCCACCTGTATTGAATAATGTTGCACAATTGGAGATTCTTTTATGAATTATTGGAAAGTGAATGTAGGATGAATAAACTGAAAATCTAAGGGATATGATGTGTTCTTTCCATGGATAAAAATTAAGCTCAAAAGAATTTAATATGGAAAAAATACATGAATATTGCTCCGTATATAAAATGGATACAATTCATGTCAAGTATACTACCCACGCGTATCCAACATATGCTTTAAGGGTAATCTTTAGCGTTGGTGTTATACTCGTCAAGCAATGCCACCCCCACATCTAAGAGTTCTTATAGGCTATGTTTTTGAGACGTTGTACATTGAACAAATTTTTAATGAGAGGGGGAAAATCAATCTTAGATGATTTAATGTTTAATTGAAAAGAGGATTGGTTTTGGATGTATTTCTTAAGAGTATCTCCCTTTGTACCTCAATTATTTAATCATCACACTTACACGATGGTGTAGAAGTCTACGTTACACTTTTCATTGAATTTGAAGTGCTTATTTTAAGAAAAATGACATGCAAGTGCTAGTTGTAATTTATAATACTCTATTTTTTGCATGTGCTATGAATTAGACTTCGTGTAGACACTTTTGATGATAAAAAAGGGAGAGAAAATATGGAGAAAAGATTTCAATTATTTGGTGTGTGCATTAATGCTCATATGTTGTATATATGAAAATTGGTTTTGGGGGGATCACTAATGAATAATGAAAATAAAAATGTGTGCTTATTGAATATTTGAATATTGGTTCAAGGGGGAGTATGAATAAAGGGGGAGCATGCATACATATTTGAATGCTTGAACATCATTGTTTGCAAGCTTGTATGTTGCACATCAATGTCATACTTGTTGCATATTGCATACATCCTCCATCTTCACACTTTACACACACATGTCACGATGAAATCATATGAATCGTTATTGCTCAAATCTTATATTAGTTTGTCATCATCAAAAGGGGGAGATTGTTGGATATAACAATCGATGACTTCATGTTCGATGATAACAAATGTGTGTGAACGATTTAATTTGTGTGCTAAGTGTTTCCAAGAATGGCACTCTAGCAAATACTCAGAGAGAGTGTCACGGTCGGTTTCCGATCGTACGCTTTTCGTGCACGTAGTTTTGTTCATGCACGTATTTATTTTAGACCTTGTTTGTATCTGAACCCTATAGTGTGATATGCCGTTGTGACCCTCTCGAAGAGTATTAAATTGTGGAATTATTTTGGAACTTCATTTCACGGGTCGTTCTCCCACGATTTGACTTTGTTTGATGAGACGTCGCGATTTTCACTTTTGTCGTGAGGCCTTCTATTTTTAGTTTCATTTCTCGTCGTTGTAATTGTGATCCGTCTTCTTAGTGTTGTTTCTCTCGACGGTACGGTCACCCCAGTATTTATTTTACAATTTTCGAGCCCCGTTTGTCCCACTTTCACTATTTTGCCCAATCCCTTATTGGTTAACCCTAAGTTCTTGTGATTTTTAACCCTCTAATTATTATTTGCAATAATTTAAAAACTCTAATAATTATTCTAAACTAATCTTAATCACTTTTGAGCCTAGCCCCACTATTTTTCCCCCCTTGGCCGCACACCCAGGTGAGAGAGGGAGAGAGATTAAAAATAGTATATTAAATAATAACTATCCTAGTCACCCTTGAGCCATTTACTGTCATATGGAAACCCCCCCAATCCTAGTTAGCTATAACAGACTATTGACTCCCTGTCACGTGAGCTAAGCCCTACTCCCCTATTTGATTAGACCCAACTTTTAAAACCCCCAATAGCAAAAACCTAGTACTATTGATAGCTGCCATCCCTAGGGCAAATAGCAACTAACGCTAACTAATCCCTTAGTTCCGCACACAACACATCATCTCTAAGCATCGAAGCCCCGACTTTTCCCTTCCTCCCATCAGCCTCCCATCAGCCTCCCATCTCCGGATCTCCCCGACCAACCCCCCTTTCGCCGGCCTGTGCTCCGCCCACGAGCGACTGCAGCGCATCAGGCCGATGACAGGGCTTCGGCGTCACCCAGCCACAGCTTTCCGGTGCTGTCATCTTACAGGCGTCGCTCCGCACACTGTAGCACTGCTAAGCGCCGACCACGATGACTCCAGGCTCTGCCCGCTTGACGAGACCCCCCGTCTGCCCCTTCTCGGTGACTTCCCACCTAAGTTCGTCGGTGACAGCACCGCTCCTGTGCTGTCTCCGATGCCTCCACGCAACAGACCCCCTCTCGGCGCTGTCACTATAGTGCAGCGCTGACCCGCGCTGCCTCCGACGCTGCCAAGCCACGACATCGGTTTTTCTTGGTCGCAGCACGCGCTACTGCTTCCCCTAGTCGTTGCCCGCACACGTCTACGTTCCCTAGCCGCTGTCCTCGCGACGATCATTCTGGTAGCTGCGTTGGATCTCTCCCCTTCACCGGTTAGTGTCGTTCGCTACTTGGTAATTTCAGGTTGTTTAGTTTTTGGACTGCGATTCTGAACGGTTGTTAGACCCAAAACTTAGTAGATGGCATGCTATAGTGATAATCAGTAAGTTAACCTAATTAACTTGATGATATTATTATTATTGTGATGTGAACGGTGTATTGACTTAGTTAACATGGTAGGCAACATTAATATTAACGTGAAACCGTATCAGATTGGAGAACCTAACTAAAATTGGCTTATTAGACGTCCCAGGTTGCCTACTAATTTCTTGTTCCTTCGTAACGAACTCCTTCGTGCTCGTGATTTTCATCACAGAGTATCCTTCTTCCATACCGTTCACGCTACCGGAATCCAACCCCTGACGTCGCTACCTGACGTCAGAGTAGCTCTCGCGTCATGTTTAGGTAAGATTTGCACCGTAGGAACCCCAACCATCGCATGTTAATTCAAGATTAAAAACGATTATTTTTACTGCTTTGTAACTCACTAATCCAACTTAATAATACGGGACTGTAGGCTGATTGTTGGACTGAGCGTGGGAGCTCTGGACGTTGTGAATCTGTGAGTGGACTTTGAGAATTGTGATACCAGCACGTATTTCAGGCAAGTGAAACTTGCCAACTTGTGTTTTAGGCCATGTTTTAGGCCATCCCTCATTTTTAGCATAAAAGAGACTAGGCGACGAAATGATACTCGCCTAGACGCAATTTCAAGATCTAGCTTGACAACGAAGCTAGATCTGACACCCTGCCATGTCATTCATACATTTTGCATGTCTCGTTTAATTTCCATATCTGTACGTACTTTAATTGTACTCTTGCCATGCCATGCATCCTACATGTCATTCCATGCTTGAATGTTGCATTCGTAGCACATGCTACTGTACTTCCTTGTTGAGGCTAGGCACCTGCGTTTCAGGCATAACCCTAAGACAAATACACTTCCTGGCTCGTGAACCAGAAGTGGGCTACATGTGTTGGTCAAAAGTGTAGGATCCTGCCAAAACAGAGTTAGGATCGATAATTAAAGTTGAGACTTACGCTAGCGTATGCGGAACGGTAGTCTCGGAACTTTGCCTTCGGATTCGCCACGACGGATCGAGTCTTCTCACGAACGGAGTAAGGCTACTAATCCACAATCTAAATCTCTATTTTAGATTAAGAACTTGGGTGGAGGGAGAGGAAATATTTCTGCAGAGCTTCGCTAGGAAGAAGATGCATGCATGAATTTCATGCAAAAGGTGTAAGGAAAATGGCTACCCTTGGGTCTTATTTATAGCCCCCAAGGTAGTTATTTTAGGGTAAGTTGTTCCTTTGGAACAACTTAATTAAGGTGTACCATGATGCATGGCACATTATAAGCTTAAGTTGTACCATATGCATGGTACAACATAAGCTTAAGATATTCCCCCTTTATTAGCCATATGTCGCATGCATTTATGCATATATAATGCGACTTTCCCACTCATACAGAGATCCTCTCCGTAAGGGAACAGATTCCCTTTGCACACGACTTCGTGTGCGCGACGTTCGAGGTCCGTATTCCCTCGTACATCCCCCACAAGGGTGTACAAACGTCTTCCATATCCAACATCTCCCACTCACACTTGAGGGGATTGTAAGAGAACGTCTTTCCCTTAGTTCTTTCATCTATCATACCGAGAAATAGACCGTGCGACCGTCATGCGCGTAGAGTCTGTTGTTGTGCACTTGTTAGAGATACACAACGACCTCGAAGGTGCAAAGTTGAGTAGTTCAACGCATGCTTTACCCTAGATTATTTCTTCACATTTTCTTGTACTTTATATTCAACAATTGAATCCCATCTGGATTACAATTGGCTGGCCAGCTTTGAATCACTAAAGTCCAAATGCGAATATGAAATCAATCTTCCTCTTCTTGCGAACCTTCTGATCTTGACTTGATTCGCTTTTCTAACGTGCCCCGTCGAGCCGAATTACCATAGCCCATTAGTAACACGCTAAGATAGCGATCATCTCGTCAAATCTAAAGGAACCAATTGGAGTCCTTGAGGGTAAGAGTTAAGACCCGTATGGCCTTTGAGTCTCACATAATAGCAAACACTATTGCTACTAACTCAGTGGTCGAAATGCATACGTGGTATGAACACGTATTACAACATCACTCCTTTTCCCAGGGAGAGTATGTCTTAATGATGTTGTACGGATGAAAGATCAGACACCACAGTGCCTATCTTTTTGAGTCCCCTTACTACTCGTGAAATATTCACGGACTCTCATCCTGCATAAGACAGATAGGATTTAAAAAATCCAATGAGATCTTTATATCCTTGTGATACAGATCTCAGATCTTTTGTAAGCATCCGTATGATGCAGATCTTTTATTCGACTATCTTGTTTAAGTCATGACTCTAAATCATTTGTCTAATGATTTTGACTTTAAACTAGTCTCATCTCTATCTTATCCATCTGATAAGATAAGGCGGTTGCTCATGTGAGAGAGCCAACCTTAATCTGTCCGACATACACACAATAAAATAGCTGAGACTTAAACACAAATGTTTAAAATCATTTGTAAGAAACTTGTATGCAATATATAAAAGAACTTCTTTCTTTTATTAAACTTTGATCTTCTATAGACATGGGAAATATTACATGATACAGCTCAGCACCTACGCATTCCCATAGATGATAAGTGTTTGAAAAACACATCTCTGGGGATCGCCTTAGTAATGGGATCCGCTATCATCTCATGCGTGGATATGTATCCTATGTCTACTTCCTTCCGTTTGTCATAGTCCTTCGCAAACTTGAATCGAATGTCAATGTGTTTGGTCTTATAATGAAATTTAGGATCTTTGACGTAAGCAATCGAAGCTTGACTATCACTGTATATGGGAACAGTGCTCGAGTCAGAAGCATTCGTCAGCCTGTCTAAGAATTTCCTAAGCCAAACAGCTTCTTGGACCGCCATGCTGAATGCTACGAATTTGGCTTCCATGGTTGATAAGGCGATGCAGGTTTGCTTCTTGCTGCTCCAGGATATTGCACCATTCCCGAGCAAGTAAACAAAACCTGAGGTAGATCTTCGCTCGTCGAGATCACCCGCCCAATCAGCATCGGTATAGCCTTCGAGTCTCAAGGTATTGCCTTGATAGCATAACGCATAGTCCGCAGTCCCTTTGAGGTATCTTAATATCCTCTTCACCGCTTTCCAGTGTGCTTGTCCTGGGTTGGATTGGTAACGGCTTACCATACCAACAGCATAGCAAATGTCCGGTCTGGTACACATCATGGCGTACATCAGACTCCCGACAGTACTGGAGTATGGAACTTTTTCCATAGCTTTCTTTTCTTTTGGATCTTTGGGACACATCTCCAAACATAGACCCTCGCCTTTGCTTATTGGAGTATCAATTGGCTTGCAATCCTGCATATTAAACCGTTCTAAAAACTTTCTTTATATATGTCTCTTGAGAGAGAGAAAGAAGTTTCTTGGAACGATTCCTTGAGATCTTAACCCCAAGGATATATGCAGCTTCACCCATGTCTTTCATCTCAAAGACGGATGAAAGCCAAGTTTTGATATCCAAGATAAGACGCTTATCATTTCCGGCTATAAGTATGTCATCTACATAAAGAGACATAATTACATACTTGTTTTTAATCCTCTTAATATATACGCAGTTGTCTTCGTCGAGCATGGAGAAACCATACGACAAGACGACTTCTTGAAAGCGCATATACCACTGCCTTGAGGATTGTTTAAGACCATATATGGATTTACGAAGTTTACAAACCTTATGTTTGTTTTCTTCTTGTACAAACCCGTTTGGTTGTTCCATGTAGATCTCCTCATCTAGTTCTCCGTTAAGAAAAGCAGTCTTTACATCCATCTGATGTAACTCGAGGTCCAAACAAGCCACCATTGCCAGAATTAAGCGAATGGAGGTAAAACGCACGACAGGAGAGAAAGTCTCTTCGTAGTCTATTCCTTCCTGTTGCGTGAAACCTTTCGCAACAAGGCGAGCTTTATATTTCTCGATGGAGCCATCAGCCTTATGCTTGATTTTGAGAACCCACTTGTTCCCAATGGCTCTACGTCCCTTAGGTAAATTAACCAAGTCCCAGACTTGGTTTGTTTTCATGGATTGAAGTTCTTCTTCCATTGCCGCTATCCATTTATCTTTAGCAGGGCATGTGACAGCCTGTTTGAAATTTGCAGGTTCGTCATCATCTTGTAGTAATGTCATGAATGTTTGAGGAAATTCATCCTCAAATCTCAGAGGTGTTAGCCTCGTTCGATTACTACGTCTTGTTTGAGTTTGATCACTCCCACTTGGAATGACATCACTCCCACTTGGAATAACATCACTCCCACTCGGAATAGGATTGGTATCGTTCGTATCATCCATTGGTGAAGTTTGAAATGTATTTTCTTCTTCACCAAGAATTCTCCCACTCGAACGTTGCGATCCTTCTTGATCCCAAGTCTCAAACAAGGATAAGTCTTGACTTATCTCACCCTGTCTTGGAAACTCTTTTTCCAAGAAGACAACATCCCTCGATTCGAATTCTATTAGACCCCCATTGTCCTCTTGACCAACGAAAACATATCCTTTGGAGTTTTCAGCGTATCGGATGAAGATACACTTCCTCCCACGTGGCCCAAGTTTGCCATATTTGTGAGAGGATAAATGTGCGTAAGAGGCACAACCCCAAGGTTTTAGAATGTTTAAGTCTGGAGTTCTATTGTTCCACAACTCATAAGGAGTGGAACTTACTGACTTCGAGGGTACACGGTTTAAGATGAATGCTGCCGTCAATAATGCGTCACCCCAAAAGGTGATAGGCAAATTTGCCTGAGACATCATTGATCGTACCATTTCCATCAATGTCCTATTCCTTCTTTCCGCAACACCGTTTTGTTGCGGAGTGTAAGGCATAGTTACCTGATGTACTATGCCTTTTTCATCACAAAGTTCCTTAAAACTTATTGATTGATATTCACCGCCCCTATCGGTTCGCAAAACCTTAATCTTGCGATCTAATTGATTCTCCACTAAACTCATATAGTTTTTAAAGCAAGCCAAAGCTTCACTTTTGTGGGATATCAAATAGATATGTCCGAAACGGGTGAAGTCATCAATGAATGTGATGAAATAGGACTTCCCGCGTCTTGTCTTAACATTCATTGGACCGCAAATGTCCGAATGGATAAGCTGTAATGGAACTTCGGCCCTTGTGCCAGTTCCAAACGGCTTGCGACAAGTTTTCCCTACAAGACAATGTTCGCAAGTTGACATTTCAACTTTTGAAACATTAGATAGCAAGCCACTTTTGGCAAGTCTATCCATTCTAGTTGGTCTTGCATGCCAACAAATGATCTCAGACTCAGAGTTAGAAACATTTGTTAAATGGAAACTTTCATTAATGGAAGAAGAATCATCATACATTGTATTTAAAACAATTAATCCATTACAAACATTACCAGAACCAATCAAAGAATTATTACAAACAAGGTCAACATATTGTTTATAGAACCTCCACTCATAATCTAAAGACATGAACATGACCACGGAAACGATATTCCTTCTAATATCTGGAGCAAAGAGGACGTCGTGCAATAATAATGTCCGGCCGTTGTCGAGAACTAGCTTACATGTTCCGACGCCTTTGACTTCAACACGAGTGTTGTTGCCGACGTATATCCACTTTGTTCCTTGAGTTATCCTTCGATACTCTACGAAGAACCTTCTGTCCTTCGCAACGTGGTCTGTGGCCCCTGAATCAATCAACCAAAAATAGTTAGATTCAGCAAGAAACATGGAACTAGAAACACATATGTAACTAGCCCTACAAGTTACCTTATCACTTCCATCCGTACACTTACGGGCGAAGTGACCGTACTTGTTGCACTTAAAGCACTTGATCTTCTTCAAGTTTTTCTTCTTTGAGTGCACATTCTTTTGCCACTTTTTGTTCTTAGTCTTCTTTGAGGTTTTCGGTTCTTGCTTTCGTTCGTTCACAAACCTTAAGCGTTTATTCTTCCGCTTATTTCCTCCATGTGAGGAACTAGCGGCCACGTGCACTTCTGCACTTGGTTTTGCGGCTTGAATCCGCTCTTCCTCGAGTTCGAGGTGTTTCGATACATCGCTTAAAGTTTTAATGCACTCATTATGAGTGAGGTGCATTTTCATGTTATCCCAGCTATCTGGGAGTGAACAAATGACTGCTTGGATCTGCTGTTCGTCAGACAGCGTAACACCCGCATCCTTTAATTCAGATATTAGATTCGCCATGTGGCGGAGATGCTTTTTCATAGAATGATCTCGCCGCATCTTGTACGAATCAAATTGAATATTCAAGGAGCGGAGTTTGGTAACCGAAGTTCCACCAAACTTTACTTCTAGCTCAGACCATATGTCTTTGGCTAGATCGAATTCCCGAAATAGACGCATTATGTCATTGTCCATCGCGGACAGTAACGTAATGCGTGCTATTTTGTTCTTTCGAGTCCAAGTGTTATAAGCTTCCCGGTCCCTCTTGTGTTGGGCCGTATTGCCCAACTTAGGTTCTACCATTATGTTTTGGAGTGTCTCGAGCACATCTTGCTCCTCCAAAACATATTGGATCTTTATTGACCAAAGTTTATAATTGTCGCCGTTGAGCTTTTCACCTTTGTTAAGCTCTGCGACAATGTTCTTAGAAGCGGTAGACATATTCGATTCAAAAAACTGCAAAGAGAATGAAAAACACGATCAAAATTCAATGCATAAAGTTTCGATTCTTTAAACACTTGATAAGTTCCTTGGATGCGTTGAAATGTTACTCTAGAATCGAGAAGTTCACTACGTTCCCAACTACCATCTAGAAGTAACTTTCAAAGTATCCCTCTTACTTATCTTAAGTAAAAAAGAAATCAGAAATAATACCCGTATGGTATTAGCAGCGGAAAATTACTTTGAAAAACATATCTTTCAAAATAGAATAGGTGAGAATTAGCGCAAAGAATTTTAACGCAACAATTGCCAAGCCACGAGACCTGTTCTACACACCCATGTGTTAGATAACCATGGCCGGATCGTGGTAGGACTTGGAATTCTAAATTGCGCTGTCCCGATTTAAGGACGGGACATAACCTATTTGAAAAACATCTTTTTCCAAAAATTTGAAAGCACGTTGGCTAATCTCCGTAGAGTAGAACACAACGTCACAAGTACATTGGCTAATCTCCGTAGAGTAGAGCACAATGACATGGCTAATCTCGCATGAAGTAGAGCACTATGGCTAATCTTCAAGGAGTAGAGCCCAAAAAACTTCATTAAAACGTTAGTTCCGTATGAACTAGTCGGCACTGTGGTTAGCCCCGTATGGGCTAATCGGCACATTCGAGTTTGGCCAATGCCTTTTGTTACCCCGTATGGGTCAGTAGGCAAGTTTGCAGTCGACTCAGACCTTCTGCCAGATTGGTCGACCAAAAACACAAAATTGGTCGACCAATTTTCGAAAGCAACTTCTTCCCGGCCAGGGCCTCTGCCCTGGCCGGGGCTTGGCCAAGGGCCGGCCAGGGCCTCTGCCCTGGCCGGCCAGAGGGCCCTGGCCCCCTCGGCCAGGGCCGGCCAGGCCCTGGCCTCTGCCAGGGCCGGCCGGCCAGGCCCTGGCCTGAGGCCAGGGCGCTGCCCTGGCCTCTGCCAGGGTGGCCAGGCCCCTGGCCTGAGGCCAGGGCGCTGCCCTGGCCTCTGCCAGGGTGGCCTGGCCGCTGGCCGGGGCCAGGGCTCCTGCCCTGGCCTCGGCCAGGCCCTGGCCTGAGGCCAGGGCGCCGGCCCAGGCCACTGCCAGGGCCGGCCTGGCCGGCAGGCCTTGGCTAAGGCCGGCCACTGCCGGCCTGGCCTTGGCCGGCCACTGCCGGCCTGGCCATGGCCGGCCATGGCTTGGCCATGGCCAAGGCCATTCGGCGTTGGCCGGCCATGGCCCCTTTGGCAATGGCCGGCCACCCCCTTTGAATGGGGTTGCCGCACTTATTCCTCCCCCTTGATGGGGTGGTCGCCGGTGGTTATTGGCCGTAGCCAACCCCATCCGCTTGAGGAGGGGGGATGCATGGCCTTCATAGCCCATTTGGCCATGGTGCACATGCACCAAATTTACTCTTACCCGATGGAAATAACTACCATCATCTTCCTCGATGAAGCACCCGTTCGTCGATGAAGCACCCGTTCGTCGAGAAATTAGTTATTTTCTAATGGCCGTGTGCCAAAAATGAAAAATAACATACTATGTGAACGGTCGGTTCTTCCCGTCACGGAGAGTTCCTACCATATCTGTAATGATAGGAGACCCTAACGTGAAAAGAACAACCGCTGCGTTCTCTTCGTCACGAAGCGTTCATACTATATCCGTAATAGTAGGAGACCCATTCGTGAAAAAGACAACGACTCGTTCATAGTTTCGACGGGGCGTTGGTTTGACCGGGGCGAACCCATATGGCTCCGATACCAATGTAGGATCCTGCCAAAACAGAGTTAGGATCGATAATTAAAGTTGAGACTTACGCTAGCGTATGCGGAACGGTAGTCTCGGAACTTTGCCTTCGGATTCACCACGACGGATCGAGTCTTCTCACGAACGGAGTAAGGCTACTAATCCACAATCTAAATCTCTATTTTAGATTAAGAACTTGGGTGGAGGGAGAGGAAATATTTCTGCAGAGCTTCGCTAGGAAGAAGATGCATGCATGAATTTCATGCAAAAGGTGTAAGGAAAATGGCTACCCTTGGGTCTTATTTATAGCCCCCAAGGTAGTTATTTTAGGGTAAGTTGTTCCTTTGGAACAACTTAATTAAGGTGTACCATGATGCATGGCACATTATAAGCTTAAGTTGTATCATATGCATGGTACAACATAAGCTTAAGATATTCCCCCTTTATTAGCCATATGTCGCATGCATTTATGCATATATAATGCGACTTTCCCACTCATACAGAGATCCTCTCCGCAAGGGAACAGATTCCCTTTGCACACGACTTCGTGTGCGCGACGTTCGAGGTCCGTATTCCCTCGTACATCCCCCACAGGGTGTACAAACGTCTTCCATATCCAACAAAAAGCCAATGCCCGATTACACGTGGAGGGGTAGGGTTAAGCGATCACGTGAGATTAGGAGTTGGCCTGTACAGCCACTCCAGCCAAAAGGCGTAGTGATTTATTTCAGTGTCACTTTCAGCTTAGTTCTTGTTAGGTTGTCGGTGCGTAGCGCCTTTTCTCTTTTCCGTACGTTCTTATTTCTGTTGGCCATGCTTGGGCCCTTTTTAGACTCTTTTAAGCCTGGTGGCTTTTCTGCGATGTGGGACTTTATTTGTGGACATTCTGAGATTGGAATAATGTTATTATCTCTCTTCTTTTATTATTATTTTGTTCTGTTTCGTAATTGCAAGGACCTATACTTGGTTATTCCAGACGCTTTACAGACTGTAGCCTCACAGCTTCAAGTCTGAGCGGACTTTTCACGCCTCACCTTCTGTTTTTGGGAAGCGGGGCGTGACAGGTTTTATTGGTGGCCCATGCAGGTCCCTCTTGCAACTGCGAATTATCGGAACAACGATAATAAAAAATAGAATGTCCATTAAATAAATTAAAACTTCCAAGTCATAAGACTTAAGTCTAATTTTATCGTTTCCTATGTCTTAGGTGGCTGGTAGACGTGTTGCCAGAGCATCTGTCACAGCTTAGTAGGAAAATCCATAGATCAGGACTATAGTATGACTTAGTTAGACGTCTGTGCTGGCTAGTTAGAGGTCCCTGATTGTTAGCTGTACTCCATGCTAGAAATTGATATAATCGTCTTAGGAGTTACCTTAGTGGTTCCTGCCTAGCTCTGACCATGATAGACTTCTAGAATTTCTTTAGTCGTTCGCTTGGGTTCAACGATTCCGAGCCCAACAGAACATGATCTTGATTCTCTTAGGATCTTTCCATGAGGTCTCTAATATATTCTAGCTCATTAGAAAGCCTTAGTGTTAAGTTTCTCTATAGTCAACCCGATAATTAGAACCCCCTGATTCTATCATTTTGCTGATCACTACACTTCTGTGTTACTGACCGTAGAATTCCATCGTAGTTTTCTTGAATCGTAATTTAGGCGCATTCATCATACAACCACATTCTTTTCTCTTGATTCACATGATCACCACATTGCGATAATCGTTGATCTTTCGAATGTCCTCCGTTGCAAAGCTTGATTCTTTCAAAGTTGTTTTCGGTTTCCCTTGATTAAAAGTTTTGCTCAGTATAAATTTTGTTTTTAAACCCTCTTCTTATATATTTAATTCCTCACTTTACGATTGAGTAAAAAAAAATTCCTTCGTAGATTTTGATGTCTATTGGTTGTAAGTTTAATTACTATCTCGTAACTATTTTCTGACATATACTTTTGCATTTCGGTTTAAAAACACTATTACTATTTTGAAAATTCGATATACCATCTTTTCTAAACTATGAGATTCATTTTAACCGCTTAACATACATACTTTAAAATATTTTTCCAAGCTAAATAGAACTTCAATTATTTTAATATATCAGTTCTAGGTACGTCGTACTCGTACTTTAAAATCTTTGTATAAAACCGTTTCTTTTGGCAAATCCTGGTTCCACTAAAAGTAGTTTCAATATTATTTATTTTTCTCCCCAGTTTAATGACTTTGAAAGCATTTAACATGAGCTTAAATTTTCTACATTTCAGTTAATCTGATTTCATTCTTTGAATTTCGAAATTATTGCTGAAATTATATTAAATTACCGTCGTATAATATTTTCTAACCTACGTCCTTAATGTTCGTGTGAATGTTTTATTCTTCCTTATAATGATTTTCAATAAGCTAATAAACCATTTTTCTTATTATGTATATACGACTCAAACTTATTTCGAACAACTCATTTTATCGACCACCAATATTTTTCTATGCATAAGAGGACTCCAACTTTTGAGGTACGACCGGTTTTGTACTCTTCGTATTTTAACTTATATCTTATACACACTATTTTCCTGTATCCTATAAGAGTATCATTACATCTTTCTTTTCCCACCTAAACATTCACAATTATACCCCTGATTCACCTTGCCAAGCTATCTCCTTATCCTCACCTTAAACTGAAGTCGCTCTTTTTGATCTTGTTCGTTACGCTTTTGGTTTCGGTTTCCTTTCTATTGTAGTGCTCGTTGTTGCCTGTGCCAACCTTAGCATAGTAGCGAGCCCATTGATTTTATTGCGATGTCATTGTGGTTCATGTATAAGTAGAGTGTGTGGACCCGTGTGTGTGAACCCCGACGTATCACTCACGTATGAGTGTATTCCCCTGTAGTATATTAATGTTTGCATATTGTGTGATATATACATACTCAGTGTTATTCATGATGTATATGAAGTTGTATGGATGATATTAGTTATATATGTGTGGGTAGCTATAACACTTTAGGAATGTCTGTATATATATATTGGAAATTGTATTGGAGTATAGACTAGTAGTGTATGTAGTTTGAAGATACTTGTGAATGCTTGATATGTTTATATATATTAGTAAGTCAGGTGAATGTTAGGTGTAATGATAATAGGTGTACTTATAGTTAAGTGAGTAGGCCTTTTATACGACTTATATGTTAGTACGTGTGAGTATGTGCTCGTACGTAGATATGTATTGTGCTTAGACGTAAGTAGTTATGTATTTGCTGCATAAGTATATATGTGATATACATATGGTAGTAGGATTATAATTTTGATTGGTATTGCTTGGTTTTATGGGATGTTGTGTGCGTGTATACCATGAGGTATACACGATTATTGCATATCTTAATTATGTATGGATAAGTAGATGTATTGGTATACTAATTATAGGTAGATGGATATGGTGTGAATATATATGTTACATGTGTGTGACTATACGATGAATGCATGTGTGCTGATGTATGTAATATTATTATGGTATATAAAGTGATTGAACTACGTGGGTGTTACCTGACTAAATATTAAGTGTGATTGACATTATGGTATGTATATGGCTATGTTGGTAGATGTGTATACATTGGAGTGGTATTGGTATAGGTATATATACCGTGTTACGTATATAGAGTATTCTGATATGTGTTTTGAGTCTCACTCAATCTTGGGTGGGTATACTCTAAGTATGTTGTTACATATGTCTGTGGTTTGCGTGTAGTACCATGAATATAGCGATGGATGATGTATGTATAGTGATAGGATTGTTTGTGCCTGGTTGTGTTATGCACATGATTGTGGGTCGCTATACCAGTATAAAGTTATAGGTGTTGGTCTTGTGGTATAGTTATTTACTAAGGACTTGCCTGTGTGAACGTATGTGTGCTAGCTAAACTAGGTGTGTAGATGTGCTGAGTATATAGTGGTATGAATGGTATATATGAATGAAATGTTAGCGTGTGTGGGTGTGCACCATGCACGGGTAAGTATGTGCTTAGTTATAGGTATTGGTGACTATGGTATGTGTGGCGTGTCGTGAATATAGTTATAGGACCGTATGTGATGTGAATATATGGTGAAATATTTGCATGCATTTGAATGACTATAAATTGTGAAATTATAGTAGTGGTAAATGTATCTTAGATGTAATAACATGATTTAATATTAAGTGGTGTGGTTACTTGTGTTGATATGTTGGCATTGGATGTACACTAGGAGATATAGGGAGTAGTGTATCCTTATTGTTTTGTTCATAGGTAGTTATCTAAACGTGGAGTATTACGATTGTATTTGCTGGTGAACTATTTAATTGTTGTGAGTATGTGCACCATGGTATGTAATGAGTGTTTAATAGCTATATAGGGATGTACATGATTATATGAATGATTGAAGTACGTGTATGAATTTGACTGACTATGATAGGTGTAAGTTTAGAATGTGCGTAAATATATACATGTTGGTAGTGTTACTGCTTGACTACCAAGTGCATATATAAGCACTTGTAGTGACTATATCTGGTTTGAATTATAATGTGATATTATTGGGGTAGCTACTAGAGTGACTAGATATATTTATAGTTAGAAAGACCGAGGACGGACTTTATCCTAAGGTGGGTAGGATGTCACGGTCGGTTTCCGATCGTACGCTTTTCGTGCACGTAGTTTTGTTTGTGCACGTATTTATTTTAGACCTTGTTTGTATCCGAACCCCATAGTGTAATATGCCGTTGTGACCCTCTCGAAGAGTATTAAATTGTGGAATTATTTTGGAACGTCATTTCACGGGTCGTTCTCCCTCGATTTGACTTTGTTTGATGAGACATCGCGATTTTAACTTTTGTCGTGAGGCCTTCTATTTTTAGTTTGATTTCTCGTCGTCGTAATTGTGATCCGTCTTCTTAGTTTTGTTTCTCTCGACGGTACGGTCACCATAGTATTTATTTTATAATTTTCGAGCCCCATTTGTCCCACTTTCACTATTTTGCCCAATCCCTTATTGGTTAACCCTAAGTTCTTGTGATTTTTAACCCTCTAATTATTATTTGCAATAATTTAATCACTCTAATAATTATTCTAAGCTAATCTTAATCACTTTTGAGCCTAGCCCCACTATTTTTCCCCTCTTGGCCGCACACCCAGGTGAGAGAGAGAGAGAGAGAGATTAAAAATAGTATATTAAATAATAACTATCCTAGTCACCCTTGAGCCATTTACTGTCATATGGCAAACCCCCCAATCCTAGTTAGCCTATAGCAGACCCTTGACTCACTGTCACGTGAGCTAAGCCCTACTCCCCTATTTGATTAGACCCAACTTTTAAAACCCCCAATAGCAAAAACCTAGTACTATTGATAGCTTCTAGCCCTAGGGCAAATAGCAACTCACTCTAACTAATCCCACAGCGCCGCATGCAAAACATCATCTCCAAGCGTCGAAGCCCCGACTTTTCCCTTCCTCCCATCAGCCTCCCATCACCGGATCTCCCCGACCAACCCCCCTTTCACCGGCCTGTGCTCTGCCCACAAGCGACTGCAGCGCATCAGGCCGATGACAGGGCTTCGACGCCGCCCATCCACAGCTTTCCGGTGATGTCATCTTACAGGCGTCTCTCCGCATACAGTGGCACTGCCAAGCGCCGACAACGGCGACGCCAGGCTCCGCCCGCACGACGAGACCCCCCGTCTGCCCCTTCTCGGCGACTTCCCACCTAAGATCGTCGATGACAGCACCGCTCCCGTGCTGTCTCCGATGACACCACGTAACAGACCCCCTCTCAGCGCTGTCACTATAGCGCTGCGCTGCCCCGTGCTGCCTCCGATGCTGCTAAGCTGTGACAGCGGTTTTTCTTGGTCATAGCACGCGCTACTGCTTCCCCTAGTCGCTGCCCACGCACGTCTACGTTCCCTAGCCGCTGTCCTCGTGACGATCATTCAGGTAGCCGCGTTGGATCTCTCCCCTTCACTGGTTAGTATCGTTCGCTACTTGGTAATTTCAGGTTGTTTAGTTTTTGGACTGCGATTCTGAACGGTTGTTAGACCCAAAAATTAGTAGATGGCATGCTATAGTGATAATCAGTAAGTTAACCTAATTAACTTGATGATATTATTATTATTGTGATGTGAACGGTGTATTGACTTAGTTAACATGGTAGGCAACATTAATATTAACGTGAAACCGTATCAGATTGGAGAACCTAACTAAAATTGGCTTATTAGACGTCCCAGGTTGCCTACTAATTTCTTGTTCCTTCGTAACGAACTCCTTCGTGCTCGTGATTTTCATCACAGAGTATCCTTCTTCCATACCGTTCACGCTACCGGAATCCAACCCCTGACGTCGCTACCTGACGTCAGAGTAGCTCTCGCGTCATGTTTAGGTAAGATTTGCACTGTAGGAACCCCAACCATCGCATGTTAATTCAAGATTAAAAACGATTATTTTTACTGCTTTGTAACTCACTAATCCAACTTAATAATACGGGACTGTAGGCTGATTGTTGGACTGAGCGTGGGAGCTCTGGACGTTGTGAATCTGTGATTGGACTTTGAGAATTATGATACCAGCACGTATTTCAGGCAAGTGAAACTTGCCAACTTGTGTTTTAGGCCATGTTTTAGGCCATCCCTCGTTTTTAGCGTAAAAGAGACTAGGCGATGAAATGATACTCGACTAGACGCAATTTCTAGATCTAGCTTGACAACGAAGCTAGATCTGACACCCTACCATGTCATTCATACATTTTGCTTGTCACGTTTAATTTCCATATCTGTACGCACTTTAATTGTACTCTTGCCATGCCATGCATCCTACATGTCATTCCATGCTTGAATGTTGCATTCGTAGCACACGCTACTGTACTTCCTTGTTGAGGCTAGGCACCTGCATTGCAGGCACAAACCTAAGCCAAATACACTTCCTGGCTCGTGAACCAGAAGCAGGCTACATGTGTTGGTCAAAATCCAATGCCCTATTACACGTGGAGGGGTAGGGTTAAGCGATCACTTGAGCTTAGGAGTTGGCCCGTACAGCCACTCCAGCCAAAAGGCGTAAACTCTGTGCACGACGTGTTTACTTGACTTGTAAATCCATATGAATGTTTTAGTAGCTTTGCTACCCTTGCCATGTCATACTTGTTGCACTTTCTTACTTGTTGAATCCATACCTTAAACTGCCATGTCATCGCATACTTTAGAACTGCTAGGCTGTTTCTCTTTCTTTTAGTTTCCTTGCACAAGTCTCTTGTAGACTTACTGACATGCGCCCTTGTCTCTTTTGGGTGTCGCATGTTAGTTGCTGAGCCAGAGCCCGTTGCTGAGGACGAGGTGTTTGTTGACGTTAAGCCTGGGTCCACTGTTGACGTGGAGTTCGAGGACACCGGTGACCAGTCGTAGTGATTTATTTCAGTGTCGCTTTCAGCTTAGTTCTTGTTAGGTTGTAGGTGCGTAGCGCCTTTTCTCTTTTCCGTACGTTCTTATTTCTGTTGGCCATGCTTGGGCCCTTTTTAGACTCTTTTAAGCCTGTTGGCTTTTCTGCGATGTGGGACTTTATTTGTGGACATTCTGAGATTGGAATAATGTTATTATCTCTCTTCTTTTATTATTATTTTGTTCTGTTTCGTAATTGCAAGGACATATACTTGGTTATTCCAGACGCTTTACAGACTGTAGCCTCACAACTTCAAGTCTGAGCGGACTTTTCACGCCTCACCTTCCGTTTTTGGGAAGCGGGGCGTGACAGAGAGACTAGCCAAACGTGATGAGAATGTGCCATGCATTAGCCAATTGGACTAAGTCAAAGATGAGAAGATAAGGAGCAAATCAATTCAAATCCATATTTGAATTGAATCAAATCAATTGGTACAACATTCAAATCATAATGCATGCAAATAGAAGACTTGGTCAAAGATGAAGAGATATGGAGAATCTCATGCAAATCAAAGGTGATTAAATGAGATCTAATTCAAATCCTATAGCTACTCAAATTCAATTCCATATCCATCCATATTCAAACTCCATATCCTAAGAGATTCATTCAAATCCTAATCAAATTAGGATTCTTTCCAATCTCCATCAATTATGGGATCTAATTGATCCAATCATATCACATCCTCTCCTATATAAACACATATTCAAAGAGAGGGATTTTCGAGAGATAGAAACCAAAACAAGGGGGGGGGGGGAATTTCGGCCATCACAAGAGGGAAAGGTAGGTCGCAAGTTACCATGTCATCAAGCCCCTAGGTTGCACAAGTTTTCATTTGTACAAACTTCATCTCCTTCCTTCATAGCATCAAGCAACCAAGGCCAAAATTTCCAAGCTCCATTGCACATCATCTTGGCCGCAACTTACCTCTTCAAGGAGCTCCATAGATGCAAGATTTTCATGCCTATAACTCATATATTGTGCAACCTATCCATGAGCTCAACCTCTCCAAGCATCAAAGCTCCATAGCGAAGAGCCTTCTCTACATTGCACAACTCTATAAGGGTATTACTATCACAAGGCCACAAGTTTGCAAGCATCTACATCCTTGCCGCAACCTTCAAGCATCCAAGGGGTTCCTCCTCTCTTCATTGTGCAAGGCACAATCAAGTTTCTCCAAGGCTTCTTCCTTCTATCCCTTGCACAACTCCAAGAGAAGGGCATCTACAATCATTGCGCAACAATAGAAGACAAGGAGCAACAAGGCCGCAACCTACAGGAGCAAAGTCACCTAGGCCGCAAGTTCCAGAAGTAAGAACATGACGTTGGCGACTACATCCTGTCAGATATGATCTGACCTGTGCTGATTGACAGAGACGACTGCCGCTACACAAACTGATATTCTCTAAACTCTTTATCATTATATTTGTATAGTAGTATAGATCTCTGTAGGGGAAACTTTACCATTGATACATGTTTTGGGGTCTTGTCTACTGGGTCCTAGACAAGAGGTACTTGTCTAGTTGTGACTAGCCAATAGAAAGCTTATACTATGATTAATTTTGTTGAACACAGTGAGTGGGCTACTGAGAGCCTAGTGAGTGTAGAGACGTTGGTTCTCTAGCTATTATGGTTGTACCTGTTACATTATTAATCTAGTATCTGCTTTGGGGGCTGGACGTAGGACATGATGACGACCGAACTAGGATAAATTTGCTATGCATATGTGATTGCTTTTTATTTACTCTGAATCTGCTATAACTGCGTGTGATTGCTTGTGGGTTGTACGAGATTTTTATTATCCTATTCACCCCCCTCTAGGCTTAGATCCAGATCCAACACATATTGCTTGGGCGGATTCGAGATTTTTTGTAATGTGTCTGGCAAAGGACTTGGATGTGTTCTCCACTAGCATGGTAGGGTATTATCTTTTGCCTCTAGATTATTGAAAGTACATGAACGGAACTATCCTACCCACGACCTGGAGTTGGCAGCAGTAATATTTGCATTAAAGTGGCAGAGACATTTTCTTTTGGGAGAGTGTGTGAAGATATACACCGATCACAAGATCCTAAAATATGTCTTCACTCAGGAGGAACTTAATATGAGGCAGCGCCGTTGGCTTGAATTGATGGCTGATTACGATATTGATCTTCAGTATCACCCTGGAAAGATTAATGTCATACCTGATGCTCTCAGTCGTGTGCTAATGGTGATGGTGATGACAGCACAGAGAGAACTTTGTGGAGATATACGACAAATGGAGATTGAAGTTGTTCTTTCTGCCACGTCAGCAACGATGATGAGTTTGCAAGTCCAAGCTGACTTGGTTAAGAGGATTAAAGTTGCTCAGTCTGGAGATGAGAAGTTGAAGAAGATTCGAGAACAAATAGAGAATGGACTTTGCAATGATTTCTGTATTCATGAAGATGTGTCCTTACGTTTTGGAAGTAGGATATGTGTGCCAGCCAATGATATTCGAGATAAGCTTTTGAGAGAAGCTCATAGTTCTCCATACTCTATTCATCCCGAAGGCACCGAGATGTATCGAGATCTACGACAACATTTTTGGTGGCATGGGAGGAAGCGTAGTGTAGCCAGGAGTATGGCTTCGTGCTTGGTTTGCCAACAGGTGAAGACAGAGCATCAGAGAACGGCATGACTGCTATAACCTCTTCTAATTCCATAGTGAAAGTGGCAGCATGTAACTATGAATTTCATGACTGGCTTACCTTGTACTTATCGAGAACATAACACTATTTGGGTAATCGTCGATCAATTAACCAAACAGCTCAATTTTTTCCTTTTCGGGTTGGCCAGTCACGGACCACCTCGCTATGAGATACATGGAGGTAAGATTCCTTCTTTTTATATCTCCATTTGATTAATCCATTAGTGTGAATTCTGAGTTAAGTCATGTATACAGGAAATCATGAGACTCCACAGAGTGCCTGTATGCATAGTCTCCGACTGTGACACCAGATTCATGTCGCATTTCTGGAGAAGTTTGCATGCTAGCTTGGGAACTCAACTGAGTTTCAGCATTGCATACCATCCTCGATGGACGATCAGCCGGAGCGAACCATTCAGACCCTGGAAGATATGTTGAGGGCTTGTATGCTGGACTTCAATGGTTCTAGGATGAACACCTACACTTAGTGGAGTTCACATAAAACAACAATTACCATGCAAGCATAGACATGGCACCATTTGTAGCATTATATAGGAGGAAATGTCGCTCTCCTCTTTGTTGGGATGACGTTGGTGACCATGAGTTATTGGGACCAGAGATGATTTCTTAAGCAGTAGATGTGGTGATGACTTTAGGGAAGGCACTTGGAGTTTCAGGCGGGTGATCAAGTGTTCTTGAAGATTTCACCTACGCGGGGGTTGATTCTTTTTGGCAGACAAGGGAAGTTGAGTCCGAGATATATTGGACCATTTGAAGTCATGGCTCGTGTTGGTGAAGTGGCTTATAGGCTTGCGCTACCATCATCTCTTGATGGTGTACACACCTGTTGAGTATTGGTGTTTCATACCAATGTTATTTTGATGATGATCACAACATTATGTTGTTGCTAATGACTCTATTGTTTTAGTCTCATAGTTACATTTCAAGAATATCATTTTAAGAGACTAAACACTTGATGTAAGGATGAACATCAAGAGGAGAAGGGCCAAAGCTTGGACTCAAGGGGTGCCAAAGCTTGAAGATGATGGGGAGCATCAAGGCATCAAGACTGAAGCCATAGACTCTAAGGAAAGCAATGTAATCCATGTAATATTTCATTTATTACTTTTATCCTTTTTTAGACTAGGTTTAATGTATGCCTTGATAGATGGTATACTTATTCATGCAAATGCATTTAACCATCTTAGTGAGCCTTAGGATTATCATAGAATCCAACCCAATAGGTTTAACTTGCCCAAAAACTCAATTGGAGTCTCTGGCTCTCCAACAGTCGCCTACTGAAGGTTTTACAGTAGACTGGGTGATTCCAGTCGCCTGTCAAGCCTTCTACAGTCGACTGTGGTGCACTACTCAAGTTAACCTTTTATTGTCTCTACTTGATCTTTTCGCATAAATCGACTGATGATGTATTTACAGTCGCCTGTATATTTACAGTCGCCTGTAAAATGGTCAACAGTCTTCTGAAAGGCGTAAGTGCGAAGATTGCTTCTCTATTTTATTCCATCTCTGCAGCAGTCGTCTGATAAAGGATAAACACTCGCATGTTTATTTTACAGTTGACTGTCATTTGATCATCAGTCACATGTATGCATACTGGGAGTAAGAGTGCAACTCTCTGTTTTATTCCATTTCCTGCAGAAGTCGCCTGCTGAAGGTTTAACATGCGCCTGTCCTGTTTTCAGTCGACTGTATCGTCTTTGTCACGCCCCGCATCCCAAAAATATGGAGGCGAGGCGTGAGTAGGTCCGCTCAGACTTGAAGCTGTGAAGATGCAAGTCTGATAAGCGTCAATAAACATTAAATGACAGGTCCTTGCAAATGCGATACGAAACAAAGATAATAATAAAGGAAATGAGACAAAAAGCAATCTCAGAATATCCATAAAATAAGTTCCAACATCGCAGAAAAAGCCACCAGGCTAAAAGAAAAGAGTCTAAAAGGCCCCATCATGGACAACAAAAGTACAATGTACAGAAAACAAAGTAATGGTGCTACGCACCGACAACTAACAGCAACCTAAAGCAAGCAACTCAGAACAGTCTCTAAGACTGGTCACCGGTGTCCACCAACTCCTCCTCAAACGTGGGCTCCGGCTCGGCGTTAGCAAACACCTCATCCTCAGCTATGGTCTTTGGCTCAGGGTCTAACATGTGACACCCAAAAGAGCAAGGGGCACATGTCAGCAAGTCTACAAGAGACTTGTGCAAGGAAACTGAAAGTAAAAGTAAAGCAACCTAGCAGTTCTAGCATGATGTAATGATATGGCAGATATAGCCTGAGTGCAACAAGTAAAGTAAAGTACAAGCATGGCATGGCAACTGGCATTTAAATCATGGCATGGATATCAAGTTTTGCAAGAACAATCACAAGGACAAGGGCAAGTCTAGTAAGCACGTCGTGCACAGAGATTACGCCTTTTGGCTAGAGTGGCTGCGCGGGCAAACTCCTAAGCTCAAGTGATCGCTTATCCCTACCCCTCCACGTGTATCGGGCATTGGCTTTTGACCAACACAAGTAGCCCGCTTCTGGATCACGAGCCAGGAAGTGTATTTGGCATAGGGTTGTGCCTGCTACGCAGGTGCCTAGCCTGAACAAGGAAGTACAAGTATTGTAGCGTGTGCTACGAATGCAACATTCAAACTTGGATGACATGTAGGATGCAATGCATGACAGATAATAGTTTAAGTGAGTACAGAAAAGGAATTTAAACGTGGCAGGCAACAATGCATGAATGACATGGCAGGGTGACAAATCTAGCTTCGTTGTCAAGCTAGATCTTAAAGTTGCGCCTAGACAGCTATCATTTTACTGTCTAGTCTCTTTTACGCTAAAAACAAGGAAGTGGCCTAAAACAGGGCCAAAAGCAAAAGTTGGCAAGTTTCACTTGCCTGCAAGTCTGACGTCTGAAAAATACCGTCCAAAAGTCTACAAGTCACAAACAACCTATGTGCACAAGTCCACCAGCCTACAGTCCCACATTATTAATCTTGATTAGTGAATTTAAAACAATTTAAAACATCAATTTTAGTCTTGATTAACATGCTGTGGTTGGGGGTCCTAGGGGTGCAGAACGTTACCTCAACACGACGCGAAAGCTACACTGGCGTCGGGTAGCGACGCCATGGGTTGGAATATAAAAACGCGCTCCTAGTCCAATTTCCAGATCAGATTCCTTGCTCGAATAGTCTGGGTAGCAACCAGATCAACGAACCAAGATTCCAATGCTAGGACGTGCGACGAAGGGCTACGACGTATCGCAACGTCGTAATCGGCAAATCCACGAAGAGGAGACATCTAGGTGGGACCCACAGTAGTGCTAGGGGCCAATGGGGGACCCACAACACCTCTGGAGAACTTGGGGGGCCCACGGAGGCAAGCGTTGCGGAAGTTGCGATGTTGCGACGAAAGTCGCTCGGTCAGACCGGGCCGCTGCGAGGGAATCTCTCGGTCAGACCGAGAGATCACAACGCACGATCAGTCGGTCGCTGCGGAGATGCGGGTCGTTCGGTTACAGCGGGCCGCTGCGAGGGAAGTTGTCAGTCGGGCACTGCGGGGCGGGGGTTGCAACGATGCGGGGGTTGCAGCGGAGCGGGGATTGGTGCGGAGCGGGGGAGCGGGTCGGTCAGACCGATGGAGGGCGTCGATCGGGCGCTGCGGGTTGCAGCGGAGCGGGATGCGGGTTGATGCGGGTTGATGCGGGGGAGTGGGCCGGTCAGACCGAGAGAAGCTCTCGGTCGTAGCGGGGTACGGGCATTGCAACGAAGCGACGGGCGACTGGGTGCGGTGCGGAGCGGCGATGCGGGCGGGGCACTCGGTCAGACCGAGAGAAAATGGGGGATTTCGTCGGTCTGGCTAGGCGGCTGCGTGGGTTGGTTGCGACGAACGTCATAAGGGGGAATTTGAGATGTGGGGGTGCTTAGGGTTTGTTTTCTTGGGAAAATAGGTTATCCTAAGGGGTATTTATATAGTGTAGGTGGGTTTGACTTGGTCTAGGGTTGATTTCTATTAGGATTTGGATTTTAAAAACAATAAAACCCAATCTCTCTCTCCTACTCACGCATGGATATGGTGCAGCCAAGAATGGGCTGAGTCAACTAGGGTTGGGTGATAAAATATGTAGGGAATATATAGAGGGGTTAAACTAGCGGAACTAGGGTTCAAAGAATTAAAGATAAGCTGTGCTAAAATTTGCAAAATGGGTCAAATGAAATCCGAAAATTGTGAAATAAATATTGGGGTGATCGGGATGACGAGAGAAAGGAAACTAAGAAGACGGATCTCAATTTCGACGTCGAGTGACGAAACTAAAAATAGAAACGTCTCACGTCAAAAGTGAAAATCGCAACGTCTCTTCGAATAAGATCAAATCGTGGGAGAACGACCCGAGAAATGTCGTTCCAAATTAGTGCCACAATTTAATACTCTCAGAGACGTTCACAACGACATATCACACCAAAGTATTCATAAACAAACAGAGTCTAAAATAAATACGTGCACGGTCAAAAGCACGTGCACGAACAAAGTACGATCGGAAAGCGACTGTTACATCCTCCCCACCTTAGAAATGATTCCGTCCTCAGAATCAACATCAAGCACTGCTCGGGAAGAGGTGCGGGAAGCGCTCTCTCATATCATCCTCACGCTCCCATGTGGACCCCCCAGGGGAACCATGACGCCACTGCACTCGAACCAAGTTGACAGTCTTATTCCTCAGCTGCTTCTGCTGTCGATCCATAATCTCAACTGGCTGCTGATCATAAGACAGATCCGCCGTGATCTCCGAGAAATCCACAGCATGGGACGGATCACTAACGTATCGACGTAACTGAGATACATGAAATACGTCGTGAACTCCCTCCAGCGACGGTGGCAGCACCAAGCGATAAGCCACCGCTCCAACTCTCTCCAGAACGTCAAATGGCCTAATGTACCTCAGATTCAGCTTGCCTCTCTTCCCAAATCGGATAACTCCGCGGTTTGGAGAAATCTTCAGAAAGACATGATCTCCAGGCTGAAACTCTAAAGTCCTCCGTTTAGCATCTGCCCAATGCTTGAAACTGTCCTGCGCGATCCTTAGCTTCTCCCGAATGTTCCTCACAACATCTATGGCTTCCACGATCATCTCCGGTCCTAACAGCTCCCGATCTCTAATGTCATCCCAGCTCAGTGGCAATTGACATTTCTTCCCATATAGCGCGGCGAAAGGCGCCATACCAATACTCACCTGGTAGCTGTTATTGTAGGCAAACTCCACATGATGGAGATGATCCTCCCAAGATCCCTTGAAGTCCAACATGCACGCCCTCAGCATGTCTTCCAAAATCTGAATCGTCCTCTCGGACTGGCCATCTGTTTGCGGATGGTACGCCGTGCTGAAACTCAAACTCGTACCCAGACTCTTCTACAGACTCTGCCAAAACTGAGATGTGAATCTCGTGTCTCTATCCGACACGATACTCACAGGGACTCTGTGAGTCGTACGATCTCATCCATATATCTCCTCGCTAGCGTCTCAGTAGACTGTCCTACTCGAAAGGGAATAAAGTGCGCAGATTTGGTCAATCGGTCTACGATCACCCAAATCATGTCATTCTGCTTCGGACTCCGAGGTAGTCCAGTCATGAAATCCATAGTAATGTGTTGCCACTTCTACTCTGGGATCGGAAGCGGCTGTAGCAACCCTGCCGTACGCTGGTGCTCCGCCTTTACTTGCTGGCAAACCAGACACTTGGCTACACTCCGAGCCACACTCCTCTTCATACCATGCCACTAATAGTTCAGACAAAGATCCTTGTACATCTTGGTACCACCAGGATGCACAGAATACGACGAACTGTGTGCCTCCACCAATAATTCCTCTCTGATGTCTCCAGCTGGCACACACAACCTGGCTCCAAATCTCAACGAACCATCCTCATGAATCAAGAAGTCAGTCCGCAGACCGGCTTCCACCTGCTCCCGGATCTTCACCAGCTTAGCATCTCCAGCCTGTCCAGCCTTGATCCTATCCATGATCGTCGACTGTATCTGCATACACATCAACGAAGAAGCCTCTCCAGGAAGAATAATCTCAATTCCAGACTCGCAAAAATCCTGCTGCAATCTCCCCTACGAAGTCAGCATCATCATCGCTGGAAGTTTGCTCAGCGCATCTGGAACCACATTCACCTTGCCAGGGTGATACTACAAATCAATCTCATAATCTGCCATGAGCTCTAACCATCGACGCTGTCGCATGTTGAGCTCCTTCTGAGTAAAAATGTACTTCAAGCTTTTGTGATCAGTGAAGATCTTCACCTTCGCACTCAGCAGGAAGTGCCTCCAAATCTTGAGCGCAAACACGACTGCAGCCAACTCTAAATCGTGTGTCGGGTAATTCTTCTCATGAGCGTTGAGCTGACGAGAAGCATACGCAACCACGTGCCCATGCTGATGCAACACACAACCAAGACCCTTGCCAGAAGCATCGCAAAAGATCTCGAATCCTCCACTCCGATCAGGCATAGCAAGAACAGGGGCAGTCGTCAATCTCTCCTTCAGAACATCGAAAACCTTCTCACAATCATCAGACCAAACAAATGGTACATCCTTCCGCGTCAGTCTGGTCATCGGCTCAGCAATCCGAGAAAATTCCTTAATGAAACGCCGATAATAACTTGCAAGCCCAAGGAAACTCCGGATCTCAGGCGCTGACTACGGAACATGCCACTCTCTGATAGCCTTAATCTTCTCGGGATCCACCGAAATTCCATCTCCTGACACCACATGCCCGAGAAAAGCAACTCTATCCAGCCAAAATTCGCACTTGGAATACTTAGCATATAAACGATGCTTCCTCAAAATCTCCAACACTGTCCTCAAGTGCGATGCATGCTCTTCCTCCGACTTTGAATAGATCAGGATGTCGTCAATAAAGATAACGACAAACTTGTCTAGAAAGTCGTAGAAGATCAGATTCATCAGGTTCATAAAAACTGCGGGTGTGTTGGTTACACCGAAAGGCATAACCACGAACTCGTAGTAACCATACTTCGTCCTGAATGCTGTCTTCGGGATATCTTCCTTCTTCACCTT
Organism: Scilla litardierei; assembly: GCA_030789695.1. NCBI lineage: Eukaryota > Viridiplantae > Streptophyta > Magnoliopsida > Asparagales > Asparagaceae > Scilla > Scilla litardierei. Next base: position 102,062,671 of record CM061133.1, read on the forward strand.
GAGCTGATGATAACCACTCCTCAGATCCAACTTAGAGAACACCCTCGAACCTCCAAGCTAATCAAAAATGTCATCTATAAGAGGCAATGGATATTTATTCTTGATGGTCGCAGCATTCAGCTCCCTGTAGTCCACGTACATGCGACGCGAACCATCCTTCTTCTTCACCAGTAAAACCGGTGCTCCCCACGGAGACACACTGGGAATGATATAACCCTTCTGCAAAAGCTCATCCAGCTGCCTACGCAACTCCTCCAACTCTGCTGGAGCCATACGATACGGTGCCTTCAAAATAGGCTGCGCTCCCGGAATAAGATCGATCGAAAAATTGAGAGCTCGATTGGGCGGCAGTCCAGACATCTCCTCGGGGAAGACGTCATCGAATTCATGCACCACAGCTGGTCTACTCTGCTCCATATGCATATCAACAATCTCCACCGGTCTGGCTCGAAATCTGACAGGGCAAAACGAACTGCTACACCGACTGAACTCAAACACTGGATGTCCTGGGATCTCGAACACCACCTTCTTCCTCCGACAATCGATCGTAGCATAAACACTCACAAGCCAATCCATCCTGAGGACGACATCATAGTTGACGATGTCGTGGACAATAAAATCAGCGTAAAGCTCATGTCCACAGACCACCAAAGGGCAAGAATTGCAACCACGATGCACCGAGATCACGCCATTTCCTGTAACGATGTTCCAACTCTTGGGAAGAGGGGATGTTGTCAAGGAATGCTTCTCCACGAAGCTCTGGGATATAATGCACATCGATGCACCAGAGTCAAAGATGACTCGTGCAGGAAATGTGCAAACCAAAATCACACCTAACAGAGAATCTAACAATCAAACCCTATTCTAACAAACAATCATATGCAAGCAACCAAACATAATCTAACAAGCCAAAACTAACTAAGGAAGGAAACAAGTAGATTGAGAGTTACCTGCGATAACCTCATCCACAGCCTCGCTCTCCACTGTCGTCATCAGAAAAGCCTACCTCCTCGGCTGCATGGCCTGCTAAAAAGCCTGCCTCTGTGGAACGAGGGCTGCTCCATGTCCTGCAGGTACATGTGCTCTCTGCTGCAACGGCTGTGCTGCAACTGGTTCCTTCCAAGGCTGCTTAGACTTCGGGCACTCCTTCATAGTATGAGTAGGATCTCCACAAACCAGGCACTGTCCCAACATCCTCCTACACTGCTCCTAGACATGCCCGGTCTTGCCATAGAAATGGCAAGTCTTCTGAGGAGGCCCACCTGGCCTCTTGAACTGCACTGGCTGATTAGGCTTGAACCCAGGCCTAACCACTGCTCTGACCTGCTCCATAGGCCTCTTCCCAGCTCCCGGTGTCTGTCCTCTCTTCTACCTCGCAATCAGCTCCTGTCTCCGAGCAGCTACCAGCAACTTCTGATATGACTCTAGATCTGACGAAGACATCAGGCTCTGCAAGTCTAGGGAAAGGCCCTACAGAAACCTCTGAGCTTTCTCCTCAGCATCCTCCACCATCTTCGGTGTGAAGCAACTCAGCCTGGTGAACTCCTGATGATACTGGTCCATCATCAGATTTCCCTGCTTCAGCTCAATGAAGCGCTGCAACATCTCCCTCCTGGTAGCCTTCGGAAAGTACTCCTCATTGAACATGGACTTGAAAGTAGCCCAAGGTATAGGACTCACCAACAGCTCCTCTTCTGCATCCCACCAGTTACGGGCATTATCCCTGAGCTGCTTCTTCACCAACTCAACCCATCCAGCCGAGTTGATCTTCGACATCTTCAGATTATCCTCAGTATTTCTGATCCACTTCTCAGCAGCCAATAGTCCTTCAGATCCATCAAAGTAAGTCGGGCCCAGCTCCCGAAACTGCTTCGCTCCTAGCTCGAAGTGAGGGGCATTCTGGGTATTCTGAAGCATACCCTGCTGCACCTGCATCATCTGATGCATCATCCTCATGATCTCAACATTGGTGGGCTCTCTATCCGGCACCTCAGCATGATTGGGCCCACCACCAGCTCGGGTCTGTTGTCTCCCAGCCATCTAATGACATAGAAAACGAACAAAAATTAGACTCAAAGCTTATGACTTGGATGTTGTAATTTATTTACTGGACATTCCGTTATTATCGTTGTTACGATAATTCGTAGTTGCAAGAAAAGACCTGCATGGGCCACCAACAAAACCTGTCACGCCCCGCTTCCCAAAAATATGGAGGCGAGGCGTGAGTAGGTCCACTCAGACTTGAAGCTGTGAAGCTGCAAGTCTGATAAGCGTCAATAAACATTAAATGGCAGGTCCTTGCAAATGAGATACGAAACAAAGATAATAATAAAGGAAATGAGACAAAAAGCAATCTCAGAATATCCATAAAATAAGTTCCAACATCGCAGAAAAAGCCACCAGGCTAAAAGAAAAGAGTCTAAAAGGCCCCAGCATGGCCAACAAAAGTACAACGTACAGAAAACAAAGTAATAGTGCTACGCACCGATAACTAACAGCAACCTAAAGCAAGCAACTCAGAACAGTCTCTAAGAATGGTCACCGATGTCCACCAACTCCTCGTCAAACGTGGGCTCCGGCTCGGCATCAGCAAACACCTCGTCCTCAGCTACGGGCTCTGGCTCAGAGTCTAACATGTGACACCCAAAAGAGCAAGGGGCACATGTCAGCAAGTCTACAAGAGACTTGTGCAAGGAAACTGAAAGTAAAAGTAAAGCAACCTAGCAGTTCTAGCATGATGCAATGGCATGGCAGATATAGCATGAGTGCAGCAAGTAAAGTAAAGTACGAGCATGGCAAGGCAACTGGCATTTAAATCATGGCATGGATATCAAGTTTTGCAAGAACAATCACAAGGACAAGTGCAAGTCTAGTAAGCACGTCGTGCACAGAGATTACGCCTTTTGGCTAGAGTGGCTGCACGGGCCAACTCCTAAGCTCAAGTGATCGATTATCCCTACCCCTCCACATGTATCGGGCATTGGCTTTTGACCAACACAAGTAGCCCGCTTCTGGATCACGAGCCAGGAAGTGTATTTGGCATAGGGTTGTGCCTGCTACGCAGGTGCCTAGCCCGAACAAGGAAGTACAAGTATTGTAGCGTATGCTACGAATGCAACATTCAAACTTGGATGACATGTAGGATGCAATGCATGGCAGATAATAGTTTAAGTGCGTATAAATAAGGAATTTAAACGTGGCAGGCAACAATGCATGAATGACATGGCAGGGTGACAGATCTAGCTTCGTTGTCAAGCTAGATCATAAAGTTGCGCCCAGACAGCTTTCATTTCACTGTCTAGTCTCTTTTACGCTAAAAAAAAGGAAGTGTCCTAAACAAGGGCCAAAAGCAAAAGTTGGTAAGTTTCACTTGCCTGCATGTCCGACGTCTGAAAAATACCGTCCAAAAGTCCACAAGTCACAAACAACCTATGTGCACAAGTCCACCAGCCTACAGTCACATATTATTAATCTTGATTAGTGAATTTAAAACAATTTAAAACATCAATTTTAGTCTTGATTAACATGCTGTGGTTGGGGGTCCTAGGGGTGCAGAACGTTACCTCAACACGACGCGAAAGCTACACTGGCGTCGGGTAGCGATGCCAGGGGTTGGAATATAAAAACGCGCTCCTAGTCCAATTTCCAGATCAGATTCCTCACTTGATTAGTCTGGGCAGCAACCAGATCAACGAACGAAGATTCCAACGCTAGGACGTGCGACGAAGGGCTACAACGTATCGCAATGTCGTAATCGGCAAATCCACGAAGAGGAGACACCTAGGTGGGACCCACAGTAGTGCTAGGGGCCAATGGGGGACCCACAACACCTCTAGAGAACTTGGGGGCCCACGGAGGCAAGCGTTGCAGAAGTTGCGACGAAATTCGCTCGGTCAGACCGGGCCGTTGCGAGGGAATCTCTCGGTCAGACCGAGAGATCACAGCGCACGGTCGGTCACTCGCTGCGGAGATGCGGGTCGTTCGGTCACAGCGGGCCGCTGCGTGGGAAGTTGTCGGTCGGGCGCTGCGGGGCGGGGGTTGCAATGATGCGGGGGTTGCAGCGGAGCGGGGATTGGTGCGGAGCGGGGAGCGGGTCGGTCAGACCGATGGAGGGCGTTGGTCGGGCGCTGCAGGTTGCAGAGGAGCGGGATGCGGGTTGATGCGGGGGAGCGGGCTGGTCAGATCGAGAAAAGCTATTGGTCGTAGCGGGGTGCAGGCGTTGCAACGAAGCGGCGGGTGACTGGGTGCGGTGCGGAGCGGCGATGTGGGCGGGGCTCTCGGTCAGACCGAGAGAAAATGGGGGATTTCGTCGGTCTGGCTGGGCGGCTGCGGGGGTTGGTTGCGACGAACGTCGTAAGTGAGAATTTGAGATGTGGGGGCGGCTAGGGTTTGTTTTCTTGGGAAAATAGGTTATCCTAGGGGGTTTTTATATAGTGTAGGTGGGTTTGACTTGGTCTAGGGTTGATTTCTATTAGGATTAGGATTTTAAAAACAATAAAACCCAATCTCTCTCTCTCCTACTCACGCATGGATAGGGTGCGGCCAAGAATGGGCTGAGTCAACTAGGGTTGGGTGATAAAATATGTAGGGAATATATAGAGGGGTTAAACTAGAGGAACTAGGGTTCAAAGAATTAAAGATAAGCTGTGCTAAAATTTGCAAAATGGGTCAAATTAAAACCAAAAATTGTGAAATAAATATTGGGGTGATCGAGACGATGAGAGAAAGGAAACTAAGAAGACGGATCTCAATTTCGACGTCGAGTGACAAAACTAAAAATAGAAACGTCTCACGTCAAAAGTGAAAATCGCAACGTCTCTTCGAATAAGATCAAATCGTGGGAGAACGACCCGAGAAATGTCGTTCCAAATTAGTGCCACAATTTAATACTCTCAGAGACGTTCACAATGACATATCACACCAAAGTATTCACAAACAAACAGAGTCTAAAATAAATACGTGCACGGTCAAAAGTACGTGCACGAACAAAGTACGATCGGAAAGCGACCATTACAGTCTTCATCAGTCGACTGTCGAGGCCCAGATTATAGCCGTTGGGATTTATTTAGCAGTTGGACAGTTGACTGTCATTTGTTCATTAGTCGACTGTCAGTGACTTTTCAGCCCAAAATCTAGTTGTTGCAGCTTTTTGTTTTTGGCCGTTTTCTTGGCTTTTGAGAGTTTCTATAGGGTTCCTATATATATAAGAGGGCTGAGTTCATTAGAGCTTCTTGATGCTATTGAAAATCTCTAGAGTTTAATTAAGCCACTCTCAAACTCTCTCATTTTCCTCTTAGAGCTCTAAATCTCCTTCATGCATTGAAGTCAAGCTTAAGGGAATGTTGAATATTGGACTCCCCGGATTTGGTTTTGGATGATGAGCAAACATAAATAATTCATGAACTAACAATTTGTGAGCGCAGTATTGGAGATCGTCGCCAAATTCACGAGACCAATCAAAGCGACATCTCAAGACTTCTCAAAGCTCGTATTCATTGCCTAAAGCTTCGTTGAAGCTTTTGGACCGTTTTGGAAGTCATGAAGAATTAATCGAAGCTCTCGAATACCGTTCCTTAAGGTTTTATTTATAGTCTTTTAGCTTCGATCTATAGAATGTTAAGCCTTGAGTATATCTTACAATTCTATCTTCATAACGCTCATATCGTAGCTCTAGGATCTTAGTAGAAGTCCATTCTAACTTCCTCGAAGCATCGCGCTTCGATTCGGACTTATTCGTGCATGTTAGTTGGTTCAAGAAGAAGAACTGACCGACTAGATGGTGATCTAGTCGATCAGCAAAGCTTCTTGGACCGACTAGTTTGTGTTAATCTTTTCTTGCTCAGTACTGTTTACAGTTAGTCGGTCTACGTTGACTCACCGATCGACTAGTTTGTGAACTAGTCGGTCAGTGATGCTTCTTTGACCGACTAGTTGAGCTTTACTGTTCATGCTAATTTTCTCCTGAGCTACTGTTTATCGTTAGTCGGTCTAAGAACGTTTGGTGACCGACTAGTTGATAATCTAGTCGGTCAACATTTGTTCTTGGACCGACTAAATCAATTTGTATTCAGACTATTTGTTTTTGACTCTTAGTCGGTCTAAGTTCACTGACCGACCGACTAGTTGTGAAACTAGTCGGTCAGAAAGTCTTCTTGGACCGACTTGATTTCTAGGTCTGAAATTCTATCTCTTCACTGTTCCTCACTTAGTCGGTCCATGTTGTTTGACTGACCGACTAGTTGATGAACTAGTCTGTCAGTGGTTGTTCTTTGACCGACTAGTTGTTTCAGATTTCTAACCGTTGGGATTTGACCTAACTCGTTTCTATGGGACCCTATAAATACCAAGCTTGGTCATTTCTCTAGGGTTAAGAGCTGCCATTAAGAGATTCATTGAGATTGAAAGAGATAGACATTCTCACTCATTTCCAAAGCTCTCTTCCTCACAAGAAATTCATTCTCTCACCTTCTAGATCTAGAATCCATCTTGAGAGAAGTTTGTTCTTGGTGAGCCCTTCAAGCTCTAGCTTGATTCAAGTCTCCAAATCACTCCTAGGCACCCATTGCTGGTCATTTCAGTTGTGCTAGGTTTTGGTGACTTCATCTTCCTCAAATCCCTCCTTGCACCTATTTGGTAAGAATACTCAAGGTATAGGATTTAGTGGTAAGATTGTTTATTTCATTATAAACTTGTTTATATTGCTTATTGATTCTCTCGGTTGCGAGAGAAGGTTGTGATCCCGGGTTGTGGGATTCACTATTGTCATTGCATGTATGATTTGATCTTGTGAAGGTTTTTCACAAGATATCATAGTGGAACTCTTGAGTTAGGGTTTCTAACTCAAGTATCCGGAGGGGATCCGGGTGGTTGGGACGTAGGATCACTGGGAACAAGTCGGGGAGACTTGGGTGGATCCGAACCCAGTAACATCGTTTGTTAGCTTTGTTAATTTTCTTGTTGTCATCAATTTAAGCTTCCGCAAATTGATTTGGTAGTTGTTGCACGATAATTAGGAATTATACTCCTCGTTATTTTTGAAGTACTATTCACCCCCCCCTCTAGTACTTGTGCAGTAGCTTGTAGGGCATTACATTTGGTATCAGAGTCAGATACTTAGCTATGTCTGCCAACGACAACAAGACCGTTCGTCCACATGCGGATTATGGATCCTTCAGGAACCGTGAAGGAGAGTCTTCGGTCATGGAAGGACATTCCTCGACTAGGCCTCCATTCTTCAACGGCGTCAATTATGGATATTGGAAATGCCGGATGGAAACGTTCCTCCGGAGCGCCTCCTTGTTGAGAATTACCATGTCGGAGTACAATGTGCCTACCGAAGAAGATTTCGACAAGTGGACTACCGCGGAGGACGCCGTGGAGATTGCAAATGCCAAAGCTATGAATGCTTTACAATGTGCATTGGAACCCGAAGATTTTAATAAGATATGCACATGTAAGAGTGCATATCAAATTTGGAATTCGCTCCTCATTTTGCATGAAGGAACGAGCCGGGTAAGAGATTCTAAACTCGTGGTAGTCAATAGAGATTACGAATTGTTTCATATGGAACAGGGAGAAAAGATGAAGGAGTATTATGCTCGCTTCGTCGACATAATGAACGAGTTGGAAGCTCTCGGCAAAACCTACACCCAAAAGGAGAAGTGTTCGAAGCTTATCGAAGGACTTCCTTCTTCTTGGGAGAAACGTACCTTCGCCATCGAGGAAGGTAATGACATGAATAAGTATACCGTAGTTTAATTGATGGGTACTTTGATGTCATACGAGGTACGCAAAGATAGCAAGGTGAAGTTACAAGAAAAGATGAAGTCCTATTTGAACCAAGACGTGCCTAAGAAAAAGGCGATTGCATTCAAGGCGGCTTCATCCACCTCTACCGATGATGAGGACTCGGAAGAAGAAATGGACATGGAATCCGTTGCACTCATGGCAAAGAAGTTCAATCGCTTCTTCCGAAAGGGTAACTTCAAACAAAAATCTAAATTTACTTCTACTAACGCCTCTCCACCTTTGTGCTTTAAATGCAATAAGCCAGGACACATTAAAGAAGATTGTCCTCAAAACAAGCAAAAGGAGAAGTGGAAGGCGCCGAAGTTCGACAAGTCCAAGAAGTACAAAAAGGGGTACAAAAAGGGACTTGTCGGAGCAACATTCACCGACTCCGAGGATTCCTCAAGCGGAGAGTCGGACGATGAGAAAGTGGAGCAAGCGCACATGTGCTTCATGGCAAGAGAGGAGCATGATCAAGGATCTTCCTCCTCCGATGATAGCGACAACGAAGGCGATGAGGTAACTATGGATGATCTTAGGGATGCTAACTCTCAATTATGGTCTAAATACACTAAATTAGTAAATAGATATATTAAAGTAAAAGATGACCTAGCTAGCATTCAAACCTCGTCTAAGACTATCATCACCAACAACGACACCGTTGTTGAAGAGTTAAGAAATGAGATTGTTAATCTCAAATCTAAACTTGAACATGTTAGCATTGAAGATCCGGAAGAACATAGGATAGCGGATTTGACTTCTCAAAACTCGACTTTGAGTATTGAGAATGAGAATCTTAAATCTCGTGTTTATGTGCTCACATCGCAAGTATCCAATTTGGATACTTCTATGCGTTCTCTCAAAGAGAAATATGAGAACACATTAGGCCGAATTAATAAATTCAATAAGGGTAAAGACCATTTGGATAAAATCCTAAGTGACTTACTTCCGGCCAATCACCACATTGGCTTGGGGTATACGATGGGATGTCCATCCAAATCGGCCACTATTTTTGTTAGGCCAACTTCCGGTGACTCAACGAGTGGTAGCAAACACTCTATTGGTAGTTCTTCTACCAATGGTGCTTCCACCTCGTCCACACCCTCTTTCGGAAAGAAACCCACTTTGGGTGGACCTCCAAAGAAGGGGCATGCTTATATGTACACCAATACCATGCCACGTAGGAACACACGTCCTACTCCACCATCTCACACATATGATGGTTTTTATGCAACACATTCTCGGGCACGTGCACACCATGTGAGACACCCTCACGCACGTGTTCCCACACATGCATATGTTCACCCACCTCATCATATGAATAATTCTCGTCGTGCACCATTCCATCATGTTCCGTATGCCTATCCACAACATGCATCACGTAGAAATCAACGTCGCATGCATGCACCCAATAGGATGAGGGCTCCCAAGATTTTCACTATTTGGAGCCCAAAGGACACAAGCATGGATGAAAAACAAGTGTATATGAATGCTTATTTTTTGGATGTTGTGCATAGTAGAAATTATGTGGGGAAGTCTAAGTCCAATTGGACATGGCTTCCAAAGGTCTAACCTTTGAGGACCCAATGACCTTGGGTACCATGATATGAAATTTTCTATCTTTAGGTACTCAAGGAAAAGAAAAAGAAAAGGAGAAACAAATTTAAATTTAGCTCCAAAGGGAATTGGATACTCGATAGCGGGTGTTCAAAACACATGACGGGTGACGCTCAATTGCTCTCCGGAGTAGTTCACATTGCAAATGGAAACCGCGTCGTATTTGGAGGCAACGAGAGTGGAACCATCGTCGGTGTTGGTAAAGTGGGTAACCCGTCTAAACCCTTAATTAGTGATGTTTATCTAGTTAATGGTTTAAATCATAATCTTATTTCAATAAGCCAACTTTGTGACAAAGGTTACAAAGTTAGCTTTGCGAAAGGATTGTGTCATATTTTGAATGATAATAATGATTTATTATTTTCCGGCACACGCCATAAAGATATTTATATTTTGGATCTTCCTAAGTCATATGAACAATGTCTCGTTGCCAACACAAGTGAACAACACTTATGGCATCGACGCTTTGGACATGTGAACTTCGGAACACTTTATAAGCTTTCAAAATTAAATTTCCATTAAAGGTTTTCCGAAGCTCGTTTTTGAAAAGAAAAGTTTTTGTGATTCTTGTCAACGTGGCAAGCTTCCTAAATCTTCATTTAAACCTAAGAAAAGCATTTCTACTAAACGGCCACTAGAGCTATTACATCTAGATTTATTTGGGCCAACTAGAGTTGCTTCCTTAGGAAATGCAAGATATGGACTTGTCATCGTCGATGATTATTCTAGATTTACATGGGTATTCTTCTTATGTAATAAAAATGAAGCTTTTGAAAACTTCACAATATTTGTGAAGAAAGTACAAAATCTCATCAGAACCACCATTGTCACTATTCATAGTGATCATGGGGGTGAATTTGAGAATGAGTCTTTCTCAAATTTTTGTGATGATCTTGGAATTACTCACACGTTTTCTTTCCCTCGCGCACCTCCTTAAAATGGTGTTGTTGAGAGGAAGAATAGAACGCTTGTGGAGTGTGCTCGCACTATGCTCGAAGATAGCCAACTTGGTTATCAATTTTGGGCGGAAGCGGTACACACCGCTTGTTATGTGTTTAATAGAATACTTTTGAGGCCCGGCACCAAACAAACTTGCTATGAATTGTTGTTTGGTAGATTGCATCAAGTTAAACATTTTCGTGTTTTCGGCGCAAAATGTTTTATTAAAAACACATATGATAATTTGGACAAGTTTGATCCGAGATCGGATGAGGGGATATTTGTTGGGTATTCCTCACGTAGCAAAGCCTACCGGATATACAACAAAAGATCCTCTACGATCGAGGAATCACTACATGTCTCTTTTAATGAGAATTTTACTACTTCTAGAATTTCAAATGATGATGATTCTATGGATGTTTTATGTGATTCGTTTGAAAATTCTAAGTCTATTGATTCAATTGATTCTATTGATACTAACCCAACTAATGAAGTTGTTGAGAATGTTCCTAGTGATCAAGGTATTCCCAAGCGGCTTCATACCGTTCGCGACCATCCTCATGAGCAAGTCATTGGCAATATTCAAGATAGAGTCAAGACGAGATCGCAAGTCCACCACTTCGCCAATTGTGCCTTTGCCTCATCGATAGAGCCAAAGAATATAGTTGAAGCGTGCGAAGATAGTGCTTGGATCCTTGCCATGGAGGAGGAACTCATTCAATTCGAGAGGAATGAGGTATGGGAGCTTGTTCCTTTGCCATCGAAGAACCACACCGTCATAGGGACAAAGTGGATCTTCAAGAACAAAACCGACGAAAACCAAGTCGTCGTCCGGAACAAAGCTCGGTTAGTAGCTCAAGGCTATCGACAAGAGGAAGGTATCGATTTCGAAGAATCCTTCGCTCCGGTAGCTAGATTAGAATCAATTATACTATTATTGTCTTTTGCTTGCCATAAAAAATTTTAAATTATTTCAAATGGATGTTAAAAGTGCATTTTTAAACGGAGATGTCGTTGAGGAAGTTTACGTTTCTCAACCTCCGGGCTTCATAAATGAAAAATTTCCAAATCATGTTTTTAAACTAAAGAAAGCTCTTTATGGTTTGAGACAAGCTCCTCGAGCTTGGTATGATCGCCTAAAGAATTTTCTTTTGGATTTGAATTTTAAAATGGGCGAAGCCGATTCTACACTTTTTGTTAAGCATGTGAATAATGATATTTTATTAGTTCAAATTTATGTTGATGATATCATTTTCGGTGCTACTAACTTCACTCTTTGCGAAGAGTTTTCTAATGTTATGAAGGAACAATTTGAGAGAGCCACATGGGCGAACTCAAATATTTCTTAGGTCTCCAAATTCGCCAATTGAACGATGCAATCTTCATCCACCAAACGAAGTACACGGTGGAGTTGCTAAAGCGATTTGGAATGGAGAATGCCTCCGGGAAAAAGACTCCTATGAGCACTACAACGCATCTTGATAAAGATACGGGCGGAAAAGATGTAGATATTCGTCTATATCGAGGTTTGATAGGTAGTTTACTTTATCTTACCGCAAGTAGGCCCGATATTATGTTTACCGTTTGTATTTGTGCTCGTTATCAGTCTCAGCCTAAGGATTCTCACTTAGTAGCGGTTAAACGTATTTTTCACTATCTAAGTTACACTTTAGATTTTGGATTACTTTATCCGAAGTCTAGCACATATGAGTTAGTCTCATATAGTGACGCTGATTATGCGGGATGCAAATCTGACAGGAAGAGTACTAGTGGCACTTGCCATTTTCTAGGAAATTCCCTTGTCTCTTGGTTTTCCAAGAAGCAAAATTCGGTATCACTTTCAACCACCGAGGCGGAATACATTGCCGCCGGTGCCGCTTGTGCCCAGGTTCTTTGGATGAGACACACACTGAAGGATTTTGGTATTCATTGTGATACTAGCCCTATCATGGTGGATAACCAAAGTGCTATTTGTCTTTCAAAGAATCCGGTGCACCATTCCCGATCTAAACACATAGATGTCCGACACCATTTTTAGATGATCATGTTGCTAAAAAGGACATCATATTAGTGTACGTTGAAACCCAAAAGCAACTCGCCGATATTTTCACGAAACCCCTAAAGGAGGACTCCTTTGTGCGGTTGCGTCGAGAATTGGGGATTATGGGTGAATCCGAGATATAGGATTCATGTTTCATTCAATTATCTTGCATGCTATTATATTTCGCAATATTTCGTTCATGCTAGACTTATTGAATTTTTGGGGATTTTATGTGATATGTTTGAATTTTTGCTCGAATTCTTATTTGAATGTCGTATTTGAGATTTCGATGTTTTATGGGGTAGTTTAGATGACTTATGAGAGGGTTAAGTGTTTCGTCCAAGTGTTTTGAGGAGAGTTCTCATTTATCAACATTTGGACTCTTCTAGTTGGTTTCAGTTCATCAGCCAACCGACTAGATGCACATCTAGTCGGTCAGCTAGTGAACTCAGACCGACTAGTTCAAGCTTTGAACTTTCCCTGTCATTGACTTCTTTTAGTCGGTCACAGTTCACTTACCGACCGACTAGATTGAAAACTAGTCGGTCAGTGATTATACTGTGACCGACTAACTCTAGCCATAGAATTTTCTGTTTGCCTCTGTTTCGACTTAGTTGGTTTAAGCTCATTGACCGACTGACTAGATCGTAATCTAGTCGGTCAGTGCTTTAACTGTGACCGACTAAGTGCTCTAGGGCATTCACGTCTTTTCGCATTCTCGACCGACTTAATCTCATTTTATCTGACTGTTTCTCATTTTAGTCGGTCTATTTCGTTTCTCCAACTCGAAAACCCCCTAGCCCCGATCGTGACCTTTCGTCTTCCCGTCGTTCTCCGGCCATTTTTCCGGCCAACTCTACCGCCAGTCGCCGTCGATCACTCCCCTAGGTAAATCCCTCCTTCCTAGGTCTCGTTTTCATCCCTAGGGTTTGTCTTAGGACTTGTTTTCACCTCTAGGGTTTCTGATTTTACTCTTAGGGCTTGTTGTGTTAGGTTCTAGGGTTTGAGCTAGGTTGTTTGATCTTCTCCGGTCGCTTGATTGAGCTCGTTGTGCCGCGATCATGGCAAGAACGAGAATCCCGATTACCTCTTCTGGGGCATCCCCCATAACCATAGAGGCCGCGACCGCTTCGACCCCTCCTAAGCGTAGGGCCAAGACCACTCGTCCCCCCTCTTCGTCTTCAACTCCGTTGAAGAGGAAGAGGACATCAAAGCCCAAACCTACCGGCCAATCTTCCAAGCCCAAACCCAAACACAAAAAGTTCCGTGCTCCTACCCCTCCTTGTGAGCGTTCAGATAGTGACTCTGAGGATGATTCCGAGGAAGAATACACTCCTGAGCATCCCGAGAAGGCACCTACTCCACCCCCTCATCCACCTCCTCCTAAGACCCGTAAGGCTAAGGGTAAAGGCCCGATGCCAGTCGGCGGTGTTGATATATCGTTGTGTCGCGACGAACCTCAGTGTCTAGCGGCTTACAACCGTATAGAGCACTGCCCACTGCTGTTGGAGCATTACGTTCATTTTTCTGATTTTCTTGGCCTTGCGGATCTGCTCTCCTATAGTGGGCTCCTTGACTACCTTCGCTTCGACCCTAAGGAGAACCCTAGACCCTATCCTCGCCTGGTCAAATTATTCTATGCCAATCGTGTCCGGGGTCAGTACGGTGAGACTCACTCCATCGAGACTTCTGTTTTGGGGACTCCGATAGTCCTCACGGCAGAGATCTTGGGGGAGCTGATAGGTTGCTCATCGTGTGGCCTCCTCCCGTCTGACATCTCTGTTGACGATATCTCCTCCCTCGATCAGCGGACCCTAGCTAAAATCTTCCAGGTTATCCCCCCCGTATTCATAGGCGTCCCTTCCAAATCATTCAAGCCGAATGCTTGGGTGATTAACCTGATCTTGAAATCCTGCCTTCTTCCCAAGTATGGATCTTCTTCACTTCCCTCTCAGCCGTTTCTGAAATTGATATACGCTCTGTTCATGGGTAGCGAGATTAATTGGGCTCGCATTATACTCGATAAGATGGACTCTTTCGAGTGTATTCGCAAGACCACTAAATCTGGGCATATCCCGTACCCATGTCTGTTGACCTTGGTTTTCCGTCATTTCCGTGTCCCTCTGCCTCCTGACGATGAGCGTCCTCTTGGTCCTCCACTGAACGCGACGGCCGTAAAGAAATCTCTTGCGGCACTCCGTCACGTGCAGCGGACGACTCCTTCTGCGTCTCAGGGCACTACTTCTGCAGCTGCTGCTTCTCGACCTCCCACCACACTTGATGATGTTGTCCGGTTACTTCGTCGGCACGAGTCTCGTTTGGCTCGTACCGAGGAGGTAGTTTGCCGTATGGCTAGTTTGATGGGCGTCCAGCTTCCTCCTCCTGTTTCTGAGGATGAGGAGATGGATGATGAGGATATCGATGAGCTTGTCACCTCCTTTGCTCGTGGCGCTGAGGCCACTGCTGCTGCTGCTGCTACCACATCTGCTCCTGGAGCTGGCACCTCTTCCGGTGCTCCAGAGACTTCTGCACCAGTGGATCAGACTTCTGATGCTGCTGTTGCTCCTGCTGACGACCCTGCTCCTGTTCTGCCCGCTGTTGTTCCTGTTGATACCCCAGCCATTGAGCCAGTCGTCGCTGTTTCCACTCCTGCCCCGACGATCCCGTCTGTTGACACGCCTCTCCTCCCAGCAGAGCCTGAGTCCACTCCCTCGACTGGACCCATGGATACTGCTGATCCTGCCACTTCCTCGTGATCGTCTGTTTCGAGGCCTCTCCTATGATCTTTGGATGATGCATCTTGTTGAGAGTGTTTTAGGTTAGGATGGGATGGAGTTTGGGTGGTGATTTGATGTATTTTGATTTTATGGATGTCGGTGTATGTATTATTTTTTTTGGATGTTGATGATGGTGCCCCGATGATTATGTTGTACCTTTTTGATGTTGATTTAGATGTTGCACTTGATATGATGTACTCGATGTGATTTTTGGTTGTACTCATGGTATTCATATATATATATACATCGATGTTCTTTTTGTTTTACTTCGTCGTGCACATTTAATATTCATTCAATGTCTATGATATGTGAAATCGTCGCTCGTCGCTTAAAAACTTGGTTAAATAGATTATATTTCTATGATTGTATAGAATTGTTTTCCATGCACAAATTTAACCAAGAATATTGAGTATTGGAGAGTATGTTCCTTTATTCAATAAATGAATTTATATTTGGTATTTTTTGATGATTTTAATTTTTGCTTTTTGATAATGGACAATTTGGCACACCTTGATTTGATTTCATCACTTTTCCCTTGGTGTCAATTAGGTCCATCGTCAATATCCACGACTCCCGATGTTGGATTTTCCTTTTCCTCCTTGTTGTCGTTGTATGCCCCCCATTTTTGGGATAATGCCAAAGGGGGAGAGATAATGATAATAAATAGGGCAAATGAAAATTTAACTCAATTTCCAAGAATCTAATTTGATGTCTTAGATTCAGGGGGAGTTAAGATATATATAAGGATTTTCAAAATCCGATATTTCAAAAATCCATTCTCGTTATATATCTTACTCGTCTCATTGATGCAATTTATATATATTCATTTTGGAATTAACGTGTCATCAATGCAGGGGGAGTAAGTATTTTACATTTGAATCATTATTTTTGATTATTATTTATGTTGGTTTGTCATCACCAAAAAGGGGGAGAATGTTGAATATTGGACTCCCCGGATTTGGTTTTGGATGATGAGCAAACAAAAATAATTCATGAACTAACAATTTGTGAGCGCAGTATTGGAGATCGTCGCCAAATTCATGAGAACAATCAAAGCGACATCTCAAGACTTCTCAAAGCTAGTATTCATTGCCTAAAGCTTCGTTGAAGCTTTTGGACAGTTTTGGAAGTCATGAAGAATTAATCGAAGCTCTCGAAGACCGTTCCTTAAGGTTTTATTTATAGTCTTTTAGCTTCGATCTATAGAATGTTAAGCCTTGAGTATATCTTACAATTCTATCTTCATAACGCTCATATCGTAGCTCTAGGATCTTAGTAGAAGTCCATTCTAACTTCCTCGAAGCATCGCGCTTCGATTCGGACTTATTCGTGCATGTTAGTTGGTTCAAGAAGAAGAACTGACCGACTAGATGGTGATCTAGTCAGTCAGCAAAGCTTCTTGGACCGACTAGTTTGTGTTAATCTTTTCTTGCTCAGTACTGTTTACAGTTAGTCGGTCTACGTTGACTCATCGACTGACTAGTTTGTGAACTAGTCGGTCAGTGATGCTTCTTTGACCGACTAGTTGAGCTTTACTGTTCATGCTAATTTTCTCCTGAGCTACTGTTTATCGTTAGTCGGTCTAAGAACGTTTGGTGACCGACTAGTTGATAATCTAGTCGGTCAACATTTGTTCTTGGACCGACTAAATCAATTTGTATTCAGACTATTTGTTTTTGACTCTTAGTCGGTCTAAGTTCACTGACCGACCGACTAGTTGTGAAACTAGTCGGTCAGAAAGTCTTCTTGGACCGACTTGATTTCTAGGTCTGAAATTCTATCTCTTCACTGTTCCTCACTTAGTCGGTCCATGTTGTTTGACTGACCGACTAGTTGATGAACTAGTCTGTCATTGGTTGTTCTTTGACCGACTGGTTGCTTCAGATTTCTAACCGTTGGGATTTGACCTAACTCGTTTTTATGGGACCCTATAAATACGAAGCTTGGTCATTTCTCTAGGGTTAAGAGCTGCCATTAAGAGATTCATTGAGATTGAAAGAGATAGACATTCTCACTCATTTCCAAAGCTCTCTTCCTCACAAGAAATCCATTCTCTCACCTTCTAGATCTAGAATCCATCTTGAGAGAAGTTTGTTCTTGGTGAGCCCTTCAAGCTCTAGCTTGATTCAAGTCTCCAAATCACTCCTAGGCACCCATTGCTGGTCATTTCAGTTGTGCTAGGTCTTGGTGACTTCATCTTCCTCAAATCCCTCCTTGCACCTATTTGGTAAGAATACTCAAGGTATAGGATTTAGTGGTAAGATTGTTTATTTCATTATAAACTTGTTTATATTGCTTATTGATTCTCTCGGTTGTGAGAGAAGGTTGTGATCCCGGGTTGTGGGATTCACTATTGCCATTGCATGTATGATTTTATCTTGTGAAGGTTTTTCACAAGATATCATAGTGGAAATCTTGAGTTAGGGTTTCTAACTCAAGTATCCGGAGGGGATCCGGGTGGTTGGGACGTAGGATCACCGGGAACAAGTCGGGGAGACTTGGGTGGATCCGAACCCAGTAACATCGTTTGTTAGCTTTGTTAATTTTGTTGTTGTCATCAATTTAAGCTTCCGCAAATTGATTTGGTAGTTGTTTGCACGATAATTAGGAATTATACTCCTCGTTATTTTTGAAGTACTATTCACCCCCCCTCTAGTACTTGTGCAGTAGCTTGTAGGGCATTACAGGGAAATCATCCAAGTGCTATTCAAGAAAATCTCATCACTTGGAGATCCTCTTCCATGCCTTGCATTCATCTATGAGTAATCATCTCAAGGCATATGTAAGAGTATTTGTTTTACTTTGTGTTTCTTTGAAACCCTAATTCTCTTTGTGGGAATTAGATATTCTCTTAGTGGGAATAACTCTCTTTGTGGGAGTAAATCTCTTTGTGGGAGTTTGGTGTCCTAGTGTAGGGCTAACCCTAATTCTCTGAGTGGGAGTTAGAAATTCTCTATGTGGGAGTTTGACCCTTGTGTAGGGTTGGTTGGGTTCTTGTGTAGGATAAAATCCTCTGTGTGAGGTATCACTTTGTGGGATTTGTATTCACTTCTCTTTGTGGGAAATATAGTGAATATTGGTGTGGCTGGACGTACCCAAGTTTGGGGAACCAGGGTAATATCTTGTGTTTGCGTTTGGATTGATTGTGTTGATTAATTCCTCTTGCATTTATTATTCCGCATTTGCAAGTTAAATTTTAATTGCACAATTTATTGCCATTACTCTATTCACCCCCCCTCTAAAGTGTTTGTTGTTAGTATTACAAGGTAGACGGTCCTTACAACACCGTGTTTAACATATCCCAGCTCAGGAGATATGTTGGAGATCCCAATCATGTTGTCGACTTCTTAGAAATTAAAGTATGACCAGATCTAACATATGATCAGCAACTGATACCCATCTTGGATAAAAGACAGAAGATGTTGAGGAAGAAGGCTATCAACCTTGTGAGGGTCATGTGGCATCGAGAGTCTGTAGGAGAGTCCACCTGGGAACTCGAGGATGAGATGAGAGAAAAATACCCTCACTTGTTTGTACAATGATGTTTTCTTTTGTTGGATAGATGTATAAGAGATGATGTATATAATATTTTCTTCTCCTTATTTTCAAATTCCGAGGACGGAATTTATTTTGAGGGTAGGATGTAAGACCCCTAATGTGTATATACGAGTATATGTACGTATTTTTGGACGTATTCGTATGTATTAATTTGTCGGTAATGATGTCAAAATTATTTTTAATAAATTAAAAACATCATTTGAATTGAAAATGGGTAAGTATTTGGACTAAATACTAGTAATTAGGTGGGTATGTTGTATTAATAAGTGTATTCCTAATTATTAGAAAATAAAAATTCCTAAAAATCCCTATGGAGCCACACCACCCTAATATATGTCATTCTATCCATAAACTTCACCTAACCCCTATCCACATGTTAAACCTAGAGAGAAAGAGAAGATGACGAGGATTGTAATTGAGATTTAAAATGTGAAAAAAATTAAGAAAAAGAAAACAAAATGAAAAAACACCAAGATCTCACCCCTCCCCTCACCTCATCTGGCCGAACCCAAAACCAGCCCTCTTCCCCTTTGCTCCACCACTTCCACCACCAAACCACCCTCTCTTCACTCCCTTACACCACCTAGATCACCAACACATCCTCCTTTGCTCCTCTAAACCAATTATACCCCCATTTCGTAACCAAAATTCATCTCTTACTCAACCTTGTTGGAGCTTAGAGTTGAAGATAAAGAAGCCTTAGAGAAAAAGAATGAGCTTGTGGAAAGAAGGAGCTTAAAGATCTTCAAGGAAATAAGAAGGGCCAAAGATTGAAGGAAGGAGTTAATTGAGGTATGATTCTCTAGCTTCTCTAGTTAGGATCTTAGTTTTAGGATTGGTATTTAGTTAGGATTGCTATTTTTGTGCATGGTTGAAGTGTTAGAATGATGTGGATTCTAGGTTCAGTTTCCTGCTGTTTTGAAGTAAATTCATTCATACATAAATACCATTGCCGATGGAATTAAATTCTGAAAAAAAATATTTGGAAATTTTATATAATTCATGACAACTTTCATGTTTCTCATTTTTGCTAAATCCAACTGCAATTAGGCTTAAAGGGTCGTAGACTACAGGATATCAATTCTGTCAGCTTTTACACCTCTTCACTGTTTTGGCTCTAACTGGTATTGTAGATGTGCAAACCTTGTGTTCTTGGACATTTTGGATATCTACATTTCACAAGCTATAATTTTCTTGTTGTGCACTTGTTCTAACTCTGTTAGGAATTGGTTGTAATTCACTATTCTTTATGCCTGATATTTCTGTTTCTGCACAGATTGTGTATCTTTTACGTTACAGCTTATAATAATTCACTGAGACATGCAAATTTTCTGATGTTTGGTGTCTAGAAGTACAATTTGATGATGAACAATTTTCATTTAGAAATTTTTGTCAAATTTTATCTGAAATTCCTGATGTGTTGCTGTAAAATGAAAGAAAGAAATGAAAGACTAAAAAGAGAGGGAAATGAGAGAGTTGCCATCTTTCTTCATACTATGTCACATATGCTTTTGTTCTATTTGGAGGTTGTTATGTTTAATGAAGTATTGAAATGCTATAATGTCAAAGTATACTAATTGGGCCATGAGGATTATGCATATCATGCTTTATGTCCTAATTCTATGCTTCATGTCCTTATTGTTGTATTTCATGTCCATATTACCAATGGTGGAATCATGTACTTATGTGTTAATTGAAACATGTGATTTTATAATATATGTGGATGAGATGCTCGTTGTTTGAAACATGACATCGGCAAATTCATGGAAGAAGAAATTGTGAAGCGGCAATTGAGACTGCTAAACCATGAACTGATAAGGATAATGAAACTGAGAGTGAGGCAGAGTGATAATTATCTGGACTTCTTGAATCCATCCTAAGTTAGGTGAGACTCTAGATTTGGGTTTGGGGAAAATGCATGTAAATTGTAGGAACTAAGGAGTAGACTAGGATAGTAGTCTCACTCGCACTCCCGACAGCCGGTTTAGGGAGTAGGCAGGGTTTGAGAGGCCCATGTGTGTACTCGTGATGCACCATGAGGTAGAAAATTTTCATCATCTCACTTCCGACATGGGAAGTTACGAGAGGCCCCTACAGTGCTTGTGTCGCTGTTTGGGGTACTACTATTTCACCCACCCTGAGTGAAGTCCAGCTCCTTAGTGTTCTATGATTTACTCGGGTTTTCAAATAATAATGAAATGTCTAACTTTAAGACTAATTCAATTTGTAATTATGGTCATGTGCTTTCTATTCCTTAGCTTTTTACTTTCAGCACATGTGTGATTGTTTAATTTTATGCATTGTTTCTGTGGACATTGTATCACCAGTAGATAGAGTATTAGTTAGGTGGGCTGGTTCTAAGATTGGATCCTACCTAGCGTAGTTAGAGTTTCCTACTGGATCACGTGTTGACGTGTCCCACTTATGTTTTCATGTATATGTGTAGATTAGTCATCACAGGAGCAGTTTCATGGATACGATACCTATTTTGAGGTGCAGACGGAGTCCTCTCCAGATGATTTGGTTCAGTTAGACTTCCCTGGGGTAGACTAGGGAGTGTGTTATACGTGTGTGGACCCCTTTTGTCTTTCTTTTGGGTTGGGAGTACTCTTTTTTTGTACCCACTTCTGTACCCCTTGTACTGACGATGTATGTATAAAGTATCTTGTTAATAAAATGCAATGTTTTGTACTTATCTTCTGCAACAGTGGGTTTATATTTGGTTGGAGTACTTTACTTTCTTTGTACAATGACAATATTATAGTAGTGGCCTGCGTACATGGTTAATTTCAATCACAATTAATGCCTAGTAATATTTAGATACTAGGGGCTTAAAGCCCAGTGTCTGAATACAATGGCGGCCTTGTCAGCTACGTATCTCCGTATTTGGGAGAGCGGGGCATGACAGGGGCAGACCCCCATCTTCCCTCCGATGCCTAAGTCAGGCGAGATTGTAGGAGGAAAGGAGGTGTGCAACATAAGTTAGCCCAGGTATGGCAACACATGGGGTGAGCATGGGTGAGCCTTTGGCTGTGGATGTATGATAGGGTTTTGGAGGTGTTAGGTTGCATACCTTGCAGAGGAGAGGTCCTCTAGCTTATTTAAGGGCCAATGCTCGAAGAGATGTTGTAATATGTATGGCTGCAAAGTTATAGGTATCGCCAGATTCGTACATGCAGTCGACTTCATACACGGGGAGTGGCCGATCGTGTCTGCGGATAAGATGGGCACTTGAGTGCTAGTGGTACTTGGAGAGATAATGTCGGTCGCTCCCCTAAGATAAAGGCACGTGGATGACGTGTGCTAGGCTGGTCTGCCTCGGGCTGGCCTCGGGCAGCGAAATCATTCGAAGGATGTAGAATAGCAGGCATCGGACCAAGGGGTCAGGCTACTTTTTGGGGGCTTTGTTAAGGCCGGGTTTGGCTACCCCCTCGAGTCAGGTCAGGAGGTTCATACTAACAGGTTCTATCCGACGTGTTAGGAGGTCATGCTGGTGGGTTCCATCTGATGCGTCGAGAGGTCCACATTGCTTGTGAGCCCATCCGACGCTTTAGCCCAGGCCCTGCTTATGGCAGGTCTAAGTGAGAATCTGTATCTATAATGGCCCATTGTCTTCTCGGTTAGGCACTGCAGGCCCGAGCCAGTGCTGTGAGGACGGGAGTGGAGAGGCAGGGAGACAAAACTATTGGATACAACGGTCTAAGATTTCTTGTTTGATGATAACAAACCTTCTATTTTGATGATTTTGTTAAGTGATTTCAGGTTCAAAGGAGTTCGGATAACAAAAGGGATAAATTGATAATTTCGATTTGGTCAAAGTTCTCTAGAAAGTCAAATCATGTGTTAGTAGAGTTAATGTGCAAGTGCAATACAAATCCAAGCCAACTACAAGAGTTCATATCGAAATACAAAGTCATGTGGCTATAAGAGTTCATGTTTAAAAAGAACTTGACTTCTACAAGAGTTAAAGATTGGCTACAAGAAGTTCATGTGCAACTCATCTACAAGAGTTCATGAGTGACTTAACTACTAGAGTTCATATGCAAGCAAATACAAGAGTCCATATAGAATACAAGCACTAAAGTTTATGTGCAGAGGGACTTGTGCTTCACCATCCTATATAAACGCCCATGCACATGGCCACAAAAAGTGTGTGCACAAAAAAAGGAGGAAGGGAAAAAATCAAAAGGGGAGCTGCAAATTGAGAGAGAGATATATATATATATGAGAGAGAAAAGAGAGAAAAAAGAGATGATGCCGACTGCAGCTCATCCCTATGCACGCCAATGAATCATCAGTTTGATGCACGTGAACTGATGCACGATTCTTCCACGTGACAGCACGCACATCGAAACCGGGCAGTGGACTTTGACAGCCGCATTTTTTTGATGCATGCACCCCAAAGCAGACCGATGTAACTTGTAGCTAATTGCATGCTAACACATATGGATCATGAACAAGCCTGGCGATAGCACGAGACCCAACGGTTGACATCCATATATGCACAATGAGGACGCTGACGCATGCACATAGACAGATCAAGCATACGAAAACTGAGATAGCCACAGATCATAATTTTGTAGCACAGTTCCAGATAATTCGAAAATTGCATAATTGTTCCAGAAACTTTGAAGCTAAATATCTTGAGATCTAGGAGCCAGATTGAGGCACAGTGTTTGTCACCGCAGAGCCAATAACACACTGATTGAAAGAGATAGATCAAACTCCACAACCGAGCTTTCTAAATTCCATCTTATTTATTTATTGTGGTTTACTTAATTTTGATCTATGTACCAACATATTTATATTTATTTTTTGGGACTTGACTTATTGGGTCAAGTTAAGGGTAAAAATATTGCTAGAGTAGTATTGTTTGAGCTTTGGTGAGCGAGGTATAGACTTGGTGAGCTGAGTGTTGGTACGTGAAGTTTCAGGTGTCTGTAACATTAACTTTATTATTCTAGTGGTTACTTTTGGGGCATACGTAGATCGCAAGGTGACCTAACCGGGGTAAATATCGTGCTCTGTGATTGCTTTTGTATTATTTTATTGCGCTACATTTTCTCTGTGATAATCTGATTATGTATGCTAAAGTTTTTATCTTGTAAAAATTTGTCATAGGCCTATTCACCACTCTTTTAGGCTTATATACGATCCAACAAGTGGTATCAGTGCAGGTTTGACCATATAGTCTAGAGACCATGAATATCCCCGATATAGCTTTTGCTGAAGGCCAGTCCACTGTTAGACCACCCAAATCAATGGCACCGACTTTGCTTACTGACGTCTCCTAAATTTAGCAATGTGTAGTCGGAACGGGGATACCAGATTTAAATATTTATAACTGCAAGCGCACGGTGTTGTAGTGTGGCTTGGGGGTCGAACATGGGGAGGCATGTGGTGCACTTGTTGTCAAACAGGAACCGGATCACCCGGTGGATGAGCTAGCCCTATCTCTAGGTGGGTTGTCACGAAATGATACTACTAAAGATGGAAGATATAAAAGGGAACCTTGGACCTTGGTTTCTACCATATCATGTGTCCTTTCTATTACGATCGACGGATAGGAATTCGATCGGATTCTAGGGTTTAGTGTGAGACGTTGCCTCTAAAAGTGATACCTAGCATCCCATGGGCCTGATATTCCGGTCGATAACCAGGATGATACGCTAGGTCTACCTGGCTTCAGACGGTGGGCATTCACATGACCATTAACACCGACCGACTCCGAGAGCACTAAGCTCGCAATGATTGCTCCCGACATTTCATCCTGCCGTTCCCACGCGCTAGGATTCAATGTCTACGCTATGGGTGTGAGCTGTGGCTAGGGGATCAAATGCCAGTTTTATTTCCCCTTGGACCAATGGTCAAAGGCGGTCTTTCTCCTGCCAATGACAATGAAATGCCCCGTGTAACCATCTAAAATTCTATATCCTATCGAAACCCTAATCATATGGTCGTTCTAGGGAGAACCCACGAAGGGGCTTCCACCAATGTCCCAGATTAGGAAACTACTCACGATTCATTGCAAAAAGAGCAACACAACAATTTTTAGCCATTAGAATCAAGATCAAGCAATAGAATAATGGAGCAAATAGTATTAAGAACGCAATGTTAAAGTATCAAGCAATCAGAGAACTTATAAAACAAAATAAATTCGCAGCCGCCAAAATCCCAAAAGGACAGTTTAAGAAAAGGGGATCTCGTTCTGCGAAAAAACCTAGGACTACATATAGAGCACACGTCCAACCGATTGGTTGAAGCATCAACCGATCGGTTGAGAAAAATGTCGGAACGGTCTTCAGCCTTTGAGATACTTCACCCGATCGCTGAACCGATCGGGTGAGCCGTTGGGTCGTGAGCTGGGAGAATTTCGGCTACAGATGAACCGACCGGGTGAGATTTCACCGGATCGGTTGGAATTCAGCTCCAAAAGACAGAGAGGACTGTGACCACTACCTGATCACTGAACGGATAGGGTGTGATCTTCTTCACTGCTGCTCCAGATCGGGTCGGATACGCGTGCACGAACCGATCGGGTGGGTTTGTCCACCCGATCGGTTGAGGGCTGATATGTGGTATTCTTTGACGTTTGGCCCTCAGGTTCTCGCATGACGCCTCCCGTTGCTCCGGGGACTCATGATATTTGCTTTATATGTCCCCAGCGCTGTCAATCTCATGCAACGACACAAAAACACAAGGAAAGTGAAAGAAAACTAAAAATCACAAGAGAATGGATATGAAACAACGGAAAACAATGGAAAATCACAGAGAAGACGTGCGTGAATATATAAAATATAAATGCACGTTAAAATCCTCCAAGCTGAACCCTTTCTCGTCCTCGAGGAAGACGAGTGAGAGTAGGAGCTCGGAGGGAAAAAGAAATAGAAAGGGAGAAACAGAAAAATAAAGGAAATCCCAGATCACCCTTCAGAGCCAACTAAAACCAACTCACCACACTAAGCAAGCATGCGATAACACATCACTAAACCTAGGAATATGTGTCCATACAAGTGTCGTGGGTCCATGCGGTGAAGCGCAAGTGTGTGAGGTCGTGAGCCAGCAGACGGTGTAACTATCTAAATTGTGCAATAAAGCTCCATATACACATACCCAAGGAATGATCCAAATATCGTTTCAATTCGAATTGGTGGCGAAATATAGTTCAAGCATGCATGAGAATAGAATGAGAATAGAAGCATATCATGTATCAGGGACTCTACTGCTAGGAACTAGGAGATCACTGCACGAATGCCAAGACGATTGCTAGAAATTTTCTATGCCAAGCGTGTTCGAAAATGAGGGAGGTTGAGTAGGTGTGGAGTAGAACACTTGGTGCAAACTCTCTCCTTCCCTTTATTCACGGTGGATATGAATAATATCCACAACTAGAATTTTTTTTGGGTTTTGGGTATTTGTATATATTTTTGGATTTTTGGCTATACATATTTTTTTTTCTTTTTTCTTTTTTTGGAGATTTTCTCTCTCTTTTTTTTTTGAATTTTTGGATTTTGGCAAAAATGTGTGCTCTCCCAAGTGGAAGAACGGTACATGACGAGGGGATTTACACCAAGTAAAACAAAAAAGAATTCGAATTCTAAACATTTCGCAAAAGAAAAATTTTCGCGAATCAGAACATAAGCAAAATGGGTTATCCTAGTCCTATTGGTAGAGTCCCGACACATGCGATTTGAAGCGTTATATATATATATATATATATATATATAGAAGATTTGTCTCGATCGTGGCACTGCAAATCTAAGTAGGATTGTGTACGCAAGGTGTTTGGTCGAAGTGGAAGCTAATAAACCGCTAGCAAGGAAGGTGATTGTGGAATTGGAAAATGGGTCTACTATCTTGGTGGTGGTGAAATATGAGAGTGAACCCCCAAGATGTTCCTCCTGCGCTAGCTTCGGGCACATGGAGTCTCATTGCTTTATTAAGGACAGAAACAAGGAGCCCTCTTCAATCCAATCCACTGCTTCAGCTAATTCGAGCCACTCTTTTGCCCCAATTGCTGAAGTCCACCCTGGAGAATGCTCTGTCCCTTCCGCCAATGTCGATGGGACCATTGTAACTGAAGTGGTACAGGTTTCATGCTCCCCTGTGGATGGTCAGGACATTCAAGAACCTGTTGGAATTACCCAGCAGGATCAGATTTCTCTCCATGATAAGGAGGCTGCCAAATCTCCAGTTGAAACTCTTTCGGATTGTCCCAAGGTTCCCTGTTGTATCTTAGATAATGCCACATTATCAGGTTCTACCTCAGTTCCTTCGGGCAGTTTGCCTATGCCCCCTGTGCGTTATCCGGTGATTGGTGAGTCTGTTGACTCCAACTCCAGTAATTCCGGTCTTGATCCGGTTATTGTTCCTGTTCAAGCTTCTGCCTATGTGTCTCAACCCCCTCCTGTAGGAGTACCAAACTATCCTGAGCATCCATCTGACCAAGAGCTCCCTACTGTATGGACCGTTCCTGTTCCTGAATGGGGTGAGGAGCATGCGGTCCTCAAAGCTTCAGTATCGCATAAAACTAAATCTGCTGCTATTTCTCCAAAATCGACCAGGCGAAGCACTCGGATTGCAGGTAATTCCGGTGCTACCACCCCTCTCCATTCAGTCTAAATGTCTATCTACTTTTGGAATACTAGGGGCTTGAATAACCATATTCGTCGTGCTGATTTTAAGTCAAGATTGAGTAAAATTAGGCCTTCTATTGTGTGCTTGTTTGAAACTAAGGTGGAGAATAAAAATGCAAACAGAATCTCTAACTGCTTTGGTAGGGAATGGCTCAGTATTGACAACAGGAATTATTGTAAGGGTGGAAGGATTATAATTTTTTACTCGTCTCATTACTGGAGTTGTAAGTTGATTTCGGCCTCTGATCAACACATAACATGTGTGATTTCTAATTCTGGGGGTTTCTGTATGGCCCTATCTGCTGTTTATGGGTTTAATATTGCAAACTACAGATTACCTCTTTGGAAATCTCTTGTTGTGGATTCAAAATCTCTGCAGTCTTTGCCATGGTTAGTTGGAGGAGACTTCAACTGTGTGCGTAGTTCTACTGAAAAATTGGGGGGCCGTTTGGTGGATTCTTCGGCTATGTACGCTTTCAATAGCACTATTTGCAATTGTGGCCTTACTGAATTGAAAAGTACAGGAAGATTGTTTACCTGGAACAATAAACGTATTGGGGTTGCTCGTATCGCAGCCCGCCTTGATCGCACTCTAGGCAATTCTCTCTGGTTCCAGCTTCTTGCCGGTTCTTACTGTGCATATTCAGAGTCAGGTACTAGTGATCATAATCCAATGACTGTTTATCTTCATCCTACTGCTATGCAATTGGCGACTCCTTTCAAGTTTTTCAATTCTTGGACATCTTTGCCGGGGTTTCATGATGTAGTCAAGACTATCTGGAAAGCTAAGATGGTTGGTTCTCCTATGAAGAGACTGGTGGATAAACTGAAATTACTGAAGATAGATCTTAAAAAATGGTCGTTGGTTCAGAGGGAAAGCATCAATGTAAATATCTGCCGTAGGAGGCTTGAATCCCTTCATGCTGATCCGAGACTAAATACAGACTGTGACATTCAAATTTTAGAAAAGATGGCCTCTTGTAATCTTGCTAAGGCTCTGGATATGGAAGAAGCTGACTTGCGCCAGAAAAGTCGACAGAACTGGGTTTCTTTGGGAGACAGGAACTCGAAGTTCTTTTACACTGCTATGAAAGCTCGCCAGTGTTATAATAATCTCAGTCATATTATTGCTCCTAATGGGAATAGTCTTGCTACTACTACTACTCTAAAGGCTGAGGCACCTAAATTCTATGAGGCACTATATAATGGCAATGATTACATTTCGGACTTCCCAATTCTAATACCAAAACGTAAGCTATCACTAGAGGCCTCTATTTGGATGGATAGGCAAATTACTGCTGAAGAGATTAAAAGTGCGGTTTTTCAAATGGGGAAGGATAAGGCTCCGGGGCCTGATGGGTATAATGCCTTCTTTTATCAGAATTGTTGGGGTATTATTGGAGAGGATGTTTCTGCAGCTGTATCCTTTTTTTTTCCATACTGGACATATTCTCCGTCAAATCAATCATACTTTTCTTACCCTTATTCCGAAAAACTATAAAGCTACGGGATTGGGAGATTATAGGCCTATCTCTTGCTGTAATGTAATCTACAAAATTATTAGCAAGGTCCTATGCAACAGGCTCAAGATGGCTATTAGTGAATTAGTTTCCCCAAATCAGGCAGCTTTCTTAAAGGACAGGCTTCTAGCTGATTGTTCTCTAATTGCCCACGAGCAAATCCGAGATTTCAGCAATCAAATGGGTTCGAGAGCCTGCATCAAATTGGACATTCGTAAGGCATTTGATAGTGTTAATAGAAAATTTGTTTTCTACATTCTACATCAAATGGGATTCGGGCAATGCTTCATTAACTGGATTTCTAATTGTATTTCCACTCCTTCATTCTCGGTATTAATTGACGGATCCCCGGAAGGCTATTTCAGTTCTAATAGGGGATTGCGCCAGCGGGATCCCCTCTCTCCCTATCTTTTTGTGCTGGTGATGGAAGCCTTCTCTTTGATTATGGCAAAAGCAGAATCCCTTCAATCCATCCAACCTATGAAGCGTTCAGGTGCTATTTCACATCTGTTATTTGCTGATGACCTTTTGGTGTTTTGTCGAGCAAATAAAAAGTCTTTTATAGGACTTAGGGATCTTCTCCGCAGCTTCAATCATTATACTGGCCTTCAACTCAATCTTGATAAAAGTTCGGCTATGTTTAGCAAAGGAACTCGTTGCCCGAGGGAGCTGGCTCGAGTTCTTGGGATTAAAATGGTTTCATCTTTTATTACATATTTGGGACTTCCACTGACATCAAAGTACCCAAAAGCCAGAATGTTTAGTCGACTAATAGACATGTGTAAAAAAAGACTTCAGGGTTGGTCTTCCTCCCTGCTTTCTATTTCTAGCAGGATTGAATTAGTTCGCTCCGTGATCTATGGAATGGTGGGCTTCTGGATGCAAGCATAGTGTCTTCCATCAACCGTTATTCGTAGTATAAATTCGGCGTGTAGGAAATTTATCTGGGGGAAGTTACATCTTTGGGCTTGGAAGGATCTCTGTGTTCCTAAAAAGGAGGGCGGGGTTGGCTTGAGATCACTTCATGATTTAAACAAGGCCTCTGGAGTTCGCTTAATTTGGCGTTTCCTTGCTACAAATGGGTTATGGGCTAAGCAAATGCGGAAAATCCATGGGGATACCACAGGCTTTTATTCGGCCAAGTCTAGACCCAATCAATCCGGTTCGTGGAAATTTCTTTTGAAGTATAGGCAGTTCTCTCATAAGCTGATTAAACGTACAGTTAATGATGGTACCTCGACGTCATTTTGGTACGACAACTGGCTCCCAATTGGGCCACTCTATCTACTATATAGTCCCATTCCTGGAACTGAAAATGCACTGGTTTCGGATTTTTGGACTCAGGGGAATTGGTCTTTCAGGCCGGAAATTGCACACTTATTACCTATACTATCACCTGTGAAACTGAATACTCAACCTGACACTTGGAGTTGGCTGGCTGGGCCGAAATGTACCATGAGGGGCGCCTGGGAGGGGGTACGAATGCCTGGCACTCCTTTTTCCTATTATAAGTTGATTTGGTATTCCCAACATGTCCCAAAAATGGCTATTAACTTGCTATGGGCTTTTCGAAATAAGTTGCCTACCAAAGATCTGCTTCTTAGGTGGGGGATAATTGTTGATGGGAGTTGCGCCCTATGCAACTCTAATGCTGAGGAGAGTATCAAACATCTTTTTTTGACTGCAGCTATAGCAGATATATTCTTACGAGGGGACTTCTTAAATTGGGTTATTCAGGGGTTGTGCCTAATTCTCTTGAGGAGGTGGGGGATCTGATACTAGCCCGGTACAATAATTCGGATAGTGTGAGTATTCTTGCTAAGTCCATGCTTGCTACTATGGTTTGGCACATTTGGAGGCAGCGCAATTCGAGAATATTTGATGGAAAGGAAGTTGGGAAAGTTGAGCTTTTTGAAGATATTGCATCAGATGTGCGTACCATTCTTCGAAATGTTGATAGAGACTGTCCTGGAACGGATAATCCATTTTCTAACTGGGGGTTTCTTGACTGCGGATAATCTTTGGTTCTTTCATGTTTTGAGCTTTTTTGGGCTGGATACTATCCATTGTGAAGTAGGGAGTTGCGGGTGACGACGCTTGTGCCCTATCCCCTCTCTTCTTGTTTCCCCCTGGATGTAATCAGGCTTGTACATTTGTATATTGTTGTTATTAATAAAATTCACTTTACCTGTCAAAAAAAATATATATATATATAGAAGAATGAGGGGAGGCTCCGAATTTTCAGGGGGCGATTTAGGGTTTCGTGCGGCTGAGGCTCTTGAATCTGGCAATCGAGAGGTTCGGTGGATTCTTACAAGTGGATCTGGAGGTCATGCGGGTGCTGGGGGGTCCGTGTTGGATATTCAGAAGGCTACTCCGGCGGTGGAGCAATCAAAGTCTACGGAGGATCTTGTTGGTGTGGGGGATGGGCGCGTTTTGCTTTCCAAGCCCAACGTCGTGACATCAGGGGCTGGGGCTTCCTTGCCACTGCCTATTTCTGTTGAGTTGGGGAAAGGTCCATTGCCGGCGGCCGGGAGTTCCAAGCACCATCTGGGGGTCGATAGTTGGACTGAAGTGCGTAGAAGACGGCCTTTGCGTAAGAGGCAGGAGGAGCTTTTGCCCACGCGTGAGAAGTACAACGTTCGTGGTGGTCCTTCACGTCTGCGGCATGAGGCGAGCATCCCACGAGCGCTGAACAGAGACCCTGCCAATCAACCGTTTGTTAAATTGCCTCAAAGGCCTTCTGTCCCAATTAACATAAACCCAAGCAGAGAGAAAAAGTCCTGGCTCGATGTTTGTGCGGAGAGACGCTCATATGGGGAGAGCTTGTCCATGACCTTGGTCCCACCTACTACTATGGAAGATGGTACTGTTCGGGCGAGGGTCCCTGGCCCATTGGTTGAGAGGGGTGCCAAAAGATGGAAACATACACTTGTGGGCTACGTTTTGGGTGATGTCCCCTACTATGGACAGATGGTGTCATGGGTGGAGAGGCTCTGGAAATTGAGGAAGAGGGTGCAGGTGTACAGCAAAGAGAATGGTTTCTTCTACTTTAGATTTGAATCACCAGATGAGTGTGAGATGATATTGAAAGGTGGTCCATGGCTATTTGATGGTAGATTGGTTGTGCTGAAGAAATGGAGTTTAAATCTTCGACATGATCGGGATATACTCACATCTGTACCAGTCTGGGTTCAATTGCATGGCGTCCCTCTCTATATGTGGAATTTGGAAACCCTAAACATCATAGCTTCGGTGATTGGAACTCCTATGTGCCTTGATCGCCCTACTGCTTTTCTTCATAGGATCTCCTATGAGAGATGCCTAGTTGAGGTTGAAGCAAAGACGTCGTTGCGTAATTCAGTTGATGTTGAGTTGGATGGCAGTGAAATCATCACTATTGAGGTAAAATACGAAGGTGAGCCTCCGAGGTGTAGCCATTGTGTATGCTTTGGACACACGGATGTGCAATGTCCGGTTACGATTGAGCCCCCTTCAATCCAACCAAGTTTGACAGGGCATCTGGATTCGGAGAAACCTATTGAGGATACATTGCAGCTTAATTCCGAGGGGTTAGGAAATAATAATATCCTTTTACCAAACAATACTGTTCTTGATGGCACTTCTTCTGCATTGGGGGGGGGGGTTGTTGACGGGTCAAACCTCCAGGCGGCTGTGGGCCACGGAGTAGGTGAAGCTGGGTTGATTAATGAGGCCATAACGCAAGACAATGAGACTTCTGAGCCTGCATCGACTGCAAGGACTCAACCGGTCATCGCATCAGACAGGCCGAGTAAATTAAATGCTACTTCCGCTGATACCCCACCATTGACTACACCTGCTACCGCATCAGCTTCTTCTATAGCATCAGCTACCGCTATCGCATCGGATACTGCTAATGAATCCGTCCCTTCTCTTATTGCTGATCACTATGAGGCGGATATGGATTAACTGCCTGAAGTCCTAGCGGTTGATAACCCAGAATGGGTTGCTGAGGAGAAAGGTATTATGCAGCAGGCGGAGGAGTGCAGAAAAGGGAAAAAGAAGTCTGATACCCAGGGGGATTCTTATTCCAGACAGAGCTCTAGATTGCAAGGGAGCTCGGCCAAAAACCAAACTATCCATTAATGACTATTCTCATTTGGAATACTCGGGGATTGAATAATTCGGTTCGGCGTAGGGATTTACGTGATAGAGTAACCTCAATAAAGCCCTCCATTATCATCCTACTGGAGACGAAGTTAAAGACTTCAAGCTGCAATAAAAGACCGGTTTTACCTTCTACTTGGGTTTCTTTTAGTAATTTTGATCTAACCTCTGGTGGCCGAATCTTGTTGGGGGTCGATCCTACAGTTTGGTCAGCCACGCTAACTTCTGCTTCTGATCAACATTTAACCGTGTCTTGCACAAACACGGGTGGCTACTCATGTTCTATAACTGGGGTGTATGCTCGGAACACTATGAGGGAAAGGATGGTGTTGTGGGATCATATGAAAGCGGATGCTGCTATGTTGTCCAGTGGGTCGTGGATCGCAGGGGGAGATTTCAATAGTGTGATTAATGCTAAGGATAAGGTGGGGGGTCGGAAGCTGGATGACAAAATGCTCTCAGACTTCTCTGATTGTATTGGTGCATGCAGGCTCATGGAGCTTAAAAGTACAGGAAGCAAGATGAGTTGGTGCAATAATAGGGTCGGGAGTGGGCGGATTTCTACCCGCCTCGATCGGGTCTTCGTTAGCAGCAGTTGGCTGGACCAACTTCCTGGCTCTTTTTTGGAATACCTGGACCCGCACACAAGTGATCACTCCCCTATGGTTATTCGGCTCCATTCTCAGGTACCTTCGGAACCTAAACCCTTCAAGTTTTTTAATTACTGGTCCAAGTGCCCAGGGCTATGGGATATTATTGCGGAAAGCTGAGGGGGCTATGTACATGGCACTCCATTGTTCCGAGTGTGCCAAAAATTGAAGAGGTTGAAGCCAATAATTCGCAGATGGGCAACATCATATAATGCTTCCAAACTGGTCTCCTCTCTCCGCAACAACCTGGAATCAATTCGTAGGAATCCTATGCTCCAATCTGATCCTTCGCTCCAAGCTCTTGAGCAATCAGGATTAAAGGCCTTGGCTAATGCTATGAGCCTTGAGGAAGAAATGTATCGTCAGAAAAGCCGCCAAGATTGGTTGACCCTGGGGGATCGCAATACCAAGTTCTTTTATAATTCCATGAAATCGAGGCAAAATCACAACAATTTGAGTCATCTAGTGGATGAGCTTGGTGGGCAGAATAATTCTCAAGAAGATCTAAAAAAGGAGGCGATTGCTTACTATGTTGGATTATTTAATCAGAGTAATTATGGGAGCACATTTCAAACTATTATTCCTAAGCGCATTCTTACGGAGGAGGCTTCTTCCTAGCTGATTAGGAGAATATCTGATGAGGAGGTCAAGAGGGCGGTCTATCAGATTGGTCCTGATAAGGCTCCAGGGCCAGATGGATTCAATGGGCATTTCTTCCAACATTACTGGATTATTGTGGGTGAGGATATTACGACCGCAGTGAAGGACTTTTTCATATCTGGTGACCTTCTTCGGCAGGTAAATCACACTAATTTGACTCTCATTCCTAAGAATTCTAACTCTTCGGGTCTTGGGGATTATAGGCCTATTGCCTGTTGCAATTTCTTGTATAAGATCATTAGCAAAATTATTTGCAATAGGCTTAAGGAAGTCATTCATGAACTTATTTCTCCGAATCAAGCTGCATTTCTAAAAGGGAGGTTGTTATCGGATTGTTCTCTGATTGCCCATGAACAAATACGGGATTTTAGTAACCCTATGGGAAGGCGGGCTTGTTTAAAGCTAGATTTGAGGAAGGCGTTTGATAGTGTAAATCGGGAATTTGTATTGTACTTCTTGAAGCAGATGGGTTTCCCCCTTACATTTATTGCTGGGATCAGAGAGTGTATAACCACTCCTACCTTCGCTATTATGATAAATGGCTCGCCTGTGGGATATTTTGATGGCAACCGAGGCATAAGACAGGGTGATCCCCTCTCACCATATTTGTTTGTAATTGTTATGGAAGCCTTCTCCATTCTTGTGTCTAAGGCCTTGGGTAGGGGCTCTATTCAACCTATGAGGCGATCAGGATCCATTTCCCACCTCCTATTCGCTGATGATCTACTGGTATTCTGCAGAGCAAGTAAGAAATCATTCTCTGGCATCAAATCCCTACTGAAAGATTTTAATGACTACACAGGCCTTCATGTCAATTGGGACAAGAGTAGTGCCATATTCAGTAAAGGGGTTACTAATAAGCCTGAGCTGGCGGACTTTTTGGGCATCAAATTATCATCTACTATTACCACTTATCTGGGTCTGCCTTTATCATCGAAGTACCCTAAATCTCCTATGTACTCCAGAGTGGTGGATAAATGCAGGAAGAGAATGACGGGATGGTCGTCGTCATTGCTATCTATCTCTGGGAGGATTGAGCTAGTAAAGACAGTTATCTATGGAATGGTTGCCTTCCGGATGCATGCTTACCGTATGCCGCTCTCCATTCTCCGTACTATATCCTCCCTTTGCAGGCGATTCATCATGGGTCCTTCAAGGTCTTGGGCGTGGGAGGATATTTGTACTCCCAAATCAGAGGGAGGGGTCGGCCTCCGTTTATTAGAAGATCTTAATGTGGCTTCGGGCATCAGACTATCTTGGCGGTTTCTTACTTCTACTGGCCTATGGGCAAGATTAATGCGGGAGAAATATGGTGGGACGTGTGGGTTCTTTGCGGCTAGCAGCTTGGCAGTTCAATCAGGTACTTGGAAGCATATGTTGAAAAGTCGAAGAATCTCCCAAAAACTCATCAGGAGAGTTGTTAGAAATGGGCGCTCCACTCTCTTCTGGCAGGACAATTGGCTAAATTGTGGGCCACTTAAAGATATTGTTGATGTCCCGCATGGTGCCTCATTGAAGACTGTTAATGAATATTGGGAGAATGGGAGGTGGCGAGATGATGCTGAGCTCATCCTCATCAAGCCGTATCTTGCTCGGGTGTCTTTGACTATTGGATCCAATGGGTGGTCCTGGGTTGCTCCCGTGCGAACCTCGAGTGCACGTGGGGCAGCATCGGCTGGATGCACTAATATTCCGGTTCCTCAACACATTTCGGCAGCTGGGCATGTTATTTCCCCTACATGTGGGGTTTTTCGGTTTAAGGAGGCATGGGAGGGTGTTCGGGTACAGGGCACTGCCTTCAAGTTCAAGAATCTCGTCTGGTATCCAGGTCTTATTCCGAAATTTTCAATCACTCTTCTCAGGGCTTTCAGAGGTAAGCTACCAACTAGAGACTTGATCAGTAGATGGGGGATGAATACTCCATCGCAATGCGTATTATGTGATGGTAACAATGTGGAGGATATTAGCCACCTTTTCTTTGCTTGTGATTACTCAAACTACATAATGAAGAGAGCTATGCTAAAGCTAAATGTAAGAGATCAGCTTGCTTCAGATCTCCAAGAGGTGGGGGAGTACTATATTCAACATTTTGGGGGTAAAAAGACCTTAAGCAAGTTGGCTAAAATAATTCTCTCTGCGATGGTGTGGCACATTTGGAGGGAGAGGAATAGAAGAATATTTGAAAATATAAAGAAGATGAAAACAACCCTATTTGAGGAAATCTCAGCAGATGTAAGGGTTGCCATGCGAGATCAGGAATCGGAAACTACGGATGAGGTGGATGTGTTTGCAAATTGGGAGCTCAGAGATAAGGGCTAAATTCATTGTATATCTTTTTGGGATGGGGTAACAATATTAAAGAGTGACGGCGCTTGTGCCCTATCCTTTTTATATTGTCATCCCATGCCCATCTATGTATAGCTGTACATTTATTTGAATAAGATTGACTAACTTTCTATATATATATATATATATATATATATATATATATATATATATATATATATATATATATATATATATATATTATTCATGCATAAAGAATCAGACAGTGGAGGCAAAATACCGCATATTCGAAATTGAAGCATGATAGTCTAGGGATCAACCAAGGACAGGTATATAAATCAGAATCATAATGTAGAAGCACACCAAACAGCTAGTCACGACATACAACTCACACAAAAGCAAAGTGAACCCACGAAGCATGAAATGCAGTAGGACTCGGCTTTCCAGGGTTAGTGAAAGTGATTATCGTAGCTAAGCTGAGTGTGTGTAGGGTTCAGTGGCAGTTCATCATGTGGGGTCATCTCTAGAAGAGTGAGAATAAATAAGAAGGAAAGAAAAAGAAACACACGATAAAAACGTCTCAAAACGGTGAAAAAGACGCAACTGACGCACAAAGTGCGACTCCCCCAAGCTGAATCTTGTATTGCCCTCAATGCAATAATAGTAAATGTGGGAGGACAATGGAAATGAGAGGAAAGTACGCACCGACACAAAAATATGAAAAATATGAAAGACACACAAGACGAAAATAGAAAAATAAAGAAAATAGACACTCAGACCCAATATACCAAAAACACATACACACGAACACCTATAAACAAACACACTGACACGACAACAAGCACACAAAAAATTTGATTTCACCGATCATGAAAATGCTAGAAAAAATGTGTGATCATAGTGATGCAGAATAAATAGCAAGGGGAAAATAGAAAAAGGGTCAATCAAGGAGCAGGAGAGGCAGTCTCCTCATCTTCCTCGGAAGAGACGTGAGGGGCGTGGACGGGGAAGGTGACGAGTGTGTGGAGAAGTGGGGAAGGAGGAGGTGATGTAGGATGGATGGGCGATGTGGTGGTGTGAATGATGGGTGGTGTGTCGGTGGTGACGGGGATGGTAAAGAAGCGGCGATTGATGAGGTGGGGGTGGGTAATGATTTCGAGCGCACAACTAATTTCTTACGGTGCGAGTATGCGATGGTGATAGATGTGAAATGTGGTGGGGGTGTAGGATCGACGGTAGTGGTCATGGGTGGAGAAAAAGTGGAAGGAGGAGGAGATGATTGCCGAGGAGGGGATGGGGGGGTGATGATCGTCGAGGAGGCGAAGGAGGTGGTGATGGTGCTGGAGTAGGTGGGGGGACCGTAGATGTGTGTAAGAAGGCGGAGAATGGCGGCCATGTTTCGCTCGAGTGCAAGGAAACTTGGATGTGAAAGGAAGGAAGTGGATGGGTCTGATGAGGTGGAGGAGGATGCGCCAGCGCGTAGAGTTGCCAGCTCAGCCTCAAGATCGAGGCGAGCGAAGGTGGCCTGTCGAACAGCAGAGGCGGTGCCGGTGGTAGTGGTCATGTCGGCACCGGAGGCAAGGCCTAAGAGAGCCATAGTGAGTGCCTTAGAAGAAATAGGGACAGCAGCCGGGGTGGTAACACTAGGGCCAGCCTCGGGGTCCTCCCTGAATGCAGGGATATCCTGCTTGCCTAAGTGGGCAGCAGGGGATGGTGGTTGAGGTGCGTCAGGGAGTGGAAACTGAAGATGTAACCCCCCTACAAACTCTGGATCAGGAGGAAATGACCAAACTACCTCAAGATGAGTAGCCATGCGGCCAGGATTAGGCAGAGTGGTATATAGAGCAGGGGGTGGCCGTAGTAAAATTTAAACCGACCGTTGCCATGCGATCGGATCATGTGGGTGTCCCTCAGGACATCAAGATTTAGATATGTAGATCCTGGGGCACGCGGAAAATCGGGGGGGGGGGGGGGATAACGATGCCGAGCAGGGGTGTAAGGCAATGAGAGTAATGAGGCTGCCGCAGCAATATTTACCCTTGCCTGTATGGCTAATATCAATGAGCTTTTGAATTACAAAGCAGCGGCAGTAATGCGTACGCACGGGGCCTCGAAGGAAATCCCGTCAATGTCGGGAATGAATGGAAAAGTCCTCGCCCAAAGGATGAATAAGTCAGGGATAGTCACAGTACCGGACTCATCCCTAGGAAAGAAAGCGCTGATATGATGCGGTGGGCGAGACGGAATACTGGGTGGATGATGGAAGAGGCCTTGGCCTTGCCTCGAGGATATTGATCGTGAAGAGTGAGGCGTCCCGAAAAATAATCGACGTCGAAGTCGGCATGAAATTCATAGGGATGGATATGGCCTTCGAGAATTGGGAAACCGAAAATGTCATTGATGGTGTTCAAATGGATACAGAAATTTCGGTTTCGGAGGCGGAAATCGATAATTGACCCATCCTCAGATTTGAGAGTCGAGAGGAATTCGAGTGTGAGAGAGGGGTAAGACGGTGCATGGGAGTTTAAGAAACCTAGCCAACCTAAGTTTGCAAATAAGGACTCGACTCTGGAGAAAACTCCGAGATCGATAAGGGTTTGACTATGGGCAAACTTAGTGGCCAAGTGAGATCGTTGGTCGAGTCGAGTATAAAAATCTTTGTGTTCCAGACTCATGAAACGGATTCTCTGTGGCCCCATC
Organism: Scilla litardierei; assembly: GCA_030789695.1. Lineage (NCBI taxonomy): Eukaryota > Viridiplantae > Streptophyta > Magnoliopsida > Asparagales > Asparagaceae > Scilla > Scilla litardierei. Next base: position 102,101,992 of record CM061133.1, read on the forward strand.
AGTGGGTCCACAACGGGAATGATGGGTTGAGGTGGTGGTCGGGTAAGCGGAGGAGGAGGAGCACGTGCACGCTGTGAATGTGTGGATTTGTGTCTCTTGCGAGACGTCTCCTCTTCCTCCATGATGCGCTTACCCTTGTCTTTATCCTTAGCCATGATTGTGTGGCGATGTAATGTGATATTCAAGATTATATGAGTGCACACAATCAACGACAATGGAGCAAAATGCAAATACTTGGGCAAAGTAAAAATAGAGCTGAGGAGCGAGTGTACCTAGTAATGCAGCGAGTCCAAGCTCCCAAAAGATCCTACGTCGTACGGTGGAGGGATTTTGGGGAGCCGCCGCACGTCAATCCAACAAGAGATGAGATTTCGAAAATCTTAGGGCTAGGGCTAGGGTTTGGGCGGGTTTGGGGATTGAACGTGGTTGACAGAAGGTTCGGAAGGTCGGAGAGTGGTGGGGGAAGTGGGGAAAAGCAAATGGGAGTAGTGGGAGAGAGGAAGAGATCGTTTCATGGAAAAGGGGAGATGAACCGCTCGGAAGAGAGTGAGGGATCGGGTGAAATGAAATCGGGTGAAGGGGGGTTATTTATAGGGTTTGGCGAACCGATCGGTTGAGATTTCAACCGATCGGGTGGGTCATTTTCGAAAATTTCTTACGGATCAACAGCTACAGGTGAACCGATCGGGTGAGATTTCACCCGATCGGTTGACCGCTCCCCAAATTTCTCGAGAGCTCTGTACTCTCCACCCGCTCTGCCACCCGATTGCAGCTTCTATCAATCGGTCGGTTGATTTTCCACCAAAATTCTCGAGAGCTCTGTTGTCATCACCCAATATTCCAACTGATCATCTGCATGTGTCACCCGATCGGTTGGCTTATGTGCTGATACAGGGCCATCTTCAGACACGGCCCACCCGATCGGTTGATGCTTGAACAGATCGGGTGGGGGCAATTTCCTACACAGATACAAAAAGTTGTCTAAGTGCCCAAACAAAAAATCCCCATAGTGAAATTTATTCATAAAACTAGTAAACTAATCCTATAAATAACGACAAAAGTTCAGAACATGGGTTGCCTCCCATGAAGCACTGTTGTTTAAAGTCGTTTGCTCGACTCCCGATATATGATGTTCACAGGGGATTGTACAGGTGATGCACAACGATTGGCATCCTTTCAGCTTTTGGGGCAGGGGCTCTCGTTGTTGACAGAGGTGAAAGATGAATTGTCTCAACAACTCTCCTGCTGGTGATGTCTGGGGGATTTTCCCTCATGTTGGCGTCAACCGCCACTCTTCTAAGGATCCGGACTTCATCAGCTGTGAGCTCCAGAGGCCCTTTTCCTTTGCCCTTTGTCAGAGCAACCTTCTTAAATCCTGGGGGAGTCGTCCGGGAGACACACACTCCTTCAGCTACTTCTTCTCCTTACAACCCAATGTGCTCCTCAAGGCCCTCTAAGCTATCGGGGGTCCTTGAGAGAACTTCCCAAGATCCAGCCTCAACGATTCTTTCTTCCTTGACTTCCGGTAGATTGCATCTTTTTTCCTCCGACAGAGACTTCATTGACAAAGATAAGTCAACCTCGACTTTCTGATCTCCCACATTCAGGGACAGCTTCCCTTTCTTCACGTCAATGAGTACGCCCGCGGTTTCCATGAAGGGCCTTCCGAGGATAATCGGGGTGTGATTGTCCTCAGGCATGTCCATAACTACGAAATCAATTGGCAAATGCACACCGCTGATGTTGACGGGTAAGTCATCCACTACCCCCACCGGGTACTTTACCGATCTGTCTGCCAGCTGCAGAGTCATCCCGGTGGGCTCTAAGTCGCCCATATTAATCCTCTTGTATAATGATAGAGGCATCAGACTCACGCTCACACCCAAGTCGACAAGCGCTCGATTGATTTGCACATCCCCTATTGAGCACGGGATAGAAAAACTCCCGAGTTCCTTCAGTTTTGGGGGATTCGCTCGTTGAATTAGAGCGCTGCACTCTGCCGTGAGGATAAATTTTTCTTTCCTTGTCCCCTTTGTAACTAAGTCCTTCAGAAATTTTGCATATGAGGGGATGGTCTCTATCGCCTCCAGAAATGGGATTTGTAGACTCAAGTCCTTCACCATCTCGAAAAACTTGCCGTATTTCTCATCGATTCTTGCTTTGGCAAGCCTTTGTGGGAATGGAATTGTAGGCTTGAAGACCCTCAAGTTGGTCTCCTCATTCTTCTTCTTCTCTTTAGAAACTCCCTCCGGAGTTATGGGGTTCGACGCCAAAGCTCCATCGTCATTTGCCTTCAGATTCGGTCTCTCATCGACCAATGGTGCTTCGGTTTCTTTCACGGCCTCTCGCACCGGAATCTGTATACCACTTCTCAAGACTATTGCGGACACATTTTCTTGACCATGCGTCAAGGGTAATGTCTGGTTGGGCCCCCTTGGGTTCACCCCTGGTTGGCCTGGTAGTTGCCCTTGTGCTTTCTAAAGATTGGCCACTTGAAACCCCAGCTGGGTCACCTGATTAGCCAAAGTCTTCTGCCCAATCTGCAGCTGTAAGTTGATCTTCTCTTGATTTGATATATATTGAGTCAAGAGATTCTCGACAGGAGAGACTACCCGTTGTTGATTATATTGTTGATGCTGTGGCAGGGGCTGCTGATTCCTAGGAGGGTACTACTGATATATCTGCTGCTGAGGTTGTTGGGGCTACTGGTTTAACTGCTGCTGCTACCGGTATAACTGCTGCTGCTGTCGAGGTTGTTGTTATAACTGCTGCTAAGGTTGTTGGGGCTGCTGATACGGTGCCCTGTAGCTAAAGTTGGGATGGTTCCGGTTGTTCGGAGAGTATGCCGGAGTCGAGCTTGTCCTCTGCAGATAAGGTGCATTACCCGTAGGGTTGTAGAAAAGAGTAATTGCTTGATCCATCGGTGCCGAGATATCTCCTCCATCAAAGTCTTCCAAGACTTCAGCTTCTACCGCTACCACTTGCTGAGTGTTGGCACCACCGGCCCCTACCATGAAAGCTAAGATTTGGGTGGAGAGCAAATCAAATTTGCTAGACAGTTTATCTACTTCCTCCACCTGGTGCATTCCTCCAGATCTTGGCATGGCGCGTTCATCGCTCCACCTTTCATTGTTCGATGCCATATTTTCCAGAATATTTTTCGGCATCTTCTTTATTCCTTGACATGAAGGACCCTCCAGCCGCTGCATCCATCGAGGACTTTAGGTCGTCCCTCAGACCATTGTAGAATAAGTTGATAATTTTCCATCTGGGGAGCTCATGGTGAGGACATTTTCTTTGCATCTCTTTAAACCTCATCCATGTCTCATGCAAGGATTTGTGGCTGGCTTGGAAGAAGGAGGAGATCTCGCTCCTCAGCTTCATTGTCTTCCCCGGGGGAAAGAACTTGTTCAGGAACGCATTAGATACCTTCTTCCAAGTTGTAAAAGTATTGGGGTCCTTCCCTTCAGCCATTACTTTACCTTGTCCCGTAGAGAGAAGCAGAACAATCTCAACCGAATGGCTTCAGTCGACACGCCATTGATCCTAAAGGTGTCGCACTTCTCCAGAAATGAGTCCAGGTGCTCGATTGGTGTCACGCCCCGCTTCCCAAAACATCGGAGGCGAAGCGTGACTAAGGCCCGCTTAGGCCAGAGCTAAGGAGCCATGACCCAATAAGCGTCTGTGTGGTACCAAGACGAAGGTACATGTCCCTGCATAGTAGTACAGAACAATAAAAGTACGAAAGGGAAAAAACATCACATTTTATTATTCCAACATATCAAAAGTACAAAGTCTCAATGCCCGAAGGGCTACAACTGCAGAAAGAAACTAAGGGTGCAAGCACCCGACCTAAACAAGGAAACAAAAGGTGCTACGCACCCAAATACAAGAAATGGATATATCTGGAAACTTCAACGAGAAGTCTCTAGCTCTGGTCCTCCTCAGGGTCGTACTCAGGATCAACACTCTCGGGCTCCACGTCAACTGGCAAGTCCGCCTCGTCAAGGTACTCTGGCTCAACACCTGACGTACATCACCAAAAGAAGGAACTGTATGTCAGGTAAGGTCTACAAAAAGGGTTAGACCAAACTACAAGTGTACCAACTAATTAACAACGTTTTACTGGTTGATTAACATGCTGAGGTCATAACAGACGAACAAACGGAAGTACACGCAACAGGAAAGTAAAACACAACAAGTAGTAGTCGTGGCGAGTACTACCGACTACGGGACTAGCCTACAGATGTCAAGACAAGACGAAACACGGAGAGCCAGACAGGACAAGACAAGACATGAAAAGGGTTCACGCCATTACGGTTCGAGGGGGATCAGACCCTCTTGTCGCGTGCACGCTCAACCATACCCCAAAACCCCAAGAATCGTGACAGGACAAGGGATCACTTGCTCTAGCTTGACAATTGCCATATTGCTCTCTGAGCTGTGTATCAGTACAAGGGATCACTTGCTCTAGCTTGACAGGTGCCCTATTGCCCATCGGGCTGTGAATCGGTACAAGGGATCACTCGCTCTGGCTTGGCGAGTGCCCTATTGCCCAGCGGGCTGTGCAAGACGGGTACGGGAACCGACAAAATGGAAAAGGACATGACACGACAAAACAGGAGAGGTTGTACTAGGGTGTCCACAACTCACGCACACGCATGTCAATCCTATGAAGTCAAAATTGTTGTTGTTGGACTCAGACTTCGTTGTCAAGTCCGAGCCATCAAGTGCGTCACGGACTCTATCATTTCACGTCTGGTTCTCATTGTTCCAAAGTATCAGTTCTAACAAGACTAAGGCATAAACATGGCCAAGAACGCAAGTGGTACACTTGCCTGCGGTGGCGAGTGCGTCGTCTTCCTGGAGCGCCTCGTCCAAACGTCCAAACGACGGAGGAACGTCTGAAATATCGTGACACGGCGACTGTGTCAGTTCATGATATTCAATAATTCCTATTAAGGTTTGTGTCTAGGTTATCGGGACTAACCTAATCGCCAAAAATCACATTTTTTAATGTATTAGCGTAATCGACGATCTACCCTATGTGCACATGCGAGAAGTCCATTCGTCGATTTATCTACTGTTGCACAACGTTTTAAAGAGGAGCGGAAAGTAAATTTAATTTGATTATGTTTCTGATTTTAATTAGGGTTTGGTTATCTATTGTGTGGGTTTCTACGAATTTAGGGAACCAACCTGATTTGGCGATTGCACGAAGATCCGGTGTCGGATCTGAATGGTGGAAGCTTGGCGTCGTCCGGAAATTCCTAGGCCGCGGGTAGCGCAGCGAGGAATGCTGATTGTTGATGATGACGTTGGCCTTCGAAGGTGGTGACGAAGATCTCGGCGTATTCCTCGGGGTTGATGATGTCAGATCTGGGATTTGAACGCCACGCGAGGAGGAAAGGCTAAAAGGGGGTGGATCCTGAAAGGAGAAAAGAACAGCGGCCAGAGCTTGGCCGTGGGTTCAGATCTGGGATTTGAGGGTGGTCGGCTGAAAAATGGAAAGGAGGATGGAGGGGAGAAAGAACAAAAGAGAAGAAGAGAGATGGACCTTGGAGAAGATGTAGACGCAAAGGAGGAGGAAGGAGAGGCAAGGAAAGAGAAGGTCGTGGGTTGGGGAAACAAACAACTCAAAACAATGAGGACGAATGAAGAGAAGCCGCGTGTTTAAATTAGAAAACGAGACGGCGGCTAGGTCAAAACTAGGGTTTCGGCGGTCAGTTAGTCGGTCTGAGAAGGGTGGTTGACCGACTAGTTTGAGAACTAGTCGGTCGATCATATAACTGTGACCGACTAAAAGCAAATAATGAACAGTGTTGGTACAGGGTTGATAGATTTAGTCGGTCTGTGAAGGCTCGTCGACCGACTAGTTTGCAACCTAGTCGGTCGGCCAGTGTTCATTGACCGACTAATGGGTGGAAGTGATTGACAAGAAGTTTGGAAAATTAGTCGGTCTGAGAAGGAAGCCTAACCGACTAGTTCGTCAACTAGTCGGTCGGTATTCGTTCTTTGACCGACTAATGGTAAACAGTAACTCGACAGTATGAAATGATCTCTGTACAAGTCGGTCTAAGAAGAAGTGTTGACCGACTAGTTTCGCAACTAGTCGGTCGGTGGATGAACTTAGACCGACTACGTGTAAACAGTAACTTAGTTGAAAAATCAAGGAAAACTAGTCGGTTCCTGAAGGGTCTCTGACCGACTAGATTGGCATCTAGTCGGTCGGCTCTTCTTCTTGAACCGACTAAAATGTACACTAAGTCTCCAAATGAAGTGCGGAACTTCGGGATGGTTTCTAGGGCTTCTAAGATAAGTCTGGCTCTAAGATAAGAGCGTCATGAAGCACGCTCAGCTCCAGATTGGGGAAAAAGATACGGAAAAGAAAAAGAGAGAAGACTACCAATTATATATATGCAAATAAATATCATCATACAAAAACCAGCCGTTACATCCTACCCACCTTAAGAAAATTCCGCCCCCGGAATTTCTATCAGAATAGGTGAGGGTAACGCTCTCTCATCTCATCCTCTCTTTCCCAAGTGGACTCTCCAGGTGATCCGTGATGCCACATCACTCTCACCAGGTCGACTACTTTATTCCTCAACTGCTTCTGTCGACGGTCCAAAATCTGCATGGGCTGCTAGTCATAGGTCAGATCTGGACGGACCGTGATCTCTAGAAATCCACCGTGTGCGACGGATCACTGACGTACCGACGTAACTGAGATACGTGGAAGACGTCGTGAACTCCCACCAAAGATGGTGGTAGGGCAAGGCGGTAGGCCACTGCTCCCACACGCTCCAGCACATCGAAAGGTCCAATGTACCACGGACTCAGCTTCCCCTTCTTCCCGAATCGGATAACTCCACGGTTCGGAGAAATCTTCAGGAAGATGTGGTCTCCAGGCTGAAACTCCAAAGGTCTCCTCTTGGCATCTGCCCAATGCTTGAAACGATCCTGTGCCACCCTGAGCTTCTCCCTGATGTCTCTCACGACATCCACAGCTTATACTATCATTTCCGGACCCAACAGCTCCCGATCTCCAACGTCATCCCAGCTCAGTGGCGATCGACATTTACTCCCATATAAGGCAGCAAACGGCGCCATGCCAATGCTCGCCTGGTAGCTGTTGTTATAAGAAAACTCCACCAAATGGAGATGGTCCTCCCAAGATCCCACCAAATCGAGCGTACAAGCTTGCAGCATATCCTCTAGTATCTGAATAGTCCTCTCGGACTGGCCATCGGTCTGCGGATGGTACGCCGTGCTGAAACTCAGACTCGTACCCAAATTCTCCTGCAGACTTCTCCAGAACTGAGATGTGAACCTCGAGTCTCTGTCAGACATGATGCTCACGGGGACTCCGTGTAAGCGTACAATCTCCTGCACATACACGGTCTACGTCACAACTAACTCAAAGAGGAAGAATTAAAGAGAAGTATAAAAGAAATTTTACCTCTAGATATTTCCTCGCCAAAGCTTCCGTAGACTGGCCCACTCAGAAGGGAATGAAATGCGCAGACTTAGTCAACCGATCAATGATCACCCAGACTGCGTCGTTCTGTTTCGGGGTCCGAGGTAAACCAGTCACGAAATCCATCGTAATATGCTGCCACTTCCACTCCAGAATAGGAAGCGGTTGTAGCAATCTAGCCGAACGATGGTGCTCAGCCTTCACTTGTTGGCATATCAAACACTTGTCAACGCTCCGTGCCACACTCCTCTTCATGCCAATCCACCAGTAATTCAGACGGATGTCCTTATACATCTTGGTGCCACCAGGATGTATAGAATACGGCGAGCTATGAGCCTCACTCAATAGCTCTTCCCGAACATCTCCTGCAGGTACGCAGAGTCTGCTGCCGTACCGCAGCGAACCATCCTCATGAATCACGAATTCTGCTCGCAGCCCAGCTACAACCTGCCTCCTGATTCTCTGTAGCTTCGGATCTCCTGCCTGTGCTGCCTTGATCCGATCCACGATCGTGGACTGAATCTGCAAATTCATTCAAAAATGAACCACACCAGGCAGGACAACCTCCAAATCCATCTCCTTCAGATCCTGCTGAATCCTCCAGTCAGCAGTATGCATCATAGCAGCAGGAAGTCTACTCAAGGCATCGGGCACCACGTTCACTTTCCCCGGGTGATACTGCAAATCTTTCTCATAGTCAGCCATGAGCTCCAACCATCATCGCTGACGCATGTTGAGATCCTTCTATGTGAATATGTACTTCAAACTTTTGTGATCGGTGAAAATCTTCACGCTCTCACTCAGTAAGAAGTGCCTCCAGCTCTTCAATGCAAAGATCACCGCTGCCAACTCCAGATCGTGCGTCGGGTAATTCTTCTTATGAGTCCTCAACTGGCGAGAAGCATACGTGACCACGTGGCCATGCTGATACAAGACGCATCCTAGGCCCTTCCCTAATGCATCACTATATACTTCAAAGCCTCCGCTCCGATCCGGTACTGCCAAAACTGGTGCCGTGGTCAACCTCGCCTTCAGGATACTGAAAGCCTCCTCACAAGCATCAGACCACAGGAACTCCAAATCTTTCCTAGTCAGCTTCGTCATCGGCTCTGCAATCTTCGAGAAATCCTTGATGAACCGCCGATAATAGCCTGCTAAACCAAGGAAGCTCCTGATGTCGGACACTGACTGCGGAGTCGGCCAATCTCGAACTGATCTGACCTTCTCCGGATCTACCGATATGCCATCACCAGACACCACGTGTCCCAGGAATGCGACCCTGTCCAGCCAGAACTCGCACTTGCTATACTTGGCATACAGCTTGTGCCGCCTCATCGTCTCTACTACAGTCCTCAGATGACAGCTGTGCTCCTCCTCAGACTTCGAGTACATAAGAATGTCGTCGATGAAAATCACAACAAACTTATCCAAGAAGTCGTAGAAAATTAAGTTCATCAGGTTCATGAACACAGCTGGAGCATTGGTCACGCCGAAAGGCATAACCACGAACTCATAGTGCCCGTACTTCGTCCGAAAAGCTGTCTTCGGAATATCGTCCTTCTTTACCTTCAACTGATGGTATCCGCTCCTCAAATCCAACTTTGAGAAAACTCTCGAACCTCCCAGCTGATCAAAAATATCGTTGATGCGCGTCAGTAGATACTTATTCTTTACGGTGACAGCATTCAATCCTCGATAGTCCATGCACATCCTGCAGGACCCATCCTTCTTCTTCACAAGCAACACTGGTGCACCCCACGGTGACACACTAGGGTGGATGAAACCCTTCTGCAAAAGCTCATCTAGTTGCTTCCACAGCTCCTCTAGGTCCACTAGAGCCATCCTATACGGCGCCTTTGATACCGGTTGCGCTCTCGACATCAGATCGATGCCGAACTCCAAAGCCCTGTCGGGTGGCAGACCCAAGATATCTTCTGAAAAAACTTCATCGAAGTCTCTGCCAACCGCTGGTCGGTCTATCTCCCTCTGTAACGCTGCTAGCACCGGCACCTCCGGTTTGGCCCGAAATCTGATGGGCCCAAGCGACTCATCCCTGCTGCGGAACTCGAACTCCGGATGGCCTGGAATCCGGAATACCACTCTCTTGCTGCGACAGTCGATCGAATCGTGGAAATCTCCCTGCCAATCGATGTCAAGGACGACATCGAAATGCGGTAGATTGTGGACGATGAAATCTGCATATAACTCGTGTCCACTGACCACTAGAGGAATCGACCGACATCCTATGCTCACAGTCACCACTCCGTTCCCTGTGGTGATGTCCCAACACTTAGGAAGTGTGTGGGTAGGAATGGAGTGCTTTGTTATAAACCTCCGGGATATGATACACATAGATGCACCAGAGTCAAACAATGACAAAGCAGGGTGAGAGAACACTAGAATGGTGCCTAGGAAACAAAGGGTCTAAGGTCAAGACACTACTCTAACAATCAAACAAACAAGCAACACCAACAAAACTAGCAATAAAATCTAGCTATGAAATGAAAAGACTAGGTCAAGGGGTTACCTGCAATGACTCCATCCAGCTCCTCAGTCTTAACAGCTGTCATGGTATAGGCCGGCCTCTGAGGCTGCACTGCTCGCTGGTACATCTTCCTCTGTGGCACTAAGGGTGGTCCACGAACAGCAGGTCCTCTCTAGACTGGGGCAGGTGCCCACATCTGCAACGGGGCTGGCGTTCCAACAACAGCATTGCGGGCTCTCGGACAATCCTTCGCAGCATGCGAAGCATCTCCACAAAGTAGACACAGACCCAGCTTCCTCCTACAGTTGGTCTGAACATGTCTGGGCTTGTCGCAGAAATGGCACGGACCCTTGCTCTGATGCTGCACTGGTGCTCTAGGCCTCTTGAATGGCACAGTCTGAACTGGCCTCATCGTCGGCCTGGCAGGTGGCCGGTACTGCTCCATAGGGCGCTTCCCTCTGTCCGCTGGGGTGTCAGGTAGGTGCAAAATCGTCTCATGATTCTTCGCAGCATCTAACACTTCCCTCATAGTCGAGAAACTAGCAGAGGACATGGAAGCCTAGACCTTCGGGAGAAGTCCCTGACAGAATCGCTCAGCTCGGTTCTCCTCCTTCTTCACCATATGCGGGGCAAAACGGCTCAGCATCTCGAATTCAGCCTCATACTCGTCGATAGTCATGTCTCCCTGCTTCAGATCCACAAACTTGCCCATCAGCTCCCTCCTAGCTGCCTTGGTGAAGCACTTCTCCTTGAACATGTGGCGAAAAGTCTTCCACTCCACTGGCTTCTACAGGTGCCTCTCCTCAATACGCCACCAGTTTCGGGCAATCTCAGTCAGCTGCATCTTCGCGATCTCCACCCGAGTATCATCTGGAATCTTAGCAGCTACTAACTTCTCCTCAGTGCTCTGGATCCACTCATCGGTACCCAGAGGTCCCTCCTTCCCAGAGAAGGTCTTCGGCTGAAGCTCGTTGAACAGCTTCACTCCTGGAGCAGCTCACGGAGCAGGCGGAGGTGGAGGTGGTGCAACAGGTGGGGCCTGGGCAGCTCGGTGAGACTGCTGCACTAGCTGATGCTGCACCTCAAGCATCTCTCGCATCACGCCCAGAAACTGACGGAACTCCCCGCTCTGGTCTTCCTGAATTCCATCCCCAGCGCTCCCCGATCGGGTAGTACGTCGTCCTGCCATCCTATTGACAGAAAGACATAGATTAGACTAGTACAATGTTTGAATATCCAAAATGAATGTCCTTACTCTTACTGTTCCGTACTTGCAGAAGGATTAGGACTTGGACCTGCATGGGCCACCACTAAAACCTGTCACGCCCCGCTTCCCAAAACAGCGGAGGCGAAGCGTGACTAAGGCCCACTTAGGCCAGAGCTAAGGAGCCCTGACCCAATAAGCGTCTGTGTGGTACCAAGACGAAGGTACAGGTCCCTGCATAGTAGTACAGAACAATAAAAGTACGAAAGGAAAAAAACATCACATTTTATTATTCCAACATATCAAAAGTACAAAGTCTCAACGCCCGAGGGCTACAACTGCAGAAAGAAACTAATGGTGCAAGCACCCGACCTAAACAAGGAAACAAAAGGTGCTACGCACCCAACTACAAGAAATGGATATCTTTGGAAACTGCAACGAGAAGTCTCTAGCTCTGGTCCTCCTCAGGGTCGTACTCAGGATCAACACTCTCGGGCTCCACGTCAAATGGCAAGTCCGCCTCGTCAAGGTACTCTGGCTCAACACCTGACGTACAACACCAAAAGAAGGAATTGTACGTCAGGTAAGGTCTACAAAAAGGGTTAGACCAAACTACAAGTGTACCAACTAATTAACAACGTTGTACTGGTTGATTAACATGCTGAGGTCATAACAGACGGACAAACGGAAGTACACGCAACAGGAAAGTAAAACACAACAAGTAGTAGTCGTGGCGAGTGCTACCGACTACGGGACTAGCCAACATGTGTCAAGACAAGACATAACACGGAGAGCCAGACAGGACAAGACAAGACACGAAAAGGGTTCACGCCTTTACGGTTCGAGGGGGGTCAGACCATCTTGCCGCGTGCACGCTCAACCCTACCCCAAAACCCCAAGAATCGTGACAGGACAAGGGATCACTTGCTCTAGCTTGACAAGTGCCATATTGCTCTCTGAGCTGTGTATCAGTATAAGGGATCACCTGCTCTAGCTTGACAGGTGCCCTATTGCCCATCGGGCTGTGAATCGGTACAAGGGATCACTCGCTCTGGCTTGGCGAGTGCCCTATTACCCAGCGGGCTGTGCAAGACGGGTACGGGAACCGACAAAACGGAAAAGGACATGACACGACAAAACGGGAGAGGTTGTACTAGGGTGTCCACAACTCACGCACACGCATGTCAATCCTATGAAGTCAAAATTGTTGTTGTTGGACTCAGACTTCGTTGTCAAGTCCGAGCCATCAAGTGCGTCCCGGACGCTATCATTTCACGTCCGGTTCTCATTGTTCCAAAGTATCAGTTCTAACAAGACTAAGGCCTAAACATGGCCAAGAACGCAACTGGTACACTTGCCTGCGGTGGCGAGTGCATCGTCTTCCTGGAGCGCCTTGTCCAAACGTCCAAACGGCGGAGGAACGTCTGCAATATCGTGACACGGCGACGGTGTCAGCTCACGATATTCAATAATTCCTATTAAGGTTTGTGTCTAGGTTATCGGGACTAACCTAATCGCCAAAAATCACACTTTTTTAATGTATTAGCCTAATCGACGATCTACCCTATGTGCACATGCGAGAAGTCCATTCGTCGATTTATCTACGGTTGCACAACGTTTTAAAGAGGAGCGAAAAGTAAATTTAATTTGATTATGTTGCTGATTTTAATTAGGGTTTGGTTATCTATTGTGTGGGCTTCTACGAATTTAGGGAACCAACCTGATTTGGCGATTGCACGAAGATCCGACGTCGGATCTGAATGGTGGAAGCTTGGCGTCGTCCGGAAATTCCTAGGCCGCGAGTAGCGCAGCGAGGAATGTTGATTATTGATGATGACGTTGGCCTCCGAAGGTGGTGATGAAGATCTCGGCGTATTCCTCGGGGTCGATGATGTCAGATCTGCGATTTGAACGCCACGCGAGGAGGAAAGGCTAAAAGGGGGTGGATCTCGAAAGGAGAAAAGAACAGCGGCCGGAGCTTGGCCGTGGGTTCAGATCTGGGATTTGAGGGTGGTCGGCTGAAAAATGGAAAGGAGGATGGAGGGGAGAAAGAACAAAAGAGAAGAAGAGAGATGGACCTTGGAGAAGATGGAGACGCAAAGGAGGAGGAAGGAGAGGCAAGGAAAGAGAAGGTGGTGGGTTGGGGGAACAAACAACTCAAAACAATGAGGAGGAATGAAGAGCAGCCGCGCGTTTAAATAAGAAAACGAAACGGCGGCTAGGTCAAAACTAGGGTTTCGGGGGTCAGTTAGTCGGTCTGAGAAGGGTGGTTGACCGACTAGTTTGAGAACTAGTCGGTCGGTCATATAACTGTGATCGACTAAAAGCAAACAGTGAACAGTGTTGGTACAGGGTTGATAGATTTAGTCGGTCTGTGAAGGCTCGTCGACTGACTAGTTTGCAACCTAGTCGGTCGGCCAGTGTTCATTGACCGACTAATGGGTGGAAGTGATTGACAAGAAGTTTGGAAAATTAGTCGGTCTGAGAAGGAAGCCTAACCGACTAGTTCGTCAACTAGTTGGTCGGTATTCGTTCTTTGACCGACTAATGGTAAACAGTAACTCGACAGTATGAAATGATCTCTGTTCAAGTCGGTCTAAGAAGAAGTGTTGACCGACTAGTTTCACAACTAGTCGGTCGGTGGATGAACTTAGACTAACTAAGTGTAAACAGTAACTTAGTGGAAAAATCAAGAAAAACTAGTCGGTTCCTGAAGGGTCTCTGACCGACTAGATTGGCATCTAGTCGGTCGGCTCTTCTTCTTGAACTGACTAAAATGTACACTAAGTCTCCAAATGAAGTGCGGAACTTCGGGATGGTTTCTAGGGCTTCTAAGATAAGTCTGGCTCTAAGATAAGAGCGTCATGAAGCACGCTCAGCTCCAGATAGGGGAAAAGGATACGGAAAAGAAAAAGAGAGAAGACTACCAATTATATATATACAAATAAATATCATCATACAAAAACCAGCCGTTACATCCTACCCACCTTAAGAAAATTCCGCCCCCGAAATTTCTATCAGATTAGGTGAGGGTAACGCTCTCTTATCTCATCCTCTCTTTCCCAAGTGGACTCTCCAGGTGATCCGTCATGCCACATCACTCTCACCAGGTCGACTACTTTATTCCTCAACTGCTTCTGTCGAAGGTCCAAAATCTGCACGGGCTGCTGGTCATAGGTCAGATCTGGACGGACCGTGATCTCTGAGAAATCCACCGTGTGCGACGGATCACTGACGTACCGACGTAACTGAGATACGTGGAAGACGTCGTGAACTCCCACCAAAGATGGTGGCAGGGCAAGGCGGTAGGCCACTGCTCCCACACGCTCCAGCACATCGAAAGGTCCAATGTACCTCGGACTCAGCTTCCCCTTCTTCACGAATTGGATAACTCCGCGGTTCGGAGAAATCTTCAGGAAGACGTGGTCTCCAGGCTGAAACTCCAAAGGTCTCCTCTTGGCATCCGCCCAATGCTTTAAACGATCCTGTGCCACCCTGAGCTTCTCCCTGATGTCTCTCACGACATCCACAGCTTATACTATCATTTCCAGACCCAACAGCTCCCGATCTCCAACGTCATCCCAGCTCAGTGGCGATCGACATTTACTCCCATATAAGGCAGCAAACGGCGCCATGCCAATGCTCGCCTGGTAGTTGTTGTTATAAGAAAAATCCACCAAATGGAGATGGTCCTCCCAAGATCCCTCCAAATCGAGCGTACAAGCTTGCAGCATATCCTCTAGTATCTGAATAGTCCTCTCGGACTGGCCATCGGTCTGCGGATGGTACGCCGTGCTGAAACTCAGACTCGTACCCAAATTCTCCTGCAGACTTCTCCAGAACTGAGATGTGAACCTCGAGTCTCTGTCAGGCACGATGCTCACGGGGACTCCGTGTAAGCATACAATCTCCTGCACGTACATGTCTACGTCACAACTAACTCAAAGAGGAAGAATTAAAGAGAAGTATAAAAGAAATTTTACCTCTAGATATTTCCTCGCCAAAGCTTCCGTAGACTGGCCCACTCGAAAGGGAATGAAATGCGCAGACTTAGTCAACCGATCAACGATCACCCAGACTGCGTCGTTCTGTTTCGGGGTCCGAGGTAAACCAGTCATGAAATCCATCGTAATATGCTGCCACTTCCACTCCGGAATAGGAAGCGGTTGTAGCAATCCAGCCGAACGATGGTGCTCAGCCTTCACTTGTTGGCATATCAAACACTTGTCAACGCTCCGTGCCACACTCCTCTTCATGCCAATCCACCAGTAATTCAGACGGAGGTCCTTATACATCTTGGTGCCACCAGGATGTATAGAATACGGCGAGCTATGAGCCTCACTCAATAACTCTTCTCGAACATCTCCTGCAGGTACGCAGAGTCTGCTGCCGTACCGCAGCGAACCATCCTCATGAATCACGAATTCTGCTCGCAGCCCAGCTACAACATGCCTCCTGATTCTCTGTAGCTTCTGATCTCTTGCCTGGGCTGCCTTGATCCGATCCACGATCGTGGATTGAATCTGCCAATTCATTCAAAAATGAACCACACCAGGCAGGACAACCTCCAAATCCATTTCCTTCAGCTCCTGCTGAATCCTCCAGTCAACAGTATGCATCATAGCAGCGGGAAGTCTATTCAAAGCATCGGGCACCACGTTCACTTTCCTCGGGTGATACTGCAAATCTATCTCATAGTCAGCCATTAGCTCCAACCATCGTCGCTGATGCATGTTGAGCTCCTTCTGCGTGAATATGTACTTCAAACTTTAGTGATCGGTGAAAATCCTCACGCTCTCACTCAGTAAGAAGTGCCTCCAGATCTTCAATGCAAAGATCACCGCTACCAACTCCAGATCGTGCGTTGGGTAATTCTTCTCGTGAGTCCTCAACTGGAGAGAAGCATACGCGACCACGTGGCCAAGCTGACGCAAGACGCATCCTAGGCCCTTCCCTGATGCATCACAATACACTTCAAAGCCTCCGATCCGATCCGGTACTGTCAAAACTGGTGCCGTGGTCAACCTCGCCTACAGGATACTGAAAGCCTCCTCATAAGCATCAGACCACAGGAACTCCACGTCTTTCCTAGTCAGCTTCGTCATTGGCTCTGCAATCTTCGAGAAATCCTTGATGAACCGCCGATAATAGCCTGCTAAACCAAGGAAGCTCCTGATGTCAGACGCTGACTGCGGAGTCGGCAAATCTCGAACTGATCTGACCTTCTCCGGATCTACCGATATGCCATCACCGGACACCACGTGTCCAACGAATGCGACCCTGTCCAACCAGAACTCGCACTTGCTATACTTGGCATACAGTTTGTGCCGCCTCAGCGTCTCTAGTACAGTCCTCAGATGACAGCTGTGCTCCTCCTCAGACTTCGAGTAAATAAGAATGTCGTCGATGAAAATCACAACAAACTTATCCAAGAATTCGTAGAAAATTAAGTTCATCAGGTTTATGAACACAGATGGAGCATTGGTCACGCCGAAAGGCATAACCACGAACTCATAGTGCCCGTACTTCGTCCGGAAAGCTGTCTTCGGAATATCGTCCTCTTTACCTTCAACTGATGGTATCCGCTCCTCAAATCCAACTTCGAGAAAACTCTAGAACCTCCCAGCTGATCAAAATATCGTCGATGCGCGTCAGCGGATACTTATTCTTTACGGTGACAGCATTCAAACCTCGATAGTCCATGCACATCCTGCGGGACCCATCCTTCTTCTTCACAAGCAACACTGGTGCACCCCACGGTGACACACTAGGGTGGATGAAACCCTTCTGCAACAGCTCATCTAGTTGCTTCCGCAGCTCCTCTAGCTCTGTGGGAGCCATCCTATACGGCGTCTTTGATACCGGTTGCGCTCCCGGCATCAGATCGATGCCGAACTCCAAAGCCCTGTCGGGTGGTAGACCCGAGATATCTTCCAAAAAAACGTCGTCGAAGTCTCTGACAACCGCTGGTCGGTCTATCTCCCTCTGCAACGCTGCTAGCACCGGCACCTCCAGTTTGGCCCGAAATCTGATGGGCCCAAGCAACTCATCCCTGCTGCGGAACTCGAACTCCGGATGGCCTGGAATCCGGAATACCACTCTCTTGCTGCGACAGTCGATCGAAGCGTGGAAATCTCCCAACCAATCGATGCCAAGGACGACATCGAAATGCGGCAGATCGTGGACGATGAAATCTGCATATAACTCGTGTCCACTGACCACTAGAGGAATCGACCGACATCCTATGCTCACAGTCACCACTACGTTCCCTGTGGTGATGTCCCAACACTTAGGAAGTGTGTGGGTAGGAATGGAGTGCTTTGTTAAAAACCTCCGGGATATGATACACATAGATGCACCGGAGTCAAACAAAGCCAAAGCAGGGTGAGAGAACACTAGAATGGTGCCTAGGAAACAAAGGGTCTAAGGTCAAGACACTACTCTAACAATCAAACAAACAAGCAACACCAACAAAACTAGCAATAAAATCTAGCTATGAAATGAAAAGACTAGGTCAAGGGGTTACCTGCAATGACTCCATCCAGCTCCTCAGTCTCAACAGCTGTCATGGTATAGGCCGGCCTCTGAGGCTGCACTGCTCACTGGTACATCTTCCTCTGTGGCCCCAAGGGTGGTCCACGAACAGCAGGTCCTCTCTGGACTGGGGCAGGCGCCCTCATCTGCAACGGGGTTGGCGTTCCAACAACAGCATTGCGGGCTCTCGGACAATCCTTCGCAGCATGTGAAGCATCTCCACAAAGTAGACACCGACCCAGCTTCCTCCTACAGTTGGTCTGAACATGTCTGGGCTTGTCGCAGAAATGGCACGGACCCTTGCTCTGATGCTGCACTGGTGCTCCAGGCCTCTTAAATGGCACAGTCTGAACTGGCCTCATCGTTGGCCTGGCAGGTGGCCGGTACTGCTCCATAGGGCGCTTCCCTCTGTCCGTTGGGGTGTCAGGTAGGTGCAAAATCGTCTCATGATTCTTCGCAGCATCTAACACTTCCCTCATAGTCGAGAAACTAGCAGAGGACATGGAAGCCTGGACCTTCGAACGAAGTCCCTGACAGAATCGCTCAGCTTGGTTCTCCTCCTTCTTCACCATATGCGGGGCAAAACGGCTCAGCATCTCGAATTCAGCCTTATACTCGTCGATAGTCATGTCTCCCTGCTTCAGATCCACAAACTTGCACATCAGCTCCCTCCTAGCTGCCTTGGTGAAGTACTTCTCCTTGAACATGTGGCGAAAAGTCTTCCATTCCACTGGCTTCTACAGGCGCCTCTCCTCAATACGCCACCAGTTTCGGGCAATCTCAGTCAGCTGCATCTTCGCGATCTCCACCCGAGTATCATCTGGAATCTTGGCAGCTACCAACTTCTCCTCAGTGCTCTGGATCCACTCATCAGCACCCAGAGGTCCCTCCTTCCCAGAGAAGGTCTTCGGCTAAAGCTCGTTGAACTGCTTCACTCCTGGAGCAGCTCGTGTAGCAGGCGGAGGTGGAGGTGGTGCAACAGGTGGGGCCTGGGAAGCTCAGTGAGACTGCGGCACCAGCTGATGCTGCACCTCAAGCATCTCTCGCATCACGCCCAGAAACTGACGGAACTCCCCGCCCTGGTCTTCCTGAATTCCATCCCCAGTGCTCCCCGATCGGGTAGTACGTCGTCCTGCTATCCTATTGACAGAAAGACATAGATTAGACTCGTATAATGTTTGAATATCCAAAATGAATGTCCTTACTCTTACTGTTCTGTACTTGCAGAAGGATTGGGACTTGGACCTGCATGGGCCACCACTAAAACCTGTCACGCCCCGCTTCCCAAAACAGCGGAGACGAAGCGTGACTAAGGCCCGCTTAGGCCAGAGCTAAGGAGCCCTGACCCAATAAGCGTCTGTGTGGTACCAAGACGAAGGTACAGGTCCCTGCATAGTAGTACAGAACAATAAAAGTACGAAAGGAAAAAAACATCACATTTTATTATTCCAACATATCAAAAGTACAAAGTCTCAACGCCCGAAGGGCTACAACTGCAGAAAGAAACTAATGGTGCAAGCACCCGACCTAAACAAGGAAACAAAAGGTGCTACGCTCCCAACTACAAGAAATGGATATCTTTGGAAACTGCAACGAGAAGTCTCTAGCTCTGATCCTCCTCAGGGTCGTACTCAGGATCAACACTCTCGGGCTCCACGTCAAATGGCAAGTCCGCCTCGGCAAGGTACTCTGGCTCAACACCTGACGTATAACACCAAAAGAAGGAACTGTACGTCAGGTAAGGTCTACAAAAAGGGTTAGACCAAACTACAAGTGTACCAACTAATTAACAATGTTGTACTGGTTGATTAACATGTTGAGGTCATAACAGACGAACAAACGGAAGTACACGCAACAGGAAAGTAAAACACAACAAGTAGTAGTCGTGGCGAGTGCTACCGACTACGGGACTAGCCTACAGGTGTCAAGACAAGACGGAACACGGAGAGCCAGACAGGACAAGACAAGACACGAAAAGGGTTCACGCCTTTACGGTTCGAGGGGGATCAGACCATCTTACCGCGTGCACGCTCAACCCTACCCCAAAACCCCAAGAATCGTGACAGGACAAGGGATCACTTGCTCTAGCCTGACAAGTGCTCTATTGCTCTCTGAGCTGTGTATCAGTACAAGGGATCACCTGCTCTAGCTTGACAGGTGCCCTATTGCCCATCGGGCTGTGAATCGGTACAATGGATCACTCGCTCTGGCTTGGCGAGTGCCCTATTGCCCAGCGGGCTGTGCAAGACGGGTACAGGAACTGACAAAACGGAAAAGGACATGACACGACAAAACGGGAGAGGTTGTACTAGGGTGTCCAAAACTCACGCACACGCATGTCAATCCTATGAAGTCAAAATTGTTGTTGTTGGACTCAGACTTCGTTGTCAAGTCCGAGCCATCAAGTGCGTCCCGGACGCTATCATTTCATGTCCGGTTCTCATTGTTCCAAAGTATCAGTTCTAACAAGACTAAGGCCTAAACATGGCCAAGAACGCAAGTGGTACACTTGCCTGCGGTGGCGAGTGTGTCGTCTTCCTGGAGGGCCTCGTCCAAACGTCCAAACGACGGAGGAACGTCTGAAATATCGTGACACGGTGACGGTGTCAGTTCACGATATTCAATAATTCCTATTAAGGTTTGTGTCTAGGTTATCGGGACTAACCTAATCGCCAAAATCACATTTTTTTAATGTATTAGCCTAATCGATGATCTACCCTATGTGCACATGCGAGAAGTCCATTCGTCGATTTATCTACTGTTGCACAACGTTTTAAAGAGGAGCGGAAAGTAAATTTAATTTGATTATGTTGCTGATTTTAATTAGGGTTTGGTTAACTATTGTGTGGGTTTCTACGAATTTAGGGAACCAACCTGATTTGGCGATTGCACAAAGATCTGGTGTCGGATCTGAATGGTGGAAGCTTGGCGTCGTCCGGAAATTCCTAGGCCGCGGGTAGCGCAGCGAGGAATGTTGATTGTTGATGATGACGTTGGCCTCCGAAGGTGGTGACGAAGATCTCGGCGTATTCCTTGGGGTTGATGATGTCAGATCTGGGATTTGAACGCCACACGAGGAGGAAAGGCTAAAAGGGGGTGGATCTCGAAAGGAGAAAAGAACAGCGGCCGGAGCTTGGCCGTGGGTTCAGATCTGGGATTTGAGGGTGGTCGGCTGAAAAATGGAAAGGAGGATGGAGGGGAGAAAGAACAAAAGAGAAGAAGAGAGATGGACCTTGGAGAAGATGGAGACGCAAAGGAGGAGGAAGGAGAGGCAAGGAAAGAGAAGGAGGTGGGTTGGGGAAACAAACAACTCAAAACAATGAGGAGGAATGAAGAGCAGCCGCGCGTTTAAATAAGAAAACGAAACGGCGGCTAGGTCAAAACTAGGGTTTCGGGGGTCAGTTAGTCGGTCTGAGAAGGGTGGTTGACCGACTAGTTTGAGAACTAGTCGGTCGGTCATATAACTGTGATCGACTAAAAGCAAACAGTGAACAGTGTTGGTACAGGGTTGATAGATTTAGTCGGTCTGTGAAGGCTCGTCGACTGACTAGTTTGCAACCTAGTCGGTCGGCCAGTGTTCATTGACCGACTAATGGGTGGAAGTGATTGACAAGAAGTTTGGAAAATTAGTCGGTCTGAGAAGGAAGCCTAACCGACTAGTTCGTCAACTAGTCGGTCGGTATTCGTTCTTTGACCGACTAATGGTAAACAGTAACTCGACAGTATGAAATGATCTCTGTACAAGTCGGTCTAAGAAGAAGTGTTGACCGACTAGTTTCCCAACTATTCGGTCGGTGGATGAACTTAGACCGACTAAGTGTAAACAGTAACTTAGTGGAAAAATCAAGGAAAACTAGTCGATTCCTGAAGGGTCTCTGACCGACTAGATTGGCATCTAGTCGGTCGGCTCTTCTTCTTGAACCGACTAAAATGTACACTAAGTCTCCAAATGAAGTGCGGAACTTCGAGATGGTTTCTAGGGCTTCTAAGATAAGTCTGGCTCTAAGATAAAAGCGTCATGAAGCACGCTCAGCTCCAGATAGGGGAAAAAGATACGGAAAAGAAAAAGAGAGAACACTACCAATTATATATATACAAATAAATATCATCATACAAAAACCAGCCGTTACTATTGGTCTCTCCATAGGAGCTCTTGAAAACTGGTCCTGTTGGATCCAAGTCACCAACGACGGCTTCAGCTCGAAATTTCCGGTCGTAATGGCTGGAGGTCGGATGCTGGACATGGACCCGATGGACGGCATCGAGTACTCAAGCAAGGACTTCTGGGGAGTGATATTTTCCCCCATGTTGGCAGCAATCTCTTCCCTTCTTCTTCTCTCGGCGTTTAAACGCCTCACGGTGGTGTTAATCTCTGGATCTAGAGGAACTAAGTCGTCAAGACTTCTTGAGTTCTTGTGCATGAAAAATCAAGAAACACCTGTGAAGCACGTATGGTATAACGCCAGATAAAAACAAATAGTAAAGAAATAATAAAAAATAAAAAATAAAAATGGAGAATGTGAAAATTTTCACAAGGTGAGGATGTGAACTAGTCTCAGGGGTTCACAGGGTTCTAAAAGAAACAAGCATGTTGCCTCCCCGGCAACGGCACCATAAAGCTTGACGTCTGACGTCCCCCGGTTCTCGCGCTATGCGTGCATGCAAGTCGGGGGACCGCAGAAGGTTTAAATATTTGTAGTCCACAAGCGCACGGTGTTGTAGTGTGGCTTGGGGGTCGAACACAGGGAGGCGTGGTTGTGCTTACACAAGAGATGGAACCGGTTCACCCTATGGGCGAGCTAGCCCGAATCGGTGTATGGATTGTCACAAAAATAGAAAACAGGGATAAACAATATAAAGTAAAAACCCAGGACTCCGGCTTCTACCCTATCGTGCGATTCTCGCCGATACGGCCTGTGGGTAGGATAGCGATCGGAATTAGGGTCTATTGGTGAGACGTTGCCTCCGAAAGTGGTACCAGTGTCCCATGGGCCCGATATTCCGGTCGATGCCCAGGACGATACGCCGGACTTCCCGGGTTCGGACGATACGCCGGACTTCCCGGGCTCGGTCAGTGGGCACTCCCGTGTCCATTAACACTGACCGACTCTGGGAGCACTAAGCTCGCAAGATAACTCCCAACGTCTCATCCTGCCGCTCCCGCGCGCTAGGATTCGATGTCTATGCTAAGGACGCGAGCTATGGCTAGGGAGTCACCGCCAATTTTATTCCCCCTTGGCCCAACGGTCAAAGGCGGTCTTTTTCCCGTCAATGACAATAAAACACCTCGCGTAACCGGTAGATTCCTAATCCCTATCGATTTCCTAGCCCTATGGACGCATCGGGGAGAGCCCACGAAGGGGTTTCTACCGGAATCCCAGATTTGGGATCTACTCACACCTATTTAGTAAAAAGCGATCTAAACAAAAAAGGACCGTCAAAACCATAATCAGACAATAGAAATGCAATGGTAGTAAAGCAATTAAGATAATACTAAAGTTTGACAAAGATCTGAAAACTTACAAAAACTGGGAAATTACAGTCGTCACAAAATGAAGAAAACAGTAAAAAATAATCAACTCCCGTTTCTGGAAACCTAGGGGTCCTATATATAGAAAAAGATATCACCCGATCGGTTGACAAGTCAACCGATCGGGTGATCAAAACCAAACTTTGGCAGCGAGATGCGGGACTTCACCAGGTCAGGATGAACCGGTCGGTTGAAGCGTGGATGTGACCGGTTGGATCTTGGTGCCATCGGGTGAGGAGACCGGTTGGATCTTCGTGTCTTGGCTTTGGAGATTCAGCTACAGATGAACCGATCGGGTGAAAGTCACCCGATCGGTTAGCAATCAGCTTCGAATTCCAGAGAGCTTTGGGCTTTTGAACCGGCCTACGAACCGACCGGGTGACTTCTCGTGAGCTCCAAGCTGTGACCGGGTGGTGCACGCGTGCATCACCCGATCGGTTGAAGATGATCAACCGATCGGGTGAGGGTCTGAAATATGCTATCTTCGTCGTTTGACCCCCTGGGTCACGCGTGACTCCTCCCGTTGCTCCGGGGACTTTTGATATCTTCATTAAAGGTCCCCTATGCGGACAATCTCCTGCAAACATGGAAAAACAAAGAAAAGTGAAAGAAAACGAGAAAATACGAGAAACGGGTACGAGACGGTTGAAAATAACGGAAAAACACAAAAGAAAACGTGCGTGAACTTATGAAATATAAACGCACGTCAAAATCCCCCAAGCTGAACCCTTCCTCGTCCTCGAGGAAGACGAGTGAGAGTAGGAGCTCGGAGGGAGAAAATAGAGAGAAAGAGAGAAAAAGAAAACTCTATATCCTAGATCACCCGTCAAGGCCAACAAAATCAAAAACGACACACCAAGCAAGCAAACGCCAAATCACATCACTAAACCAAGGAATACGAGTCCAGACAAGTGCCGTGGGCCCACGCGGTGAAGCGCGAGTGAGTGTGGTCGTTACGATGTGCGATAAAGCTCGATATACACAAATCCAAGAAATGACCCAAATATCGATTCGATTCGAATTAAGCGGTGAATATATGTAGTTCAAGCATGCATGAGAGGAGTATGAGAATAGAAATGCATCATGTGTCAGTGACTCCACAACTAGGGTTAAGGAAATCACCACACTATAGCCTAGATAATAGCTAAAAAGTTCCTAAGCCAACTGTTTTCGAAAACGATGGGGGTTGAGATGATGTGGAGTAGAACACTCGGTCCAAATTCTCACCTTCCCTTTATTCTCGGTAGATAGGAAAAATATTCACACTGGAAATTTTTGGGTTTTGGGTATTTGTATTATTATTTTTTTGGATTTTTGGCTATCCATATTTTTTTCTTTTCTCTTTTCTTTTCTCTTTGGATTTTTGGGTTTTTCTTTTCATTTCTCTTTTTTTTGGATTTTTGGGTTTTTGGCTATACACATGTGTACTCTCCCAAGTGGGAGAACGGTACACGACGAGGGGATTTGCCCAAGTAAAACAAAAAAGAAATCGGAATCTACACACTTGGGCAGAGGAAACTCTACTCGCTAATTAGAGCATAGGCTAAATGGGTTATCCTAGTCCTAACTTGGAATCCTGACACATGCGAAATGAAGCATACGATATATATAATCATGCATACAGAAACAGACAAGAGAAGCAAATACCGCATTATTCATATCGAAGCGTGATAATCTAGGGGTCATTCCTGGACAGGTATATAAAGTAAAATCACAAAGCAGAAGCACACCAAACAGCTAGGCACGACACACGACTCACAAAAAGCTAAGTGGACCCACGATGCATGACCTGCAAGAGGACTCGATATCCTAGGGTTAGTGAATGTGATTATCGATGCGATGCTAGGCGTGTGTGAGATTTCGTGGCAATTCATCATATAGGGTTCATTTCTAGGAGAAGGAGATAAAAAGAAGAAAAGAAAAAGTTAAAACACGATGAAAACGACACAAAAACGAAAAAGAAAGACTCAAATGACGCACAAAGTGCGACTCCCCCAAGCTGAAGCTTGCATTGCCCTCAATGCAATAAGAGTGAGTACGGGAGGGCAATGAAAATGGGGGGGAATACGCACAGACACAAAAAGAAATGAAAAACATGGAAAACACAGATACGAAAATGAAAATAAAGAAAAATCAAAATCAAATCACACGACATAAAAATAGAAAAAGAAAGAAAGAAAATGATACGACACAACAAATGAAACAAGCACACACACAAAGAAGACAAAACACGACAACACAGCAAAATAGACTTCCCCCAAGCTAGACATGACAATGCTAGCAATGAGATATGAGCGTGAAATTGTAGAGATATGCAAGGGGGACGTCAAAAAACAAAGTGAAATCAAAAATCAGGAGAAGGAGAATCCTCGCCCTCCTCGGAAAAGGGTGTGGAAGTGTGGCCGGGAGAGACGGGTGGTGTGCGGAGAAGTGGGGACAGAGGTGGGGGAATAGGTGCAGTGGTGGTGTGAACGATGGGTAGAGTGTCGGTGGAGGTGGGTGGTGGTGGAAGTACGGCGATCAAGGCGGTGGTAGAAGGGGTAGAAATGGGGAGAGAAGACGTGATGGTGACGGTAGTGGGTGGCGGTGGGAGAGATTTGGAGCGCACTGGCAATTTCTTGCGGCGCACATATGAAGTGATGGTGGAGGAGGGAGGAGGTGGTGTGGGGGCGACGGAAGTGGTCGTGAGAGGAGAAGTGGATATGGGGATGGGAGTAGAGGTGGGTGGGGGAGATGATCGCCTAGGTGGGGGTGAAGGAGGTGGGGATGGGTGGGATGGTGGAGGAGAAGAATGTGACGGGGGAGGTGAGGATCATCGAGGTGGTGAAGGTGGTGGTGTGGGTGGTTGTGGACCGTGGAGGTGAGTGAGAAGGCGAAGAATGGCGGCCACGTTCCTCTCAAGTGTGAGGAAGCGTGGGTGAGTGAGAAAGGAGGACTGTGATGGGTTCGAGGGGGCAGAGGACGAGGCAAGATCACGGAGGGCTGCGACCTCCCTCTCGAGAGCAAGACGGGCAGAGACCTGGCGGCGACCAAAGGAAGTGGACTGACGTGAAGCGGAAGTGGTGCCGGCAAGTGATGTGGAAGTAGTACCGGTGGCAGTGGTCATGCCGGCACTGGACAGAAGGCCTAAGGTGGCCTGAGAAAGTCTCACTGAAGGGATAGGGCCAGGAGCAGAAACAAGGTGACTCGGGCCAGCCCCGATATCCCCCCGGGACGCAGGAATATCCTGCTCGCCTAAGTGGGCGGCAGGGGAAGGTGGTCTGCGTGCGTCCGGGGGAAGGAAAGGAAGGTGCAACCCCGCTAGAAACTCGGGATCGAGCGGAAAAGTCCAATCCACCACTAAAGCTATGGTCATGCGAGCTGGGTTGGGGAGAATGGTGTCGGGGCGAGGGGGGTGGCCGTAATTGAATTCGAAACGACCATCGGGGCGGGGCCTAATCATATGAATGTGCCGCAGGACGTCAAGATCTAGACATGAGGGTCCTAAAGCAGTAGGAAGATTTTGGGGGATGGGAATGTTAAAATGCGGGGAAGAAGCAATAATAGTGATAATGCCCCCACAGCAGATCTTGCCCTTCCCGGCCCTGCTAATCTCAAGAAGCTTGTAAACAAGCCAATCGCCGGCATGGACAGGGACAGTCGGGGCCCTGAAGCTAATCCCATCATCATCACGAACAAATGGGAAAGTCATGGCCCAGAGAATAAAAAGATCAGGGATAATCACGGTGCCTGACTCGTCCCTGGAAAAAAATGCAGACGATATGATCATATGGGCCAGACGAAATATGGGGTGGATGATGGAGGAGGCCTTGGCCTTACCTCGGGGATAGCGAGGGAGTATGGTTAGGCGGAACCAAAAGTTATCGACGTCAAATTCTGGCGGGTATCCATAGTGTCGGATAGCGTCATTCCCAAGAATAGGGAAACCAAATATAACGTTGATGGTATTCAGGTTGGTGCGGATGGTTTGGTTACGCACCCGGAAAGTGACGGTCGACCCCAACTCACAAACGAGGGAGGAAAGAAATTCTAGGAGAGTGACGGGTAGGATACCGCAGAGGCATTCAGGAAGGCCAACCAACCTA
This sequence comes from Scilla litardierei, assembly GCA_030789695.1. NCBI lineage: Eukaryota > Viridiplantae > Streptophyta > Magnoliopsida > Asparagales > Asparagaceae > Scilla > Scilla litardierei. Next base: position 102,129,310 of record CM061133.1, read on the forward strand.
GGTTAGCAAAAAGAGTCTCGACTCGGTGAAGACACCGAGGTCGACGAGTGATTGGGTGTGGGCAAACTTGGCTGATAGATGCCCCCGAGCATCTAGTCTGTGATAGAAGTCTTTCTGCTCTTGGTTCCTAAATAGGTACCCATGCGGGCCCAACATGAGGTCCACAGGGGGATGACAAGTGGGGGAGGGGCTAGTGTCAGTTCACGTGTGTGGGGAGGAGGACGTGTTTGTTTCCGTCTCTTTCGAGACGGTTCCTCCTCCCACAAGATACCCTTCCCCTTATCTCTATCCCGGGCCATGTGTGCGTGTGAGTGATGCAAATGAGTGTAATATACTATCGAAGTGCACACACACGAACAATCAAGCAAATTAGATATCTAGGGTAAAAATTGAAATTTGAGAAGTGGAGCGAAGTCACCCCGTAGAGATTCGAGTTCTTCGCTTGCAGTTGACCCAATGCCGTGCAATGGGAGAAGTGTGGAGCCGCGGCACTCTTCTTTAGCAAAAAATTCGAAAGAGGGGTGGATATTATGGATTAGGGCTAGAAAGTTGCGAAATAGGAGAGGGAGAGAGAGAAAGAGATGGAGAGATGGAAGGGGGAGGTGGAGAGAGAGGCTAATGGAGGAGTGGAGGAAGTGGGAGAGGAGTTTTTGGCCGTTGGGAGAGGTTGGAAGGCGAAACGACGGCGAAGAAAGCGATCAGGCGAGGGGCTGTGAACGGGTGGGTCGGGGGATAATTATAGGGTTTAAGTCAAACCGATCGGGTGAGAAGTCACCCGATCGGTTGACTTTAGGTCGAAATTTTAAGCTGAAAAAGCGCTATAGGCGAACCGGTCGGGTGATAACTCACCCGATCGGTTGGCCGCTCCACAGATTTTCCCGAAAGTTTAGGGTTTCTCACCCGGTCCCTCAACCGGTCTTGCTTCTTGTCACCCGATCGGTTGACGAATTTTGAAATTTTCCCGAGAGTTTAGCCCAGGTCACCCGGTCTGCCAACCGGTCTCTTCTTTCCTCACCCGGTCGGTTCATTTAGTGGCAGACACGGCCGTTGGCTGATACATCCCAACCGATCGGTTGAGTTATCAACCGATCGGTTGGGGCCTTGTTTTCTACAAAAACCCACAAATCGCCTAAGTTTCACAACGGAAGTTCTTGCGGCTGGATTTATTTATAAAAATAGATAAAATAAAGTTAAAAAAATAATCCTAAAAATTGAAACAAAAGTTTAGAGCATGGGTTGCCTTCCATGAAGCGCCTTTGTTGAACGTCGTTGGCTCGACGCCCGTTGATGATGTTCAAGGTGGGTGATACGGGTGATGCCTAAAGTCAGGCATCGCTTCAGCTTCTCCCTCTGTTGTAGTCGGTGGCGACAAGAAAACTTGTTCGACGATTCTCCCTTTGTTGACGGGGTCCGGGGGCTTCTCCTTCATATTGGCGTTCACCGCCACTCGTTTGAGGATACGGACCTCATCCCCGGTGAGCCCCATGGGCTCTTTGCCTTTTCTCCTCGTAGGAGGAGCTTTTGGGAATCCAGGAGGGATCACATGTCGGACGACCGCCTCATCAGCAACTTCTTTCTTTGGGGAGCCAACTTGCTCTCCATGGTCTCCCAAGTTATCGGGGGGATTCCTCGAGAGTACTTTCCAGGCACTTGTTTTAACAGCTCTATCTTCTTCGTTCTCTAGCATACTGATACTAGGATCATCCAGTGGATTTGGGTGCTTCATCGACAACCCTAAGTCAAATTCGACTCTTTCTTGGCCGACATTGAGGGAAAGCTTCCCATTCTTCACGTCTATCAAAACTCCGGCGGTTGCCATAAAGGGTCGTCCAAGGATAATAGGGGTATGCTTGTCTTCTGGCATGTCCATCACCACAAAATCAACCGGTACTTGTATTCCACTCACATCAACGTGGAGGTCGTCCACCACTCCCACCGGGTATTTAACCGATCTGTCGGCTAATTGAAGTGTCATACCCGTGGGCTCCAAGTCTCACATCCCTGTTCTCTTGTATAGCGATAGGGGCATTAAACTGACGCTCGCACCTAGATCGACGAGCGCCCTCTAGATTTGCACTTCCCCAATCGAACAGTGGATGGAGAAACTTCCCGGGTCTTTGAGCTTCGGCGGATTTGCTCTCTGAATGAGAGCGCTGCATTCTGCCGTTAGGACGACCTTTTCCTTTCTGGATCCCCTTGTCACTAAATCTTTCAAAAATTTTGCATAGGAGGGGATCGTCTCAATAGCTTCTAGGAAGGGGATTTGAAGGCTTAAATCCTTGACCATGGCAAAAAAATTGCCATACTTCTCTTCGATTTTCGCTTGGGCCAGACGTTGTGGAAAGGGCACAACGGGCTTGAATACCCTCAAATTCCCTTCTTCTCCTTTCTTCTTCTCTTCTTCGGGGGCTCCCTCCGGAGTCACAATCTTTGGCGACGGGGTACTGTTGTCATTAGCTTTTTCAATTGGCCGCTCAACGGACAATGGTGCTTCCGGTTCCCTGGGTGGCACTCTAGTAGGAATTTGTGTCCCACTCCTCAAGACGATAGCGGACACATTCTCATGCTCGTGCACGAGTGCCAAAGTTTGGTTCACCCCCCTCGGGTTCACCTCAGGCTGTGGCGGTAAAAGATTCTGCGGTCTCTGAAGGTTCGCCACTTGCAACCCCAGCTGGGTCACCTGATCAGTGAGGACTCTTTGCCCCATTTCCAGCTTCAGGTTTATCTTCTCCTGGTTGGTTATGTATTGAGTCAAAAGGGACTCAACCGGAGAGATGGCCCTCTGTTGACCAAATTGCTGCTGATGCTGGATTGGCTGCTGATTCCCTGCTGATACTGTTGTGGGGGTTGTTGCTGCTGAAACTGCTGCTGCTGAAACGGCCTAGCCGGCTGATATATCTGTTGTTGCTGCTGCTGAGGTGGCGGCTGATATGGTGCCCGGTAGCTGAGGTTGGGATGATTCCGGTTGTTGGGAGAGTAGGCCGGGTTGGAGTTGTTTTGTGGTGGAAAAGGCGCATTCCCTGTAGGATTTTAAAATAATGCGCTCGCCTGATCCAACAGTGGTGAGATGTCACCACCGTCTAATTCTCCAAAAACTTCGGATTCCACCGCAGAAATCTGTTGTGAGCCGGCGCCACCGGTGCCTACCAGCAATGCGGAGATCTGGGTCGACAGCAAGTCAAACTTGCTTGACAATTTGTCGACGTCCTCGACCCTATGGATGCCCCCAGATCTAGGTGTGGCTCTCTCGTCACACCACCGCTCATTGTTGGATGCCATATTTTCTAGAATATGTCCGGAATCTTCTTCACTTCTCGACATGAAGGAACCTCCAGCCGCTGTGTCCATGGAAGATTTCAAGTCATCCCTCAACGCATTATAGAACAGATTTATGATCTGCCACTTGGGGAGCTCATGGTGGGGACATCTTCGTTGCTTCTCCTTGTATCTCGTCCAAGCTTCATGCAAGGACTCGTGGCTGGCCTGGGAGAAGGAGGAGATCTCACTCCTCAGCTTCATGGTCTTCCCCGGAGGAAATAACTTCGTCAGGAAAACATTTGAGAGCTTCTCCCAGGTGTTGAATGTGTTCGGGTCCTTTCCCCTAAGCCACAGCTTGGCTTTATCTCGCAGAGAGAAGGGGAATAGCTTCAGTCGGATCGCCTCAGTAGTGACACGTTTATTCGGAAGGTGTCACATTTCTCCAAGAAGGAGTCCAAATGTTCAATGGGGCTCTCCATGGGCGCACCCGAAAATTGATCCTGCTGGATCCACGTCATCAAAGACAGCTTAAGCTCAAAGCTTTGCACCGTAATAGCTGGAGGACGGATGGCGGAGGTGGACTCGATGGAAGGCATCGAGTACTCTAGCAGGGACTTGTGAGGTGAGGTGTTCTCCCCCATGGTTTCAGGATCCTCTCTTCTTCGCTTCTCGACGGCCAAACGCCTTAGGGTGGTGTTTATCTCTGGATCAACGGGGATCAAGTCGTCGAGACTTCTTGAACTCCTGCGCATGAAAAACAACAAACACCCGTGAAGCGAAAAGTGGGAAAAAACAGATAAGATAAAAAAATAAAAAGGAAAATAAAAAGATAAAAAGGAAAAAGAAGAATGCGAAAATTATCGAGAGGTAGGGATGAGAGCTAGACACTAGGGTTCGAAAGTTCCAAAAAATGTACAAACACGTTGCCTCCCCAGCAACAGCGCCATAAAGCTTGACGTCCCCCCGGTTCTCGTGCTATGCGTGCATGCAAGTCGGGGGACCGCAGAAGGTTTAAATATTTGTAGTCCACAAGCGCACGGTGTTGTAGTGTGGCTTGGGGGTCGAACACAGGGAGGCGTGGTTGTGCTTGCACAAGAGATGGAACCGGTTCACCCTATAGGCGAGCTAGCCCGAATCGGTGTATGGATTGTCACAGAAATAGAAAACAGGGATAAACGATATAAAGTAAAAACCCAGGACTCCGGCTTCCGCCCTATCGTGCGATTCTCGCCGATACGGCCTGCGGGTAGGATAGCGATCGGAATTAGGGTCTATAGGTGAGACGTTGCCTCCGAAAGTGGTACCGGCGTCCCATGGGTCCGATATTCCGGTCGATGCCCAGGACGATACGCCGAACTTACCGGGTTCGGTCAGTGGGCACTCCCGTGTCCATTAACACTGACCGACTCTTGGAGCACTAAGCTTGCAACGATAACTCCCAACGTCTCATCATGCCGCTCCCGCGCGCTAGGATTCGACGTCTATGCTATGGGCGTGAGCTATGGCTAGGGAGTCAACCGCCAAGTTTATTCCCCCTTGGCCCAACGGTCAAAGGCATTTTCCCGCCGATGACAATAAAACACCCCGCGTAACCGGTAGATTCTTAATCCCTATCGATTTCCTAGCCCTATGGACGCATCGGGGAGAGCCCACGAAGGGGTTTCCACCAGAATCCCAGATTTGGGATCTACTTACACATATTTAGTAAAAAGTGATCTAAACGAAAATGGACAGTCAAAACCATAATCAGACAATAGAAATGCAATGGTAGTAAAGTAATTAAGATAATACTAAAGTTTGACAAAGATCTGAAAACTTGTAAAAACTGGGAAATTACAACCGTCACAAAATGAAGAAAACAGTAAAAAATATTCAACTCACGTTTCTGGAAACCTAGGGGTCCTATATATAGAAAAAGATATCACCCGATCGTTTGATAAGTCAACCGATCGGGTGATCAGAACCAAACTTTGGCAGCGAGATGCGGGACTTCACCCGGTCAGGATGAACCGGTCGGTTGAAGCGTGGATGTGACCGGTTGGATCTTGGTGCCATCGGGTGAGGAGACCGGTTGGATCTTCATGTCTTGGCTTTGGAGATTCAGCTACAGATGAACCGATCGGGTGAAAGTCACCCGATCGGTTGGCAATCAGCTTCGAATTCCAGAGAGCTTCGGGCTTTTGAACCGGCCTACGAACCGACCAGGTGACTTCTCGTGAGCTCCAAGCTGTGACTGGGTGGTGCACGCGTGCATCACCCGATCGGTTGAAGATGATCAACCGATCGGGTGAGGGGCTGAAATATGCTATCTTCGTCGTTTGACCCCCTAGGTCACGCGTGACTCCTCCTGTTGCTCCGGGGACTTATGATATCTTCATTAAATGTCTCCAATGCGGACAATCTCCTGCAAACATGGAAAAACAAAGAAAAGTGAAAGAAAACGAGAAAATACGAGAAACGGGTACGAGACGGTGGAAAATAACGGAAAAACACAAAAGAAAACGTGCGTGAACATATGAAATATAAACGCACGTCAACGTCCCCTACATTTAGCAATGTGTAGTCGAAATGGGGATACCAGATTTAAATATTTATAACCGCAAGTGCATGGTGTTGTAGTGTGGCTTGGGGGTCGAACACGGGGAGGCGTGTGGTGTACTTGTTGTCAAACAGGAACTGGATCACCCGGTGGATAAGCTAGCCCTATCGGTAGGTGGGTTTGTTACGAAATGATACTACTAAAGATGGAAGATATAAAAAGGAACCTAGAACCTTGGTTTCCACCCTATCATATGTCCTTTCTATTACGACCGACGGATAGGAATTCAATCGGATTCTAGGGTTTAGTGGTGAGACGTTGCATCTAAAAGTGATACTTAGCATCCCATGGGCCCGATATTCCGGTCGATGCCCAGGATGATACGCTAGGTCTACCCAGCTTCGGACGGTGGGCATTCCTATGACCATTAACACCGACCGACTCCGAGAGCACTAAGCTTGTAACGATTGCTCCCGGCATTTCATCCTGTCGTTGACGTCCCCTAGTTTTTGAGCATAGAAGTGCAATAGGATTGGGGATACCAGATTTAAATATTTATACCCCAAGCGCACGGTGTTGTAGTGTGGCTTGGGGGTCGAACACAGGGAGGCGTGGTTGTGCTTGTGTTTAAGAGGAACCGTTTCACCCTACGGGTGATCTAGCCCGAACGATCGATGGTTGTCACAGAAAATAGATACGAGGGATAAACAATATAAAAGGAAACCGAGGACTTCGGTTTCCACCCTATCATGTGTTCTCGTTATTACGACCTACAGATAGGAATACGATTGGATTTAGGGTTTAGTGGTGAGACGTTGCCTCTAAGATGATACCAGCGTCCCATGGGCCCGATATTCCGGTTGATGCCCAGGATGATATGCTGGACTACCCAGGTTCGGTCGGTGGGCATTCCCAGGTCCATTAACACCGACCGACTCTGGGAGCACTAAGCTCGCAACGATAACTCCCAACATCTCATCCTGTCGTTCCCACGCGCTAGGATTCAATGTCTACGCTAAGGGCGTGAGCTGTGGCTAGGGAGTCAACCGCCAAGTTTATTCCCCCTTGGCCCGACGGTCAAAGGCGGTCTTTTTCCCGCCAATGACAATGAAACACCCCGTGTAACCATCTAAATTCCAAATCCCTATCGAAATCCTAGTCCTATGGACGCATTAGGGAGAACCTACGAAGGGGTTTCCACCAAAATCCCAGATTTGGGAACTACTCACAAATCATAGTTAAAAAGCAATCTAAATGAAAATCAATCGTAGAAATCATGATCAAGCGATTGAAATGAGGTAGTAGCAATGCTATAAAGATAGTATTAAAGTTTGAAAGCAGTCAGAAGACTTACAAAATGCAATAAAATTCCAGCCGTCACCGTACAAGAAAAGACAGAAAAAATAACAACTCCCCGTTTTCAGAACCCTAGGGCAACTATTTATACAAATCGACGTCACCCGATCGGTTGAAGCATCAACAGATCGGGTGAGCTGCTTGGCGCTTCGGCATTGACGTTCAGAACTTCAACCGCTCACTTGGTCCGACCGATTGGCATCTCCGGGTCGTCATTTGGATATTGCGGCATCAGGTGAATCGATCGGTTGAAAATTCAACCGATCGGTTGGAATTATCTCCAAAAATGGCCGAGAGTTCTGTCGATTTGGCACGGTCAGCGAACCGTTGGTTGAGCTCTCCAGGTCGTCGTTTGGAAAATTCGCTTCAGATGAACCGATCAGTTGAGAGGTCACCCGATCGGTTGGAATTCAGCTCCAAATGGCCGAGAGCTCTGTTGGATTGAACCGGTCGACGAACCGGTCAGTTGAACTGCTCCTCACTCCAGCTTCTGTCCGGGTTGGACACCGTGCATCACCCGATCGGTTGGCTGTGTCCAACCGATCGATTGGCTGTGTCCAACCGATCGGTTGAGGGCTGAAAATTAGCAATCTTCGTCGTTTGACCCCCTGGATCGTGCGTGACTTCTTGGTGGGCTCCGAAAAGGTGCTCTCTCTCAAGTGCAAGAGTCCGTACAAGTAGTAAAACCTGGGAGTCCAGGTGTCGAATCCACGGGAAGAAATCTGTTGCATCCACAGCTCAAATCAAATAGAAATCTTACGGAAAGAAACTAAACACTTTAGGTGGTGATGTGAATGGTGTTGAACGAGGAAATACGTGTAAGAAAATATATATATAAAGTTTGCACATGGTATGGATTCGTTAGGGTCAACGATTCGTATTAATTTGGTTGATAGGTATAACGCAATGAATTCTCCTTTTGGGAGCAATTCACCGGAAAATACCTAATATAACTCAATGAATTCTCCTTTTGGGAGCAATTCACCGGAAGATGCCCTTTTGGGGGTTCAAACATAATATTCAAAAAGATCGTCGCTAAGATTATAATACGATATGAAACTCTCTTTTGGAGAGATCAAAACTACAAGATGAAACTCCCTTTTGGGGAGGTCAAAACTCACCCTTTTGGGGCGATCATCAACTTAATTAATTCTTTTGGAATCTAAAAAAGTCGATTTACGAACAACGATTACAATTTTAGCGACGTTAAACGATTTAACACAAGGAATTTCAACCAAACTAACACAAATCATAGCCCCTAACTACTCCAAACCATGCACAATAACAATTTAGCTACTCATGGCGCAGAAATAAACAATTTTCAGATCAGAATTCATAGGTTTAATAGCAAAATACGGAAGTTTAGAGGCAAAATACAAGCTAAAACACCCAAATACAAGCTAAAGTTGAAGAGAATATCACCAAATCTCTCTGAAAAGTCTTCAAAACTCTCTGGAAATTAGAAACAAGCCTCTGGAATTTTACAGAATTTTTCAGGGGGAAAATACGGCTTCTAGAGCCTCCAATACGCCCAAAATACGCCCCAATCTGCTTGAATACGCCCAAAAAACCCTAAATACGCTTATATAATAAGATTGCGGGTTTGGGTTGCTTAACGGGTTTAAAACCCGCACCCGAATCAATCTCAGCCGATCATCTCAAGTGGGGCAATCCTGGACCGTAGATCAAAGCGGGATCGAACGTGGCTCTGCCAAGTGTCCTTCAAATGTCGTGCAAGCCCGCATCCGCAATCTTTTGAATCCGAACTCAGCTCAAGTTGATTCTCCGCCGTCCGATCGCATGATCGAACGGATCGCATTTCGCCACGCACCCCCGCTATTTCGAAAACGAATTCGGCAGATCGAATCGTTATATGCCGTCGGATTCGGGAGCAACGGTTGAGATTGATCCACGTCTCCCAGAATTCCGCGCGCTCAGCGTTCGCCTTGGTAGAGATCGCTGACCGTCGGATTGCGATCTAGCGGTCAGTAGCTTGCCGCGTCGCCGAAGATGTGCACCGCTCGATCTTGCGGTCCGTCGCTCAGATCCTGCCGCGTGTCCCCCGCGGCTTCGATTTCAAAATCAATCGCGGGCGTCGTTTCGTTCGTTGGATCACCATCGAACGTTCGTCGCGCGTCCACGTCGCCGTTACTCTAGAGCGTCCGATTAAGCGGGCGACCGTTGATATCGTGACACGTGGATCATCTGTTGGTCAGCTCAGATGCGATTTCACGTTGATCACGACCGTTGGATCGAGATCCAACGGTCTCCGTATTGCCACGCAGCCCGCTTTTGTTTGATAACGTTTGGGTCGCTTGGCGCCGTTGGATTGTGCGCGAACAGTCCAGATGACGCCACGTGGCAGCACCCCATTGGCTGGCGACCGTATAATACGTATTTCTTGCGTATTTCCTCATTTAATTGGTATTCTGCATTCAAAAATACACAGTAATTAGCACAGATCTCAGAAAAATACAAATAAATATTCGTTGGAATCGTGAGATCGAGACGGTGCTAGGAAAATTATAAAAAGTGCAGAAATACGTCGTTAAATGCTGTTTTGTGCTCAAATAGTGTGTTTTCTCTAATAAATAAATGTGTAGAAAATACGTATGAATTATAGATAAATTTAGCATCATGTGAGCACAAAATAAGGCTAAATGGGGGGTTAAATATGTAATATTGAACCCGAATCACTTCTCCCGTTGCTCCGGGGACTCATGATATCTTCGTTATATGTCTCCTACGCTGGTAATCTCCTACAAATACACAAAACCACCAAGAAGTGAAAGAAAACTAAAAATCCCAAGAAAATGGGCACGAGACGACGGAAAACAACGGAAAAACACAAAGAAGACGTGTGTGAATATATAAAATATAAACACACGTCAAAAATGCCCCAAGCTGAACCCTTCCTCGTCCTCGAGAAAGACAAGCGAGAGTGGGAGCTCTGAGGGAAAAAATAGAGAGACAAAGAGAGAAAGAGAAATCAAAATCCTAAATCGCCCGTCAGGGCCAACAAAATCAGACACGCCACACTAAACAAGCATACGACAAAACACATCACTAAACCAAGGAAATATGAGTCCAAACAAGTGTCGTGGGCCCACGCGGTGAAGCATGAGTAAGTGCGGTCGCGTGCTAGCAGACGGTGTCACTATCTACATTGTGCAATAAAGATCCATATACACATATCCAAGGAAAGACCCAAATATCGACTCGATTTGAAATAAGCGGTGAATAAATAGCTCAAGCATGCATGAGAACAGAGTAAGAATCAAAGCATATCATGCGTCAGGGACTCCACAGCTAGGGACTAGGAAATCACCACACTATCGCCTAGATAATAGCTAGAAAGTTTTTATTCCAAGTGTTTTCGAAAATGATGGAGGTTGAGAATGTGTGGAGTAGAACACTCGGTGCAAATTCTCACCTTCAATTTATCCTCGGTAGGTAGGAAAATATTCACACAAGAATTTTTTGGGTTTTGGATATATGTATTTTTTTTTGAATTTTTGGCTATACATATATATATATATATATTTCTTTTCTCTTTTCTTTTTCTTTTTTTGGGTTTTTCTTTTCTCTCTTTTTTTTGGATTTTTGGATTTTGGGATATATCGTACTCTCCTAAGTGGGAGAACGGTACACGACGAGTGGATTTGCACCAAGTAAAAATAAAAAGAAATCGGATTCTAAACACTTGGGCAAAGGGGATTTTTCTCGCTAATCAGAGCATAGGCTAAATAGGTTATCCTAGTCCTAATTGTGGAATCCCGACACATGCGAATTGAAGTATACGTGTCACGACCCGCTTCCCTAAAATGGAGGCGAGGCGTGATGAGGTCCGCTCAGACTTGGAGCTGTGAGGCTCCAGTCTGTAAAGCGTCTGGAATAACCATGTAAAGGTCCCTGCAAGTATGTAGCAGAACAAAGATAATAATAAAAGAAAGAGACAGATAATTAAAATTATTCAATCTCAGAATGTCCATAATAAATTTCAATATCCCAGAAAAGCCACCAGGCTAAAAGGAAAAGAGTCTAAAAGGCCCCAGCATGGCCAACAAAAAAATAAACAACATACAGAAAGAAAGGTGCTACTCACCGACAACCTAACAACAGACTAAGCAAAAGTAACGACGAAGGAAAACTCTACGATTGGTCGTCGGTGTCCTCGTACTCCATGTCAGCAGTGGACCCAGGCTCAATGTCCACTAACTCCTCGTCCTCAGCAACGGACACTGGCTCGGTAACTAACATGTGACACCCAAAGAGACGAGGGCGCATGTCAGCAAAGTCTACAAAGACTTTGTGCAAGGAAACTAAAGGAAAAGTAAAGCAACCTAGCAGTTCTAAAATGTGCAATGACATGGCATTTTACAGAATGGATGCAACAATTAAATAAATGCGACAAGTATGACATGGTAGCAAATTTAACAAGGCACAAGTACATCATGGCATGGGTAGCAAAAGCTACTAAACAATCACATGGATTTAACAAGTCAAGTAAACACGTCGTGCTCAGAGATTACGTCTTTTGGCTGGAGTGGCTGTACAGGCCAACTCCTAAGCTCAAGTGATCGCTTATCCCTACCCATCCACATGTATCGGGTGGCTTTTGACCAACACATGTAGCCTGCTTCTGGATCACGAGCCAGGAAGTGTAATTGGCATAGGGTTGTGCCTGTAACGCGGGTGCCTAACCTGAACAAGGAAGTACGTAGCGTGTGCTATGAATGCAACACTCAAACATGGATGACATGGCATGGCAATTTGTAATTTAAATGCATACAGATAATGAATTTAAACGTGGCAGGCAGAGAACAAATAAAAAACAGACAGTTATGAAAATTAAACGTGACAGGCAGATATGCATGGATGACATGGCAGGGTGACAGATCTAGCTTCGTTGTCAAGCTGGATCTTAAAATTGCGTCTAGGCGAGTATCATTTCATCGCCTAGTCTCTTTTACGCCTAAAACAAGAAATGGCCTAAGACATGGCCTAAAGCACTAATTGGCAAGTTTCACTTGCCCGAAATCAAACGTCCAGCAAATATCGTCCAACCAGTCTAGTCTACCTATGTTCTCGGATCCACCAGCCTACAGTCCCAAATTAAGTTATCTTTATTAGTAAATTATCAGACAACTAAAAATACCGATTTTTATCTTTTTTAACAGGGATGGGTTGGGGGTCCTAAGAGTGCAGAACGTTACCTCAACATGACGCGAAAGCTACACTGGCGTCGGGTAGCGACGCCAGGGATTGAAATAATAGAAAATGCTCCACGTCCAGATTCCAAATAAGATTCCACGCTTGCCAATCCTCGGGCAGCGACCAAAACAGCGAATCAAGATTCCAACAGCGAGTATGGTGCCGGTAGGCGTTTCTACGGCTTCCGGGAAGCCGTATCAACTAACCGGAACAAACGGTTTGACGCACGCAAGGTCTACGACGTTGAGCGTCTTAGAAGACGTTCGTGACGTCGGAAAACACCCCTAGGAGCAGTAGGGGCTACCGGAAGTCTCCAACAGTGAGGGGATGGCGAAGCGACGAAACGACGCGACGACACGTCGATAAAACACAAAACAGCGATTGATATCGCTGTTTCAAGTCTTGCTGCGACCTGAGGGATAAGACAACGGTGTAGGGGGGCAGAGGGGACTCACGGCGGAGGGGAGCGGCGGCCTGCGGCGGCCTCTACTGCTGCTACTGTGGTTTACACCGGGGTGGGGCGGTTTCCGGCGGAGTTATGGCGAGGATACGACGGCATGCGATGACGTGGGAGGGAGGAGAGTGGTCGGGGTGATAAAGGGGGCTGCCGGCGACTGGCTTTGGCCGGAGAACGTGAAGAACGACGCTCGGAGGTTGGGCTTGCGTGAAAAAAATAGGGCGGTGCGATTTCTTTTGATGTTGTGAAATTTAAGTTAGCCTAGGGCATTTTTTATAGATAGAGGGCTGAGAACGTGGGGGCTAGACCTAGGCTAGGGTTAGGGTTAATTTTAGAGTTATATTGAATAGGAATTTGTTTTCTTTAAAAAAGTTATACTAAACTATCAAAAAGCCCAACCACTCCCTCTCTCACTCTCTGCGTGGGTTTGTGGGCTGGCTAGGTCAACATGGCTGATTAATAGTAAAATTAATAAGGGGACAAAAATCAAATGAACTTAGAGCTATAAGTATAATTAAGTTGGGCAAAAAGCGAAAGTTGGTCAAACAAAGTCCAAAAATCGTAAGATAAATACTGGGGTGACCGGGACGACGAGAGAAAGAAGACAGAGAATACGGATCACAATTTCAACGACGAGAAACGAAATTAAAAATAAAAAGACCTCGCGACAAAAGTGAAAATCGTGACGTCTCCTCAAACAAGGTCGAATCGTGGGATAACGACCTGTGACATGACGTTCCCAATCAACACCACAATTTTAATACTCTCAGAGAGGGTCACAACGACATATCACACCATAGGGTTCGGATACAGAAAACGTCTAAAATAATTACGTGCACACACAAGACTACGTGCACGACAAAGCGTATAAGCGAAAACAGACCATTACAATACGATATAAATGTATTCATGCATATAGAAGCAGACAAGAGAAGCAAATACCGCATAATTAAATCGAAGTATGATAATCTAGGGGTCATCCCAGGACATGTATATAAATCAAAATCACAAAGTAGAAGCACACTATAAGCTAGTCACGACACACGACTCACATAAAAGCTAAGTGGACCCACGATGCATGAAATGCAAAAGGACTCCACTTCCTAGGGTTAGTGAATGTGATTATCGAAGCCATGCTAGGGGTGTGTGTGAATCTATGGCAATTCATCATATGGGGTGATCTCTAGGAGACAGAGAACAAAAGATGAGAAGAAAAAAGAAAAACACGATGAAAACGACTCAAAAACGAAGAAAAAGGCACAAATGACGCACGAAGTGCAACTCTCCCAAGCTGAAACTTGCATTGCCCTCAATGCAATAAAAGTAAATACGGGAGGGCAATGAAAATGGGGGGGAATACGCACCGACACAAAGAGAATGAAAAACGAGAAAAACACACATACGAAACTGAAAAATAAAGGAGGAAAAATAAAAATAGAAAATAAAAGATAGAAAATCACACCACGCGACATATATAAACAAGCACACCACAACGAAAGAACACGACAAAACACACAAAATTCGAATTCCCCCAAGCTGGCCATGACAATGCTAGCAATATGATATGATCATGATGATGCAGAAATATGCTAGGGGGAAGATCGAAGAAGAAAAAGAAATCAAAATGCAGGAGAGAAACTGTCCTCGTCCTCCTCGGCAGAAGATGGAGGGTTCGGACGGGAGAGGTGATGGGCGTGCGGAGAAGTGTGGAGAGGGGTGGAGGAGGTGTCTGGGTGGGTGCGGAGGTGTGAACAATGGGTGGAGTGGTAGGGATATGGCAACCAATGCGGTGGTAGATGGGGTAGATACGGCGTTGGGAGAGGATTGTGGGGAAGTGATCTCAAACGCACCGGCAATTTCTTGCGACACGTGTATGCGGTAACAGAAGTGGAGGGTGGTGGATCTGTGGGGTAGACGGCAGTGGTCGTGAGTGGAGGTGTAGTGGTAGGAATGGAAACAATGGTGGTGGGAGGGGATGAGTGGGTGGAGGAGGACCGAAAATATGAGTGAGGTGGCGGAGTATGGTGGACATGTTCCTCTCTAGTGCGAGGAAACGTGGGTGCAAGAAGATAGAAGAGGATGGGTCCGAGGGGGCAGAGGACAAAGCGCCAGCGCGCAGTGAAGCTAGCTCAGCCTCGAGAGCGAGGCGAGAGGAGACGGCTCGACGAATGGAAGAAGTAGTGGCTGGACAGGAAGTGGAAGTGGTGCCAGCGGTAGTGGTCATGCCGGCACCAGAAGCTAGGCCGAAGAGGGCCTCAGTGAATGCCTCAGAAATGATAGGGCCAGAAGCCGGGGTGGTACTACTAGGGCCAGCCCCAGGGTCTCCTCAGGACGCATGGATATCCTGCTCGCCTAAGTGGGCGGCAGGGGGAGGTGATCTGGGTGCGCCCGGGATAAGGAACGGAAGACGTAACCCCCCCTAGAAACTCTGTGTCAGGAGGGAACGTCCAATCTGCCACAAGAACGATAGACATACGACCTGGATTGGGCAGAATGGTGTAAGGAGCAGGGAGTTGACCGTAGAAGAAGGTAAAACGACCGTCGGGGCGAGGCCTGATCATATGAGTGTGCCGCAGGATATCAAGATCTAGACGTGTAGGTCCTGCGGCAGAAGGCAAAGTACTGGGGATATGAAGCTATGATGGTAATGAGGCCCTCGCAACAATACTTGTCCTTACCGGCGTGGATAATCTCAAGTAACTTGTGAATAATCCAAGCACCAGTGTGAATGGGAATGCAAGGGGCCTCGAAGGCGATCCTGTCGTCACCGCGAATAAAATCAAATGTCATGGCCCACAAAATAAAAAGGTCAGGGTTAGTCACGGTCCCAGACTCATCCCTGGGGAAGAATGTGCTAGATATGATTCGGTGGGCCAGATGAAATATGGGGTGAATGATGGAGGAGGCCTTGGCCTTACCTCGAGGATAATGATCGTGGAGGGTGAGGTGAAACCAAAATTGATCGACGTCGAAGTCGCGGTGATATCCGTAGGGACGGATAGCATCGCCCCCTAGAATGGGGAAACCGAAAATGTTATTGATAGTATTCAGGTGGGTGCGGATAGTTTTGTTTTGGACGCGGAAAACGACGATCGATCCCGACTCACAATGGAGAGAATATAGGAATTCTAGTGTGAGGGCAGGGTAGGACGCCGCGTGGGCGTTCAAGAAAGCTAGCCATCCTAAGTTAGCGAAGAGAGTCTCGACCTCGGAGAAAACTCCGAGATCGATAAGAGTTTAGGCATGTGCAAACTTGGTGGAAAGGTGTGAACGTGCATCGAGTCTATTATAAAAATGTTTCTGTTCAAGACTCAGAAAACGGTAACCACGCGGTCCCAACATTGGGTCCGCATGAGGGATAATAGGTTGGGGTGGGGGTTGTGTAGGCAGTGTAGGAGGAGGACGTGAAATAGGTGGACGTGTGGACTTCCGTCTCTTGCGAGACGACTCATCCTCATGCATGATAGCTTTACCCTTATCTTTTTCCCTGGCCATGATAGTGTGCGATGCAAGTGAATGCAAGATATGACGAATGCATACAATCAATGGCAATTGAGCAAAACAGCAGTACTAGGGGAAATGTAAGAAATAGAGATAGGGAACGAGTTTACCCAGTAGCGAAGACAATCCTTGCTCGCAAATCACCCAACGCAGCGCACTTGGGAGATGTGTGAAGCCGTGGCACGCCTCTTCAAGAAATTTTCGAAATGGGGGAGAACGGCTAGGGTTAGGGCAAAGATTAGGGTTAGATGTGAGAGAATGAGAGTGGGATTGATAGAGAGAAGGGAGGAGGAAGTGGGGAGATCGGTTGAGAGGCAGTGGGGGTCGTTTGGGGGAAGAAGGTGGCCGGTTGAGAGGAGCAGAAGTCAAAACGACGGAGGGATTTCGAAATCGGGTGAGAGAAGTGAATCAGGTAAAGGTGGGGGTATTTATAGGGTTTTAAGCGAACCTATCGGGTGAAATTTCACCCGATCGGTTGGGTAAAGTTTCGAAAATTTTGTTGAAATGTAGCTACAGGCGAACCGATCGGTTGAGATTTCAACCGATCGGTTGGCCGCTTCACAATTTTCCCGAGAGCATCACCGACTTCACCCGGACAGCCACCCGGTCAGAGCTCCAGATCAACCGATCGGTTGAATTAATCCCCAAATTTCCCGAGAGCTTTGCTCTTCTCACACGATCTGCCACCCGGTCTCAGTTTGCTCCACTAGAGCGGTTCACTGAAGAACAGATATAGGCCATCTTCAGACACGTCCCACCCGATCGGTTGAGAGATCAACCGATCGGTGGGGGGCTTGTTTCCTGCACAATTTCAAAAATAGCCTAAGTCTTTTGACGAGAGCTCCAGTCACTGAATTTATTCACCAAAATAAGAAAAATAAACCTAAAAATAATCCTAAAAACAAAGACGAGGGTTTAGAACATGGGTTGCCTCCGATGAAGCGCTGTCGTTTAACTTCGTTTGCTCGACGCCCGGTAGATGATTTTCAAGGAGGACGGGGGTGATGCCCAATGTTTGGCATCCCTTCAGACGTTGGAGTGGTGGCCTTTGGTGTTGGCGGCGATGATAAGTAGACTTCCTCGACGATCCATCCGCTGGTGGTATCCGGGGGCTTCTCCCTCACATTGGCGTCGACCGCCACTCTTCGTAAGATCCGGATCTCATTAGCGGTAAGCCCCATGGGCTCCTTCCCTTTTCTCCTCGTCGGAGCAGCTTTTTGGAATCTGGGAGGGGTCTTATGTGAGACACCCGCTTCATGAGCATTTTCTTTCTTCTTCAAACCGACATGCTCTTTAAGGTCCCCCAAGCTGTCGGGGGGTTCCTTGAGAGAATTTCCCAGGCCCCAGCTCTACAGGTCTTTCTTCTTCAATATCCAGCATATTGCAACCCGGTTCATCTGGAGGGTGCTTCATAGATAACCCCAAGTCAAATTCGACCTTCTGGTCGCCAACATTAAGGGATAGCTTCCCTTTCTTCACATCTATCAGCACGCCAGCGGTGGCCATGAAGGGCATCCCGAGGATGATGGGTGTATGAGTGTCTTCGGGCATGTCCATCACCACGAAGTCTACTGGCATATGCACTCCACTGACGTTAACTGGCAGGTCGTCTACAATTCCCACCAGATATTTGACCGATCTATCAGCTAGTTGAAGGGTCATACCCGTGGGCTCCAGGTCTCCCATCCCTATCCTCCTGTATATTGATAGGGGCATCAGACTGACGCTCGCTCCCAAATCCACGAGCACCCGATGGATCTTCACTTTCCCAATCGAACAAGGAATAGAGAAGCTTCCCGGATCCTTAAGCTTGGGTGGATTCGCTCGCTGAACGAGAGCGCTACATTCCGCCGTGAGAACGACCTTTTCCTTTCTGGAACCCATCGTCACCAAAGCCTTTAAGAATTTCGCATAGGAAGGAATTGTCTCTATTGCTTCGAGGAAAGGGATCTGCAAGCTCAAATCCTTGACCATAGCAAAGAACTTGCCGTATTTTTCATCAATCTTAGCTTTGGCAAGTTGTTGTGGAAAAGGCACAACGGGCTTAAATACTCTCAGGCTCCCCTCCTCGTCCTTCTTCTTCTCTTCTTCAGAGACTCCCTCCGGAGTCGTAGTCTTTGGTGACGAAGCTCCGTCGTCATTTGATTTTTCAATTGGTCGCCCACCGACCACGGAGCTTCAGGTTCCTTGGTGGACACTCTTGTAAGAATTTGTGTCCCGCTTCTCAAGATGATAGCGGACACATTCGCATGATCAAGTGTTAGTGCCCATGTCTGATTTCCCCCTTGGATTTACTTTCGGTTGACCCGGCAATTGGTTTTGCGCCCGCTGAAGGTTCGCCACCTGCAACCCCAGCTGGGTTACTTGGTTGGTGAGGGCCCTCTGCCCCATCTCCAGCTTCAAGTTGATCTTCTCCTGGTTCGTAATAATATACTGGGTCAAGAGGGTCTCGACTGGGGAGATAACTCGCTGTTGGCCATATGGCTACTTGTTCCTGGGGGGATACTGCTGGTACATTTGTTGTGGCTGCTGTTGTTGCTAATACTACTGCTGTTGTTACCGAGGCGACTGATATACTTGTTGCTGCAGCTGCTGGGGCTGCTGATATGCTGCCATATAGCTCAAATTGGGGTGGTTTTGGTTATTGGGAGAATAAACCGGATTCGAGCTAGTCCTTGGTGGATACGGCGCATTACCCGTCGGGTTGAAGAAAAGTGTGCTAGCTTGATCCACCGGTGGTGAAATTGTAATGCCCTGCTAAGCTACTGCACAAGTACTAGAGGGGGGTGAATAGTACTTTAAAATAATTAAGAGGCTAATTCCTAATTACCTTGCAAACTCTACCAATTAATGCGGAAATGCGGAATAGTAAATAATCGACAACAAATAAACAATCGCAAACAAACGATATTACTGGGTTCGGATCCACCCAAGTCTCCCTGACTTGTTCCCGGTGATCCTACGTCCCAACCACCCGGATCACTTCCGGATACTTGAGTTAGAAACCCTAACTCAAGATTTCCACTATGAAATACTTGTGAAAACCTTCACAAGTCAAAGCATACACAAATGAAACTTGTGACTCCCACAACCTGGGATCACAAACACACTCTCACAACCGAGAGCGGATCACTTACAATATCAAAGTAAATTGAAATGAAATGCTTACCACAAAAATACCTATTGCCTTGAGTAAACTTACGATTTAGGGCAAAGATGATTTTGAGGAAGATGAAGAGGCACCAAACCCTAACTCCAAGATGTAGACCAGCTATGGAGAGCAATGGGGTTGATGGTGACCTAGGATCAAGCACTTGGCTTGGAAGGCTCACAATCAATGAATCTCTCTTTTGAAATAAGAGTGAGAAGAGATTCAAGATTGGAATGAAAGAGCTTTGAATGGGATTGAATGCTTTCTCTTTGATCTCTAAACTTGTCTTAATATCAGCCTTGAGTGCAATGAATGCAGCTCATCAAGTATTTATAGGATAGAGGAAAGAGAGAGAGAAAAACGTTTCAATTAAAGCTCCAACGGCTCTATTCTGAACCAAACTAGTCGGTCAAAGAACAACCACTGACCGACTAGTTTATCAACTAGTCGGTTGGTCAATCAACATGAACCGACTAACTGGTGAACAGGGAATAGGTCGAAGTTCAGACTTAAGGAACTAGTCGGTCAAAGAAGAGTTACTGACCGACTAGTTTCACAACTAGTCGGTCGGTCACTCAACTCAGACCGACTAAGAGATAAAACAAATAGTCTGAGTACAAATTGAATTAGTCGGTCCAAGAACAAAAGTTGACCGACTAGTTCATCAACTAGTCGCTGGCCAAATGTGCATAGACCGACTAACGACAAATAGTAACTTGGCATGTACAGTAGAAGCTCAACTAGTCGGTCAAGGAAACATCACTGACCGACTAGTTCACAAACTAATCGGTCGGTGAGTCAACGTAGACCGACTAACTGTAAACAGTAAAGAGATATGATTTAAGAAGGCAAACTAGTCTGTCCAAGAAGGATTGCCGACCGACTAGATCACCATCTAGTTGGTTGGTTCTTCTTCTTGAACCAACTAACATGCACACGAAGTCGCGAATCGAAGCACGATGCTTTGGGAAAGTTTGTATGGACTTCTTACAAGTTCCTATGTCTAAGATAGGAGCGTTATGAAGATTAAAACGTAAGACCTACTCAAGGCTTAACATTCTACGAAACGAAGCTAAAAGACTATAAATAAAACTTGACGAACCGTCTTCGAAAGCTTCGATCCGAATCTTCATGACTTCTAAAATGGTCCAAAAGCTTCAACGAAGCTTTAGGTATACGATCACGTGCTTTGAGAAGTCTCGAGACGTCGCAATTGATATTCAAAGAAGTTTGGCGACGATCTCCATAACTGCGCTCACAAATTGTTAGTTCACAATATATTTATGTTTGTTCATCTTCCAAAACCAAATCCGGGGAGTCCAATATCCAACATTCTCACCCTTTTTGGTGATGACAAACCAACATAAATAATAATCAAAAATAATGATTCAAATGTAATTTACTTACTCCCCCTGCATTGATGACACGTTAATTCCAAAATGAATAATAATAATACACATCAAGCAGACGAGTAAAGTATAAAAATGAGAATCAAATATTGAAATTTAGGAATTGAGATCCAATTTTTATATCTTAACTCTCCCTGAATCTAACATATCAAATTAGATTCTTGGAAAAATGCTTTAAATTATCATTTAGCCATGTCATTATTATATCTCTCCCCCTTTGGCATTAGCAAAAAGAGCGGGAGGAGATCAACGACAACAACAATGGCTTCAAATAAAAGCACGGGAGTCGTAGAATACGACCACGGTCCAAATGACACCAAAGAAAAATACGAATGAAATCAAGGCATGTCAATGAGACCAAAGTCGGAAATTGATAATTAAAATCATCAAAACTCAAATTAATTTTACGAATTGAGTTATGGAATATACTCTCCAATATCAACATTCTTGGTTAATTTAGTGCATGGAAAACAATTCTATGTTTTCATAAAATGAATTCTATTTAACCAAGTATTATCGTCGAGCGACGAAATCAAAACATCAGAGACATATAAAATATTAAAATGAGCACAACAAAAATGAAATGTCAACATCGATGTATGTATATATATATATAAAGCATGAGTACGTCAAAATGATACATCGCCGACATACATATCATCGATCCAACGATCGGGGCACAAAATACATCAAAATGTCACAACATCAAGAGTATCACAAAACATACAACATCATCAGGGATACATCATCATACATCCAAAAGTATCAAAAAGCACAACCACAAAACCGCCCAAAATATCCTAACCCACACTCTCTCACTACAAGATATCTCATCTAATGTGCAGCGAGAGAGGCCTCAAAGAAGCTCAAGAGGAAGTGGCAGGATCTGCAGCAGCAGCAGGCTCTGCAGCAGGAGTGGTGGTCACTGGATCAGCAGTAGTGTCCACGGGAGCGACGGTAGTGGCCTCGGGAGCAGCAGAAGTGGTATTCACCGCAGGAACGGTGGCAGCAGGTGTGCTCTCGGGGTCAACACCAGCAGACGAAGCAACAGCACCAGAAGTGCCCTCGGGGGCACGAGTAGAAGCATGAACGAGCTCTTCAATCTCCTCCTCATCCATCTCCTCCTCGTCAGAGACAGACGGAGGGATCTCAATACCAAGGTGACGAGCGATACGAGCTAGAATCTCCTCAGAACGAGCATACCGAGACTCTAAACGTCGAACAGAATGCGCGAGCTCGTCAAGAGTGGTAGAGGGAGCAGCTGAGGCTGAGGCAGAGGCTGACGCTGAAGGTGTCGTCCTCTGAACGTGACGGAGCATCGCAAGAGACTTCTTGGCGGCCGTCGCGTTAAGAGGAGGACCAAGGGGACGCTCATCGTCAGGAGGAAATGTGACACGGAAGTGGCGAAAGACAAGGGTCAACAAGCACGGATATGGGATATGCGCAGATTTCGTGGACTTCCGAATACACTCGAAAGAATCCATCTTATCGAGTATAATCCGGGCCCAGTTAATCTCGCTACCCATGAAGATGGCATAGATCAACTTCAGAAATGGCTGGGACGGCAAAGAAGAGGAGCCATACTTAGGAAGTAAGCACGACTTCAGGATGAGGTTCAGGACCCAGGCATTAGGCTTGAATGACTTGGAGGGGACGCCAATCATGGCGGGAGGAATCTCATGGAAGATCTCAGATAGGATGGTCTGATCAAGAGAAGAGATATCATCAACAGAAATATCAGAGGGGAGGAGGCCAGACGACGAACAACCAATCAAATCTCCTATGATTTCTGCCGTGAGGACTATAGGAGTCCCCAAGACAGTCGTCTCAATCGAGTGGGTCGCGTCGTGCTGACCCCGGATCCTATTGGCATAGAACAGTTTCACTAAGCGAGGGTAGGGGTGAGGATTTGCCTTCGGGTCATACCGAAGATAATCGATAAGACCTGACGACGACAGAAGATCAGCTAGCCCTATGAAGTCAGAAAACTGAATGAAATTCTCCAGAAGCAGCGGACAGTGTTCGATACGGTTGTTAGCCGCGAGACACAAAGGGTCGTCGGGACACAACGAGATATCGACACCGCCAACCGGCATCAGAGCCTTTCCCTTAGGCTGACGGGTACGGGGGCAAGAGCTAGACTCAGGCTGCCTAGGAGGAGGTAAGGGTTCCCTATGGGTCTCGGTCTCAGGTCTATACTCGGTGTCAGAATCCGTAGGAGTATGAAAAGAGGAGGGAGACGCAAGTTGTTTCGGAGGCTTGGGTTTAGGCTGAGATTGGGCTCTAGGCTTCGCTGTCGTCGTCCTCTTCCGCTTGAGAGGATGCAACGACGACGAGGGTTGGGTAGTCTTAGATCGGCGTCTAGGTTGCGAGGGTTGAACGGGATCCGTAGGGGATGGCTCTACGGTCATTGGCGAAGGGCTTGAGGGTTGGATCGGAATTCGTGTACGATCCATAAGCACGACACGACACGACGCAATCAAACGAGAAATCCCTAGAAATACGAAACCCTAGCAAACTGAAACCCTAGCCGAAATGAGCTAAACCCTAACCCTAAGCACATGAATCTAACCCTAGAGAGCTAGGAGATGGAGTACCTAGGTCGAAGGGAGGAGGGGGTTGATCAGCGGCCGGAGATAGGTCAGAGAGATGGCCGGAATTTGATCGGACACGACGGAGGAAGTCGAAGGGGTCGGGGGTTTTTCGAGCTAGAGAGTTATTTTCGATCGACTAGAAATGTAAATAGTCGGTCGGAAGAGGATATAAATCGATTGGAAGCTCAAAAGACAAGACAGTCCCCGTCACAACTAGTCGGTCACAGTTCAAGCACTGACCGACTACATCACGATCTAGTCGGTCGATCAATGAGCTTGAACTGACTAGTTGTAAACAGTAACTGAAGCCAAATTTTCTGACAAGATTTAGTCGGTCTAAGCTCATTCACTGACCGACTAAAACTTAATCTAGTCGGTCGGCCAATGAACTTGGACCGACTAAGAGAGTCCAAAAATTGAAAATTTTGAAATTTTGATTTCTCTCCTAATTGCACTTCGACGAAACATCAAAATACTCTCATTAATCATTAAACTACCACATTAAACATCAAAAAACTGAAATTTGACGATTACGCACAAATCGAGCGAAAATTCCGAAAATTCAACAAAAATCCAGAAAATTCCAATAAATCTAGCATGTGCAAATATAATGAAATGAATAGCATGCAAGATTATTGAATAAAAATGAATCCTAAATCTCGGATTCACCCATAATCCCCAATTCTTGACGTAACCGCACAAAGGAGTCTTCCTTTAGGGGTTTCGTGAAAATATCGGCGATTTGCTTCTGGGTTTCAACGTACACTAATATGAAGTCCTTTTTAGCAACATGATCATCTAAGAAATGGTGACGGACATCTATGTGTTTCGAACGGGAATGGTGTACCGGGTTCTTAGAGAGACAAATTGCACTTTGGTTGTCCACCATGATAGGACAAGTATCACAGTTTATACCAAAGTCTTTAAGTGTGTGTCTCATCCAAAGAACTTGAGCACACACGGCACCGGCGGCAATATATTCCGCCTCGGTGGTTGAAAGTGAAACGGAATTCTGCTTCTTGGAAAACCAAGAGAAAACAGAATTTCCTATAAAATGGCAAGTGCCACTAGTACTTTTCCTGTCGGATTTGCATCCCGCATAATCGGCGTCACTATATAAGATTAACTCATACGTGCTAGATTTTGGATAAAGTAATCCAAAATCAAGTGTATAACTTAAATAACGGAAAATACGCTTTACCGCTACTAAGTGAGACTCCTTAGGTTGAGACTGATAACGAGCACATACACATACGGCAAACATAATATCGGGCCTACTTGCGGTAAGATAGTGTAAAATACCTATCATACCTCGATATAGACGAATGTCTACATCTTTTCTGCCCACATCTTTATCAAGATGTGTAGTCGTGCTCATCGGAGTCTTCTTCCCGGAGGCATTCTCCATTCCAAATCGCTTTAGCAACTCCATCGTGTACTTCGTTTGGTGGATGAAGATTGCATCGTTCATTTGGCGAATTTGGAGACCTAAGAAATATTTGAGCTCACCCATGTGGCTCATCTCAAATTGATCCTTCATCACATTAGAAAACTCTTCGCAAAGAGCAAAGTTAGTAGCACCGAAAATGATATCATCAACATATATTTGAACTAAAATTATATCATTATTCGAATACTTAACAAATAATGTGGAATCAACTTCTCCCATTTTAAAACCCAAATCCAAAAGAAAATTCTTTAAACGGTCATACCAAGCTCGAGGAGCTTGTCTCAAACCGTAAAGTGCTTTCTTAAGTTTGAAAACATGATTTGGAAATTTTTCATTTATAAAACCCGGAGGTTGAGAAACATAAACTTCCTAAACAACATCTCCGTTTAAAAACGCACTTTTAACATCCATTTGAAATAACTTAAAATCCTTATGGCATGCAAAAGATAACAATAATCTAATTGATTCTAATCTAGCTACCGAAGCAAAGGATTCTTCGAAATCGATACCTTCCTCTTGCTGATAGCCTTGAGCTACTAACCGAGCTTTGTTCCGGACGACGACTTGGTTTTCGTCGGTCTTGTTCTTGAAGATCCACTTTGTCCCTATGACGGTGTGGTTCTTCGAAGGCAAAGAAACTAGCTCCCAAACCTCATTCCTCTCGAATTGAATGAGCTCCTCTTCCATGGCAAGGATCCAAGCGCTATCTTCGCATGCTTCATTAACATTCTTTGGCTCTATCGAGGAGGCAAAGGCACAATGAGCGAAGTGGTTGACTTGAGATCTCGTCTTGACACTATCATGGATATTGCCAATGACTTGCTCATGAGGATGGTCACGAACGGTATGAAGCCGTTTGGGAATTCCTTGATCACTAGGAACATTCTCAACAACTTCATTAGTCGGGTTAGTATCAATAGAATCAATAGAATCAATAGAATCAATAGAGTTAGAATTACCAATTGAATCACATAAAACATCCATGGAGTCATCATCATTAGTAATTCTAGTTGGAACAAATCCTTCATTGAATGAAACATGAAGCGATTCCTCGATCGTTGAGGTTCGTTTGTTGTATATCCGGTAGGCTTTGCTACGCGAAGAATACCCAACAAAAATCCCCTCATCGGATCTTGGATCGAATTTGTCCAAACTACCATACGTGTTTTTAATAAAACATTTCGAACCAAAAACATGAAAATGTTTAACTTGAGGCAACCTACCAAACAACAATTCATAACAAGTTTGTTTAGTGCTGGGCCTCAAAAGTATTCTATTAAACACATAGCAAGCGGTGTGTACCGCTTCCACCCAAAATTGATGGCCAAGTTGGCTATCATCAAGCATAGTGCGAGCACACTCCACTAGCGTCCTATTCTTTCTCTCAACAACACCATTTTGAGGAGGTGCGCGAGGGAAAGAAAAGGTGTGTGTAATACCAACTTCATCACAAAATGTCTCAAAAGACTCATTCTCAAATTCACCTCCATGATCACTACTGTTTCAGAGTGTTTTCTCACTACAAAGCGTTGACCGTGGACAACCCGGTCAACGTGGTCAAGGGGCCCGTTTGGGTCCCTCGGGCGAGTCGAGTTGGTGTAGTCGAGGCTCGAGTCGGATCTGCAGACGACGTGGAGCGTGTCGGCTGGGTTGAATCGGGGTCCTCGGTCGTTGGTAGGGCGAGGGGTAGCCTCGGCCCGGGCCGAGACGCTCGGCCTCGGTCGGTTGTGCTCGGCCTCGGCGGTCGGACAACGAGGGGAAGCCTCAATCGTCCAGCTGGTTGCGTGGTCGGCGAGGGGCGGAGGGGAAGCCTCGGCCTGTGGATCTGATGCCCTCCTGCGTAGACGAGAACACTCGTCAGGGGGCCGGACCTTGGTTCCGGCCAAATCCCCTCCGATGCCTAAGTCAGACAGAGATCTGAAAGAGGAGGCCCGGCGGAGACGGTTCGACTCGTGAGGAGATCGGAACGGCGTCTCACGGCTCGAGCGGGGGAGGAAGGAGATGAAATGGGGGAACTAGGTCGTTGATGGAGTACCTTAGGTTCTAGATACCTGAAAGGCGGTCCCTTCTCATGTCGTCCTCCTAGCCCCTTTATAGACCTCCGCCGTGATTGCCCCTGACCCATGTCGCTCGTCCGCCCTCGATCGTGCCCCCTCAATCCGCCCCCCGTCGCCGCTCCTTGCGCCATCCCAGCACCTCCCCATCGATGTCATTAAGTGGTAACGGGATCGAGGGAACGGTTACCGCAGGAGTGGGCGAGTGACCAGCGTGTTACCGGGGCCGGGTTGGATCGACATTTGGGGGGAGGGGGCCCCTATAGGGCCTTATCGAGTGGGCCTGAGTGCGCAGATGGGCTCTTGACTGGTGGTCGGGTTTCTGGGCTCGTGTCTTTCGGGCCTCGGCCAAATAGGCGTAACAATTGCCCCCATTGGTCGGGTTGATCGGCTTTGGCCGGTTCGGCCCGGCCGATGTGACTTCCGCCGACTTTGACAGGCTCGCCAGTCGATGCCGACTCATTTATTAGTCATCATCATGCGTTGGCCCGCTTGATACTCTTAAGGCACGGGCTCCGATGCGCCGTCGGTCCTCTGATGCTGCCACGTGTAGCTGCGAGCTTATCCCCACCGCTCGCGGGGTCGTCTTAAGTTGAGAATCCGAGGGGTCCGTGAGCCGCCCTCGGTGGGGTCGATCGGCCTTGGCTTGCTCGGTTCGACCGCCGTGCCTCCTGGGGTTCAGAGTGGCACTTTAATCGAGGCGTGGTCATAAATGTAGGTCATGATGAGGCGGATCGATTGGACTTCCCTTGGCGCCGATTTCGAAACGCCGCCGGTTCTTCGAGGCCTGCCACGCGTTCTTATCAGGCGCTTCGAATTCGTCCCTGCGTCCGGTATATAAGATCCCCAGCTGCGTTGATCTCCACTTCTCTCTTGCTCTTCCCATTGTTCTAGGCTTTCCACAACTCGGAGTTTCCCGTCGCCTTCGCTTCCTTGTCTCCCCCAAACTAGTTAAAAGGTAATTCCTTTCTCGCTCTCGTATTATGGCTGCTCTTAGGATAGGCGGTTCTGGCCAAGGGGCGAGGGATTCTCCAGAGTCCAGGCGGGGCAGGCCCCGGCTAGTGGGATCAGGTTCCTCCTTCGGGAGTCGTCCCTTCCGAGATAAGGGGAAGGGGAAGCTATTCCCAGACTACGCCTGTGATGACGTGGCGTCGGCTGCCGTGCATCTTAACGTGCCCCCGGTTGTCCTCCGAACGCCGTCGAGGACCTCTCCTTCAGCGGTCACGGAGATCCGGGAAAGGTATATCTGCTTCCCGTACGATGTCCGAGTTCCATTCGTCGATGAGCGGATTTGCCTTCCGAGGAGCAATGAAGTCGACGTCTACGTAGAAATGTTTCGGCTGGGTCTTCGTTTCCCGCTCAATCCCTTCCTTATCCAGGTCATGGAATATCTCATGGTGCCGCTTTGCCAGTTCACCCCTTGCTCGATTGCGGTACTGACAGGCTTCGCTACGCTCTGCTGTACCCACGGTCTGGAGCCGTCTCTCCCACTTCTCTTCCACTTTTATCAGATCCAGACGGTCAGCCTGGGGTCATGGCTGCAGCTCCGAGCCCGCTCGAGGAGGGAATGCCTGATCGGGCTGCCCCGCTGGTCGGGGGATTGGAGTTCGGATTACGTCTTTGTGGTCTTCCTGGAGGATGCCCAGATTTTGACAAGTTGGGGCGGGTCTGTCCAGCCTCGCCCGCCGCTAGCTCTCTCAGACGTCGATCGGGCAGCCGCCGCGCTGCTGTCGACCCTCCCCTTGGAATCGAAGTCCATCTGGTCTTTGTTGGACGACCTACTCCTGAAGGCCGTCTTGTGGTCTCCGGGTAGGTCGCCTTTTCAGTCTTGAATCGCCCTGTGACTCATCCTGATTTTGGTTTCCCTTGCAGGGATGGCTGGCCGCGAGTTCGTCCGTGACGTCGATGAGCTGATCCGCCGTGGAGCTGCTCGGAGCCGAGGCGGTACCTCCGGAAGGGCGCCTCGACGGACCATTGAGGAGGAGGTGCGCCGAGCCGAGCCCTCCGTGGGCAAGGTGGTGGCCGTGCCTCCCGCCTCTTCTTCTGGCGATCTCCTCCCCGGGGGCGTCGCAAGGGCCGGACCCGCCCCATCAGCCCAAGAGGCAGGGGGTAATGACGGGTCCGGTGCAGTCCCTCCTGCCCTTGGCGTGCCCCCTCAGGTTCCCGAGGGTGGGGATGGTGCGAGGCGGAAGCGCTCCCCTCCGGTGCCCTCGGAGCCCCACGAAGGAAAGAAGAGGAAGGAGGACGCGGATCCCTCCAGTCCGGCGGGTTCCGCGCTTCCTGTGGTGACCACCGGGGATCCTTCGATAGCCTTGTCAACCACCCCCCTCGCAGCGTCCTCGCCCGTATAACCGGGAATCGGGGCCTTATTGGCGAGCAATTTGGCTTCCCTCGATGTCGTCCCTGGGAGTTCGATGTTTGTCGACCGAGCCTTGGCCCAGCAGGTTACCGAGGTCTCCGTCCCTCCCCGGGACCGCAGCCTCCTCAAGAAGATCCCTGCCGACAAGATGTCGGATTCCTTGGTCTGGATCCTTCAACAGGTTCGGTTATCTTGCTATCCTCGCCTTCCCTTTATCCTCTTCTTAGCCCATGTCTCGTCTTTCCAGGGTTCAGCGCTCGCCGTGGAGTTGCAGTGTCGAGCCGTCTGCTTGAGGGAGCTGGAGGAGTCCTCCATGAGGGCCCAGGAGCGGGCCGGGGCGGCGGAGGTGGCTATGACGGAGGCCCAGATGGAGTCTCGGCGTCTCAAGCTCCGTGTGGCCGAGTTGGAGGGATGAGTGGGTGACCTCCGGGGAAAGCTGGAGGATGTCCGGCAGTCGGCTGAGGAAGCGGCGGAGTCGTTCCGCATGGAGAGGGAGGAGCTTCAGAGGGAACTGTCGGATCGACGCCAGGTGACGCGGCTTGCAGAGGAGGTGGAGAGGGGCGTCGTCGAGACCCTGGGGAAGAGGATCTTCGAGGTTCTCAGGGAGGCCTTCGGTACGTATGAAGACCTCATCGCCCCTCGGATCGTCGAAGTCGTCCAGTCTTCCTTCCGGGAATGTGCGGAGCGTGTTCGGCAAGCCCCTCCGCCGGTCGATCCCCCTCGCTCCGAGCAGGGGGAGGTGCCTGAGGATGCGTCCTCTCGAGCCCGGGTTCCCTAGGTCGTTCCTCCTGGCCGTTTATCCTCAAATTTTTTAGCATCCGCTTCGCTTTGGGCCAGTCTACTTGGAATGGACCCCTGACCCTGCTTTCTCCTTCGGCCTCGCCACCGACTCCCTGGTCCAGAGCCAACAATTGCTGGTTGCATGGATTTTTGCTTAGGCCAGCAACTTCGAGTTCTTTAGTCGACAAGTTTTGCTTCGCCGGTGTGGCCCTAGTTTCTGTAGGTGACGAGCTTTGTTGTCCGTTGAGAGCGGATTAATTGTAGAGAGGTTTCTTCACTTTGATTTCCTGTAAATAAGACATACTGTTATAAACAAAATTTGACTTACCCGAGCTTCTCGTATATTTTGCTTTGTTGCTTCGTCCTCGGCCTAGGACCGGCTGACGCCCGAGCTGGCGGGGGGAGTTGTCTTCAAATTTAGAACGATTGAGTCGGTCGGCGAGGGCGAAGTTCCTCGGCTTAGGACCGGTCGGCGTCCGCGCCGGCTGGGGGAGTTGCCCCCAGACTTATGAGCGTAAGGGTCGGCGACGGTCGGCATCCGTGCTTGGCTGGGAAGTCGCCCCCAGGCTTACGAGCGCAGGAGTCGGTCAGCGAGGGCAAAGCCCCTCGGCTTAGGACCGGTCGGCGTTCGTGCTTGGCTGGGAAGTCGCCCCCAGGCTTACGAGCGCAGGAGTCGGTCAGCGAGGGCGAAGTTCCTCGGCTTAGGACCGGTCGGCGTCCGCGCCGGCTGGGGGAGTTGCCCCCAGACTTACGAGCGCAAGGGTCGGTCGGCGAGGGTAAAGCTCCTCGGCTTAGGACCGGTCGGTGTCCGCGCCGGCTGGGGGAGTTGCCCCCAGACTTACGAGCGTGAGGGTCGGTCGACGAGGGCAAAGCTCCTCGGCTTAGGACCGGTCGGCGTCCGCGCTGGCTGGGGGAATTGCCCCCAGACCTATGAACGCCTTCCCTCCAGTAGAGGTCTTCGTTCTATTGCGCCCTTAGTGAAACGTTGATTCCATCGAAGATTAAGAGAAGATAAAAGGGAATGTGATTGTACTCTTAAGAGTCCTGTCGGACTAGTACATTTGGAGAAAAAGGAAAAAGGAAATGAAGCTAGACAGAGGGATGTGAACCTAGATAATCCCCTCGGACTAGGCTGCGACTGGGGGGAGAGACCTCGCCAGCTCACTCTATGATGCGGAGGGGCCCTTGGACGGTGTTGATCTTCTTCCCCTTGTCTGGCTGCATGGAGGTCCCCTCTCCGTGGGCTGGCTCGTCGGTTAAGCTCCTGGCGTGTCCTCGGCTCATCAGCTTCTCGATGTCCTTCTTTAAGTGCCAGCATTCTTCAGTGTCGTGGCCGTCGTCCTTGTGGTACTTGCAGTATTTCTCCCTATTCTTCCCACCTCTTTTTGCCATCGGTGGGGGGCGATCGACGCGTTCTTCCTTCTGCACTTGGGCGAGGACGGCGTCTGGGGTGGCGTCTCTCGTACCTTCTCCGCGCTGCCTGTTTCTCGGCCTCTTCTCGGTCCGGTATCCTTCGGGGCTGCCTCGTCTGCTGTCGCCGCGCTTGGTCCCTCGAGTGGCTTTTCCTGCATCCACGGCCAAGGCCTCCTCGGTCAACATGAAGCGCTTGGCCCTCGCCATGATCCCGGGGAGGTCCTTCGGGGGATCGTTGTATAGGGACTTCTTGAGGCCTCTGTGGCGAAGCCCTTTCTTAAGGGCCGTTTGGACCACCAGGTCGGGAGGGCTGTTCACGTTCATCCTCTCCATATTAAAGCGGCGCATGAACTGCCGGAGCGGCTCGGCCGGGCCTTGCACTATGTTGAACAGATGTTCAGCATCAGGCTTGATCTGCCTCCCCGCCATGAACTGCTTGCAGAACAACTTGGTGAGTTCCTCAAAGCTGTCGATGGAGTGGCTGGGCAGGCTGCGGTACCAGGTCCTTGCCGCTCCCCTGAGAGTAGAATAGAAGCCTCGGCAGAGCAGGTCATCGTCAGCTCCTTGGAAGGACATGTCCCCCTCGTAGTCCATCACGTGGTTTCCCGGGTCCCCTATCCCGTCGTACTTCCCCAGCGCCGGGATCCTGAATCGAGAGGGGACCCGTGCGTCGGTTATTCTCCGTGATAGGGGGCACCGGTCTCCGTGGATGCCCCCGGGGATTCGACAGTCGCCTGCCTCTGGCTCGTTCGGTGGTGGAGGGTGCACAGGCGCCGGCGGGGCTGGCTCCACGGCCCTCGCCACGCTGGGGGTCGGGCTGACCCGGCACTCCCGGCTCCTCCGGCAGGAGCTCCTGCTCCGTCGTGATCGGTCTCTCGAGTGGTGTCGTTTGCTTCTCCTGCGACGGGACGACCGTGACCGACGAGATGATACGGTCATCGATTCGCCCTCCGTCCCTTCGGTTTCTCTTCGGCTCCTTTCACGATAAGGGGAGGAGGCGCGTGACCTCGCCTGACGGGAGCCGGACAGCGTGAACCGACGATCCGTGTTCGGTTTTTGGGTCCAGTGGTCGTCGACCACGGTGGTCCGCAAGAGCGGGGGACCCCCCGCCCATCGATGGCTATCGCCCAACGTGCCTCCATTGGATGGCGCAGGGCCGACGAGCTGCTGTACCGTCGCGACCAATGTCTGGAGGCTCGCATTGGTCTCCTGAGCCAGGGCGCAGAGCTGTCCCTGTGTGGCCAGTCCTGAGCCGCCGGTCTCTTCGGTTGAGGGGGCGGGGCGATCGCCGACGGGCGTGTCTTCGGGGTTGCCGTTGGATGTGCCATTCCCCTCCTCCGGGATGGGGGGCATGTGCTTCCTTCCATTGCTGGTTCGTGCCATTGCTGGTGTGGTTTGCTTCTTCGTGGGACGGTTTTCGCTTCCCACAGACGGCGCCAGATGTTTCAGAGTGTTTTCTCACTACAAAGCGTTGACCGTGGACAACCCGGTCAACGTGGTCAAGGGGCCCGTTTGGGTCCCTCGGGCGAGTCGAGTTGGTGTAGTCGAGGCTCGAGTCGGATCTACAGACGACGTGGAGCGCGTCGGCTGGGTTGAATCGGGGTCCTCGGCCGTTGGTAGGGCAAGGGGTAGCCTCGGCCCGGGCCGAGACGCTCGGCCTCGGTCGGTTGCGCTCGGCCTCGGCGGTCGGACGACGAGGGGAAGCCTCAATCGTCCAGCTGGTTGCGTGGTCGGCGAGGGGCGGAGGGGAAGCCTCGGCCCGTGGATCTGATGCCCTCCTGCGTAGACGAGAACACTCGTCAGGGGGCCGGACCTTGGTTCCGGCCAAATCCCCTCCGATGCCTAAGTCAGACAGAGATCTGAAAGAGGAGGCCCGACGGAGACGGTTCGACTCGTGAGGAGATCGGAACGGCGTCTCACGGCTAGAGCGGGGGAGGAAGGAGATGAAATGGGGGAACTAGGTCGTTGATGGAGTACCTTAGGTTCTAGATACCTGAGAGGCGGTCCCTTCTCCTGTCGTCCTCCTAGCCCCTTTATAGACCTCCGCCGTGATTGCCCCTGACCCACATCGCTCGTCCGCCCTCGATCGTGCCCCCTCAATCCGCCCCCCGTCGCCGCTCCTTGCGCCATCCCAGCACCTCCCCATCGCTGTCATTAAGTGGTAACGGGATCGAGGGAACGGTTACCACAGGAGTGGGTGAGTAACCAGCGTGTTACCGGGGCCGGGTTGGATCGACATTTGGGGGGAGGGGGCCCTATAGGGCCTTATCGAGTGGGCCTGAGTGCGCAGATGGGCTCTTGACTGGTGGTCGGGTTTCTGGGCTCGTGTCTTTCGGGCCTCGGCCAAATAGGCGTAACAACTACGAATAGTGACAATGGTGGTTCCTAAGAGATTTTGTACTTTCTTAACAAAAATTGTGAAGTTTTCAAAAGCATCATTTTTATTACTTAATGAAAATACCCAAGTAAACCTAGAAAAGTCATCAACGATGACAAGTCCATAACGTGCATTTCCTAATGAAGCAACTCTAGTTGGCCCAAATAAATCTAGATGTAATAGCTCTAGTGGCCGCTTAGAAGAAATGCTTTTCTTAGGTTTAAACGACGATTTTGGAAGCTTGCCTCGTTGACACGAGTCACAAAAGCTTTTCTTTTGAAAGATTAGCTTAGGGAAGCCTCTAATAGAATTTAACTTGGAAAGCTTAAATAGTGTTCCAAAGTTCACATGACCAAAACATCGATGCCATAAGTGTTGTTCACTTGTGTTGGCAATGAGACATTGTTCATGTGATCTTAGAAGATCTAGGATGTATATATCCTTATGGCGTGTGCCGGAAAACAATAATTCATTATTATCTTTTCTTAAAATATGGCACATTCCTTTCGCAAAGCTACTTTGTAACCTTTGTCACAAAGTTGACTTATTGAAATGAGCTTGTGGTTTAATCATTTAACAAGGTAAACATCACTTATTAGGGGTTTAGAAGGATTACCCACTTTACCAACACCTATGATGGTTCCGCTCTCGTTGCCTCCAAAGACGACGCGGTTTCCATTTGCAATGGGAACCACTCCGAAGAGCAATTGAGCGTCACCCGTCATGTGTTTTGAACACCCGCTATCGAGTATCCAATTTTCCTTGGAGCTAAATTTAAATTTGTTGCTCCTTTTCTTTTTCTTGAGTACCTAAAGATAGAAAATTTCATATCATGGTACCCAAGGTCATTGGGTCCAAAAGATTAGACCTTTGGAAGCCAAGTCCAATTGGACTTAGACTTCCCCACATAATTACCACTATGCACAACATCCGAAAAATAAGCATTCATGTAAACTTGTTTTTCATCCATGCTTGTGTCCTTTGGGCTCCAAATTGTGAATATTTTGGGAGCCCTCATCCTATTGGGTGCATGCATGCGTTGTTGATTTCTACGTGATGCATGACGTGGATAGGCATAAGGAACATGATGAAATGGTGCATCATGAGAATTATTCATACGATGACGTGGGCGTACATATGCATGTGGAGGAACACGTGCATGAGGGTGTCTCACATTGTGTGCACGTGCCCGTGAACGTGTAGCATAGAAATCATCATATGAGTGAGCTGGTGGAGTAGGACGTGTGTTCCTACGTGGCATGGTAGATGTGTACATGTAGGCATGCCCCTTCTTTGGAGGTCCACCCAAAGTGTGTTTCTTTCCAAAAGAGGATGTGAACGAGGTGGAAGCACCATTGATAGATGAACTACCAATAGAGTGTTTGCTACCACTCGTTGAGTCACCGGAAGTTGACCTAACAAAAGTAGTGGCCGATTTGGATGAACTTTCCATCGTATAACCCAAGCCAATGTGGTGATTGGCTGGAAGTAAGTCACTTAGGATTTTATCCAAATGGTCCTTACCCTTATTGAATTTATTAATTCGGCCTAGTGTGCTCTCATATTTCTCGGTGAGAGAACACATAGAAGCATCCAAAGTGGATACTTGCGATGTGAGCACACAAACACGAGATTTGAGATTTTCATTCTCAATACTCAAAGTCGAGTTTTGAGAAGTCAAATCCGCTATCTTGTGTTCTTCCGGATCCTCAATGCTAACATGTTCAAGTTGAGTCTTGAGATTAACAATCTCATTCTTCAACCCTTCAACAACGGTGTCGTTGTTGGTGATGATAGTTTTAGGCGAGGTTTGGATGCTAGCTAAGTCATCTTTTACTTTAGTGTATCTATTTACTAATTTAGTGTATTTAGACCACAATTGAGAGTTAGCATTCCTAAGGTCATCCATGGTTACCTCATCGCCTTCGTTGTCGCTATCATCGGAGGAGGAATCTTTATCTTGCTCCTTTCTAGCCATGAAGCACATGTGTGCTTGATCCACTTGCTCATCATCCGACTCTCCGCTAGAGGAATCATCGGAGTCGGTGAATGTCCCGACAAGCCCCTTTTTGTTCCCTTTCTTGTACTTCTTGGACTTGTCGTACTTCGGTGCCTTCCACTTCTCCTTGTGTTTGTTTTGAGGACACTCCGCTTTCATGTGTCCGGGCTTGTTGCATTGAAAACACAAAGGAGAGGAGGCGTTAGATGAATTAAACTTTGACTTGTTTTTGAAGTTACCTTTCCGGAAGAACCGGTTGAACTTCTTGGCCATGAGAGCCATGGACTCCAAGTCCAACTCGTTTTAGGAGTTTTCATCATCGGTCGATGTGGAAGTAGATGGATCGGCCTTGAAAGCAATAGCCTTCTTCTTTGGCTCGTCTTGTTGTAGGTAGGACTTCATCTTCTCCTGCAACTTCAACTTGCTATCCTTGCGTACCTCATAAGACATCAAGGTACACATTAGTTGAACGACGGTATAAGTTTTCATATCATTACCTTCCTCGATGGCGAAGGTCCGTTTCTCCCAACTAGAAGGAAGTCCATCGATAATCTTCGAGACTTTCTCCTTTTGGGTGTAGGTCTTACCAAGATCCTCCAACTCGTTTGTGATGTCGACAAAGCGAGCATAGTACTCCTTCATCTTCTCACCCTGTAGCATATGAAATAACTCGTAATCTTTATTAACTACTACGAGTTTGGAGTCTCTTACCCTACTAGTCCATTCATGCAAGATGAGGAGGGAGTTCCATATTTGATATGCACTCTTACATGTGCATATCTTGTTGAAATCCTCGGGCTCCAAAGCGCATTGCAAGGCGTTCATTGCCTTGGCATTGCTTACCTCCACGGCGATCTCCGCGGGAGTCCATTTCTCGAAATCTTCTTCGGTGGGCTCGACGTACTCCTTCATCATGGCCCTCCATAGTGAAGCACTCCGGAGGAAAGTTTCCATCCGGCATTTCCAGTACCCGTAGTTGGTACCGTTGAAGAATGGAGGCCTCGTTGAGGAATGTCCTTCCATCACCGAAGACGCTCCTTCACGATTCTTGAAGGTGCTATAGTCGGAAGGTGGACGAACGGTCTTGTTGTCGTTGGCAGACATAGCTATAGACTTGGCTCTGATACCAAATGTAATGCCCTGCTAAGCTACTGCACAAGTACTAGGGGTGAATAGTAATTTAAAATAATTAAGAGGCTAATTCCTAATTACCTTGCAAACTCTACCAATTAATGCGGAAATGCGGAATAGTAAATAATCGACAACAAATAAGCAATCGCAAACAAACGATATTACTGGGTTCGGATCCACCCAAGTCTTCCCGACTTGTTCCCGGTGATCCTACGTCCCAACCACCCGGATCACTTTCGGATACTTGAGTTAGAAACCCTAACTCAAGATTTCCACTATGAAATACTTGTGAAAACCTTCACAAGTCAAATCATACACAAATAAAACTTGTGACTCCCACAACCCGGGATCACAAACACACTCTCACAACCAAGAGCGAATCACTTACAATATCAAAGTAAATTGAAATGAAATGCTTACCATAAAAATACCTATTGCCTTGAGTAAACTTACGATTTAGGGAAAAGATGATTTTGAGGAAGATGAAGAAGCACCAAACCCTAACTCCAAGATGTAGACCAGCTATGGAGAGCAATGGGGTTGATGGTGACCTAGGATCAAGCACTTGGCTTGGAAGGCTCACAATCAATGAATCTCTCTTTTGAAATAAGAGTGAGAAGAGATTCAAGATTGGAATGAAAGAGCTTTGAATAGGATTGAATGCTTTCTCTTTGATCTCTAAACTTGTCTTAATATCAGCCTTGAGTGCAATGAATGCAGCTCATCAAGTATTTATAGGATAGAGGAAAGAGAGAGAGAAAAACGTTTCAATTAAAGCTCCAACAGCTCTATTCTGAACCAAACTAGTCGGTCAAAGAACAACCACTGACCGACTAGTTCATCAACTAGTCGGTCGGTCAATCAACATGAACCGACTAACTGGTGAATAGGGAATAGGTCGAAGTTCAGACTTAAGGAACTAGTCGGTCAAAGAAGAGTTACTGACCGACTAGTTTCACAACTAGTCGGTCGGTCACTCAACTCAGACCGACTAAGAGATAAAACAAATAGTCTGAGTACAAATTGAATTAGTCGGCCCAAGAACAAAAGTTGACCAACTAGTTCATCAACTAGTCGATCGCCAAATGTGCATAGACCGACTAACGACAAACAGTAACTTGGCATGTACAGTAGAAGCTCAACTAGTCGGTCAAAGAAGCATCACTGACCGACTAGTTCACAAACTAGTCGGTCGGTGAGTCAACGTAGACCGACTAACTGTAAACAGTAAAGAGCTATGATTTAAGAAGGCAAACTAGTCTGTCCAAGAAGGATTGCCGACCGACTAGATCACCATCTAGTCGGTTGGTTCTTCTTCTTGAACCAACTAACATGCACAAAAAGTCGCGAATCGAAGCACGATGCTTTGGGAAAGTTTGTATGGACTTCTTACAAGTTCCTATGTCTAAGATAGGAGCGTTATGAAGATTAAAACATAAGACCTACTCAAGGCTTAACATTCTACGGAACGAAGCTAAAAGACTATAAATAAAACTTGACGAACCGTCTTCGAAAGCTTCGATCTGAATCTTCATGACTTCTAAAATGGTCCAAAAGCTTCAACGAAGCTTTAGGCATACGATCACGTGCTTTGAGAAGTCTCGAGACGTCGCAATTGATATTCAAAAAAAATTTTGGCGACGATCTCCATAACTGCGCTCACAAATTGTTAGTTCACAATATATTTATGTTTGTTCATCATCCAAAACCAAATCCGGGGAGTCCAATATCCAACAGAAATATCACCACCCTCGAAGTCTCCCAGGACTTCCGCTTCCACCACTAATACTTGTTGGGTGCTGGCACCACCAGCTCCTACCATAAGCGCTGAGATCTGGGTCTATAGTAAATCAAATTTTCTAGACAACTTGTCGACGTTCTCGACTCTATGAATGCCTCCAGATCTGGGCGTGGCACGTTCATCGCACCACAGCTCATTGTTTGATGCCATGTTTTCTAAAATATTGCCGACATCTTCTTCGCTTCTAGACATAAAGGACCCCCCAGCCGCGGCATCCATCGAAGACTTCAGGTCATCCCTCAACCCGTTATAGAACAGATTTATAATCTGCCACTTTGGAAGCTCATGATGAGGGCATCTCCGTTGCATCTCTTTGTATCTCGTCCAAGCTTCGTGCAGGGACTCGTTGCTGGCTTGGGAGAAGGAGGAGATCTCACTCCTCAGCTTCATCGTCTTCCCCGAAGGAAAGATTTTAGTCAAGAAAGCATTCGAGAGCTTCTCCCAAGTATTGAAGGTGTTCGGGTCCTTTCCCCTAAGCCATTGCTTGGCTTTATCCCGTAGAGAGAAGGGGAATAGCTTCATTCGGATAGCTTCAGTTGTGACACCATTAATCCTGAATGTGTCACACTTCTCGAGGAAGGAGTCCAGATGTTCAATAGGGCTCTCCATGGGTGCCCCAGAAAATTGATCCTGCTGGATCCACGTCACTAACAACGGCTTAAGCTCGAAACTCTGTGCTACAATAGCCGTAGGTTGGATGGAGCAGGT
The DNA here is from genome assembly GCA_030789695.1 of Scilla litardierei. Taxonomy (NCBI): domain Eukaryota; kingdom Viridiplantae; phylum Streptophyta; class Magnoliopsida; order Asparagales; family Asparagaceae; genus Scilla; species Scilla litardierei. The sequence goes on from CM061133.1 coordinate 102,168,861, forward strand.
GGACCCGATGGATGGCATCGAGTATTCCAGCAGGGACATCTGTGGTGGGGTATTCTCCCCCATGGCTACAGACTCTTCTCTTCTTCTCTTCTCTACGTTCAAACGCCTCACGATGGCGTTGATCTCCGGATCTAAAGGAATCAAGTCGTCGAGACTCCTTGTATTCCTGCGCATGTAAAATCAACAAAAACCCGTGAAGAAAGTATGGGATAGAAACAGATAAAAACAGAACAAAGAATAGAAAAAATAAAAAGTGAAAAAGTAGAATGCGAAAATTACCGCGAGGTGAAGACGTGAGCTAGACTCATGGGTTCAATGGGTCCTAAAATAAACAAGCATGTTGCCTTCCCGGCAACAGCGCCATAAAGCTTGACGTCTCCTAGTTTTTGAGCATAGAAGTGCAATAGGATTGGGGATACCAGATTTAAATATTTATACCGCAAGCGCACGGTATTGTAGTGTTGCTTGGGGGTCGAACACAGGGAGGCGTGGTTGTGCTTGTGTCTAAGAGGAACCGGTTCACCCTACGGGTGAGCTAGCCCGAACGATCGATGGTTGTCACAGAAAATAGATACGAGGGATAAACAAAATAAAAGGAAACCTAGGACTTCGGTTTCCACCCTATCATGTGTTCTCGCTATTACGACCTACGGATAGGAATACGATTCGATTTAGGGTTTAGTGGTGAGACATTGCCTCTAAGAGTGATACCAGCGTCCCATGGGCCCGATATTCCGGTCAATACCCAGGATGATACGCTGGACTACCCTGGTTCAATCGGTGGGCATTCCCATGTCCATTAACACTGATCGACTCCGGGAGCACTAAGCTCGCAACGATAACTCCCAACATCTTATCATGTCGTTCGCACGTGCTAGGATTCAATGTCTACGCTAAGGGCGTGAGCTGTGGCTAGGGAGTCAACCGCCAAGTTTATTCCCCCTTGGCCCGACGGTCAAATGCGGTCTTTTTCACCAATGACGATGAAACACCCCGCGTAACCATCTAAATTCCAAATCCCTATCGAAATCCTAGTCCTATGGACGCATTAGGGAGAACCCACGGAGGGGTTTCCACCAAAATCCCAGATTTGGGAACTACTCACAAATCATAGCTAAAAAGCAATCTAAATGAAAATCAACTGTAGAAATCATGATCAAGCGATTGAAATGAGGTAGTAGAAATGCTATAAAGATAGTATTAAAGTTTGAAAGCAATCAGAAGACTTACAAAATGCAATACATTTCCAGCTGTCACCGTACAAGAAAAAGATAGAAAAAATAACAACTCCCCGTTTTCAGAACCTTAGGGCAACTATTTATACAAATAGACGTCACCCGATCGGTTGAAGCATCAACCGATCCGGTGAGCTGATTGGCGCTTCGGCATCGACGTTCAGAACTTCAACCGCTCACTTGGTTCGACAGGTTGGTATCTCCGGATCGTCGTTTGGATATTGCGACATCAGGTGAATTGATCGGTTTAGAATTCAACTGATCGGTTGGAATAATCTCCAAAAAATGGCCGAGAGTTCTGTCGATTTGGCACGGTCAGCGAACCGTCGGTTGAGCTCTCCGGGTCGTCATTTGGAAAATTCGCTTCAGATGAACCGATCGGGTAAGAGGTCATCCGATCGGTTGGAATTCAGCTCCAAATGGCCGAGAGCTCTGTTGGATTGAACCAGTCGATGAACTGGTCGGTTAAGCCACTCCTCACTCCAGCATCTATCTGGGTCGGACACACATGCATCACCCAATCGGTTGGCTGTGTCCAACCAATCGGCTGAGGGCTAAAAATAGCAATCTTCATCGTTTGACCCTCTGGATCGCGCGTGACTCCTCCCGTTGCTCCAGGGACTTATGATATCTTCGTTATATGTCCCCTCCGCTGGCAATCTCCTGCAAATACACAAAAACACCAAGAAGTGAAAGAAAACTAAAAATCCCAAGAAAATGGGCACTGGACGATGGAAAACAACGGAAAAACACAAAGAAGACGTGCATGAATATATAAAATATAAACACACTTCAGCCGTTCCCACGCGCTAGGATTCAATGTCTACGCTAGGGGTGTGAGCTGTGGCTAGGGGATCAAATGCCAGTTTTATTTCCCCTTGGCCCGACGGTCAAAGGCGGTCTTTCTCCTGCCAATGACAATGAAACGCCCCGCGTAACCATCTAAATTCCTATTCCTATTGAACCCATAATCCTATGGTCGTTCTAGGGAGAACCCACGAAGGGGCTTCCACCAATGTCCCAGATTAGGAAACTACTCACGATTCATTGCAAAAAGAGCAACATAACAATTTATAGCCATTAGAATCAATATCAAGCAATAGAATAATGGAGAAAATAGTATTAAGAACGCAATGTTAAAGTATCAAGACAATCAGAGAACTTACAAAACAAAATAAATTCGCAGCCGCCAAAATCCCAAAAAGATAGTTTAAGAAAAGGGGATCTCGTTCTGGGAAAAAACATAGAGCTATATATAGAATACACGTCCAACCGATCGGTTGAAGCATCAACCGATCGGTTGAGACAAATGTCGAAACGGTCTTCAGCCTTTGAGATACTTCACCCGATCGATGAACCGATCGGGTGAGTCGTCGGGTCATGAGCTAGGAGAATTTCGGCTACAGATGAACCGATCTGGTGAGATTTCACCCGATCGGTTGGAATTCAGCTCCAAAAGACAGAGAGGACTGCGGCCACCACCCGATCACTGAACCGAACGAGTGGGATCTTCTTCACTGCTGCTCCAGATCAGGTCGGACACGCATGCACGAACCGATCTGGTGGGTCTGTCCACCCGATCGGTTGAGGGCTGATATGTGGTATTCTTTGACGTTTGGCCCTCAGGTTCTCGGTGACGCCTCCCGTTGCTCCGGGGACTCTTGATATTTGCTTTATATGTCCCCAGCATTGGCAATCTCCTGCAACGGCACAAAAACACAAGGAAAGTGAAAGAAAACTAAAAATCACAAGAGAATGGATACGAAACAACGGAAAATCACGGAGAAGACGTGCATGAATATATAAAATATAAACGCACGTCACTTACTGGAAAACTAGAATGAAGATTTATCTTATATTGGTAGATTACGATGTCTGGAACATTGTTGAGAAATTCTATGCTCTACCCATGATTAAGGTAATAACATTGAAATTGCAAAAACTGATGACAAGTGGGATGACACCGATAAAAAACTTTGTTCTCTTAATGGTAAATCCATGAATGCTATTATTTGTGCACGTGATAAAACTAAGTTTAATTGTGTTTCTCAATGTTATAATGCACATGAAATATGTCACACTTTGGAGGTTACGCATAAGGGAACATCACATGTGAAGGAGTCCAGATTAGCCCTTTTGAGAACAGAGTATGATGGTTTCTGCAGGCTACCTACAGAAACGATTAAGGAGATTTACGAGAGATTCACTGACATGGTCTACAATTTGAAGGCACTTGGGAAGACATATTCAAACCTTGATCAAGTGAGAAAGATTCTGAGAGCATTGACAAGCACCTTTCGTCCAAAAGTCACCGCCATCTAGGAGGCCAACGATCTAACCAAACATAGCATGGAGGAGTTGATTTGAAATCTTATGTCTCATGAGTTTAAGTTGAAGACGATAGAATGGCAACAATGAGCAGAGGCAAAGACTGCCAAGACCATTGCCTTCAAAGATGACAAGGATGGCAACAATGAGCTCGAGAGGAGCAAACTTTGATGGTCAGAGGCTTCAAGAAGTACATCAAGACTCTCCATGGAAAAGCACAGATGCCCAAAAGGATTAATCATTTCAATAATTTTAATTATGCTAATAATTATTCTGAACAGAATACTACTAAATTAGTGCTTTGCTTTCATTACAGGAAACATGGACATTTTATGAAAAATTGTGCATTGGTGAAGAACAATCCACTAGAGAAGACATGGAAGTCACTTGCAGCCACAGGAGTCGACGACGATGAGGATGAACTGCAACATGAGTCTGCTCACTCTTGTGTTTGATAGGAGACATTGCTGTGAAGAAATCTGAGGTATAAGAATACACCCTACCTAAATTAGTTAACATATGCGAAAACATGCATGCTGAGTTGATAGTTTAGAATCCACTATTGAGTCCTTAAGAGAAGTTAATTATAAACTGTAGTAAGAAAATTATCGCATGTTTTAGATTATGAAAGATTGAAAGCTAAAAGCAACACACTTAAGGCTACACTTGCCAAACTTAAGAAAGAAACACATGTTGTACATAAAACCTTAAAGTGTGAAACATGTCCTAAATTAGAGATGAAAAACCTTAAAGTATTTTTCTTGTGAATGAGAACATATACTTAAAATCTAATGTCTTATATCTAGAGTTGACCATCAAGAAATTTAGCGTAGGAAAACAATCCATGGACATCATTCTGGGATACCAATTACATGGCAACAATATGCATGGACTAGGATATGGATCTAAACATATTGAAAAGACTAAAACGAATAAAAATGTTCACAACAAAACTACTAGAGGTAGGAGCGTTTTTACTAAGTTCTATGCTTATGGTTATGTTGGCCACACATATAATAACTGCTTATATAGGAACAAGAATATAAAGTTTAAACAAGTATGGGTTCCTAAAGGTACTGTGACTAACACTGGTAGACCTACATGGATGCCTAAGTCATACATAGTTTGTTCTTCTTTTGTGTAGATACACAGTGTAACACCCCGCTCCCTAGGATACCCGATAAGAACGAATCCGTATCAGGTATTCCCAGAGCTACTGGTGTGAAGAAGAAAGATGAAGAGAGAATAGAAGCACATCAGAAAATTCCACAGGCCACAGCGCACGTGCTGGGAGGTACAGACAATACTCCAACTCTTCCAACTCAGACAATACGACACAGAAATATAAATAAGATACAAAAACATAATTCCATTTATGCATTGAAGATTTACCTGATTTCTTTTTACAATATCCTTATATACAAAACATCATATACCACACCTCACAACTCTCACCAAACAAAACCCAAAAGGTACAACTCACTCTCAACTCATCTCACTCACTAACCCAAATCTCAAGATACATAACCCTCACATAAGCTCTATTGCTCCAATCCCCTGACATAGCTCCTGCCATCAAAATAGACCAGAAACCACAAGGTGGGACACGCCACAACATGATCCACTAGGAAGTCTAACAAAACTTGGTAGAGACCAGTCTCAGAACTGTATTACCTAACCAAGGGTCTAGCTAATGGTAATAATCATGGCAACAAAATAAATGCATAAATATAAAGCAGGAACATCCCAAGCATGTACTGAGCATAAAGAAAAATACTGCAGAACTGATATGCATAAAAGAAACAGACGCACGATAATTGAACAACCACAAATAATAATTTAAGGAAATTTCTTTTGAATGTTATTCTTCAAAGAATTTTCAGTTATAAATGTGATTCGGAAACCCGAGTAAATTTTAGGACCCTAAGGAGATGGACTTCAACCAGGGTAGGTGAAAAGTGGTACCTCAACCAGTGACACGGGCACTAGAGGGGCCTCTCGTAACTCCCCCTTAATGGGAATGAGACAATTCTCGGTTTTTATTGAGACAAATGGAGAAAACCAACAATTACCGAATGGTGCATCCTGAGTACACCACTGGCCTCTCTAAATCTAGCCAACTCCTCCTTACAGGAGCGCGGGCGAGAATCAAGCTATGTCCACACTTAGCCAACTCCCTCGCTCAGGAGTGCAAGTGGGAGCCTAAGCTATGTCTGCTCCTTAAGACATACTTTTTACACGTGTTTCCCCCCAAAACCCACTGCCTGGAATCTCACCTATCTCGAGATAGACCGAGAATTCCATGTTGTTTTTTACACTCATTTCCTCGCTCTTAGTTTATAAATAAATTCCTTATTTCAATATTTGGCAGCGTTAATTACCGCATTCACATTTCCATTCTCCTTTCCACCATTATTTCGGTGATGTCGTGATTAAATAACGAACATCGTAACACAAATCTCATTAGGAATAATGTTACAACATTTCATTTCTACCATAGATACATTGATGCCCATGTTTGGCTACCATTATTCATCCAATACAATAATCAAGGAGTTAGGTACTAGGAGACATAAACTTTAGCCATTTAGCATGGAACATATTAGCATGAGATCTAATGACATAAAAGATTAATCTCAACAACATGGCACATAGTATTCCACACCTAATTTTTAGCATGACATATTGGCATGAAATTTAATGTGTGGCACTTAGCATTCCATTTAGCATTCCACTTAGATTTTACATGAACTAAATACATATTGGCATAAAAAGATTAATCTAATGAACATGGAATTAAAGATTAATATAAACAACATGGCACCTAGCATAATGACAACATGTCATTTAGACATATTGGCATAAAAGATTAATCTAAACATGGCACTTAGCAAAATGCATAGAAAGATTAATCTAAAGAACATGGCATGGAATAAAACATATTGGCATGACATATTGGCACTAAGAGCATATTATAGAATTATATAGCACAAAACTTATTTAACCCTTGAAGATATCATTCAACATGCTAAATGGGACATGAACATATTAGTATGGACTTATAGTATAGTATGGATTCCATAGCCTAAAGCTTAATTAACCACTTGTAACCTGTCAATCAACATATTAAATGAAACATAAATCCTATTAGCATGGACTTAGCATAATTAAATCAGCATGAGCATTAGCATATTCAAATTACTACTATTATTCATGGAACATGGCTATATTCATGGAACCTTAACATAAACATGGTATACTAACCTCAACATGGTATTTAGCATGGTAACTAAAATAAATCTTAGGACATAACTTAGCATATAAACATAGATTTCAAGACATATTCATATTAGCATGAACTTAAGCATATTTAGCATGGACATAAGCACATTAAAATTAACATAAACATAATCTTCATGACTTTATTAAGATAGCATGAGTCAATGTTTCCAAGATCCAATTAACACAATATGAAGCATGCTATTTCAAAACCCAATTAGCATAACATGTCTCATGTCCAACCAAGCTAAAGTCTACTTCCTACATAATTCTAAGATGGACAATCTAGCTAAAGTTTCTAGAATCCTACCTCAATAGTCCCTCTTTCTTCAAGCTTTAGCTTTCCAAGCTATCTCCTCCGAGATCTTCAACCTCCTTCTGTCATCCTTCTTCTACTTACTTCTTCAATTCAAAGGAAAATGGTGGAGGGGATGTGTGGAAGAGGAGGTATGGTGGTGGAAGAGGAGGAGCAAGGGAGGGCTTGGTGGTGCAAAAGGGGAAGCCCCCTTGGGTTCGGCCATGGTAGGAGAGGGGAGAGGGAGGATGAGGGAGATGAGGATTTGGTTCTTTTGTTTTCTTTCTTTCTCTTTCCTTTTTTCCCTTTTTCTATTTCCTATTTTCTCCTTTAATCCTCCACCTAATCCCATGCAATAACACCCATGAGACATGTGTACCCTTAGGTGTCATTATTAGGATAATCTTAGCTAATTACATGACACATGTATGGGTGAGGTGGCAATTTAGGTGAGAATTAACCATAAGGTGACTCATAATGGGTGAGATGGCATGCATATAGAAATTAGGATTGTCTAATTTTTGAAAAATATAAATATATTCATTAATACTTCATGGCATACCATATACCATGTATTCATTTTAAATACCACACATTATGTCTATTTAAAATATAGTTAAAGATGTTGGAAAATTAATTTTTATATTATTATAATTTTTAAAATTAGGTAAACATATCCAAAATACATGAAAAATACATGCGGACAAAATACGATCAAAATTACGTAGTATAATACTCGTATACATGAAAACAGTGTATTACACACATCACGACTAGGGGACTACAGTGTGAGTGGTATTTGGATTTTGCCTGGTCAAGACACATGACAAGTAACAGTGACAAGTTCCTTAGCCTTATGAAGCAAGGAGGTAGTGATATAAATTTTTTGTTTCCAATTTTTATTTTTTTGTGTGATTTTATCTTTCTTCTTGTGTGATAGAAAAATAGAAAACCATAAAATTTGAAATTTTGAAAAAGTGGAAATCAATAAAAATTTGAGCTTCATGCGACTTCTTTTGCTAGTCAAATTACACTTTGGATGAAATTCATATTCTAATAGAAGTCTTGTATTATTTTCTTGACTATAATTGCATGTTAGACTTTATGGATAATTGAGACATGTTTAATTGTTGATTAACTAGATAGATATCTACATCTACATCTTACACCTTCACATATCAAATTGTTATTGCTTTATAGATTAGTTTTCATGGAGTATAGAAAGAGGTTGTAGGTGGATGAAAACATTGAGAAGTATGTTACTCTATGGTATATATAATGCCATGCCTTGGATGAATAACAAATCTCAATGATACGAAAATAGAAATATGATGAAAAGAAACAAAACACAGGATAAAGCGTCCTATTAAAAAGAGAAAGAAAAGATCTTCACATGTAAAATGGATGTAGTCCATCGCTATGATACAACCCACAGATATCCAACTTATGTAACGAGTCATATCTTTAGCGTTGGTGTTGTGTCCGTCAAGCAATGCCACCCCTTGTCTAAGAGTCCTTGTAGGCAACACATGTGTGTTGGTAACTTGAACTCATGTTTCATAAGGTGGGAAAATACAATCTATATAGATTTCATACTACTTTGGAAAAGTTGGTTTGAATTGGTTGTCTTTTATGAATACTTCTCCATATTTGATTTAACTTTTTATAATCACATGAGAATGAAGATGTGAGATTATTCATGGTTATGAGATTATTTAATATCGATTGATTATTCTTAATTGTCTTAATGTCTTGTATGACTTGTTTAATAATGCTTTACTTTTATATTGCATATGATATGGATTCTTGGATGTTCTTTTGATGATAATAAAAGGGAGAGAGAGTTGGTAAGATTTGATAATTTGATTGATCTTCATGATGATCTTATCGATAGGGAGAGCATGTCAATAGGGGAGATATTTACACACACTTCACAAACACAATGATTGTAAGCCTATATTTTGATCAAATCTTAATTACTGGTTTGTCATCATCAAACGGGGGAGATTGTTGGATACAACAGTCTAGAATTTTTTGTTTGATGATAACAAACCTTCATGAAATATTTTGATGTGTTTGTTAAGTGATTTTAGGTTCAAAGGAGTTCGGATAACAAAATGGGTAAATTGGTAATTTTGACTTGGTCTCAGTTCTCTAGATAATCAAAACATGGGGTAGTAGAGTTCCGGTGCAAGTGCAATACAAATCCAAGCCAACTACAAGAGTTCATATCGAAACATAAGGTCATGTGGCTACAATAGTTCTTGTTTAAAAAGGACTTGACTTCTCCAAGAGTTAAAGCTCTTGTAGTTGTTTTGGTGTTTGATAGAATAATATTGTTTGAGGTTTGGTGAGCGAAGTATAGACTTGGTGAGCTGAGCATTGGTGCGTGAAGTTTTGGGTGTCTATATCATTAAATTTTTTATTCTAGTGATTATTTTTGGGGCTAGATCTAGGTCGCAGGGTGACCGAACCAGGGTAAATATCGTGCATACTCTATGATTCACTCAGTATTGTTTTATTACGATATATTTGTTATGTGATTATTTGATTGTGAAGGCCAAAGTTTTTTCTTGCCAAATTTTGTCATAAGCCTATTTAACCTTCTCTAGGCTTATATAGGATCCAACAAAAATGAACCGGAAATACAGTTAAACTTGTTCAATGTAACGACCGGTATTTTGATAATACACACATCTTATTCGTATCCTATCCCTTGTTGTACTTTTCCGTCTCTATAGTTAATGCATATTTACGTATCCGTACTACGTACGCGTATTAGCTATAACTATTTTTAATCTACTAATATATGTGTGTCATTAATATTCATTTCAAAATTTTAACTTTCAAATTCCAATTAGTTCCTAAAATGGGAGATGAGACTTTTGCTCATCTTTCATTAACACCAAATCCCACCAATAATGACTATTAATTTCTTGTTCCCTTCCTTTTCATCTAGGTTTTAAAAGTTTCTCTTTTTATCCCAAACTTTAGCAAACTACACCCTAGGGCTACACTCCTCTCAGCCGCAAAACTCATGAACAAGACTTATTATTATTTTTTCAAACTGAGCCTAGGACATTTCCCTTTCTACCATACTCACGTGAATAGCCAAGGCCATGCAATATTTTAACATAAGCCCTAGACTCACAGCACCCTCCCCTATAAGCTCTAGCTAACTAAACTTAGAAAGTACCAGGGCTATTCACGCACCTAACCCACAGCCTACAAATTTGTAACCTAAAATTTTTTGCCCTAGGCCCTACATACACTCACCTTCCCCTTCATATAGTAATAAAACCCTAGAGCCTATAAAGAAAACCTAGGCTGCTATCTTTTTCTTTCAGCCGCCCCCTTCTCTCTTTAAACCCGCACAAAGCCCTAACCACCCCCGACAGCAGCCGTCCCCCTTAAACCCGAAGCCGTGGCAATCAACCTACCCATGCGCAAACCCCTCTCCGGCGTCGACAGGCCGCCGGCCACCCCCTACAGGCCACGAAACACACCCTCCCCTTCGCCGACGCAACCCGCAACCCAGCCACCGCCGTTTCCCATCTCCTCCCCTTGCTCCTCCATGTGTAGCTCCCCTCTCCCCTATCCAGCTCACACCCATCCCGACAACCTCTCCTCTGGCCACTAGCAGCCCAAAACCCACACCCAGCCCGACGGCCATCCCCTCACGCTTCAGCCCGCGCGGCTGCCCCCACTGCTGTTTTTGACGGCCCCAACCCACCGTCCTCTCAGCCGCTAGGAACTCCAGCCCTCAGAACTCGCACGTAGAGCCCCCGATCCTTCCTCAATGCCTGCCACTCTTCAGATCTGTCGCCCTCCAAGGCCACGACCGTCACCTGAAACACTCCCGGTGACACTGCAGGTCACCGACGGCCCACAACCATCGCTGTTCGCTACTTCCCTTGCTGCTGCAGGGAGATTCCACGCCGTAGACGCCGTAGACGTCGTAGATGCCGTTAGATGATGTACGCGTCGTCGCCACCCCTTTGCTATGCATCGGTCCCTCTCTACATCACCGGTTAGCTGATCTATACCCTACTAAATCATAACCCACATCCTAGGATAGAAGATCTAATAAAACCAGATTACTAGACGTCGTTAGAATCATTTTAATACTCTTAATATGTCGTAAAAGACCTAATTCTATAATATGTCTAATCAAACCAGCGAAACAACCGCACCGTAGCATAGAGCTCGTCAAGACGAACCCAACGACACCAAGTTCATCAAAAACAGACTAGTGTACAAATTGTAATGAATTTTTGAAGGTTAGGGTTAGAATCGTCTTTTTCACTAAAAGCTGAATAACAAGAAATTTGACCCGTGAAATGACGCTCACTAAAAATATCAAGACGACCCATACTTAATTTGTGACACATTGACATATAATATCGCATGTTTAATATTCAAGAATAAATAACGAAAAATAATTGATTGCATCATGTTTAATAAACAACCCTTTTTAAATTCGTTGTTTAAATTGTTTAGGGCGTGGTAATTCGGGAAAATGCTGAAATTGACATGACAAGATGCCCCACGGTATATTCGCATGCACGTTCCTCGTTATAACCACCTGGACACCTCAAATCATCAAATCAGGCAAGTGTGCGAGTTTAAATGAATTATTGAAGTATTAGTGTTTAATTGCAGTTTCTGTACGTGCGATGTGTATGGACCCCTATTAAGTAGATTGCCAATGCATGTGTGCGTGTGTGTGGACACTCATTAATGGAAGATTGATGATGACATGAAACTCTTGAACTGCTTGAACACAATTGATTGTATTGCACAACCTGCGGGTAATAGGGCACTCTCCAAGAAAGAGTGTGTGATCCCTTGTATGGATACACAACCTGTAGGGAATAGGACACTCTCCAAGATAGAGAGAGTGATCCCTTGACTGGAATACACAACCTGCGGGGAATATGGCACTCTCAAAGATAGAGAGAGTGATCCCTTGTCTGGAATACACAACCTGCGGGGAATAGTGCACTCTCTAAGATAGAGAGTGATCCCTTGTCTGGTCTTGTCTTGTGCACGGGTTTGGGGTAGGGTTGAGCGGTCGCACGGTTTAGATGGTTTGATCCCCCTCAAATCATAAGGCGTGAACCCTCTTGACACACACCATCTTGTCTTGTCTTGTTGCCGGTAGCATACGCTACGGTCATTGCCATGTCACGTTACTTTCTTGCACGTATTTTCCTTCTTGCCATGTTATAGAAATTGCCATGCTCATTACTTTACTTTTTGCTGTAAAACTGCCATGCTAGTAGTTCATGTAGGATCCTGCCAAAACAGAGTTAGGATCGATAATTAAAGTTGAGACTTACGCTTGCGTATGCAGAACGGTAGTCTCGGAACTTTGCCTTCGGATTCGCCACGACGGATCGAGTCTTCTCACGAACGGAGTAAGGCTACTAATCCACAATCTAAATCTCTATTTTAGATTAAGAACTTGGATAGAGGAAGAGAAAGGATTTCTGCAGAGCTTCGCTAGAATGAAGTTGCATGCATGAATGCCATGCAAAAGGTGTAAGAAATGACTTACCCTTGGGTCTTATTTATAGCCCCCAAGGTAGTTATTTTAGGGTAAGTTGTTCCTTTGGAACAACTTAATTAAGGTGTACCATGATACATGTCACATTATAAGCTTAAGTTGTACCATATGCATAGTACAACATAAGCTTAAGATATTCCCCCTTTATTAGCCATATGTCGCATGCACTTATGCATATATAAAGCGACTTTCCTACTCATCCAGAGATCCTCTCCGCAAGGGAACAGATTTCCTTTGCACACGACTTCGTGTACGCGACGTTCGAGGTCCGTATTCCCTCGTACATCCCCCACAAGGGTGTACAAACGTATTCCATATCCAACATCTCCCACTCACACTTGAGGGGATTGTAAGAGAACGTCTTTCCCTTAGTTCTTTCATCTATCATACCGAGAAATAAACCGTGCGACCGTCATGCGCGTAGAGTCTGTTGTTGTGCACTTGTTAGAGATACACAACGACCTCGAAGGTGCAAAGTTGAGTAGTTCAACGCATGCTTTACCCTAGATTATTTCTTCACATTTCTTGTACTTTATATTCAACAATTGAATCCCATCTGGATTACAATTGGCTGGCCAGCTTTGAATCATTAAAGTCCAAATGCGAATATGAAATCAATCTTCCTCTTCTTGCGAACCTTCTGATCTTGACTTGATTCGCTTTTCTAACGTGCCCCGCCGAGCCGAATTATCATAGCCCATTAGCAACACGCTAAGATAGCGATCATCTCGTCAAATCTAAAGGAACCAATTGGAGTCCTTGAGGGTAAGAGTTAAGACCCGTATGGCCTTTGAGTCTCACATAATAGCAAACACTATTGCTACTAACTCAGTGGTCGAATGCATACGTGGTATGAACACGTATTACAACATCACTCCTTTCCCAGGGAGAGTATGTCTTAATGATGTTGTACGGATGAAAGATCAGACACCACAGTGCCTATCTTTTTGAGTCCCCTTACTACTCGTGAAATATTCACGGACTCTCATCCTGCATAAGACAGATAGGATTTAAAAAATCCTATGAGATCTCTTTCAAATATCCTTGTGATACAGATCTCAGATCTTTTGTAAGCATCCATATGATGCAGATCTTTCATTCGACTATCTTGTGTAAGTCACGACTCTAAATCATTTGTCTAATGATTTTGACTTTAAACTAGTCTCATCTCTATCTTATCCATCTGATAAGATAAGGCGGTTGCTTATGTGAGAGAGCCAACATTAATCTGTCCGACATACACACAATAAAATAGCTGAGACTTAAACACAAATGTATATAAAATCATTTGTAAGAAACTTGTATGCAAATTAAATTTTGATCTTCTATAGACATGGGAAATATTACATGATACAGCTCAGCACCTACGCATTCCCATAGATGATAAGTGTTTGAAAAACACATCTCTGGGGATCGCCTTAGTAAGGGGATCCGCTATCATCTCATGCGTGGATATGTATCCTATGTCTACTTCCTTCCGTTTGTCATAATCCTTCGCAAACTTGAATCGAATGTCAATGTGTTTGGTCTTACAATGAAATTTAGGATCTTTGACATAGGCAATCGAAGCTTGACTATCACTGTATATAGGAACAGTGCTCGAGTCAGAGGCATTCGTCAGCATGTCTAAGAATTTCCTAAGCCAAACAGCTTCTTGGACCGCCATGCTGAATGCTACGAATTCGGCTTCCATGGTTGATAAGGCGATGCAGGTTTGCTTCTTTGTGCTCCAGGACATTGCACCATTCCCGAGCAAGTAAACAAAGCCTGAGGTAGATCTTCGCTCGTCGAGATCACCCGCCCAATCAGCATCGGTATAGCCTTCGAGTCTCAAGGTATTGCATTGATAGCATAACGCATAGTCCGCAGTCCCTTTGAGGTATCTTAATATCCTCTTCACCGCTTTCCAGTGTGCTTGTCCTGGGTTGGATTGGTAACGGCTTACCATACCAACAGCATAGCAAATGTCCGGTCTGGTACACATCATGGCGTACATCAGACTCCCGACAGCACTGGAGTATGGAACTTTTTCCATAGCTTTCTTTTCTTTTGGATCTTTGGGACACATCTCCAAACATAGACCCTCGCCTTTGCTTATTGGAGTATCAATTGGCTTGCAATCCTGCATATTAAACCGTTCTAAAAACTTTCTTTATATATGTCTCTTGAGAGAGAGAAAGAAGTTTCTTGGAACGATTCCTTGAGATCTTAACCCCAAGGATATATGCAGCTTCACCCATGTCTTTCATCTCAAAGACGGATGAAAGCCAAGCTTTGATATCCAAGATAAGACGCTTATCATTTCCGGATATAAGTATGTCATCTACATAAAGAGACATAATTACATACTTGTTTTTAATCCTCTTAATATATACGCAGTTGTCTTCGTCGAGCATGGAGAAACCATACGACAAAATGACTTCTTGAAAGCGCATATACCACTGCCTTGAGGATTGTTTAAGACCATATATGGATTTACGAAGTTTACAAACCTTATGTTTGTTTTCTTCTTGTACGAACCCGTTTGGTTGTTCCATGTAGATCTCCTCATCTAGTTCTCCGTTAAGAAAAGCAGTCTTTACATCCATCTGATGTAACTCGAGGTCCAAACAAGCCACCATTGCCAGAATTAAGCGAATGGAGGTAAAAACGCACGACAGGAGAGAAAGTCTCTTCGTAGTCTATTCCTTCCTGTTACGTGAAACCTTTCGCAACAAGGCGAGCTTTATATTTCTCGATGGAGCCATCAGCCTTATGCTTGATTTTGAGAACCCACTTGTTCCCAATGGCTCTACGTCCCTTAGGTAAATCAACCAAGTCCCAGACTTGGTTTGTTTTCATGGATTGAAGTTCTTTTTCCATTGCCGCTATCCATTTATCTTTAGCAGGGCATGTGACGGCCTGTTTGAAATTTGCAGGTTCGTCATCATCTTGTAGTAATGTCATGAATGTTTGAGGAAATTCATCCTCAAATCTCAGAGGTGTTAGCCTCGTTCGATTACTACGTCTTGTTTGAGTTTGATCACTCCCACATGGAATGACATCACTCCCACTTGGAATAACATCACTCCCACTCGGAATAGGATTGGTATCGTTCGTATCATTCATTGGTGAAGTTTGAAACGTATTTTCTTCTTCACCAAGAATTCTCCCACTCGAACGTTCCGATCCTTCTTGATCCCAAGTCTCAAACAAGGATAAGTCTTGACTTATCTCACCCTGTCTTGGAAACTCATTTTCCAAGAAGACAACATCCCTCGATTCGAATTCTATAAGACCCCCATTGTCCTCTTGACCGACGAAAACATATCATTTGGAGTTTTCAGCGTATCGGATGAAGATACACTTCCTCCCACGTGGCCCAAGTTTGCCATATTTGTGAGAGGATAAATGTGCATAAGAGGCACAACCCCAAGGTTTTAGAATGCTTAAGTCTGGAGTTCTATTGTTCCACAACTCATAAGGAGTAGAACTTACCGACTTCGAGGGTACACGGTTTAAGATGAATGCTGCCGTCAATAATGCATCACCCCAAAAGGTGATAGGCAAATTTGCCTGAGACATCATTGATCGGACCATTTCCATCAATGTCCTATTTCTTCTTTCCGCAACACCGTTTTGTTGCGGAGTATAAGGCATAGTTATTTGATGAACTATGCCTTTTTCATCACAGAGTTCCTTAAAACTCGTTGATTGATATTCTCCACCCCGATCGGTTCGCAAGACCTTTATCTTGCGATCTAGTTGATTTTCCACTAAACTCATATAGTTTTTGAAGCAGGTTAAAGCTTCATGTTTGTGGGAAATCAAATAAATATGACCGAAACGAGTGAAGTCATCAATGAAAGTGATGAAATAGGACTTCCCGCGTCTTGTCTTAACATTCATTGGACCGCAAATGTCCGAATGGATAAGCTGTAATGGAACTTCGACCCTTGTGCCAGTTCCAAACGGCTTGCGACAAGTTTTCCCTACAAGACAATGTTCGCAAGTTGACATTTCAACTTTTGAAACATTAGATAGCAAGCCCCTTTTGGCAAGTCTATCCATTCTAGTTGGTCCAATATGACCAAGTCTTGCATGCCAACAAATGATCTCAGATTCAAAGTTAGAAGCATTTGTCAAATGGAAACTTTCATTAATGGAAGAAGAAGCATCATACATTGTATTTAAAACAATTAATCCATTACAAACATTACCAGATCCAATTAAAGAACTATTACAAACAATGTCAACTTTCTGTTTATAGAACCTCCATTCATAATCTAAAGACATTAACATGACCACGGATACGATATTTCTTCTAATATCTGGAGCAAAGAGGACGTCGTGCAATAATAAAGTCCGGCCGTTGTCGAGAACTAGCTTGCATGTTCCGACGCCTTTGACTTCAACACGTGTGTTGTTGCCGACGTATATCCACTTTGTTCCTTGAGTTATCTTTCGATACTCTACGAAGAACCTTCTGTCCTTCGCTACGTGGTCTGTGGCCCCTGAATCAATCAACCAAAAATAGTTAGATTCAGCAAGAAACATGGAACTAGAAACACATATGTAACTAGCCCTACAAGTTACCTTATCACTTCCATCCGTACATGTACGGGCGAAGTGACCGTACTTGTTGCACTTAAAGCACTTGATCTTCTTCAAGTTTTTCTTCTTTGAGTGCACATTCTTTTGCCACTTTTTGTTCTTAGTCTTCTTTGAGGTTTCCGGTTCTTGCTTTCGTTCGTTCACAAACCTTAAGCGTTTATTCTTCCGCTTATTTCCCCCATGTGAGGAATTAGCGGCCACGTGCACTTCTGCACTTGGTTTTGCGGCTTGAATCCGCTCTTCCTCGAGTTCGAGGTGTTTCGACACATCGCTTAAAGTTTTAATGCACTCATTATGAGTGAGGTGCATTTTCATGTTATCCCAGCTATCTGGGAGTGAACGAATGACTGCTTGGATCCGCTGTTCGTCAGACAGCATAACACCCGCATCCTTTAATTCAGATATGAGATTCGCCATGTGGCGGAGATGCTTTTTCATAGAATGATCTCGCCGCATCTTGTACGAATCAAATTGAATATTTAAGGAGCGGAGTTTGGTAACCGAAGTTCCACCAAACTTTATCTCTAGCTCAGACCATATGTCTTTGGCTAGGTCGAATTCCCGAAATAGACGCATTATGTCATTGTCCATTGCGGACAGTAACGTAATACGTGCTATTTTGTTCTTTCGAGTCCAAGTATCATAAGCTTCCCGGTCCCTCTTGTGTTGGGCCGTATTGCCCAACTCAGGTTCTTCCATTATGTTTTGGAGTGTTTCGAGCACATCTTGCTCCTCCAAAACATATTGGATTTTTATTGACCAAAGTTTATAATTGTCGCCGTTGAGCTTTTCACCTTTGTTAAGCTCTGCGACAATGTTCTTAGAAGCGGTAGACATATTCGATTCAAAAAACTGCAAAGAGAATGAAAAACACGATCAAAATTCTATGCATAAAGTTTCGATTCTTTAAACACTTGATAAGTTCCTTGGATGCGTTGAAATGTTACTCTAGAATCGAGAAGTTCACTACGTTCCCAACTACCATCTAGAAGTAACTTTCAAAGTATCCCTCTTACTTATCTCAAGTAAAAAAAAATCAGAAATAATACCCGTATGGTATTAGCAGCGGAAAAATACTTTGAAAAACATATCTTTCAAAATAGAATAGGTGAGAATTTGCGCAAAGAATTTTAGCGCAACAATTGCCAAGCCACGAGACCTGTTCTACACACCCATGGGTTAGATAACCATGGCCGGATCGTGGTAGGACTTGGAATTCTAAATTGCGCTATCCCGATTAAGGACGTGACATAACCTATTTGAAAAACATCTTTTTCAAAAAAAATTTGAAAGCACGTTGGCTAATCTCCGTAGAGTAGAGCACAACGTCACAAGTACATTGGCTAATCTCCGTAGAGTAGAGCACAATGACATGGCTAATCTCGCATGAAGTAGAGCACTATGGCTAATCTTCAAAGAGTAGAGCCCAATGAAAAACTTCATTAAAACGTTAGTCCCGTATGAACTAGTCGGCACTGTGGTTAGCCCCGTATAGGCTAATCGGCACATTCGAGTTTGGCCAAGGCCTTTTGTCACCCCGTATGGGTCAGTAGGCAAGTTTGCAATCGACCCAGGCCTTCTGCCAGATTGGTCGACCAAAAACACCAAATTGGTCGACCAATTTTCGGTCTGCAATTTCTTCCCGGCCAGGGCAGAGGCCCTGGCCGGGGCTTGGCCAAGGGGCCAGCCAGGGCCTCTGCCCTGGCCGGCCAGGGGCCCTTGCCCCTCGGCCAGGTCCTCTGCCCTGGCCGAGGCCGGCCAGGGCCTCTGCCCTGGCCGAGGCCGGCCAGGGCCTCTGCCCTGGCCGAGGCCGGCCAGGGCCGGCCAGGCCCTGGCCGAGGCCAGGGCGCCGGCCCTGGCCACTGCCAGGGCCGGCCAGGCCGGCCATGGCTTGGCCATGGCCGGTCATGGCCAAGGCCATTTTGGGCATTGGCCGGCCATGGCCCCCTTTGGCCATGGCCGGCCACCCCCTTGAATGGGGTTGCCGCACACATTCCTCCCCCTTGATGGGGTGGTCACCGGTGGTTATTGGCCGTAGCCAACCCCCTCCGCAAGTGGAGGGGGGTGCATGGCCTTCATAGCCCATTTGGCCATGGTGCACATGCACCAAATTTCATCTTACCCGATGGAAATAACTACCATCATCTTCCTCGATGAAGCACCCGTTCGTCGATGAAGCACCTGTTCGTCGAGAAATTAGTTATTTCCTAATGGCCGTGTGCCAAAAATGAATAACGTACTATGTGAACGGTCGGTTCTTCCCGTCACGGAGAGTTTCTACCATATCCGTAATGATAGGAGACCCTAACGTGAAAAGAACAACCGCTGCGTTCTCTCCGTCACGAAGCGTTCCTACCATATCTGTAATGGTAGGAGACCCATTCGTGAAAAAGACAACGACTCGTTCATAGTTTCGACGGGGCGGTGGTTTGACCGGGGCGAACCCATATGGCTCCGATACCAATGTAGGATCCTGCCAAAACAGAGTTAGGATCGATAATTAAAGTTGAGACTTACGCTTGCGTATGCGGAACGGTAGTCTCGGAACTTTGCCTTCGGATTCGCCACGACGGATCGAGTCTTCTCACGAACGGAGTAAGGCTACTAATCCACAATCTAAATCTCTATTTTAGATTAAGAACTTGGATAGAGGAAGAGAAAGGATTTCTGCAGAGCTTCGCTAGAATGAAGTTGCATGCATGAATGCCATGCAAAAGGTGTAAGAAATGGCTTACCCTTGGGTCTTATTTATAGCCCCCAAGGTAGTTATTTTAGGGTAAGTTGGTCCTTTGGAACAACTTAATTAAGGTGTACCATGATACATGGCACATTATAAGCTTAAGTTGTACCATATGCATGGTACAACATAAGCTTAAGATATTCCGCCTTTATTAGCCATATGTCGCATGCACTTATGCATATATAAAGTGACTTTCCTACTCATCCAGAGATCCTCTCCGCAAGGGAACAGATTCCCTTTGCACACGACTTCGTGTACGCGACGTTCGAGGTCCGTATTCCCTCGTACATCCCCCACAAGGGTGTACAAACGTCTTCCATATCCAACAGTTCCTTACTTCGCCATGTTTTAATTTGCTATGTTTTAACTGTAAGGATCCTGTCTATGGGGAAAACACTAGAAGGGGGGGTTGAATAGTGTTTATGCAAATTTAATTGGAATTTACGCCAAATAAAATGCAATCCTACAAATAGTGCGGAATAGAAAGTAACCCAAAGAGAAACACACGCAAAAGAAGTTATGTTTCAAGGGTTCGGATTACCCAAGTCAACTCCCGACTTGTTCCCGGTAATCCTACGTCCCTACCACCCGGATACCACCGGATACTCAAGTTAGAACCCTAACTTGAGGTTTCCTTAAATCCCACTTGTAGCAACCCTACAAGTGCAATCGAATACAATCGATGTCCTTGACTTCCACAACCAGGGAGCAAGCAAAAACCACTCTCACAACCGAGAGCACAATTCAAATAATGAAGTTATGAAATCTGAAAGCAACACTTACAATCACCTATGCCTTGAAGTAGAACTTGAAGGAGAAGTGTGATGTGTGTTGATGAACTCTCTTGGAAGAGAGGAGGAAAGCCCTTTCTCTTGACTGCACCAAATACCTAGAGGATCAATCTTTGGTTCTAGGTTGGAGAGCAAGAGAATCAGATTTGGAAATACTTAGGGCTTTGGATTTGAAAGCTTTGATCTTTGGAAATGAAAGCTTGAAGGATTTTGCAATGAATGAGTAACCTTCCAATGAAACAGTAGAAGCTCTATTTATAGCTTTCTCAAATCCACAAAACAGTTTAGGCAAAAACCCAATCGAAATCCGTGAGAAAAATCTCAACGGATATAATCTGAACTCGCGACAGTCGACTGTTGAACAGACCACAGTCGACTGTTGCACAGTCAGCAAGGGTAGGTGAGAATTCATAACGGTAACTTACCACGTGGACAGTCGACTGATGAAGCCAAGACAGTCGTCTGTAAATTCAACAGGCGACTGTACATTCTTCGACAGGCGACTGACCGAGAGAAGAGTAAGTTAGATGCAATACTAGAAATCTCACAAGATACAGGACAGATGACTGATGTAAGGAACACAGTCGACTGTTAATCAGAACAGGCGACTGTATAACTTTAAACAGACGACTGTCACAGACAGGAGAAATTTCCAGAGAGCTAAGTCAAAGATTAGACTTACAGACAGGCGACTGTTGCAGCATAGACAGTCGACTGATCTAATATACAGTCGACTGTATATACAACATAAGTCGACTGGCCGTAGAAATCGGATCAAACAGAGTTTGGGCAAGGAGAGACAGGCGACTGATGAACCATTCACAGTCGACTGTCGCTAAGACATGCACCTGATAAACATTCAACAGTGGCCTGTGCGAGATAATCAGAGAGGACCCAAAAACTACATTGTAATAGTCTGTGCATAACAGGCGACTGTAGAACAAAACACAGTCGACTGTTTTTGAGGCAGGCGACTGTAAACTGTTAAGCAGTCGGCTGTTATAAACAATCCTAGCACAATCAAAAGTGAATTGAATTGAGATCAAATGACAAAGGTCTAGAGGTGTTCTATGACCGAAAGTAGATGTGTGTGAGTGCTCCATCATAGTTCTACTTCTAAGCTACATACTAGAAGAGATAAAAGAAAAATTACATTGACGAATAATCTCCTCTTTCCATCGTATGAGCTTGAAGTCTTTACGGAGCTTCAATTATCAATCTACTATCATCCAATTCATATCATTTGTCTTCAATCACGTTTGTGAGTCATCCATTGCTAGTTGATCTTCATAGTAAGCTTAGACAATGGATTAACTGCAAAATATGGGATTAGTCACAAGTATTTATATTTGCTCATCATTAACACCAAGTAGGGAGAAGTCCAATACTCAACATTCTCCCCCCTTTTGATGATGACAAACAAACATAAACAAAAAGATAAATAGTTGTGCGTAATGAAAACTTACTCCCCCTACATAGATGCCAATCAAGTTAGTCAACAAATATTAGAGCATCTATATAGCAATTGAAGCAAATGAGAGAGATAATAATGAATTTAATTCAAGAAATCTAGGAAATAAAAAATCCTTATTCATTGTAATCTTACTCCCCCTGAATCTAAGGCATCGAAAGTCTTAGATTCAAGCGTTAGAACATACTTAGTGCATCCATTATGAATCTTGTATGTTTATTTCTCTCCCCCTATGGTATTATCCAAAAAGGTGGGAGCAAATAACAACAACAATAATAGTGCTAAAATACGAACTAACAACAATCAAGGAGTATAAAGATATATCGAATCAAAAACTCATAAAGTCTCATCATATACACATGTGAGTATAGGAATTGAAATCCAATATCAACATTTTAGATATTCGAAAAGAAAATAATTTTCACATATTCATCATATCAAGGAAAGAGCATGAATTATCCAATATCAAATTCGTGTATTGTCGCAAGAACATAGCAAGAAGAGTGAAGTATTCATAGAGAAAATATCATATATCACACAGAAGTTAATCAATATAGCATAGTGTGACATAAAAGAGAGATGCAACATCATATATATATATATATATATATATATATATATATATATAAAATATAAAACATCTGAGTACATCAACGGATGGGCATCAACATGGCCATCCCAAAAAAAAGATACATCATGAGCAACAAAAAAATAACTACATCATGACGACATCAAAGACTGTATATATATAAAGGTATCACATACAGCATCATCCATCATACAACGACAAAACATATATCAGAATCCAGAAATATCGATCTAAGGGTGAGCGTCTCCAGGGTCTGCGGACGAGGGAGCAGGCTCTGACTCAGCAGGAGTGTCCACTGGAGAAGGAACCGACGAAGCAACAGCAGCAGCAGCATCCTGTGTAGAGGCAACACCAGGAGGCTGAGAGGGCACATGGGTCTGAGGAAGATACTGTCTCAAATCCTCAGGGAAGGGAATTCCCTGATGGAGGAGAGAGAGAGACATCAGCCGGTAAATACCAGAGATCATCGAAAAAATAGTATCCTGAAGCGGTGGAGCAGATGATGATGAAGGCAAATCGGCTGGAAGCACAGTGGATGAGGATGGAGCTGAAGTAGTCTTCCTCTTCTTCGAGGCAGTCTGCAGAGCCGAAGAGGACTTCGACTTCGCAGAAGCGTCGAGGAGAGGGCCAAAAGGAATGGGCTCGTAACGGGTCAGGTCAATACCAAAGTGACGGAAAACACGATTCAAAAGACCACCAAAAAGGAATGTGAGACGAGGAGGACGTGAACTCAACCTTGTCCATCCTGTCAAGGAGGACACCGGCCCAGTTCACGGGCATGCCAGAGAGAATAGCATACATACACTTTAGTATATCCTGAGACGGCTGATCGGACGATCCATATCTCGGCAGAATGTTGGACTTCACCACTAGGTGAACAGCCCAACCCCGTGCAGAGAACATGGATGATCTGACACCCGAATCAAGAACTAAAGGAACCTCTCGAAACATATCCCTGAGAACAGACTGGTCAAGATCGTCAATCTCAGAAAAGCTGATATCAGTGGGGAGGGAACCGACAGAAGGAATCCTAAGGATAGTCCCTAAAAGAGAGGGAGTGAGCTGAATGTGGGTTCCCTGGATGACAGTATCAAGGATGCCAGTAGTCGAATACTCACCGCGAACGCGGTTCGCATAGAAGAGCTTCACCAGAAATGGGTAGGCTCTGGGGGACTCGCTCTGAGAGAAGCGAAAAAGATCGGCCAGATGAGTAGCGGACAGAATGTCAGAAAGTCTCTCAGCAGTGAATGCGGGGAAAGCAATGTACCGCTCCCTAAGCAGATTGATCCCAAGAATAGAATGGAACTTTGCCAGACAAAGATCGTCTCTGCAAACGGGAACCAGGGGATCAGAGGGGGGTACAGCAGGAGTTTCTTCAGATGAATTGGATGCAGAAGGAGACACAAGAGGACTCTCAGCATCAGGCTCACTGATGTGAACACCCGTAGGCTTGCGCTGACGACGAATCAAGGGCTGAGCATCACTTGACGAAGAAGAAGGAGAATAACCCGGTGACGATGAACGTATGGGTGACTGGGCAAACTTGGTTCGGGCTTTGTAGGGTTTCTTTCTCTTGGCGATGAGTTTCTTAGGAGCCCTAGGTTGTTTAGAAGCAATGATCTTCTCTTTTCCCTTAGGTTTAGGAGCCATGGGAACAAGAGAGGAAAAACAAATGCAACAACCGGAAACAACGATAGTCAAGAGAGAGAAAACACACCAACCGAAGGAAGATAGACGATCGCGAAGATGAAGATCAAATACGACAGGAGAGCACGACTGACAGCGACGATTGGGAGGAGATTGACGGTTGAAGACACGAAATCGATTGATTTTGTAGAGAGAATCGAGCGGGAAGTTGAACGGTCGATGCGGAGGAGAGAGAAAAACGACGTGGGGAAATGATCGCGTCGGTTGAATATAAATTAGGGTAAATCAATCTGAGCCGTTGGATTAAAGAATCGATGGCTCGGATCAAATCAAACGAACCGACACAGCATGAGACAGTCGACTGGAGAACAAAAGTCAGTCGACTGTAAGAAGTGATAAAATTAAATTTCAGAGAAATGGGCAGTCGACTGGAAAGTAAAATGCAGTCGCCTGTCCGCTGGACAGTCGACTGATATATACCCAACAGTCGGCTGGCCGAGAGTTAATACATATCACAAGGAAAACAGAGAAAACTGTAAAAGGTTCGACAGAGAGTACAGTCGCCTGATGACTAAATTGCAGTCGCCTGTTACATGAACAGTCGACTGTAAAACAGTCAACAGTCGGCTGAGCGAAAGATATCAGTTTTCATATGAAGGATATAGAGTAGAGCCGTCGACTGTAAAAAGAAACACAGTCGTCTGTCCTGGTCCAAAATTGCACAGTGAGATAGAATTCCAGAGAATAAGAACACTCACCCTAGGACCTATACTCTAATCACAAATACATCTTAAAAACATTATGAAAACAATAAATCTATTGAAACACAAATTATTCCAATCAACTTCGAAAACTCATGAAATCAATTAAGTCACAATTGCCTTTCTTAATCTCATAAAACAATAAAGCACATGAAGAAAGACAATCAAATATATATGAGCTCAATAAGGAGTTATAGCATGAGGAATTGAGCTTCAAGATTTCAGATTCACCCATAATTCCCAATTCTCCACGCAACCTTACAAATGTATCTTCTTTAAGAGGTTTAGTGAAGATATCGGCAATTTGTTTTTGGGTTTCAATGTACTCTAAGATGATGTCCTTCTTAGCTACATGATCATTTATAAAATGGTGTCTCACGTCTACGTGTTTGGTACGGGAGTGGTGTACCGGATTCTTGGAAAGACAAATAGCACTTTGATTATCAACCATGATAGGGCAAATATCACAATTGACACCATAGTCACTAATAGTGTGTCTCATCCAAAGAACTTGTGCACATGCAAGACCCGCGGCAATATATTCCGCTTCAGTTGTGGACAATGACACCGAATTCTGTTTCTTAGAGAACCAAGAAACTAAGGAATTTCCTAAGAAATGGCATGTGCCACTAGTACTTTTCCTGTCGGACTTGCATCCGGCAAAGTCGACATCACTATATGAGATTAACTCATACGTGCTAGACTTATGGTAAAGTAACCCATAATCTAGGGATTGATTGAGATAACGAAATATTCGTTTAACCGCAATCAAGTGTGACTCATTAGGTCTTGCTTGATATCTAGCACAAATACATACGGAAAACATGATATCGGGCCTACTAGCGGTTAAGTAAAGTAAGCTACCGATCATACCTCGATATAGACGAACGTCTATATCTTTTCTGCTTTCATCCTTGTGTAGATGAGTAGTAGTACTCATGTGAGTCCTTTTGCTTGAAGACGATTCCATCCCGAATCGCTTAATAAGCTCCCCTGTGTACTTTGTCTGATGTATGAAAGTGCCGTTCTCCATTTTTCGAATTTGCAATCCAAAGAAGTAGGTGAGCTCTCCCATGTGGCTCATCTCAAACTCATCCTTCATAGACTTGGAAAATTCTTGACAAAGATGAAAGTTAGTAGAACCGAAAATAATGTCATCTACATAAACTTGAATCAAAAGAATGTCATTTTCATAATCTTTAATGAAAAGTGTAGAATCAACTTCTCCCATTTTAAAACCTAAATTCAAAAGAAAGGTCTTAAGGCGATCATACCAAGCTCTAGGAGCTTGTCTCAATCCATATAACGCTCTCTTAAGTTTGAAAATATGGTTTGGAAATTTCTCATGAATAAAACCGGGAGGTTGAGAAACATAGACTTCTTCATTTACAAATCCATTTAAAAATGCACTTTTAACATCCATTTGAAATAATTTAAATTTCTTATGGGATGCAAAAGATAAAAGCAACCTAATAGCTTCTAATCTAGCTACGGGGGCAAAGGATTCTTCGAAATCAATACCTTCCTCTTGCCGATAGCCTTGAGCTACTAACCTTGCTTTGTTCCGTGTGATTACCTCGTTTTCATCCGTCTTGTTCTTGAAGATCCATTTGGTCCCAATAGCTTGGTGACCACTTGTAAGAGGTACAAGTTCCCAAACTTCATTTCTCTCGAATTGCGCTAGTTCTTCTTCCATTGCCACTATCCAAGAACTATCCTCACAAGCTTCTTGAATGTTCTTTGGCTCAATGGTAGAGACGAATGCGCAATGGGAGAATTCTTCAATTCTTGATCTCGTTCGAACACCCACACCAATATCTCCAATGATTTGGTTATGGGGATGGTTGCGAACAGTTGGATAAGCTTTGGGTAAACCTGGATCACTAGGAACAACTTCAACAACTTCGTTAGAAGTGTTAGTTTCAACAATATTATCATTAATCTTAACATTATTAAAAGAATCACAAAGAATATCTACATTATCATCATCAACATGAGGAAAATCAAAATCTTCATAAAAAGATACGTGAAGTGATTCCTCAATCGTTGAAGAAGTTTTGTTGTATATCCGGTAGGCTTTGCTACGTGTGGAATATCCAACAAAAATTCCTTCATCGGATCTTGGCTCAAATTTGTCTAAATTACCAAAGGTGTTCTTTATAAAACATTTTGAACCAAAGACACGAAAATATTTCACTTGAGGCTTTTTATCGTAAAACAACTCAAAACAAGTTTTGTTTGTTCGGGGTCTCACTAGGATTCTATTGAGCACATAACATGTCGTGTGCACCGCTTCTGCCCAAAATTGTAGTCCTAAATGACTATCATGGAGCATAGTGTGAGCACACTCAATAAGAGTCCTATTCTTTCTTTCTACAACACTATTTTGTGGTGGTGCACGAGGAAAGGAAAAGTTATGAGTTATCCCGGAGTCATCACAAAACTTGGTAAAAGACTCATTCTCAAATTCTCCCCCATGATCACTACGAATAGTGATAATGGTGGATCCTAAAAGATTCTGAATCTTCCTTGCAAATTTGGTAAACTCTTCATGAGCTTCATTCTTATTAGTTAAGAATGAAACTCAAGTAAATCTAGAAAAGTCGTCAACGACAACTAGTCCATAATGAGCATTACCTAAAGAAGCGGTTCTAGTTGGCCCAAACAAATCTAGATGTAGAAGTTCTAGGGGCCTCTTATAAGTAATCCCTTCTTTAAGCTTAAATGAAGATTTACTTAG
Source organism: Scilla litardierei (assembly GCA_030789695.1). NCBI lineage: Eukaryota > Viridiplantae > Streptophyta > Magnoliopsida > Asparagales > Asparagaceae > Scilla > Scilla litardierei. Next base: position 102,196,899 of record CM061133.1, read on the forward strand.
TTTACCTCTTTGACATGAATCACAAAATTTTTCTTATTAAAAACAATCTTAGAAAAACCTTTGACTAGATCATGCTTAGCTAACTTATATAAGTGCTTGAAGTGAACATGACCAAAACGGCGATGCCATAATAGTTGTTCACTTGTGTTAGCAACTAAGCAATGTTCTACGGTTTTAGGCAAGCTTAAATAATAAATATTTTTGTGCCTAATACCGGAAAATAAAACATTTGAATCACAATCAACAATAGTACACAATCCTTCTCCGAAGTTAACCTTGTAACCTTTGTCACAAAGTTGACTTATGGAAATGAGGTTGTGACATAAACCACTAACAAGATAAACATTAGTAATTAGGGGTTTGGAAGGATTACCAACGATACCTACTCCAATGATGGTTCCCTTTTAATTACCTCCAAAAGTGACCGTTGCACCATCTTTGATGCTAATCACTTCGGAGAGCAATGAGGGATCTCTCGTCATGTGTTTGGAGCAACCGCTATCAAGAATCCATCCTTTCCCTTTAGAGCTAATAAGGCATTTATTGCTCTTCTTCTTTCTCTTGGGTACCTATATAATATACCATAAGCTTATGGTACCCAATGTTTGTTGGGTCCAAGGGGATTAGCCCTTTGGAAGCCAAGTCCAAGTGGACTTCCGCTTTCCAACATAGTTACTATTTCTAATTACATCATGAAAGTAGGAATCAACATAAGCATTCCTAACATTTAGACTAGTGTTCTTAGGACCCCAAATAGTGTACATCTTGGGAGTCCTATTCCTAGTTGCATGCATATGAGTTGGATTTCTATGTGGTGCATGCTTCTTAGGAACATGATTTCTAGCATATATATGAGGTGGAGGATATGCATTGTACATTCTTGAATGATATGAATTCTTGGGAGCATGCATATTATATGAAGGACATTGATCATGCATGATATGTGGAGAATTAGCATATAAGAAAGAATGATGCGTATGAGCATATGGGTGTGTGGGAGCACGTACATGAGTATTTCTCATTTGTGGTTGTGTACGTGTCCGTGGGTGCGGAGCATAAAATGTGTCATGATTATCCACTTGTGAAGTAGGATGTTTCCTACGTGGATGAGTATTAGTGTACATATAAGCATGGCCTTGCTTTTGGTTTCCACCCTTAGTGGGTTTCTTGCCAAAAGGAAGAGAAAGAGATGTGGTGACATTCTAGGTAGGATTGCTACCTATAGTGTCTTTGACACCACTTGTGGATCCACCGGAGGAAGGCCTCACAAAATCTATAGTGACACCACTATAGGAGGTGCGATCATTAGATGCATTTGCTTTAACAAATCCAAGGCCAACACGATGTGTGGCCGGAAATTGATTTGCAAGCAAATCATCCAATTGTCCTTGTCCCTTATTGAATCTCACAATACGGGAGGACATGAGCTCATATTTCTCCTTTAAAGAAGAAATGTTGGTATCCAAGGTGGACACCCGTGCTTTGAGCTCGTGCACTTGGGTTTTAAGAGAATCATTCTCTAATCCCAATTGTGTGTGGCGTGTAACTAGATCACTATTATCCATGGGATGTGTTTGATCTAGTTGAGATTTGAGGGAATTCACATCATTTCTCAAAGTGACATTTTGAGAAGCTAAGTTTGCTTTCTCAAGGGTTAAAGTATCAACAATGGTGTCATTGTTGATAATGCATGGAATGGATGACTTGCTAACTTTTGATTTCTTTAAGCTAGAATATCTAAGCATTAAAGATTGGTATTTAACAAATAGTTCTTCATTAGCTATGCGAAGTTCATCCATTGTTACCTCGGTGTTATCCGTATCGGAATCACTCTCATCCGAGAGTGGGTCTTCAAGTGCCATAAAGCACATGTGGGCGCTCTCACACTTCTCATCATCGGAATCGCTTGATGAGTCATCACTTGAGTCATCAAAGGTACCGACGAGTCCTTTCTTCTTGTCTTTCTTGTTCTTGTTGGACTTGTGGTACTTTGGTGCCTTCCACTTTTCTTTGTTGTTTAGCATTGGGCACTCCCTCTTGATGTGCCCTGGCTTATTGCACTTATAACAAAGAGAGGAAGTAGCATTAGTAGATTCAAAACGTTTTTTGGAGGGAAATTTACCTTTGCGGAAGAAGCGTTGGAACTTCTTTGCTATTTGGGCCATTTCACCCAAATCCATTTCGTTCTCGGATTCATCACTTTCGAAGGATGACGAATTGGTGTTGAACGCCAAAGATTTCTTCTTGGCCTCCGAGGGATTCATCATGGCTCGAATCTTCAATCGGTTATCTCGTCTTACTTCGTAAGACATAAGAGTCCCGATGAGATTCACCACGGTGTAGTTCTTCAAGTCATTGACCTCTTCAATGGCGATTGCTCGTCTTTCCCATTTGGAGGTCATCCCCATGATAATCTTCCTTACCTTTTCAGGTTCGGTGTAGATTTGGCCAAGGGCTTCCAATTCATTTGTGATGTCGGTAAAGCGTCCGTACATTGACGCAATGCTCTCATTTTCCTGCATGTGGAACAAGTCGAAGTTTTGCACGGTAACATATAACTTTGAAAGCTTTACCTTATTCGTTCCCTCATGGGTAACGGTGAGATGGTTCCAAATTTGATATGCACTCTTACATGTGCATATCTTGTTGAACTCATTCGGGTCCAACGCACAATGAAGAGCGTTCATTGCTTTAGCGTTGTTGACTTCGGCGGACTTTTCGGAAGTCGTCCATTTCTCGAAATCATCTTCGGAGGGCTCAACATACTCCTTGTGGAGTGTTCTCCAAAGAGAAGCACTCCTAAGGAATGTCTCCATCCTACACTTCCAATAACCAAAGTTAGTACCATTGAAACATGGATGACGTACCGTAGATTGACCTTCGAAAAGTGTGGACGCTCCATCACGGTCGTGATTGTTGTACATAGGCGGCGGAGGAACGTTGTTGTTGTTGGATGCCATAGATAAAACCTTGCGCTCTGATACCAATTGTAAGGATCCTGTCTATGGGGAAAACACTAGAAGGGGGGTTGAATAGTGTTTATGCAAATTTAATTGGAATTTACGCCAAATAAAATGCAATCCAACAAATAGTGCGGAATAGAAAACAACCCAAAGAGAAACACACGCAAACGCAGTTATGTTTCAAGGGTTCGGATTACCCAAGTCAACTCCCGACTTGTTCCCGATAATCCTACGTTCCTACCACCAGGATACCACCGGATACTCAAGTTAGAACCCTAACTTGAGGTTTCCTTAAAAACCCACTTGTAGCAACCCTACAAGTGCAATCGAATACAATCGATGTCCTTGACTCCCACAACCAGGGAGCAAGCAAAAACCACTCTCACAACCGAGAGCACAATTCAAATAATGAAATTATGAAATCTGAAAGCAACACTTACAATCACCTATGCCTTGAAGTAGAACTTGAAGGAGAAGTGTGATGTGTGTTGATGAACTCTCTTGGAAGAGAGGAGGAAAGCCCTTTCTCTTGACTGCACCAAATACCTAGAGGATCAATCTTTGGTTCTAGGTTGGAGAGCAAGAGAATCAGATTTGGAAATACTTAGGGCTTTGGATTTGAAAGCTTTGATCTTTGGAAATGAAAGCTTGAAGGATTTTGCAATGAATGAGTAACCTTCCAATGAAACAGTATAAGCTCTATTTATAGCTTCCTCAAATCCACAAAACAGTTTAGGCAAAAACCCAATCGAAATCCGTGAGAAAAATCTCAACGGATATAATCTGAACTCGCGACAGTCGACTGTTGAACAGACCACAGTCGACTGTTGCACAGTCAGCAAGGGTAGGTGAGAATTCATAACGGTAACTTACCACGTGGACAGTCGACTGATGAAGCCAAGACAGTCGTTTGTAAAATCAATAGGCGACTGTACATTCTTCGATAGACGACTGACCGAGAGAAGAGTAAGTTAGATGCAATACTGGAAATCTCACAAGATACAGGACAGACGACTGATGCAAGGAACACAGTCGACTGTTAATCAGAACAGGCGACTGTATAACTTTAAACAGACGACTGTCACAGACAGGAGAAATTTCCAGAGAGCTAAGTCAAAGATTAGACTTACAGACATGCGACTGTTGCAGCATAGACAGTCGACTGATCTAATATACAGTCGACTATATATACAGCATAAGTCGACTAGCAGTTGAAATCGGATCAAACAGAGTTTGGGCAAGGAGAGACAGGCGACTGATGAACCATTCACAGTTGACTGTCGCTAAGACATGCACCTGATAAACATTCAACAGTGGCCTGTGCGAGATAATCAGAGAGGACCCAAAAAATGCATTGTAATAGTCTGTGCATAACAGGCGACTGTAGAACAAAACACAGTCGACTGTTTTTGAGGCAGGCGACTGTAAACTGTTAAGCAGTCGGCTGTTATAAACAATCCTAGCACAATCAAAAGAGAATTAAATTGAGATCAAAGGACAAAGGTCTAGAGGTGTTCTATGACCGAAAGTAGATGTGTGTGAGTGCTCCATCATAGTTCTACTTCTAAGCTACATACTAGAAGAGATAAAAGAAAAATTATATTGACGAATAATCTCTTCTTTCCATCGTATGAGCTTGAAGTCTTTACGGAGCTTCAATCATCAATCTACTATCATCCAATTCATATCATTTGCCTTCAATCACGTTTGTGAGTCATCCATTGCTAGTTGATCTTCATAGTAAGCTTAGACAATGGATTAACTGCAAAATAGGGGATTAGTCACAAGTATTTATGTTTGCTCATCATTAACACCAAGTAGGGAGAAGTCCAATACTCAATATTAACAATGCTGAGATCTTGTTTAAAATCATTAATGCTTCATTATTTATTTCTATTTGTACATTTTGCCTTAGGTTTATCACTTTCTCTTGTAGACCCTTGCTGACATACATTCGTTGTTTTTGGAATGTATGTTAGATCATCAGCCAGGTTACCAGGAGGACTTATAGGGGATAGCTGAGCCATAGGACCAGGAGTTGTTGAATCTGTGAACCATCATTGTAATCTTTTATTTTTGTTGTATAGGTCATAAGACCCACTTTTCCTTTCAGTCAATGTTGTAAATTTGTTGAGATGTTGAGATTGTAATAATAAAAATAATATTTTTGCTTATCTGTATTGTTTCTGAGTTTGCATGCAAGTACCTGCAAATTTTTCATACAGACGCTTATTGTGTTAAGTAAAGGAGGGAAGAAAAGCAAAAGTACTTCCTCCTTACTTGTGTAGAGAGATGTATGCCCTCGTGGCTATTTATATTAATAAACATCTTGTTCAATAAATGAAAGTATTCTTTCTGGTAAATATATTGTCTGAGTTATTTATTACTTGGATTATTCCCTTGGATTCAAAGTCAGGTCACATATGTTTTCACAATGTAGATTACGATTATGAGAAATGTCTGACCGATAGCAGCTTGAATCTTAAAAGCATTCGTGGTCATAGATGTGTCGAGATAAGGGATATCGGCACATCGGACAGACCATTGTGTCTTAGTCTGGTTGGTCTCATAACCATACGGCTTGGCGAAGTCGGAGACAGGGCGCAGGTGCTCACTAGAGAATGAGTCCACTGAATGACCCAAACAAAGAGTTATTAAATGGTTCAACATTAACTATACTATCATTAATAACTCTAAGTGATAATAGGTAAGTTGGTCCGTAGGACTTGAGATCATTGTATGAAGCTATGTGTGAACAGTGTCACTTAGGTCTAAAGATCTAGCTTCGAGGCTAGGCCTGCTGAAAGATCTTAGGCTGGGTGACACTCGAAGCATATGAGCTAAGTAGTGATCAACAGAGGATTCGTCTCTTCCGTTAATGGGAAGTTAGTGTCACAGGTTAGTACGGCTCTCGGTAAAACCTTGGTAAAGGTATGTTGTAACATGTACAACATGTATTTACCAGAGACCGTTGTATACTGACCACTGCTAGCTAATGGGGTTGATAGAGAACCATACCTTAGGCTAGTCAAGTGACATAGTTATGACGAAGGGACTAAAACTGCAGAAATTATCACAGTCACAGTCAGAGTGATCTCGTCGGCACTCTTGCCAACGAACCAATCACGGAATCGATGATCCTAAAACAGGGACGACACCTACTGCTAGTGGTCACTGTCATCTTGAGACTTCGAGTCTCGGCCTGTAGTAAGGGTCAGGCTGTAGGGTCTCACACCGAGTAACATTCACGTCGTAGTAACAGGGAGATTGTATAGAGGAACTCATAAGATGAAATAAGAATGTTAAATTCACAAGTTGGGTGTGAATTTAGAGCATTTGGGAATGGAGGGGATTCGTGTAGAATCCAGAGGATCAAACCGAGTAGGAATCGGAGCACGGATGAGCCCAGAAACGCAAGAAAGGCGCAAAAGGAAGTGGGATAAACCCATTAGGGTTAAACGGGCGCGGCCCGCTGCTCTCAACGGGCGCAGCCCGCTGGGAGCAGCGGGCTTGACCGCTGGTAACAGTGGGCTGCGCGCCCGCACGGGTGCACCCTAGCGGGCGCCTGCCTTAGGCAGGCGCGCCCGCTAAGATTAGCGGGCCGCCCGCAATGTAAGTCATTTCATTAGGGTTTAAGTGAAACCCTTGACGGCTACAAAACATGGGTTTTTGCTCAACTTTGAGCAATTGTTTGAGTGGTCAAACGAACTCGGATTTCGTCGCCGTTTGTTCCTACGCGTTCACCATTACTAGCCCTTCGAAATGATATCTTGTATCATCTCTGGACCTCAATGGTGAGTGAGGATTAATTGATTGAAGTTAGACTTTGTGAAAGCTATTCTAACTAAAATGAATTAAATCTTAAAGCCTCTTCCAATCTATTAGTCCCACATTGCTCATAACAAAAGAAGCGGAGCCGGCCTCCTATATAAATAGGTGGGCACTCCCTTCTTTGTTTCTTGCACCAAGTCACCGATTAAGGAGCTCCGGAAAATTTGAGCAAACTTAATCGAGACTTAAAATTATTCTCTTCCTCTATAAATTTTCTTGTCCTCCAACCGAGTCCTAGCAAGGAAACATGGAGGTCCGAATTTTGATTCGGAAGTCCACGACGCGGGTTTACTCAAGTGAAACTTTCTACGGCTAGTGATGGGCTTGGAGGCAAGGTGCGCTTCTGGAGCTGATCCAGTTCGCGAGGAGGAGCGACGCAATGTGGTTCGGGAGGCAGCTCGATCATGGAGCTCAAGACGGTGCGAAACAACTTGCCTGCTCCAGGGCAAGATTCCGGGTGAGTAAATTTAGTATGTATTTCTTTTAAGTAGTAGTTAGAATTTTCTCGAGTTGGTCAGACCCAACTCGAGTCAGTAGATTTCCTGGCTTAGGGAATTTTTCCTTAGGGCCATATTTATTAAATAGTTTAATAAATTATTTTCCGCTGTTTATTTTATTTTGTTCGTCCGACTTAGGACGAATAATTTTAAAATTAGCTCTAAGGGACCTTGAAAATCCCTACAGTGGTATCGGAGCTTGTTCATGCTTGAGTACGGGTTCTCAGGTTATGAGCTGACTCGAAGTAATCGCTCTTACTGTACCAAGCCCTGATAAGATGGAGATCTTATAATAGGTTGGTCGTTGTCGAGAGGCATGCTGTAAAACAAGTTCTGAGGTATCTTGTGACGGGTCTAGGGTGCCATGGATGATGGGCCTTAACAACGTCGCAATGATATCAGAGTGATACCCTACAGTGGTATCAGAGCCAGATCTACTCTGTTCTTATACTGCTTATTTTTGAAATGCATGTTTTAATTATTTGTTAATTAGATTAATGGCAATTCTTGTTTATTTGATAACACAAGAGGAACTTACTAGGTTAGCCATTAATGGATCATCAAACTTTATGCTATAAATTTTGACACCATGCTAAAAATTTTAAATTGTTTAAAATTGCCTAATGGACGATTAGGATAGCCATTAAAAATTTCCTCAAATTTGTTTGAGATAATTTTTTGTGACATTGCTATGTTTTAAATTGTTTAAATATACCTATTGGACGATTAGGGTAGCAGGGAATATAGTTAATCCTTATAGTTGATAAGGACTTAATAAAAAACGTCTAACAAACCCATAAAATTTTGAATTTTAGGGATCCACTAGTTGATAAGGATTAACTAGTTTTAATTAAAATCCATTTAGTTGTTGGACAAACATAGAACTGATGAAAACACCTTCAATGGATCATGATGTCGGTCAATGTGCTTCGCTAAGTTTGCTGGACCAACCTAGCTAGTCTAGGTACCAAGTGGTCCTGGCTTAGTTAATTCCCTGGCCACGTCTGCTGGACCGCAAGGTGTCGATTCATGACTGTGTAAGTCCATCGACTATACCTAAGTCTAATACGATAATAATCTTGTTCAAGATAAATCGTAGCCCTCCTTGTTTTAGGAGTTGGCAACTGTAAGAAACATGTTTCGGTTGTTGAGCTACACTCAAGCCGTGCCATGTCAATCTTATAGAAACCGATTTCTTGATAAACATCTTGACCTAACTGAAACCGTTGTCTCATCCTTCGAGCATCGGCGTAAGTCTAACCAAGAATGTAGTCTAAGTCCTGACCCAAACTGACGTGTCGTGCATACACCGAGCGGCGGGGCAAGTCAGGCTAGACATGAAAACAAGGGTCTGACTAGGCTAGCCATTGTGATCCGGGTGAGCACATTCATGATCACAAATGAATAGGGGTAAAATCGAATAGGGAGTCATATTCTATATGATCGACAAAGAGTTCGTCTACCTATAGCCGAGTCGAACGACTTGTTGAGCTACACTCAAGGTCGGGCGACTCAAGGTTGTTGGATTCCTGCTCCCATTTAATATTAATCATGTTTTGGATTAAATGATCTGTATATTAATAGGAGAGTATAATTGGATAAAAACCATTCTAATTATATTTTAAAAATATTCTGAACACATGCTAATTAGGAGTTCTAATCTTTGCAGCATGTCGAGTAAGATAATAATATCCGAGATAAGAACTTATTAACTGGTTATAAAATTAAAAGTGACTGGTCTAAGAAAACTATAGCAAAAAGGGAACAAATGAAGGAAGGACAAGTTTATACCTTAACTTCTAAAATACAAAGTGTAGTTCTTTCAGTTAATTCTAATGCATGGGTGTTAGACACCGGTGCAGGTTCTCACATCTGTAACCAATTACAAGGAATGAGAATCATTAGAAAACTCAAAAAGAATGAGATAATTCTCCAAGTCGGAAACACATCAAATGTTGATGTTGTAGCCGTAGGAGATCTTAAACACACATTAGCTGGTGGAGCTAACTTGCTTTTGAAGCAATGTTACTATATCCCAAACTTCCTATGCAATATTATATCTGTCTCAGCTTTGGCTAGAGATGGTTATAATTTTACTATCAGCGGAAATGTCATGAACATTGCCCTTGATGGAAAGTTGCTAGGTTTTGGGACACTCAGTAATGGAATATACACTTTAAGCAATGAGGTTGTATTAAACGTTAATACAAGAAAACGTAAGGAATCTGGTTTTAATGAAACCTATCTTTGGCATTGTAGACTAGGCCATATCGGAGAGAAGAGACTCAGCAAGTTACATAAAGAGGGGCTCTTGGGCATCTCGAATTATGAGTCATTCGACACTTGCGAGTCTTGCCTCAAAGGTAAGATGGCCAAAACTCCTTTTGCAAGTCAAGGGGAAAGAGTTATCGAACTCTTGGGTCTAGTACATTCCAATGTATGTGGACCCATGTCTACATTAGCCAAAGGTGGATTTTCATATTTTGTCACGTTTACTGATGATCACTTAAGGTTTGGACATGTGTTCTTGATGAAACATAAGTCCGAAACCTTTGAGCGATTCAAAGAGTACCGTGCCGAAGTCGAAAACCAGACTGGGAAAAGTATTAAGATCCTTCGATCAGATCGAGGAGGAGAGTACTTAGGCCATGAATTCCTTGCTTACTTAAAAGAGAATGGGATTCTCTCTCAGGTCACTCCTCCTTACACACCTCAACATAACGGTGTATCAGAAAGGAGAAACCGGACCTTGTTAGACATGGTGCGGTCTATGTTAAGTGAAGCCAAGTTAACTACTTCCCTCTGGGGCTATGCCTTGGAAACTGCTATATACATTCTAAATAAAGTTCCGTCAAGATCTGTGCATTTGACACCATATCAGATATGGACCGGGAAGGAACCCAGCCTTAATCACTTGAAGGTATGGGGTTGTCCAGCATATGTCAAAAGGCAAAATCCAGACAAATTGGAAGACATATCAATATTGTGTAAATTCATAGGGTACCCGAGACATTCATTAGGTTATGTCTTTTACCATCCAGAACAACAAAAGATTGTTGTCTCTAGACATGCCACTTTTCTGGAAAAGGAATTCCTTGTGAAGGAATCCACTGGCAAGGTAATTGATCTGGATGAATGCTCGGAGGAAGTACTTACACAGGAACAAGTGTCGGAACCAGTGGGAGAGTCAGAACTTGACATCTCCAAAACCAGTCAGTAGGAAGTCCAATAGGGTTCCTCGAGTCCCCAAAAGGTACTACGGTTTTCTCGTAGATGGGGGGGATTGAGGATAGCATCATAGCAGATGATGAACCTATTAACTTCCAGGAAGCCATAAAGAGTATAGACTCTAACAAATGGTTAGATGCAATGAAATCCGAAATAGATTCCATGCACGTGAATAAGGTATGGACCTTAGAAAACGTGCCCAAGGGAAATGTTCCCATAGGCTGCAAATGGATCTTCAAGAAGAAGATTGGTGCGGATGGAAAAGTAGAAACGTACAAGGCTAGACTGGTTGCAAAAGGATATCTTCAGACTCTAGGAATAGATTACGACGAAACGTTTTCACCAGTAGCCATGCACAAGTCTATTCGGATCGTACTCGCTATTGCTGCCTACTACGACTACGAAATCTGGCAAATGGATGTGAAGACTGCTTTCCTAAACGGTGATTTAGAGGAGCAGATTTACTTGACTCAGCCAGAAGGCTTCGAAGTCAGTGGGAGCGAAGGAAAAGCATGTAAGTTGCATAAGTCCATCTATGGGCTTAAGCAAGCTTCAAGAAGCTGGAACATCCGCTTCGACAAAACAGTCAAAGAGTTTGGTTTTGTCAGAAATGAGGATGATCCATGCATCTACAAAAGGACCAGTAATAATAATTCTTTAGTCATCCTCGTCCTATACGTGGATGACATTCTGATAATAGGCAACAACATAGAGATGTTGAAGTCTGTTAAAAGATGGCTATCAACCAATTTCTCCATGAAAGACTTAGGAGAAGCATCCTACATACTGGGTGTGAAGATCCATAGAGATAGATCTAAACGGATGCTAGGACTCTCCCAAACAAGGTACATTGAAACTGTGTTAAAACGTTTTAACATGGAAAACAGTAAGGGTGTTCATTACCAGCCAATCATGGAATAACCCTCACCAAGAAGATGTCTCCACAAACTGACTTGGAAAGGGTACAGATGACCAAGATCCCATATGCTTCTGCTTTGGGATCTATCATGTACTCCATGATTTTTTCCAGACCCGATGTCGCTTATGCACTAGGTGTAGTAAGTCGATATCAGTCTAACCCTGGAGAACAGCACTGAAAAGCGGTCAAGACAATTCTTAAGTACTTGAGAAGGACTAAAGACTTGATCTTGGTTTATGGAAGTGAACACCTAAAAGTTGAAGGGTTTACAGATTCCAGCTTTCAGAGTGATATGGATGATAGAAAATCAATCTCAGGATGTGTTTTCACTCTCAACAGAGGAGCAGTCAGTAGGAGGAGTTCTAAACAAGTCACTATTGCAGAATCCATGATGGAAGCCGAATACATAGCGGCCAACGATGCAGCAAAGGAAGCGGTCTGGATGAGGAAGTTCATCAATGTAACGACCCGCTTCCCAGGATACCCGGGAAGTGCGAATCTGTCCCAAGTATTCCTAGATCAACGAGTGTTACTTAGAAAGAGAGAAAGGAAGAGAACAAAAAGAACACTGCAGGTACTACACACGTGCTGGGAAGTACAAGTAAAACTCCATCACATATAAAAACACTAAGAAAATAACAAAAGTACAATATTACATTTTATTGATACATTGATACATCTTATACATACACCAACATCTTCATATTCACAACTCTAAGTACAAAGGTCTACCCAAAAAGAAACACCAAAAGTACAAGTCTCTCATCATACCCCTCGCCATCCAATCCTACAACCGATCACCAACTCCAAGGTTCCAGCCGCTATCCCCAACCTGAAAAGTCAACAGGGACACGTCAACGCGTGACACAGTAGGAACTCCTAACACTCTAGTAGGACCCAGTTTTAGAACTGGTCTACCTATCTAGGGAGGGTGGTCTAACAAGTAATGGTCACAGGGCATAAAAGTAATCACAACACAATGTGTAAGCATCAAGGAAGAACTTGTGAACATGCATAAATAACCATGTTATAACATGCAAGTGCTGGAGGTAAGTAGGAGAACATATTAACATGCAAGTACTGGACATTTATAATAAACAATTGAAGGGATCAGCATGAGTTAACAACATTAACTTAACAGAGAAACAAGTAAGCATGTGATAACAATATTTATAATTAAAATACAATTACTTTAAGTTATTGATTCTCATGTTTGGAACCCCATGTAAACCGTAGGACGCTAAGGAGTCAGACTTCACCCAGGGTGGGTGAAAAGTGGTACCGCAACCAGCGACACGAGCACTGGAGGGGCCTCTCGTAACTCCGTACCCGACTGGCAAGGTAGGAGTGAGACAAATCTCGGTTTTTCTGTCGGACAAACGGAGAAAACCATCAGTTACCGTCATGGTGCATCACGAGTACACCATCGGCCTCTCTAACCCTCTCAAACTCCCCCATCCGGGAGTGACACATCGGGTGAGAATTCATATCATCTGTCCGCTCTTTAACTCCTATAATTTACCCGTGTATCCCCCAAACCCACATCTGGAGTCTCACCCATTTTAGAAATGGATCGAGCACTCCTGATGTCATTTCTCTGCCTCACTCTCAGTTTCATTGTTTATTCATTTCGGCGATCTCAATACAGCATTCATATCTTTCCATTTCTTTCATAATTTCACTGATGTCGTGATTCAACAACGACTATCGCAATTTCATTCTACACAACGAACATTAAGATGCTCAATTACATCGTGACATTAACAATAATCAACATATGAAACTTAACACCTAATCATGGCAACTAACATTGATTTTTACCACTATGAGCTTAACTACGGCATGGAGTAAGGTAACATTAACTCATCTTACACAATGTAGCATGCTCCTAAAATCATGGAAACTCACGTAATCATGGAATATAAATAAAAGCTAGCTCAAGATGTGACATAATGACACGGACATGATTTTTACTAACATATGCATAAGCATGAACACAATTAAGCATGGAAGAGGACATGTATATAAAATAGCTTGACATGTGACATATTGAGAAAAGCATAATACTTCGTACATATAACTAACATATGGCAAGCTACTAACATTTTCCATGCTAACACATTTACATACTATCATCTAGAAAATTACTAACATAGGTATAACACATGGGAAATCTTGGAGCTTACTCATAAAACACAAACATGGAATCTGTCAAAAACTGCTACAGCAGAACGATTAGCACTTTTATCCTATCTACAGTCATAATTAGCATCTGGTCCCTTCATGAAGGTTGTAGATATGATTTTTTTACATATACACACCAAATTTCAGAAAATAATAATGTGTATGTGATTTATGACGCTCAATTTAACAATAGAAAGCAAATCTGTAGAAAAACAGAACATCTGCCTCAATTAAATCAACACATTACTCATAGCTACAATCAAATCTGGGTAAAATGTAAAATAGCATGTTGTGTGTCTTGAAGAGTAGTTATCCAAAATGTCCTAAAACACTTAATTTCAATAAGTATTGTGGCCGTTATCACTGTTTTAGTACAGGGTGTCAAAACTGCCAGAAATTTGATATGTTGCAGAAAAACCTCTAGTCCTCCTATTTTTTGAATTGAACATATATCATATTTTATATGATTTTGGGGTAGGATTTCGATATCTACATGACTATAATTATTTCAGATTTTTATTTAATCTATTTATGGCAGAAATCACGGCTAAACATCAAGACAGATTCTGTAGGAAATTTCAGAAACATAACATGCATAATTTTCACAAGAACTATATGATATGCAAAGGCAAAAGAGGGGAAGATGATTCCTACATCAAAAATTCCTACTAACACCAATCCTAAAACTAAATCCTAACTAGATTGTTAGAAATTACTACCTCAAAAGTCCTTCTTAAAGTTCCTTGGCCCTTCTTAATCCTTGAAGAACTTGAAGCTTTTCTTCTCCAACTACTTCTCCTTCAAAATTTATAGATTGATGATGGTGATAGTTTGGCCTTGGTAGTGGTGGAGGTTGTGGTGGTGGAGTTGGAGGTGGAAGAGGAGGAGGGAGGTGGTGGAGTAGGTGGTAGCCATGGTGGAAGATAAAGGGAAGAGAGAAAGAAAGGAGAGGGTTCTCATTTTGTTTTTTCTTTTCTTGGTTTTTTCATTCCCTTTTCCTTTCATTTTCCCTTTTGTATTTCTAATGAAATTAAGGAGATAATGACAAGTAGCATGCTAGGTGTCTTAAGCTAAGCAACCAAACCTAATAAGAATGACATGTGGTTTAGGGGTAGGTAAGGATAATTAGGGAAGTGACACATAATAGGGTTAGGTGTCCTCTTAAGAAAATTTGATTTTTGAGTTTTAGAAAAATAGAAATACAACCTTAATACTTCATACCATGTTTAAATACAATGTATTTCCATTCAAATACTCATTCATTTAAATTCAAATGGTAATTAAAAATTATTTAAAAATAATTTTATCATTACAAAAATTAGGAAAAATTCATAAAAATACCCAGAAATTTATACGTACACATATGTCCAAAAATACGTATACATACAAGTATATATGGATACAGGATATTACAATCAACCAACTTGGAATGGTGCCTGCTGTTGAAAGTCCAATACAGTTGTATTGGGACAACAATGCCACCATCAGCCTGGTTCAAGAACCAAGATTCCACAGGAGATCCAGACACATTCTTCACAAGTATCACCTGATACGGGAGATTGAGCAAACGAAAGATATAGAACTCCTTAGAGTCTCTTCAGAAGACAACTTAGCAGATCCATTTACGAAGGTGCTGGCACGCGATCGTTTAGAGAAACTAGAGTGTAAATATGGTATGAGATACCAAAATAAATAGGCCTGAGTGCTAGTGGGAGATGTAGAGAGATGTATGCCCTCGTGGCTATTTATCATAATAAACATCTTGTTCAATAAATGAAAGTATTCTTTCTGGTAAATATATTGTCTGAGCTATTTATTACTTGGATTATTCCCTTGGATTCGAAGTCAGGTCACACATGTTTTCGCAATGTAGATTACGATTATGAGAAATGTCTGACCGATAGCAGCTTGAATCTAAAAAGCGTTCGTGGTCATAGATGTGTCGAGATAAGGGATATCGGCACATCGGACAGACCATTGCGTCTTAGTCTGGTTGGTCTCATAACCATACGGCTTGGCGAAGTCGGAGACATGGCGCATGTGCTCACTAGAGAATGAGTCCACTGAATGACCCAAACAAAGAGTTATTAAATGGTTCAACATTAACTATACTATCATTAATAACTCTAAGTGATAATAGGTAAGTTGGTCCTTAGGACTTGAGATCATTGTATGAAGCTATGTGTGAACAGTGTCACTTAGGTCTAAAGATCTAGCTTCGAGGCTAGGTCTGCTGAAAGATCTTAGACTGGGTGACACTCGAAGCATATGAGCTAAGTAGTGATCAACAGAGGATTCGTCTCTTCCGTTAATGGGAAGTTAGTGTCACAGGTTAGTACGGCTCTCGGTAAAACCTTGGCAAAGGTATGTTGTAACATGTACAACATGTATGTACCAGAGACCGATGTATACTGACCACTGCTAGCTAATGGGGTTGATAGAGAACCATACCCTAGGCTAGTCAAGTGACATAGTTATGACGAAGGGACTAAAACTATAGAAATTATCACAGTCACAGTCAGAGTGATCTCGTCGGCACTCTTGCCAACGAACCAATCTCGTAATCGATGATCCTGAAACAAGGACGACACCTACTGCTAGTGGTCACTGTCGTCTTGAGACTTTGAGTCTCGACCTGTAGTAAGGGTCAGGCTGTAGGGTCTCACACCGAGTAACATTCACGTCGTAGTAACATGGAGATTGTATAGAGGAACTCATAAGATAAAATAAGAATGTTAAATTCACAAGGTGGTTGTGAATTTAGAGCATTTGGGAATGGAGGGGATTTCGTGTAGAATTCAGAGGATCAAACCGTGTAGGAATCGGAGCACGGATGAGCCTAGAAACGCAAGAAAGGCGCAAAAGGAAGTGGGATAAACCCACTAGGGTTAAACGTGCGCCGCCCGCTGCTCCAGCGGGCCCGCCCGTTGGGTGTAGCGGGCGCAGCCCGCTGGTAACAACGGGCTGCATGCCTGCACGGGCGCGCCCTAGCGGACGTGCCCAGTTGCCTTAGGCGGGCGCGCCCGCTAAGCTTAGCGAGCCGCCCGCAACTTAAGTCGTTTCATTAGGGTTTAAGTGAAACCCTTGACGGCTACGAAACATGGGTTTTTACTCAACTTTGAGCAATTGTTTGAGTGGTCAAACGAACTCAGATTTCGTCGACGTTTGTTCCTACGCGTTCACCATTACTAGCCCTTCAAAATGATATCTTGTATCATCTCTGGACCTCAATGGTGAGTGAGGATTAATTGATTGAAGTTAGACTTTGTGAAAGCTATTCTAACTAAAATGAATTAAATCTTAAAGCCTCTTCCATCTATTAGTCCCACATTGCTCATGACAAAAGAAGCGGAGCCGGCCTCCTATATAAATAGGTGGGCACTCCCTTCTTTGTTTCTTGCACCAAGTCACCGATTAAGGAGCTCCGAAAAATTTGAGCAAACTTAATCGAGACTTAAAATTATTCTCTTCCTCTATAAATTTTCCTGTCCTCCAACCGAGTCCTAGCAAGGCAACGGGGAGGTCCGAATTTTGATTCGGAAGTCTACGACGCGGGTTTACTCAAGTGAAACTTTCTACGGCTAGTGATGTGCTTGGAGGCAAGGTGAGCTTCTGGAGCTGATCCAGTTCGCGAGGAGGAGCGTCTGACCACGGTTCGGGAGGCGGCTCAGAATGGTGCGAAACATCTTGCCTGCTCCAGGGCAAGATTCCAGGTGAGTCAATTTAGTATGCATTTCTTTTAAGTAGTAGTTAGAACTTTCTCGAGTTGGTCAGACCCAACTCGAGTCAGTAGATTTCATGGCTTAGGGAATTTTTCCTTAGGGCTATATTTATTAAATAGTTTAATAAATTATTTTCCGCTGTTTATTTTATTTTTTTCGTCCGACTTAGGACGAATAATTTTAAAATTAGCTCTAAGGGACCTTGAAAATCCCTACAACTTGCACATGCGGACCCGCTCGTGTCCTCGCTCTCAAGCATAATGGGAAGCAGGGCATGACATTCGATCCTGCTTCGGGAGCGAGGGAACGAGGGGACACCTCGCTCAGAGGGAGGATTGCTCATTACGGCACGCTATGTGGCCACCATGCCTTAGGGATCTGGAACGTTGGACAGTAGGGGGAGATCTGTTGGACTCGACTCGCATTTAAGTATGGAATCTGGGAGGTCAGATCGGCTTTTCAAGGAGCTGATGACGAGGCGTCGCCTGATTGGTTCTTAGTGGAAGCTGCCATAATGTGGTGATTGGAGGGCTCAGATGGTCCCAATCTGACGGCTAGAGTTAATTCCCGCAGCTTCTCGATTTAAAGGAGGAAGGAGGATCAGCAATGTGTTGATGTGCTTTTAGGTTACTTCCCTTGCCTGAGAAGATGTTTAACTTCCTTAGATCCTCTGATGCCCCTGACTCACAGGATACTGCGCCCTTGCCTTCATCTCCATCATCGGCATATGTACCTTGACTGGGACGATGATGCCTCAAGTTCAAATTATTTTATTGTCCCAGCCCCAACCTGGGCTGGGGGCTTAGATCAGACGTGACGTGTCGAGCACCAAAGGTCTAGGGGATCGAACCCTTCATACGGAGGTTGTGGAGGATTGAACTCCTTTACAACTCTTTCCCCACATTGGGCTGAGGGTTTGGCTCCAAGCCGACTACAGAGGTTGGGTCGAACCTCATAACCATGTGTTGAGTCTATTTCATACTAAGATGCCGGGTCTTGTTGCTGCTGACCTGGGATTTTGCAGTACGGTCGGGAGGTTATGGCATGAAGTTGAATCATTGCCGGAGCCTCTATTAACCTCTTTTCATGGGACAGCTTCATCCATTATGGGAGATGAAAGTCTGAGGTTGTGCCTGTGGAAGAGTGATCTCGCTATGTTGTAAGGATTCTGTCTATGGAGAAAACACTAGAAGGGGGGTTGAATAGTGTTTAAGCAATTTAAAACGATAGTTACACCAAATTAAAATGCTAACCAACAATATAGTGCAGAATTAGAATTAAACCCAAATAAGTAACAAATGCAAACACAATTATGTTTCAAGGGTTCGGATTACCCAAGTCACTTCCTGACTTGTTCCCGGTAATCCTACGTCCCTTCCACCCTGATACCTCCGGATACTCAAGTTAGAACCCTAACTTGAGGTTCCCTTAAAACCCATTTGTAGCAACCCTACAAGTGAAATCGAATACAATCGATGTCCTTGACTCCCACAACTTGATAGCAAGCAAACCGCTCTCACAACCCGAGAGCAAATTCAAATTACGAAAGTAATGAAATAATGAAAGCAACACTTACAATCACCTATGCCTTGAAGTAGAACTTGAAGGAGAAGTGTGATGTGTGTTGTAGACTCTCTTGGAAGAGAGGAGAAAGCTCTTTCCCTTGACTGCACCAAATACCTAGAGGATCACTCTTTGGTTCTAGGTTGGAGAGCAAGAGATCAAAGATTGGAATTCTTAGGGCTTTGGATTTGAGAGCTTTAAACTTTAGAAAAGAAAGATTAAGAGATTTTACAATAGCTTAGGTAACCTTTCAATGGAATAGTAGAAGCCCCATTTATAGGTTTCTCAAATCCACAAAATAGTTTAGGCAAAAACCCTTTTGGAATCCGTGAGAAAATTTTCAACGGATAGAAACTGAACTCGCGACAGTCGGCTGTTAAAGAAACCACAGTCGACTGTTGCACAGTCAGCAAGGATAGGTAAGAGTTCATAATGGTAACTTACCACGTGGATGATCGCGTCCGAGTGTACACCCGAAAAACGACTTGTAGTTTTACCGCAAGCGCATGGTGTAGCGGTGAGCGGGTATCGAACTCAGAGAGGAACAAATGACCGTGTCTCCTTCTGATCACCTAGCTATCAAGGGAATCGAGAATAGTTTGGGGTATAACAACCACAATCGTTCAAATATCAAGAGAAATATCAATTTAATAAAATGTCTAGGGATGGGGAATCCCCACTACGGACCGTCTCTCATCATTGTGATTCATAGGTTTCATTGTTGCTAAACTTGAATGTGGGTGAACTAGTCGCAACTAAATGTAGAACCAAGCTCACGCTCTCGCGCTATTGCTGGTCTATAACAAACTGTCACGCCCCGCTTCCCATTCTACCGGGAGCGAGGACGCGAGCGGGTCCGCGATGTGCTTAAAACAAGGAGGAGTACCTTTTTTTCTCTTCCTTTCTTTTTGAAATCTTTTTCTTTTCTTCCTCCTTGGCTTAAACACACTAAGCGTCTGTATAAAAATTGCAGATTCTTGCTTGCAAATTTAAGAAGCAGCTCAAACAACATTATTACATATCCAGTGTACATTAATTAAGATACAGCTTGGCCTAGCATGGCCAATACAAACAAAGTACACGAATTACATTAATCAAATATATATATAAGTGGTGACGCGAAGGTAAAAGTCTAGTCTTCTGTGGGTAGATACTCCACGTAGCCTTCGTGCACTGGCTCGGTTTCTGCAGTAGTGTCTTCAAAGAACTCACTATCGATACCTGACGGACATTTCGTAAAACAACAAAATGAAATGTCCGTCAGCGAGGTTTACTCGGCAAGATAATCTCAAAACCAAAATGTTGGACATTTTAAATTTAAACAATGATGCACTTTAAAGACAAGCAATAAGCTTAATTTACAAATAATCAATAAAGCAGTTTAAAGTAGCTAAACAGTTAAAGCAGTTAAACATTTGCAACCTGCAGCAATTAAATCATTGATAGCCATTTGCAATACCATTTGCAACCTGTAGCAATTTCAATAACAATTTACAATACTATCAACAACCTGTGACAATTTAGCATTCAATAACCAAACTGTAGCAATCCTGTAGAAAAGAGGTTATGACAATAATCAATAACCAGTCTATCCTAGTGATAAGTCCATGTCCAAGAGTACTAGAGATAACCAACATGCAGCCTGCGACGGGAGCAACTCCGAGGCTTACCCACCGTTCCGATATGGCAACGGTCAAGGTTCTAACCCCCGTAATGTGTTGGAGGTAATTTAGTATGGCGCATCCAGTCATTCTGTAACACTTGTGATCATAGACTACCCCAAACCCGGGTCAAGTCAAGTGGCGGTCAAAAGAATGTGTACTATTTGTCTATTATTGAAATTCCATCTTTCATTCTATATTATTAAAGTTCCATCTTCCATTCAATATTGTTGAAGTTCCATCTTCCATTCAGTCAATTCAATCTCGGTGTTCCAATAGTCTGTACAACAGTCTCGTGAAAGTTCACAACTTCACGACTCGATTAAATGAAAACGTCAGTATCACTAAAATAAAGAACGAGTAAGATATGATTTTAACCAAGCAAAAGAGTTTAAATTAGCTTAAAATACTTTCTAAGACTAGTAGTTATTTTTCAAGATTTTTAAACAATTTTTAAACAATTTTAAATAGCCAAAAAGCAATTTTAAATCAAGAAATGATTTTTAAAACATATGTTCAAGGAATTGTTTAGAGCAAACCGTACATCAGAATTCTTCAAACAAGGTGTCGAAATGATCGTATTTACTAGTACTACGAAATATATTTTTATCGTACATTGGTGTACGTAAAAATCACAGGTTATGAATTTTAAAAGGATTTATAAAACAAGAAATTATTAATAATACCCTCGATCAAGGATTTATTTCGGATAAACCGTACATCAGAATTCTGCAAACAAGATGTCAAAACGATCGTATTTACAAGTACTGTAACATATATTTTTATCGTATAGCAGTGTATGTAAAAATTGCAAGCTACGAATTTTAAAAGAATTTTAACCTATTTAGGTTTTGCCTTCAAAAATTCACTGTGAGAAATATACTTGCCTGATCGCGACGAAACTAACGCCAATGGATTCGTTTCGACGTTTCTGATTTTCTGGGACTAGTCACACATTTTTCTGGCCCCTGTATAATTAGTTATGGATTTATAACCTTAAAACCCATTTATTAATTATTTAAAAATACGAAAATACGATTTTAACTCATATTTACAAGTTTGCCATCGCGTATTATTACAGTTGCTTCGTTTCTTCGTTAACGACAGCGGCGGAGGGGGCGCACGGAGGGCGGCGACGGCGGAGGGCGGTGACGGCGGTGACGGCGGTGAGCTCTGGCGGTGGCTCACGGCGGCGGCTGCGGCGCTGTGGGATCGGGAGCTCGTCGGAGAGCTTGGAGAAGCGACGGCGGACACGGGGAGTGGCAGTGAGGGCCCGGAGCTGCTCGGGGGCGTCGTCGGTGATACTGGACGGCGGCGACGGCGGATGGCGAAGCGGGGGAGAGCTTAGCTCGCTGGGGAGCTCGGTGGGTGCACAGCAAGCGGGAGGGCTCCAACGGGTCTGTTGCTCGACGGTGTGGGCTTCGCCGTGGGTGACGACGTCGAGCGGGAGGTGGTGCTGCCGTGGGCCTCGTCGGAGTAGATGGCGAGGATAGAGAGGCTGAGAGCGGTCGTCGTCGTCTCAGGGGGTGCTGTCGTCGACATGGAGGAGGGAGCGAGGGGGTCGGTGCTCGGGGGTTTTCCGCATGAGAGAGAGAGAGAGTGAGTGAGGCTGTGTGTGTAGGGTTTGAACGAGAGAGAGAGATCTGTGTTTTTGTGTGTACTGAGGAGTGATGGGGTTAATATATAGGGTTAACAATGGGTAGATGGGGTTTGTTAGCTGAGAGAGAGTAGATAGATGGGGGTAGCTGCGGGTTAGGTTAGGTGTGGTAATTAGGAGGTAATTAGGAAGGTAAAACCCCATTAACAAAAGTCATTAGTGAGAATACGAAAGCGAAATTACGAAAATGCCCCTACTAGTAAACGTGTCCGAAAAATTACGAAAACATACCCACGGGACCGTATCGTCGCGAGGATCGCGAATACGAAGACCGTTACGGGATTTGGACTACGGAAATACTAGTTTTAGGCCAAAACGTTTAGAAAGCGGGTTTGCGGGTTCTCTATTGAAATGGTATCAGAAAATTACGAAATTAATGTGGGGAGCCCTAAATGATCATAGGATGCTACTGCAGAAGTTTGAAAACATTTTGAAGACGTTTGAATAGAAAATAAATTCATTGACCTAAAACTGCAATATTTGAAAATGAATTTTTATCAGATCTTTTGGAGGTATTTGATGAAATCTGATTTTACTAAAATACTCCATAACTAGTCTGGTACTTCAAAATATTTTTAAAGGAAATTTTTGAAATCAGTTTTGTTATAAAACTCTTCACGAACATTTATAAAGTAAAATTAATTTTTAAAGTACGTAAAAATAGGTAAACTGAAGTGATGAAATTTCAGGTCGTTACATCCTACCCTCCTTAAAAATAATTCCGTCCTCGGAATTTAAAAATATTTTTGAAACAAATACTTGATACTATAAAGAAGCTCAAGCAATAAATGATAGAATAGATAGATCTTTGTAAATCAGGTTGTAAATAACATGAAATGTGATAAGCAAATAAGGGTTGTGACTAATATAGATTATCACCATAGCTGCTATGGCTAATCTTCAGGTCAAAATAGGTTCAGCTGGAGGAAGGAAGATGAGTTCAAGAAAGATGGAGAAGTAGCAGCAAGCACATCAAAGAGAAGAACAGAACGTCTATAAATGATGATTACATGGTCTCAATCATGTAAATCATCGCCATAGCATACAAAAGCGTGAGGACTAATCCAAATGCATGCAAGCTGTTACAACGCAACCAGCAGAGCACCAAAGACTTCATCTGCCATGCTACCAAATTACAATCCAATATCCAGATCGTTACCAAAAGGCAGATATAAGGCCAACTCTCATGGATCAAGATCATTGTCACCACTGCTTCCAGCAATCTCCACAACATCCAACAGTAAGCCAGCATCAAAGCTGTCCTCCAAATGAGAGCACAAGACTGGCATCTCATCTCAACACCTAAGGCCAAAAGGAATCCAATACCCAATCCAAGGATACTGCTTGCCAATACCATTGTTCGATATCTACGGCTAACACCATCAGTCCTAAGCAATTTAATGACCAAAAACTCACGAACCCAAAAACATTAAGGAGCGCCCCTAAGAAGCACTCGAAGCTGGGCAGCTCGAGGGGGAAGAACCAGAAAAAGGAGCTCCCAATGATACCCATAGCGGCGGGTTCCCAATATCCCGACCACACGGCCAAAGCAAGGGTGGCGGCGAGGGTTGCTGCTAAGCCCAACAGACCCCAATGTCGTTGGTGGGCCATCGGCGGCTGGCGATCCACGGCGGCGAGCGCTGCGACTGGCTGTCGATCCATGGCTGGGGAGGGCCTCCGGGATGGAGCGAAGCGGAAGCTGGCGGATCTTCGGGTGAGGCCGGCAGATCGGAGATCGGGGTGGCGATGCGAGGTCCGATCGAGCTCGCTTTGGGGAGAGGCCGGGAGGAGGAGGGGGTGATGTCTGAGGGAAAAGGGAAAGCCACTGGGTGGCTTGCATAGGAAGGAAATGGGTCAAAAAGAAAAGGGGGGCACCGAAGTCGTCGGTGTTAGGCGAGAACGGGGCTCGAGGAGAGGAAACGGACAGAACGCAATAAAGAGGGGGGAAAGGCGGGAAAAGAATTCAAACCATGGGAAGTCGGGTACATGACAAAAGTAGGGGTAGAAAAGAAATACGAGTTACGTAACAGTCTACACTTGCACGTCGTGGTTTGGCTCGTCTCAAACTCTCTAGTATCATCCTCGAATACTTCTGAGCGTCCTTCGATCTGCTTCCGCTGAGGAACTTGAACTTAAGATGGTCGGGTATTTCGAACTCTACCCTCCTTTGACGACAGTCAAAGGTGGCATGAAATGTCCTTAACCAATTCATCCCAAGAACAACATCAAATGTTGGAATCTCTATCACCATGGATTTAGCAAAAAGACCTCGTCTACAAATCACAATAGAACATTGGAGGCATCCGTTGGGAACTGCCAGCGGTCTCGACCATCCAACGTGGAGTCCGAGGTTTAACAGTTACAGTGATAAGAAACATGTCCGAGCTCTAAATAATAGAGTAAGTAGCTTAGTGGAATATCTCGTACCTGGGATTTACTTGGTCCGTAGCCTCAGCTTCTTCTACTGTCATGGTACAAGCTTGGCGTCTTTGGGGTAGCACATGTTGTCGAGTCTGCTGGTACACTTGTTGTTGGTTGACGTTGTTGAGCAGAGTTGGAAGGCTGAGACTTCCTCTCAGGACAGTCGCTTACAGTGTGGCCCTTCGATTTGCTTCAGTGGTTGAACTCGAACTTCTGATGATCCAAAATTCGAATGCTGTCCTCCATAACTAGAGTTCAAGGGGACTAAAGAAAGATTCTAAGAAGGTCAATCGAAAGGTCATCAAGCTAAGAGAAGGTGATAATGATGAAGATCGATGGCGTTACATAATCATGATTCACATCCTTGCGGTCCAGCGGACACGGCCAGGGAAGTGACTAAGCTAGGATCACTTGCACCCAGTCTAGCTAGGTTGATCCAACAGACTTTAGCCAAGCACATTGACCGGTATCATGGTCCATTGAAGGAAGATCATCATTCATATGAGTGCCACCATCAACTGAAGGAAAGGTGATGAAATGAGTAGATGGTTCATCCAATGAAAATAACTATAACGATTAGCAAAAGTGGCTACTAGGGAGGGTATAACTAAGAATGGAACACGAGTTCCTAAGCAAGGGTTAAGAATTCGAAAAAGGTAATGAGGTTCAATGGAAATAGTTCGTTGCGAATTTTGTGATAAGGAGCAATAGGAAATTCCCAAATCAGGAAGTGTGCACGCTATGAAGACAAATACATGTAGCACGATAAAATATGCTAGCAATGATAATAAAGATGATAGGTGTCAAATTGACGTAAATGGAAAAGGTTCAGATATACTAGTGATTACCAGTTCAGCAGACTCGTGGAGAATATGGGGTTGAATTTCCAGTATTTCCTTTACGATACCCAAGATATCGTTGTTGGTGGTGACGTGGGTATCTGGTTGACCTGCCATACTTCAAAACAAACCGCGATGTAAAGTAGGTTAGAATAAATCTATTCTAGCAGTATACATGGATATTAATGTCATTTAAACCGATCTTAAAGTATTTGCATAAGCAAGACCTGCATGGGCCGCCACCAAAACCTGTCACGCCCCGCTTCCCATTCTACCGGGAGCGAGGACGCGAGCGGGTCCGCGATGTGCTTAAAACAAGGAGGATTACCTTTTTTTTCTCTTCCTTTCTTTTTGAAATCTTTTTCTTTTCTTCCTCCTTGGCTTAAACACACTAAGCGTCTGTATAAAAATTGCAGATTCTTGCTTGCAAATTTAAGAAGCAGCTCAAACAACATTATTACATATCCAGTGTACATTAATTAAGATACAGCTTGGCCTAGCATGGCCAATACAAACAAAGTACATGAATTACATTAATCAAATATATATATAAGTGGTGACGCGAAGGTAAAAGTCTAGTCTTCTGTGGGTAGATACTCCACGTAGCCTTCGTGCACTGGCTCGGTTTCTGCAGTAGTGTCTTCAAAGAACTCACTATCGATACCTGACGGACATTTCGTAAAACAACAAAATGAAATGTCCGTCAGCGAGGTTTACTCGGCAAGATAATCTCAAAACCAAAATGTTGGACATTTTAAATTTAAACAATGATGCACTTTAAAGACAAGCAATAAGCTTAATTTACAAATAAGCAATAAAGCAGTTTAAAGTAGCTAAACAGTTAAAGCAGTTAAACATTTGCAACCTGCAGCAATTAAATCATTGATAGCCATTTGCAATACCATTTGCAACCTGTAGCAATTTCAATAACAATTTACAATACTATCAGCAACCTGTGACAATTTAGCATTCAATAACCAAACTGTAGCAATCCTGTAGAAAAGAGGTTATGACAATAATCAATAACCAGTCTATCCTAGTGATAAGTCCATGTCCAAGAGTACTAGAGATAACCAACATGCAGCCTGCGACGGGAGCAACTCCGAGGCTTACCCACCGTTCCGATATGGCAACGGTCAAGGTTCTAACCCCCGTAATGTGTTGGAGGTAATTTAGTATGGCGCATCCAGTCATTCTGTAACACTTGTGATCATAGACTACCCCAAACCCGGGTCAAGTCAAGTGGCGGTCAAAAGAATGTGTACTATTTGTCTATTATTGAAATTCCATCTTTCATTCTATATTATTAAAGTTCCATCTTCCATTCAATATTGTTGAAGTTCCATCTTCCATTCAGTCAATTCAATCTCGGTGTTCCAATAGTCTGTACAACAGTCTCGTGAAAGTTCACAACTTCACGACTCGATTAAATGAAAACGTCAGTATCACTAAAATAAAGAACGAGTAAGATATGATTTTAACCAAGCAAAAGAGTTTAAATTAGCTTAAAATACTTTCTAAGACTAGTAGTTATTTTTCAAGATTTTTAAACAATTTTTAAACAATTTTAAATAGCCAAAAAGCAATTTTAAATCAAGAAATGATTTTTAAAACATATGTTCAAGGAATTGTTTAGAGCAAACCGTACATCAGAATTCTTCAAACAAGGTGTCGAAATGATCGTATTTACTAGTACTACGAAATATATTTTTATCGTACATTGGTGTACGTAAAAATCACAGGTTATGAATTTTAAAAGGATTTATAAAACAAGAAATTATTAATAATACCCTCGATCAAGGATTTATTTCGGATAAACCGTACATCAGAATTCTGCAAACAAGATGTCAAAACGATCGTATTTACAAGTACTGTAACATATATTTTTATCGTATAGCAGTGTATGTAAAAATTGCAAGCTACGAATTTTAAAAGAATTTTAACCTATTTAGGTTTTGCCTTCAAAAATTCACTGTGAGAAATATACTTGCCTGATCGCGACGAAACTAGCGCCAATGGATTCGTTTCGACGTTTCTGATTTTCTGGGACTAGTCACACATTTTTCTGGCCCCTGTATAATTAGTTATGGATTTATAACCTTAAAACCCATTTATTAATTATTTAAAAATACGAAAATACGATTTTAACTCATATTTACAAGTTTGCCATCACGTATTATTACAGTTGCTTCGTTTCTTCGTTAACGACAGCGGCGGAGGGGGCGCACGGAGGGCGGCGACGGCGGAGGGCGGTGACGGCGGTGAGCTCTGGCGGTGGCTCACGGCGGCGGCTGCGGCGCTGTGGGATCGGGAGCTCGTCGGAGAGCTTGGAGAAGCGACGGCGGACACGGGGAGTGGCAGTGAGGGCCCGGAGCTGCTCGGGGGCGTCGTCGGTGATACTGGACGGCGGCGACGGCGGATGGCGAAGCGGGGGAGAGCTTAGCTCGCTGGGGAGCTCGGTGGGTGCACAGCAAGCGGGAGGGCTCCGACGGGTCTGTTGCTCGACGGTGTGGGCTTCGCCGTGGGTGACGACGTCGAGCGGGAGGTGGTGCTGCCGTGGGCCTCGTCGGAGTAGATGGCGAGGATAGAGAGGCTGAGAGCGGTCGTCGTCGTCTCAGGGGGTGCTGTCGTCGACATGGAGGAGGGAGCGAGGGGGTCGGTGCTCGGGGGTTTTCCGCATGAGAGAGAGAGAGAGAGAGAGAGAGAGAGAGTGAGGCT
The DNA here is from genome assembly GCA_030789695.1 of Scilla litardierei. Taxonomy (NCBI): domain Eukaryota; kingdom Viridiplantae; phylum Streptophyta; class Magnoliopsida; order Asparagales; family Asparagaceae; genus Scilla; species Scilla litardierei. The sequence goes on from CM061133.1 coordinate 102,225,102, forward strand.
GTGTGTGTAGGGTTTGAACGAGAGAGAGAGATCTGTGTTTTTGTGTGTACTGAGGAGTGATGGGGTTAATATATAGGGTTAACAATGGGTAGATGGGGTTTGTTAGCTGAGAGAGAGTAGATAGATGGGGGTAGCTGCGGGTTAGGTTAGGTGTGGTAATTAGGAGGTAATTAGGAAGGTAAAACCCCATTAACAAAAGTCATTAGTGAGAATACGAAAGCGAAATTACGAAAATGCCCCTACTAGTAAACGTGTCCGAAAAATTACGAAAACATACCCACGGGACCGTATCGTCGCGAGGATCGCGAATACGAAGACCGTTACGGGATTTGGAATACGGAAATACTAGTTTTAGGCCAAAACGTTTAGAAAGCGGGTTTGCGGGTTCTCTATTGAAATGGTATCAGAAAATTACGAAATTAATGTGGGGAGCCCTAAATGATCATAGGATGCTACTGCAGAAGTTTGAAAATGTTTTGAAGACGTTTGAATAGAAAATAAATTCATTGACCTAAAACTGCAATATCTGAAAATGAATTTTTATCAGATCTTTTGGAGGTATTTGATGAAATCTGATTTTACTAAAATACTCCATAACTAGTCTAGTACTTCAAAACATTTTTAAAGGAAATTTTTGAAATCAGTTTTGTTATAAAACTCTTCACGAACATTTATAAAGTAAAATTAATTTTTAAAGTGATGAAATTGAAGTGATGAAATTTCAGGTCGTTACACAAACCTAGGATAGGGCCCACTCTCATGCATACCCTAGCCTAAGCTGCTAGCGTGAAGAACGACATCATTGTTCAATCATATCTCGAGCCCACTCTCGTGCATACTCGAGATACGACCTAGGTTGTGATAGTTCATATCCGTCCAATCTCTTGCAAATGGATATGGGTATAGAATCACAATTAAAAATCCTAGCTTTGGTCCAATCTCTTGCAAACCAAGTCTAGAGAAATCCAATTGTCAATCTAAATCGGATATCTAGGCCTTCCTATCAATTGGGATCCAATCTCTTGCAAATCCCAATCGATATGAATTCCTAGCTATCAGTAGTTAATCAATTACAACCTAACCCTAATCAATTCTAGCAACAATTCCACAAATTCATCACAATTTAGAAATAGGGTCCATAGGGTTCATCCCCATGCCCTAGAACATCAAATCTACTCACTAGACATCATGCAAATCTCAGAAAAATCAGCAATAATATCGGCACAATTCATTGCAAAAGAGAAATAATGCATAAAAATAGGGTTTTCAATAGGAATTGACAAACCAATGTAGATGGCAATGATTTCCAGCTGAGAATTCACCAAACCCTAGCCCTCAAATCCCTAAAAGAAAGTCTAAAATTTAATTGTTTTAAAAGCTCCTTAAACTAGGGCAAAAACTGGGTTTAAATACCCCCCAAAATCGCCCAAAAAATCGTGCCAAAAATGCCCCTGCGCAGCCCAGAAATCACAACCCTAGCAGCAGGCAGAGCGGTTCACTCGGCCAAGTGGCATTGTCACTCGGCCGAGTGATAAACCCTGTAAAAAACAGTAAGTCAGGGGGGTCTCAGGGTCTGCCTCTGGAGGTGACTCGGCTGACGGGCTTTATTCACTCGGCCGAGTGGCATTTCATACTCGGCCGAGTAGGCTTCCAAAGGGTCTCTGAGAATTGCAGTAACTTTGGCCTTTCTCTGGACAATTTCCTTGTACCACTCGGGCGAGTGAGATTTCTCACTCGGCCGAGTAGGCTATCTTCGTTCGGCCGAGTATTCGCTGAAATTAGCTCTGTGTGCATATCCGTTTTGGTCGGCCGAGTGGGATTTCTTGTTCGGCCGAGTGAGTGTTCCACTCGGTCGAGTGGCATGCTGTAAATGCCCAATCTTCTCCGTTTCTCCTCCTCGTCGCTCTTACGAAGTTCCTTCTTCTTCCACTCATCCTCCATCGCTGAATGGCCCTCAAACGAGCCGTGGGTGACACTCCTTAGCGCTTGCAAACCCCTTGATCTCAAAATCTCTCCAAATCGCTCCATATTTCCTGAAATACGACAAAAACAAGAAATAGTGAAAAGCATCGCAATATTGTCGAATAATCGTGAAAAACGCGATATGGGCGATCAAAACGACATGCAAACATGCAGAAAAAAGGTGTAAAAAATGGAGTGATCTAAATCCCCCAAGCTTACCTCTTACTCGTCCTCGAGGAAGATAAGTAAAAGGCGAACCCGACGGGAAAAGTAATAAAAAGAAAGAAAAAAAATGAAAAATAGAATAGAAAGCGAAGAAGGAGATGCTAGATCATTTTTCTCAGGACGTGGGGTTTGCTTACTCATGTAGCACACGGCGAATGTAAAACTCACGCCAAAGATTTTTATCTCGATACCATAGTATATTGATGCATTCAAAATAGAAAACCCAAGAATATCAAAATAGTATGAAATATGGAGTCATCTAGAATTAACATCGTCTGAAGCATCTAAACCTGTATACATAATCATAGATCCCACACTTTTCAATTGAATGCCTTCTACATTGAGTATAAGAGATATCACACAATATGGAGCAGTAAGAATAGAAAAGTATGGTTTTCATGAAATGTATGCTAAGTGTCAATTCCTGGATTTCGTAAAACTTTTAGTGATCTCACCAAGTATAGAAAATTACCTAGCTTAGGTTGTCATGCATTGTCAGGTAGTCACTCTCTCACACATCATTGGTTCCTCCCCCCCAAGCTTATCTATTAGCGTGGTGGCATAAGATAAATCAATAAATATATTCCCCATTTTTGAAGCTCCATGATAGAATAAAAACAAAAGAGGGAAGAAAGAGAGAAAGAGTATGAGATGTGATCATGTATAAACTTCTTTTCTCTTTTCTTTTATTTTTCTCATTTTTTCTTTTTCTCTCTTTTTTTAATTCATATATACAACTGTCATCCCAAATCAAAATATAGAAAGATATACATGTATTTTTTTCTTTTTGATTTTGGGGGTAGTGGAGCATGGACTTTATAAAGCGGGGGAATTGCCAATATAGGATCCACTAAAGGGAGATTCACCAATGAATATAAGTAGAGAATTAATGCTCAAGGTATGTGGAGAAAGAAATAAATGTAACACTCGGTTCACTCTGTAAGACGTGCACAACAACTTTCAGCAGAGTAATGTAATCTACTCAGTTTAATCTCAGAAAGTAAACTAGTGCAGTTATATCAACCTAACATACATTCATTCAACCTGAAAGTGAGGCGTACAATTTTCATGCAATAAGACGTGATATAAGAAAAGAAAGCACTACTCCAGATATAAGCAATCAATGCATGAAGCTTGGTGTGTTTTCTACGAAGAGTATACATATGAATTATCAGACTTCAACTAATAACAGAATTTCATCCATATTCATACAGGAAAAGGTGGGTTAATATCTCAAATGCATAGCAAGACACATCATATGATATCTGAAATAAAAACTACGGCATGACAAAATAGCTTGCAAACAGAGATAAGCTAATCACCACGTCATCATCATCACAGAAAAGTCATCTCTAGTAAAAGATGAAAGAAATAAGGATAAAAGAAAATAGAAACTACTACGAAATGCAGTACACTCAAAAAGGTAAGAAAACGTGATGCATGATAAAAAACGAAAAAGTGGGTGAAAATGAGTGCAAAAGCGGAAAATGTGAGCAAAAAATAAAAGCAAAAATAAAAGGGTGAAAAAAATCAAAAGCGTGAGAGCTCACTCCCCCAAGCTAAAGTACACAGTGTCCTCAATGTACGAAGTGTGGCACACCGAGAGACGTGAAATGGGTGGGGTGGGTGAGGATGCATGCATGATGAAAATAAAAGAAAAGGAAATGATATGGTAATGCAGGTGATGCATGCAGAGGTCAAAATGGTGCAGAATATCAGTGTCCCCAAAAATAAGCTCCCTCACTCCCAAAGAGATATAAACAGATATGACCAAAAAGGTACCAAAACAGTGTGTGGAGGAGGGGCGAAAAAATCACCAGGCTCAAAAACAACCAGCAAAACAACAGGAATATAGAAGGCATACAGTGTGTGCCTAGGCTGGTGGTGGTGCACCAGCACCGTCCTGTGGCGGAGGTGGAGGTGGAGGTGGTGGGCGTGGTAGCTACTGGGTGGGTGTCGGTGGTGGAGGCAGTGCGCCAGAATCTGGTTCAGGCAAGCCTGAATACTGGGAAGAATGGCGACGCGGGTCTGCACAGCACTAACTGTGGCGGAGAGAGCCCTGAAATCCCCTCTAAGTCCACTAACAGCCCCCTCAAGAGCACGAATGCTCTGAACTAGAGTGTCGGGGGGTGGTGGAGCAAAGGGACGCACAGGTCTAACGGGTGAAGTGCGGGGCTGTCTCACGCGGGCAGTGTAGTGGATGGGTCCAGCAGGGAAGTGGGGTAGTGGTGCTGTGCTCACTAAGTGATGCCCAGCCTCTGTGAGAGGCTGGGACGCAGGAAAGGTCGAAGTGGAAGCAGCAGCGGAAGTGGAAGTGAAAACAGACGACGAGGCAGCGTGAGAGGTCAGTGACGCAGACGTGGGGACAGATGTCACGACACTCTCAGAAAAGACAGCGGCATTGGAGACCGAGAAGTCGACGACTGGGGAGGCCATGAAGGGCACAAAAGATGACTCCCCAGGAGTCGAGAACAACAATCGGGATAGGGTCTCTACTACAGAGGTGAAAGAGGACTCGCCGCTCTCAATAATGGTAGGGGGACGCTCGGGACTCAGAGTGGTAATGGGCTCGGCAAAAATAGGCACAGTGGTGGTGGTGGTGGACGGTTCAGCTAAAGTGCTCCTGACACTAACAGATGTGTGGACAGAGGTGTCGGGAGGTGCAGATAGGGCAGGAACAGGCTGAGGGATCACGGGGTCGACGGGTGGAACGAGGGGCTCCTGCTAAGCATCCTCGGGCTCAAGCACGTAGGCGGCGGGGATAAGGAGATCCATCGCTGGAATCCAGTCTCCGCTGTCTGGTCCAATATGTGTCCGAGCAGGGCTCGGGAGAACCATGTAATCCACGCTGAAGGGACCGTGCAGCCACACCCAGTGCTGACGACCATGGGGACGAAGCATCTTCATCCGGGCCATAACATCTATAAAAAGTGTAGTGGGGCCCGGAGGTCGACGCAGGTCATCAGGAAGGTAAACGCCGGTCATAAGGACCAAGAGGGTGATCAGACCACCATAACAAATAGGTGAGCGAGCACTCATAGAAATAATGATGCGGTCCAAAAACCAACTGGCAATGTCGATCTCGACGGCGGGGACCATATCGTCACTACCCCTATCTAGAACCCTAGGGTGTGTCATCGCATAGAGCATGTAGAGCTCTGGCATAGATAGCGTCCCGGGCTCGTACCTCGCAAGAAAAGTAGTCGCCATAAGGCGCTGTGCAATGCGGAGGCAGGGGTGGACAATAGCTGATGCCTTGGCCCTACTAGGGTCAAAGGCGAGTGGGGATCCAGTGATCCGTGTCCAGAAGGCATGAGTGTCGAACGATGGGGGCAGAATGTGCATGGGAGCGTAGGCGCGGTCTGGGACCGGGACGGCGGGCCACTGGAAAAATGCTCTAAGCATGTCGAGAGTGATCTCTGACGTGCGTTTATATTTCATATATTTACGCACGTTTTCTTCCGTGTTTATTCCGTATTTTACCGCCGTCTTTTATTCGTTTTCGCGTGTTTTCTTGTTTTCTTTCACTTTTCCGTGTTTTCCGTGTTTTGCAGGAATTTACAGCATTTGGGACATAAAACGATGATATCATGAGTCCCCGGAGCAACGGGAGGGGTCACGCGTGATCTAGGAGGTCAAACGCCATAGAATTCATCGTTCAGCCCCTCACCCGGTCGGTTGGTCATCTCCAACCGATCGGGTGATGCACGCGTGCACCAACCGGTCGCTACCGCAGCTCACAAACAAGTCACCCGACCGGTTCACAGACCGGTTCTACGGGCGGCTGTTCTCTGTTTTCTCGAGCAGAATTCCAACCGATCGGGTGACTCTCACCCGATCGGTTCATCTGTAGCTGATGTTGAAGAGCTGAAGACACGGGCGTCCAACCGATCGCTTCACCCGACGGCTCCATGATCCAACCGGTCACCCCAAGAACTCAACCGACCGGTTCATCTGACCAGGTGAAGCTCCGCCGTTTTCTGTTTGTTATTTGTAACAGATCACCCGATCGGTTGACTTGTCAACCGATCGGGTGGCGTTTTTTCTGCGGGTTTGGACCCGAACCATTAGGGTTTCGAAGTGGGGCTATAGATACACGAGGCTGGCCGACTGAAGGGGGACCTCTTCTTCTCAGTTTTTTTAGGGCTTTTGCCCCTTTCTCTTGTGAGCTTTAGGTTAGATTAGATTAGGTCTTTTTGTTAATAAATCTTGTATTGGATTGAAGATTCAAACTCAAGATAAGTATTTCTTTCTCTTGTTCTCCATTTTTTGTGTTGTATTTCTTTTGATTCATGATGAATGTTTGTATGTCTTTTGTGTTGTTTGTTTGTATGTTTTTCATCATGGAGTAGTTTTGATGAACCCTAATACGGGTTAGGGTAGGATTGATGCTTGGAAATTTACATTAGACTTGGTTGCATGGCACGTGTTCGATGAAATGCGTCAATGGGGATTTCTAGCAATCTGGGTCCAATTCGTATGGCAACACACTAGATGTGTTGGGGATTGGGGTCCGGTGCTTGTCCTGTCAAGATCCGCTTCGATGTATTGCTAGAAATCACATTCGTCCTATTTGGCCATTAGGGTTACGCGGGGGTGTTTCATTTTCATTGGCGGGAGAAAGACCGCCTCTGACCGTCGGGCCAAGGGGGAATAAACTTGGCGGTTGACCCTCTAGCCACAGCTCACGCCCCCAGCGTAGACATCGAGTCCTCACGCGCGGGAGCGGCTTGGACGAAGTGTTGGGAGATATCATTGTGGCCTTAATGCTCCCGGTTGCGGAAGGTGTTAATGGACATGGGAATGCCCACCGTCCGGAACCGGGTAGGCCTAGCGTGCTTGGCACCGACCGGAATATCGGGCCATGGACGCTAGGTACCACCTTTTGGGGCAATGTCTCACCCTGGATCAAGTCAAATGCCAAGTGTCATGAGTGCTCTAGCCCGTGTTAGCGGGGATTCATTTCGTGTCTTTTTCATTTCTTTCTTTTATTTCTACACTTCACCCATATCATCCGCGTAGCTAGCACACAACCTAGGCGAGGCTAGTAGCCACTCAAGCCATCCACCTCCCTGTGTTCGATATACCCGCACCCTACACTAACCGTGCACTTGCGGTAAAACGACACTGCGCCCATACCGTGAACGGGGCGCCGGTCAATCTCGCACTCTCGATCCATCAAACGGAAGGAGCATCCTCCAGGGGTCCGGTAAATGGAACTAAGGACCTCTAGTGTCGGACGGATGTAAGTATCCGCCGACACCGACAGAAAGTCGCGCCATCCCACGTTGCCGTACAATGTGAGAAGCCCCTCAAGTACCCCTAGGCGGTCTAGGTCGGCTAGGTGTGCGAACCTAGAGGGTACTATCGAGCGATGGCAGATACGCTCGAATCTGGCGCAATGTGCGTCTTCTCGAAACGTAATCCCCATCGGCCCGACGGCGGGAGCGGGTTGTGCCTGTGTGGGGATGGGATCGGTAGGAGGCGGCTGTGTAGGTGGGGGTGGACAAGGTGGCGGGGACTCTGCCCTAGTGGAAGAGGGGCCAGGATCATCTGGTCTCTTCCGCTTGGAAGCGGGAGCCCAAGAGCATGGCCTAAGGCGTGGCGGCATGTGTGCCACGAGACGTGCCCCCTAAAAATGAAATGTGACGCTCTAAATTATGAAACGAGTAAACCTGAGCACGCCGCGAGAGCAATCAGCAATGTGTGCGAAGATACGCCTCCTCTGCAAGGCTCCGTATGCGTTAAAAGCTCCCCAAAGCTCCCCCAAGCTAGCCTGAAACACAAACGATAAAATCAGCCAATAATAATCAATATATATGGGAAAGATAAGGGGTAACAGATATATATAGGAGTTGATTTGAATTTGGGACGCAACGGGCGTACAAATCGAGAGAAATGAGGAGAAATGAGGAATTTGGGCGAAATAGGGGTGACCGACGGTCGGAGGAGGGCGGCGTCGGCGAGCAGCGGCGGCGGGGTGGCGTCGGCGACCGATGGGGGTCGTCGACCGACGGCGCAGTGGTGCCTCGGGCATTGGAAGCGACGGATCGGGCGAAGGAAGTCGTAGCGGGCTTGGGCGCTGGAGAGAATTTTGGGAAATTTTTGCGTTTTCGAAATTCACGCAGCGCCTCGGCCTTATATAGGAGTATTACGACTCGGCCGAGTGACGAGCTCACTCGGCCGAGTGGGACATGTAATAAAATTTCGAAATATCTTCCACAAGTTATGACTCGGCCGAGTGGATTTTCCCACTCGGCCGAATGTCCAAGTTCCACTCGGCCGAGTGGCACAGCCACTCAGCAATTTTTTGAGCACTGGAGGGTATCTGATTCACTCGGCCGAGTGATAAGGCACTCACCCGAGTGGCAAATTATACTGTAAATCGAAAAAATAACACAGAGTTGGTCAGAATGATCTTCCCTGATCTGTACTCCACTCGGCCGAATGGAGTCTTTGCTCGGCCGAGCGACATATGTTACTCGGCCGAGTGGCACCCTGTTTTCTGCAACGGCTCTCCGTTTTTGATCCATTCTCTGTTTTTCTTACTCCAGTCAGTTCCTTACTCCTCCTGGGGCCTGAGCGCATTCCTGGAGCACTCTCTCTTGCCTCGGTCATCCTCCATATGAATAATCCATCGTTCTCCATCTCCTGTCATGAAAATTAGGACCCGTTGTCATGATTTTTATAGACACTAGACTCTAAACACTAAGAAAAGTCTAAAAGAAAAATAAAGTTCAAACTAAAATAATATGAAACCGTCGGGTTGCCTCCCGACAAGCACTCGTTTAAGGTCATGAGCTCGACCCCTTATGATATTCGATTAGCGCGTGATGTTGGGCGCATGCGAGATACGCCCGTCAAATTTGCTGGGAAGGCCACTTGAATTTGGTTGTTGGTGCTCGTCAGCCTTCCTCGGTGTCCCCTCATCATGGGTAGAGTTGGGTGATAAGTCCCCCAAGCTTGAGCTAGAACCAATTTTCTTTCTCACCGGTGACACCTGCCTTCTATTCGGTGGAGCTTTCTTTGGCTTGTCATGTTGGATCCTGTCAAAACAGTGTTGTTAGGATCGAAATAAAGTAGAGACTTACGTTTGCGTATGCGGCACGGTAGTCTCTGAACTTTGCCCTTGGATTCGCCACAACGGTCGATACTTTGTCACGGAGGATCGAAGCAGAGTTTCACCGCCTAAATCTCTAACTAGAAGAGGATTTTAATGGAAGGGAGAAGAAGAACATAAGGATGCCTTATGCAAACTTATGGCATGGAAAGTGTGAATGAATGCCTTACCCTTGGGTCCTATTTATAGGCTTTAAGGGTAGTTATTGTAGGAAATAACTAAATATAAGCTTATTAGCCTATACTAGCACATTCATTTATCTTCTTCTTTATCCATTTATCAAGTGCCATTTTGCACTTATAAAGTGGCTTTTTCCACTTATCGAGTGGCTTTTTCCACTTATCGAGTGGTCCTTTTCACACGAGAAAAGGTTCCCTTCGCGCACGCCTTCGTGCACGCGACATCTGAGGTCCGTATACCCTCATACATCCCCTCATGGGTGTATTTATGTCGTCCATATCCAACATCTCCCACTCACACTTGAGGGGATTGTAAGGAAACTTATTTTCCTCTAACTCTTCTGTTTATCATACCGAGAAATAGGCCGTGTGACTGTCATGCGCATAGAGTCCGCTGTTGTGTACTTATTAGAGATACACAACACTCCTCGAGGTGCAAAGTTGAGTAGATCAACGCATGCTTTACCCTAGATTATTTCTTCACATTTCTTATACTTTATATTCAACAATTGAATCCCATCTGGATTGCAATTGGCTGGCCATCTTTGAATCTTTAAAGTCCAAATGTGAATGCAAAATTAATCTTCCTCTTCTTGCGATCCTTTAGATCTTGACTTGACTTGCTTTTCTAACATGCCCCGCCGGACCGAATTAACCATAGTCCATAAGTAACATGCTAAGATAGCAATCACCCGGTCAAATATAAAGGAACCAATTAGAGTCCATAAGGGTAATGTATTAAGACCCATGTGGTCTTTGGGTCTCACATAATAGTAAACTTATTTACTATTCTAACCCAATGGTCAAAAATGCATACGTAGTATGAATACGTATTACAACATCGCTCCTTTCCCAGGGAGTGTATGTCTCAATGATGTTGTAAGGATGATGATCAGACACCACAATGTCTGACTTTGAGTCCCTTTTTCTACTCAAATAATCCTTTGGACTCACATCCCGCATTTAGACAGATAGGATTTCAAAATCCTCTTAGATCTTCTGTAAGCATCCATATGATGCAGATCTTTCATGCGACCATTTTGTTTAAGTCATGACTCTAAATCATCCGTCTGATGATTTTGACTTTAAACAGGTCTCATCTTTATTCTATCCGTCTGATAGAATAAGGCGGTTGCTCATGTGAGAGAGCCAACCTCAATCTGTCCGACATACTAGAAAGTATAGCTGAGATTTCAAAAAAATGTACACAAACATTTCTCAAGAAATTCATATGCAATGTTTGAAAAAGAAATTATTCTTTTATTAAATTTGATCATTTACAGACATGGGAATTTATATTGGTACAACTCAGCTCTTACGTAATCCTTGAGATGATAAGTGTTTGTAAAACACATCTCTGGGGATCGCCTTCGTAAGCGGATCCGCTACCATCTCATGCGTAGATATATACCTTATGTCTACCTTCTTGGTCTTATCATAGTCTTTTACAAATTTGTAGCGGATATCTATGTGTTTGGTCTTACAATGGAATTTCGGATCTTTGACATAGGCTATAGATGCTTGACTGTCGCTGTGTAGTACAGCACCTGAGTCACTTGCATTAATCAGACTGTCTAAGAACTTCCTAAGCCAAACAGCCTCTTGGACTGCCATGCTAAATGCTACAAACTCGGCTTCCATGGTTGAAAGTGCGATGCAGGATTGTTTCTTGCTACTCCAGGATATTGCACCAGATCCGAGTAGAAAAACATATCCTGAGGTCGATCGTCGCTCATCGAGATCACCCGCCCAATCAGCATCAGTGTAGCCTTCGAGCCTCAAGGCATCTCCTTGATAGCATAAAGCAAAGTCTATTTTTCCTTTGAGATACCGCATTATCCTCTTAACCGCTTTCCAGTGTACTTGCCCTGGGTTGGATTGGTAACGACTTACCATTCCAACGGCAAAACAGATGTCCGGTCTTGTACACATCATAGCGTACATAAGACTACCAACTGCACTGGAATATGGAACTTTTTCCATAATCTCTTTCTCCTTTTGGTTCTTAGGACATGATTTCAGACATAAATTATCGCTTTTGCTTATAGGAGTATCAATGGACTTGCAGTCCTGCATATTAAATCGTTCTAGAACCTTCTTTATATAAGTCTCCTGTGAAAGAGAAAGAAGTTTCTTCGAACGATTCCTTGAAATCTTAACTCCAAGGATATATGCGGCTTCTCCCATGTCTTTCATCTCAAAAACTGATGAAAGCCAAGCCTTGATATCCATCACAAAGCCCTTGTCATTTCTGGCTATTAAAATGTCATCTACATATAGAGACATGATAACATACTTGCTTTTAATCCTCTTGATATATACGCAGTTATCTTCATAAAGCATGGTAAAACCATTTGATAAGACAACTTCTTGAAATCGTATATACCATTGCCTCGAGGATTGTTTAAGACCATTTATGGATTTAAGAAGTTTACAAACCTTATGTTCGTTTCCTTCTTTTACAAACCCTGTTGGTTGTTCCATATAGATCTCCTCGTCCAATTCTCCATTGAGAAAGGCAGTCTTTACATCTATTTGATGTAATTCGAGGTCTAAGCAAGCTACCATTGCCAGAATCAGGCGAATCGAGGTAAAACGAACAACAGGTGAGAAGGTCTCTTCGTAGTCTATCCCTTCCTGTTGCGTAAAACCTTTCACGACAAGGCGAGCTTTATATCTGTCAATAGAGCCATCAGCCTTATGCTTGATCTTGAGAACCCATTTGTTCCCAATAGCTCTACGTCCTCTGGGTAAGTCAACTAAGTCCCAGACTTGGTTAACTTTCATGGATTCTAACTCCTCTTGCATCGCTTCCATCCATTTGTCTTTAGCAGGGCAAGATACGGCCTGTTTGAAAGTAGCAGGCTCGTCATCTTCTTGTAGTAAAGTCATAAAGGTTTGCGGAAATTCATCCTTAAATCTTAGAGGAGCCAACCTTGTACGACTACTATGTCGTATTTGAGATTCTTCAAGTCCTTGTTGACTCGAATTTAGATCAATTCTAATATCACTCCCACTTGGAATGTCATTAGAATTGCTCCCACTTGGATCATTATTCCCATATGGAATAGGATAATCGTCATTCGTATAATCCATTGGTGAAGGTTGAAACGTATTTTCGTTTTCACCAAGAATTCTCCCACTCGAATGAGGTAATCCTTCTTGATCATAAATCTCAAATAGAGATAAGTCCTGACTTATCTCGCCCTGTCTTGGAAACTCGTTTTCCAAGAAAGTGACATCCCTCGACTCAAACTCAATTAGCCCACCATTGTCTTCCTGACTAACAAAAACATAACCTTTGGAGTTTTCTGCGTATCGTATAAAGATACATTTCCTTCCCCTTGGCCCAAGTTTGCCATACTTATGGGAGGAAATATGTGCGTAGGATGCACAACCCCAAGGTTTCAAAATGTTTAAGTCAGGAGACTTTTGGTTCCACAACTCATAAGGAGTGGAGCTAACTGATTTCGAGGGTACGCGGTTTAAAATGAAAGCGGCCGTCAATAATGCATCACCCCAAAATGGCAAGTTTGCTTGCGCCATCATTGAACGGACCATTTCCATTAAAGTCCTATTTCTCCTTTCTGCAACACCGTTTTGTTGAGGAGTATAAGGCATAGTTACCTGATGTACTATGCCTTTTTCATCACAAAGTTCCTTAAAACTTGTTGATTGATATTCACCGCCCCTATCGGTTCGCAAGACCTTAATCTTGCGATCTAATTGATTCTCCACTAAACTCATATAGTTTTTAAAGCAAGCCAATGCTTCACTTTTGTGAGATATCAAATAGATATGTCCGAATCGGGTGAAATCATCAATAAAAGTGATGAAATAGGACTTCCCGCGTCTTGTCTTGACATTCATCAGACCACAAATGTCCGAATGGATAATCTGTAATGGAACCTCGGCCTTTGTGCCGGTTCCAAACGGCTTGCGACAAGATTTCCCCACTAGGCAATGTTCGCAAGTTGACATTTCAACCTTTGAAACATTGGATAGAAGGCCACGTTTGGCAAGTCTATCCATATGTGTTGGTCAAATATGACCAAGCCTTGCGTGCCAACAAATCACATCAGACTCATAAGTCTTAGAATTTGCAATAAGGAAATTTTCATTACACGAGGAATCATACATTGTACTCATTACAATAAATCCTTTAAATACAAACCCAGTACCAATAAGAGTATTATTACAACTTAAGTCCATATTACAATCATGAAAAAACCAGTTATAGCCAAGACCCAACACGACCACAGAAATTATATTCCTTCGAATATCTGGAGCGAAGAGGACATCATGAAGTAGGAGAGTGCGGCCGTTGTCCAAGAGTAGCTTGCAAGTCCCAACGCCTTTCACTTCAACACGTGTGTTGTTTCCTACATAGATCCAATTCGTTCCATGGGGTATCCGGTGATACTCCACGAAGGACCGTCTGTCCCTTGCTATGTGGTCGGTGGCACCTGAATCAATTATCCAAAATGGATTAGATTCCACAAGAAATATTGAACTAGAAACACATATGTAACTAGTATATTTACAAGTTACCTCGTCGCCTCCACTCGTACATGAACGAGCATTGTGACTGAGCTTGTTGCACTTGAAGCAATTGATCTTCTTCAAGTCTTTCTTCTTGTGCCACTTCTTGTACCCACCCCTGTGTTTGGGTTTCTTGGTAGACTCAGGTTGCTTTTTACGTTCATTAGTGAACTTCAAACGATCTTTCCGTTTCTTTCCCCCATGTGAGGAATTAGCAACCATGTGTACTTCTGCACTTGGCTTGGCAGCCGCAAGCCGCTCTTCCTCTAATTCGAGTTGCTTTGAAATGTCGCTGAAGTTCTTGATGCTCTCATTATGAGTGAGATGCATCTTCATTTGGTCCCACCCATTTGGTAGGGAACGTATGACTGCTTAGATTTGTTGCTCATCAGTGAGCATATGACTTGCGTCCTTTAACTCCGAGATAAGATTCGCCATATGTCGCAGATGTTTCCCCATGGAATGATCTGGACGTTTCTTATATGAATCGAACCTTATAGTTAAGGCGCGAAGTTTGGACACCGATGTGCCACCGAACTTCTCCTCTAGCTTGGACCATATGTCCATGGCTAGGTCATGTTCTCGGAAGATGCGCATTATGTCATCAGCCATACTGGACAATAACGTAATGCATGCTATCTTGTTCTTCCGAGACCAAGCATCAAAAGCTTCCTTGTCTCGTCTGTGTTAGGCCGTAGTGCCCAACTCGGGTTCAATCATGACATTCTTTAGAGTCTCGAGCACTTCTTGCTCCTCCAGAACGTATTGTATCTTAATGGACCAAAGTTTGTAATTATCGCCGTTGAGTTTTTCACCTCTGTTTAACTCAGCGACGATATTCTTTGAAGCGGAAGACATTTTACTTTTAAAATGCTGCAAAAGACACAAAAAACCGAAGGTTTGATCAAAAACATTGCATTGAAAATTCTTAAAATAAATACAATTCCCACTTGAAATGAGAATAGAATATCCCATTTGGGTAGTTCTAATTTCAACTCCCACTTGGAATGATATTTACAATTTGATAAGTTACTTTCGAAAAATATTGAAAATGTTACTCTAGAATCGGAAAGGTCACTACGTTTCCAATCACCATCTAGAGTAACTTTCAATATTTCCCCATCACTTTATCAAATGTTAGTACTCTTATAGTACTTCGCAGTGGAAAAGCGTTTTTAAAAACGTATTTTTCAAAACGTATGAAAACGTATTTTTCAAAATTGTATATTACGATTTAGTACCCTTATGATACTAGCGAAATATTCGGCAATCCCTGGCCATTTGTCGGGGTAGAGCCGTAGCCGTGCCAAGGACGGATCCCCCTTGTGGGGATTTCTCTGCAAGCCACCGTCGCCGGTTCCCATATGGATCCAAGCGTTCCCTCCTTCAGGGGAATTTGCCGCAGAGAATTGCCGTCGGACCCGTAGGGGTTGTCCATGCAAGCCACTGCCATGCATGCCCCCCTTTCGGTCACGTAAGCCCCATCCCAAAAAATTTGGACAACCAAGGCTCGGCAATGGCCCCATTCCCTCGGTCAAGGGCCTCTGCCCTGACCGGGGCCGGCCAAAGCCGGCCAAGGGCATAAGACTGGCCGGCCAGGGCCTCTGCCCTGGCCGGTCAGGGACCATGGCCCCTCGGCCAGGGCCTCCGCCCTGGCCGAGGGCCGGCCAGGGCCTCTGCCCTGGCCGGCCAGGGGCCCTGGCCCCTCGGCCAGGGGCCCTGGCCCCTCGGCCAGGGGCCCTGGCCCCTCGGCCAGGGCCTCTGCCATGGCTGAGGGCCGGCCAGGGCCGGCCCTGGCTCCGGCCAGGGCGCCGGCCAGGCTGGCCAGGCCCTGGCAGAGGCCAGGGCGCCGGCCCTGGACACTGGCCGAGGCCGGCCAGGGCCTCCTGGCCCTGGCCTGGCCTCGGCCAGGGCTCCCTGGCCTGGCCGCGGCCGGGGCCGGCCGGCCATGGCCTATTGGCCTAGGCCGGCCATGGCCCTTTGGCCATGACCGGTCTCCCCCTTGCATGGGGTGGCCGCATGCACTCCTCCCCCTCGACGGGGTGGTCGTGGTGGTTTTCATCGTTATTGGCCGTAGCCAACCCCCTCCGCATGGGGAGGGGGAATGCATTGCCTCCATTGCCCATATGGCTATAGATTTCATGCACCAAAATTCATCTTCCCCGATGGGAATAACCACCACCTTCTTCTCCGGTGAAGCACCCGTTCATCGAGAAAGTAGTTATCCTCCAATGGCCGTGTGCCAAAAAAAATAACTTACTTCAAAAAGTTCGTAAACTATGTGCTCCATATGAAGAGAGTGCCCATTCCCTATGAATGGAGACTCAGCATCCATGAAGATAGCGAGTTTGACGATATGAACGGTCGGTTCTTCCCGTCACTGAGAGTTCCTGCCATATCCGTAATGGTAGGAGAACCTAACGTGAAAAGAACAACCGCTGCGTTCTCTCCGTCACGAAGTTTTCCTACCATATCCATAATGGTAGGATACCCATTCGTGAAAAAGACAACGACTCGTTCATAGTTTCGACGGGGCGACGGTCTGACCGGAGCGAATCCGTATGGCTCTGATACCAATGTTGGATCCTGTCAAAACAGCGTTGTTAGGACCGAAATAAAGTAGAGACTTACGTTTGCGTATGCGGCACGGTAGTCTCTGAACTTTGCCCTCGGATTCGCCACAACGGTCGATACTTCGTCACGGAGAATCGAAGCAGAGTTTCATCGCCTAAATCTCTAACTAGAAGAGGATTTTAATGGAAGGGAGAAGAAGAACATAAGGATGCCTTATGCAAACTTATGGCATGGAAAGTGTGAATGAATGCCTTACCCTTGGGTCCTATTTATAGGCTTTAGGGGTAGTTATTGTAGGAAATAACTAAATATAAGCTTATTAGCCTATATTAGCACATTCATTTATCTTCTTCTTTATCCACTTATCAAGTGCCATTTTGCACTTATAAAGTGGCTTTTTCCACTTATCGAGTGGCTTTTTCCACTTATCGAGTGGTCCTTTTCACACGAGAAAAGGTTCCCTTCGCGCACGCCTTCGTGCACACGACATCTGAGGTCTGTATACCCTCATACATCCCCTCATGGGTGTATTTATGTCGTCCATATCCAACATTGTCGGCCGTTGAGAGCTTGCAAAGCTCCCTTATCCTCGCTACATCAGTGTCGTCTTCATCATCGGCCTTAGAGCTATCCGGAGGGTCCTCCAACCTTTCTTCAATGCTAGAAATTTGGCCTTCTTCAAGGCCATCATCATGGAGAGCACCGATAGAGTGCGGAATTGCTTCGTCGATCACCTCATCAAGGAGGTCCACATAGTCCAATTCCTCTTGATAGGGTATATGCTTCATGGCTTTGGGAATATGGAACTCAACCTTGATGTTCCCGACATTCAAGGATAATGTGCATTCTCTCACGTCGACTATAACGCTGGCGGTGGCTAAAAACAGGCGTCCAAGTATAAGTGAAGTGTTGCCCTCCTCCTTGATGTCCATAACGACAAAGTCGCAAGGCAAACATATCCCTCCCGAAACTTGAAGCGGGATGTCCTCCGCAATCCCCACCGGCCTAGTCACCCGACCATCCGCTAGTTTTATTCTCATGTCGTTTGGCTTCAAGTCGGTCCCCGTATTCAATTTCCGGAACATGCTAAGGGGCATTAAGATCACACTTGCTCCCAAGTCAACTAAAGTCTTTTACAATGGGACGCCTCCAAGTGTGCATGGGATGCGAAAGCTTCCATGATCCTTGAGCTTTGCGGGCTCCTTTTCTCTCTGGGTGAACCAAGTTCCTTGTTCGACAAGCATTATTTTCTCATCCCTCTTCTTTCCCGATATTAAGTCCTTCAAGAACTTTGCATACGACGGGATCTCCACAATAGCATCTAGGAAGGGTATGGTGAGGCTTACTCCCCTCAAATATTCAAGGAACTTAGCGAGCCTCTTCTCAATTTTGGCTCTCGCCAACCATTGTGGAAAGGGCACCGGCAGCATGTAGGTGCGCTCCTCATTTAGCTTCTCCATTTTAGAATTTCCAACTCCTTGCGGCTCCTTTGTGATCTCCTCTTCAATAGCCGGCTCTTTCTCGTTCAAAATCTCTTCCACGGGCTTCTTGGTTTGGACCATGGCGAGAGTAGTATCCTTCCCGCCTCTAGTCGTGACCGCCACTACCGCATTTATGTGGCCGGTATTGCCCCGTGGATTGGGCTCCGGTTGAGCCGACAATTGTTCAGTGTTTTTGTTTAGCAACACAAGTTGCTCTCCAAGTTGCACGACGACTGTATTTAGCGAATCTTGTTGCGTCGTCAACCTAGCATTGATCTTTATTTGCTCCACCATGAATTCCTCCACCCTAGCTTCATGATCCGATCGTGGTTGAGCTTGTGGTGGGTTGGGATCTCTCCAACCTTGGTTGTAACCGGGTGGCCTATACGGTCCCGCTTGTTGCCTAGGCGGATAATTTGGTTGCGGTGGCCCCCTTGGTTGGTATTGAGGTTGCAGAGGTGGATGCCTAGCTTGAGTTTGTTGCGGTGGTGGTGGGTTTAGAGCCCCTTCATTGTTTGCATACGAAAATCCCGGATGGTTTCTTGCGGCCGGGTTGGCCCAATAGCCGGAGTTCCCCGCAACATATTGCACTTGTTCCAAGGCTCCCTCTCCATGCTCTCCTCCTACAAACATAGCTTGATATTGGTCTTGCCAATCACTCATATTGCTTACCGGCGTAGATATGGGGGGAGCTCCCTGTGGCTCGGTGATATACTTCTCCAATCTCTCAACTACCTTGTGGAGAGAGTCAAATTTATTCGAAAGCTCCGCGACGGCCTTGGCTTCATATATGCTTGTGGGCTTCAGAGAGGTAGAAGAATGTCCTCGCTCATCGCCCCATTGTTGATTATTAGAGGCCATCTCCTCTAACAAGGCCGTAGCTTCATCCGGTGTTTTGGAAAGAATGGCTCCGTTGGCGGTTGCATCTATGATTTGCTTAGTGCCCGGTTGGAGTCCATTATAAAAACTGTGAACTAGCTCCCATGCTTCTATACTGTGATGGCGGCACTGATGCTGTAGATCCTTGAAGCGCTCCCATGCTCGTATAAGGTCTCCTGCGGTCCCTGCTTGAAGGACATGAGTGCACTTCTAATCTTCACCGTCTTAGATGGCAGGTAGAATTTATCAACGAAAGCACTAGCCAACTCATCCCAAGTAGTGAAGCTTCCCTCTGCCTGCGTCCTCAACCAATATAGATCTTTGTCTCTGAGGGTGAAGGGGAAGTGTCTCAAACAGATCGCATCGGCGGAAACACACGGCATTTGAAAAGTGACGCACTTGGACAAGAATAGCTGTAGATGATAATGTGGATTCTCAAGAGAGTTCCCATGTAAGGGGTCTTGTTGCATTAAGACCACTAATCCCGTCTTGAGCTCAAAATTCTTATTTGCCGCCAACTCCGGCATGGTGATGGAAGAGGTAATGGAAGAAGTCTTAGGCCGAAGCCTATCTCTGATAGATATAATCCTCGCCATACGTGCCGCTAGCTCCTCCGGTGTCTTCGGGCAGTTCATACAATTATCCTCTATATTGAGCCTTTTCTCGGCTCTGATCCTCCTCTCAGTACGCTCGATCTCCAGATCAAATATGATATCCTCTGGATCCACCGTCGATCTCGTGTACATGCAAATAAAAACAGAGTTCGATGGAAATGTTAGCACGATAGAGGAGTAAAAAGATAAAAATAATAAAACAAAAAGAAATAACTAAGTAAAGAGAATAAAACACTGTCGCCTCCCCAGCAACGGCGCCAAAAACTTGATCGTGTCCGAGTGCTGAGCTCGAGGCGTCACATCTAGGAATATGATATGGAATTTTTTGACTTTTTCCCAGTATATGTGATAGCTTCTAATAAAAGGATACAAAACGATTTTATTTCTTTCTTTTTCTTTTCTTTTTCACTTTTTCACCCTTTTTTTCTTTTTTCTTTTCTTTTTTTCATTTCATTTTATTTAGAAGCTATATATTTCTTTTTGGGATTTTTGGGAAGTAAGATGCGGTAAGGGTAGCTGTAGGGGGAAACCAAATGATATGTAGAGAATCATAAAGATATGTGGAGAAGGAAAATAAAGAATCACTCGGTTCACTCATAAGAGGTGCACAATGGTTCAATATGATAATAATCTAACTAAACTCATAACTAGCATGGATATTTTCATTCATCTAGACGAATACTAAAAAGCATGCAGTAATAAATATCATAACATCAAGCATGCAAACAGAAGTGGATAAGATAGAAAGCAGATGCTCCAAGTGTTCTAGTAATGCATGAGCCTAGGTGCATTACCCAACATAGCGCACACTAGATACTATTTCTTGCATTTGATTTTCAATTCATAACAGGCATTAATTCAGATAGATCAACAACAGAATATGCACACATATAGAAAGTAAACCTGAAACTACCCTAAATAGCATGTCAAAAAGTAGTAAGCATCGTGAGTAACTGCTAAGGGCTACGAGAAGTATCATCATGCAGAACAACCTCAGCCAAAAAGAAAAAGGGTGGAGAAAATAGGAAAATGAGAAAAGGGATGCATGCATGGCGAAAATCAGAAAACGTGATGCTGAATGAGAATAAAGATAAAGAAATAGAAAATGGGTAGAAAAGTAAACTAAAAAACTTAAAAAGGAAGGAAAATATAAAAAGAAAAATGAAAATAAAGCGATATCGCTCATCCCTCAAGCTAAACTCAGCAGTGTCATCACTGCTGAGAAAACGCTAGTAGGCGAGAGATGATGCTAAATAGGGTGGGCGGGGGATATATAAAATAGAAACTATGCAAAAGAAATAAAAACATGATATGATGCAAAGATGAAGAAAAATGATGCATATGTATGGAATGATGCATGATGGGTCCTCCCCCAAGCTATGTAAGATCAGGGCCCCAAAGAGACAGATGGGCACAATATAATATGAGTGAGGCAAAAAGTGGATAGGGACAGAATCAAGCAGTGGAACCACCCTCTGGAGGTGGTGATGGGTCCCTCTGCTGTAGACCAGGTAATGTGGAGGCCTGTGGCTCAACGGGTGGGTCAGTTCGCCAATGCCTAACTAGGTTGCGGAGGAATGGGAGGTCATGTTCAATGGACTGTCTAGTAATGCTGCCTCCTTGGCATATGAGTAGGAGCATGGCAATGAACTGATCGCCTTGATCAGCGTTACGGAAGGTAACGTCATATGGTGCGTCACCGATATATATGCGCTCAGGAGGGGTTGGGGCGTTGTTTGGCTGGGGTGAAGTGATGGATGATTTGCCAACAGTGTGATCCTGTGTGGGTGAGCGCGTACGACGGGTACGCTGAGTAGGCCTAGGGTTTGGTGTGTCGGTTTTGGTGTTTGTGGGTCTAGCACGGCGTGGCGTTATTTTGTTAGTGGAATAAAAGCGTGTGGCAGTATGTAAAATGTATAGGGGAAAGAGTGTACCGACACGAACGATGCGGTGGTGTGATTGGTCACATGATAGCTGCTGATCGGGAGTATCACCCAAGCGAATCCGAGACGTGTCCTCTGATGTAGGCAAAACGTACCGGCAGGAGGTTGGAAGCGGCGGTGGCTGGGGGTGGTTTTACCGATCGGATTGAATAGGAGGGAGGGTGACTCGGGAGATAGTCAGGGGATTAGGGTAAAATAGCTTAGGGTAAGAGTTATAGGAAGGTTTAGGGTAAGTAACCAGCTCGAACCCAGCTTAAAAATGAGACCCGTAAGCAACCACAGCCGACTCGGTCTGAGCAATCTGATTACTCGGTCGAGATGGCTATTTATATAAATCAAAATATAAGTCAAATACTCCCTTCATCCTGCTCGGTCGAGCAGGCGACTGATCGGACTGAGCTACTGCTGCTTGGGCTGTGTAGCCAGAGTGATGTTTTCAAGCTCTTTTCTTGTACCTGCGCTACTCGACCGAGCAGATCATTGCTCGGTCGAGCAGGAGACTGCTCGGACCGTGCAAAGACTGCTTGGTCCGCGTTGACAAAACATTGATTCTTCCAAGTTTTCACGAGCCTGCGCTGCTCGACCGAGCATGTGGTTGCTCGGTCGAGTCGATGTCTGCTCGGACCGAGCAAAAACTGCTCGGGCCATGTAGACAGAGTGATGTTTTGCTCTTCTTTCTCGTGCATGTGCTGCTCGACCGAGCAGATTGGCTGCTCGATCGAGCAACCTGCATCCTATTTTGACTCCTCTCCTTTGGTTTGCTCCTCAAATCTGCTGCTCTCCTCCAGCTTTCTTCCCTTTAAAATATCAATTCTTACACCCCATTACGTTCCATCTGTAAAAAGGAAGACGCTTTTATTTGGTTTCCCGGATTAGATAAAATGAAACGAAAATAGAGAGATATGTAAACAGTCGGGTTGCCTCTCGATAAGCGCTCGTTTTGAGTCATGAGCTCGACTCCCTTAAGTTCTTCAACAATTAGCGGGGGATTCCTCGAGGAGGTATATCTCCTCTAGACCAATTGGTTCTCCTGCTCTGTACGGCTTAATCCTTTGGCCGTTTACTTTGAAATTGCCGTTTTTCCCTTCGAGCTCAACGGCACCCCCCGGAGATAAACTTACTATCTTGTAAGGGTCGGACCACCTTGACTTTAATTTCCCAGGGAAGCGGCGTAATCTTGAATTGTAGAGGAGTACCTGGTCACCAACGTCATGGCGAACCACCGTGATGTTCCGGTCATGATAAGCCTTGGTTCTCTCCTTATATATCTTTGCATTCTCATAGGCATGTCGCCGAATTTCGTCAAGCTCGTTGCTGTGCAAGGCTCGTCTCGTGACGGCACTTTGGTAATCAAAGTTCATTTTCTTTACTGCCCAATACACTCTGTGTTCCAATTCCACTGGAAGGTGGCAAGCTTTTCCATATACTAGTCTGTATGGAGTAGTTCCAATGGGAGTTTTGAAAGCGGTGCGATATGCCTAAAGGGCGTCGCCCAACTTGTGTGACCAATCTTTCCTTGAGTTGCTCCCCGTCTTCTCCAGGATGCTTTTGATTTCCCTATTCGATACCTCCACTTGACCACTAGTTTGAGGGTGATAAGCAAGAGCGACCTTGTGATGAACTCCATATTTTCTTAGCATCGTCTCGAATTTCCTCTCGATGAAATGGCTCCCACCATCACTTATGATTTTCTGAGGGACTCCAAAATGAGAAAAGATGGTATTCTTGAAGAATTTGGCTGCCACCCTCGCGTCGTTTGTCGGTGTGGCCATAGCCTCCACTCACTTCGAGACGTAATCAATGGCGGCCAAGATGTCTTTATTACCGTTACTCGATGGAAAGGGCCCCCTGAAGTTAACGCCCCAACAGTCAAATAGTTCTATCTCCAAAATGCCCTGAAGGGGTGTTTCATTCTTCTTCGTAATGTTTACCGTCCTTTGGCATCTATCGCATTTTCTGATGTATTCATTCGCATCTCTAAATATAGTGGGCCAATAGAAATCACTTTGGAGGATTTTTACCGTGGTTTTGGTGACAGCTGCGTGTCCCCTGCATGGTTGATCGTGGCAATGAGATATGATGGAGGTCACCTCTTCCTTTGGGATACATCGTCTGATGATCCCATCAGCACATGTTTTGAACAGGTACAGGTCATCCCAGAAGTAGCTCTTGGCGTCATGTAAGAACTTCCTCCTCGAGTAAGTCGCCAACCCTTACGGGACTATGCCGCTTACCAGGTAGTTCACTATATCTGCGTACCAGGGGCTTCAGAGGAGTTCGCTGCAAATAACTGTTCACCGGTAAAGGAATCATCAATTGGCAAGCTGTCATCCCCGTGCTTTTGAATTAGCCGCAACAGGTGGTCTACCACTACATTCTCCGCTCCTTTCTTGTCTTTGATCTCAATATCAAATTCTTAGAGCAGGAGGATCCACCGTATCAAACGCTGTTTAGCATCCTTCTTGATCAATAGGTTTTTCAGTGTCGCGTGGTTTGTGTGGATAATCACTTTAGATCCCAAGAGGTATGATCTGAACTTCTCGATAGAATAAACTACGGCTCGCAGCTCCTCTGTAGTGGTGTAGTTCTTTTGAGCATCATCCAGAGTCTTGCTAGCATAGTATATAGCATGAAGCTTTCCTTCTTTCCTTTGGCCAAGAACGACCCCCACGGCTTGGTCATTAGCATCACACATCAGCTCAAATGGTAGATTCCAATCCGACGGCTGTATAATTGGGGCTGAGATTAAAGCTTTCGTTAACCTGTTAAAGTTTAACAAGCAGGCGTCAGTAAACAAAAAAGGAGTGTCCTTGGCGAGGAGCTCCGTGAGAGGGCGAGCAATGTTAGAAAAATCCTTTATAAAACGGCGGTAAAACCCCGTGTGTCCCAGGAAACCACGGATACCCTTAAGGTTAGTGGGCGGCGGTAACCTCTTAATAACTTCGACCTTGGCTTTATCAACCTCAATTCCCTTAGAGGTGATGACATGGCCAAGCACAACTCCTTCTGTCACCATGAAATGCCACTTTTCCCAATTTAGGGTCAGATTATTGTCATGACACCGTTCTAAAACTTTGGATAAATTGGCTAGGCAATCATCGAACTCGGTGCCATAAATAGAAAAATCGTCCATGAAGACTTCCATAATATTTTCGATGAAAACCGAGAAAATAGACGTCATGCACCTTTGAAATGTGGCAGGTGCATTACATAGACCAAACGGCATTCTTCGGTAAGCGAATGTGCTATATGGGCATTGGTCACGCCCCGGTATGCACACTCACCCGGGACAAGCAGCTCGTAGTCTTACCGCAAGCGCACGGCGTGTTGGATATGGACGCCATGAATACACCCATGAGGGGATGTATGAGGGTATACGGACCTCAGATATCGCGTGCACGAAAGTGTGCATGGAGGGAACCTTTTCTCGTGTGAAAAGGACCACTCGATAAGTGGAAAAAGTCACTTTATAAGTGCATAAAGGCACTTGATAAGTGAATGAAGAAGAGGATAAATGAATGTGCTAGTATAGGCTAATAAGCTTATATTTAGTTATTTCCTACAATAACTACCCCTAAAGCCTATAAATAGGACCCAAGGGTAAGGCATTCATACTACACTTTCCATGCCATAAGTTTGCAAAAGGCATCTTATGTTCTTCTTCTCCCTTCCATTAAAATCCTCTTCTAAATAGAGATTTAGGCGGTGAAACGCTGCTTCGATCCTCCGTGATGAAGTACCGACCGTTGTGGCGAATCCGAGGGTGAAGTTCAGAGACTACGGTGTCGCATACGCAAGCGTAAGTCTATGTTATTCGATCCTAACGTCGTTGTTTTGACAAGATCCTACATTGGTATCAGAGCCATACGGGTTCGCCCCGGTCAAACCGTCGCCCCGTCGAACCGATGAACGAGGCGTTGTCTTTTTCATGAATGGGTATCCTACCATTATGGATATGGTAGGAACGCTACGTGACGGAGAGAACGCAGCGGTTGTTCTTTTCACGTTAGGGTCTTCTGTCATTACGGATATGGCAGGAACTCTCCGTGACGGGAAGAACCGACCGTTCATATCGCCAAACTCGCACTCTTCATGGATGATGAGTCTCCATTCAATAGGGAATGGGCGCTCTCTTCATGTGGAGCGTGTAGTTTACGAACTTTAAAGTATGTTATTTTTTTCATTTTGGCACATGGCCATTGAAGGATAACTACTTTCTCGACGAACGGGTGTCTCATCGGAGAAGAAGATGATGGTTATTCCCATCGGAGAAGATGACTTTTGGTGCATGATCACCATGGCCATATGGGCCATGGAGGCTATGCATCCCCCCTCCCCATGCGGAGGGGGTTGGCTACGGCCAAATGACAACGAAAACCACCCCGGCGAGGGTGTGAGGCCAACCCCATGCAAGGGGGTGGCCGGCCATGGCCATGGCCGGCCCTGGCCAGCCCCGGCCAGGGCCTGGCTGGCCATGGCCGGCCAGGGCTGGGGGCCCTGGCCAGGCCGGCCTCGGCCAGGGCCAAGGGGCCCTGGCTGGAAGCCAGGGCCCAGCCAGGGCCCTGCCGACCCTGGCAGAGGCCAGGGCCCTGCCGGCCCTGGCAGAGGCCAGGGCCGGCACACTGGCCTCCGGCCAGGGCCAGGCCAGTGGCCAGGCCTGCCCTGGCAGAGGCCAGGGCCGGCACCCTGGCCGGCCCTGGCCTCTGCCAGGGCCATGACCGGCCCTGGCAGAGGCCAGGGCCTGGCCGAGGCCTGCCCTGGCCGCTTCCAGGGCCACTGCCGGCCCTGGCAGTGGCCGGGGCCAGGCCAAGGCCTGTCGGCACTGGCCGAGGCCGGTGCCCGGCCACTGTCGGCCCCAACCTCGGCCAGTGCCGAGCCCCGGTTGACCCAATTTTTTTGATGGGGGGGCTTACGTGACTGAAAGGGGGAAACTTGCATGGCGGTGGCTTGCATGAACAACCCCTACGAGTCTGACGGCAGTACTCTGCGACAATATTCTCCTATAGGGGGGAGCGCTTGGATCCATACGGGAGCCGGCGACGATGGCTTGCAGAAAAATCCCCTCAAGGGGAATCCGGCCTTGGCACGGCTACGGCTCAATCCCGGCAGATGGCCAGGGATTGCCGTATATTTCGCTAGTATCATAAGGGTACTAAGTTGAAATATCGCATTTTTTCCCAAGGGGGGAATCCGGCTTTGGCCAAGTTGCGATGGCAACTCTCACTTCGGAAGGAAGATGAATTCGGCCTTGGCACGGCTGACGTGCGTTTATATTTCATATATTCACGCACATTTTCTTTTGTGTTTCCCCTTGTTTTTCGCCGTCTTTTATTCGTTTTCTCGTATTTTCTCGTTTTCTTTCACTTTTCTTTGTTTATCCATGTTTGCAGGAGGTTGACCACGTAAGGGACGTTTAACGATGATATCTCAAGTCCCCGGAGCAACGGGAGGAGTTACGCGTGATCCATGGGGTCAAACGTCGAAGAATTAATCTTTCAGCCCCTCACCCGGTCGGTTGGTCATCTCCAACCGATCGGGTGATACACGCGTGCACCACCCGGTCTCAGCCGGAGCTCATATGGAAGTCACCCGACCGGTTCACAGACCGGTTCAGCGGGGGCCTATTCTCTGTCTTTTCGAGCACAACCGATCGGGTGACTCTCACCCGATCGGTTCATCTGTAGCTGAAGATGAGGAGCTGAAGACACGGGCACCAAACCGATCACTTCACCCGACGGCGCCAAGATCCAACCGGTCACTCAAGAACTCACCCGACCGGTTCATATGATCGGGTGAAAGTCCGCCGTTTTCTGTTTACTATTTGTAACAGATCACCCGATCGGTTGACTTGTCAACCGATCGAGTGGCGCTTCTCCTGCGGGTTTGGACCCGAACCACTAGGGTTTCGAAGTGGGGGTATAAATACACGAGGCTGGCCGACTTGAGGGGGATCTTCTCAGTTTTTAGGGCTTTTGCCCCTTTCTCTTGTGAGCTTTAGGTTAGATTAGATTAGGTCTTTTTGTTAATAAATCTTGTATTGGATTGAAGATTCAAACTCAAGATAAGTATTTCTTTCTCTTGTTCTCCATTTTTTGTGTTGTATTTCTTTTGCTTCATGATGAATGTTTGTATGTTTTTTTGTTGTTTGTTTATATGTTTTTCATCATGGAGTAGTATTGATGAACCCTAATACGGGTTAGGGTAAGATTGATGCTTGGGTTGTTTCATTAGACTTGGTTGCCTGGCACGTGTTCGATGAAATGTGTCAATGGGGATTTCTAGCAATCTGGGTCCAATTCGTACGACGACACACTAGATGTGTTGGGGATTGGGGTCCGGTGCTTGTCCTGTCAAGATCCGCTTCGATGTATTGCTAGAAATCACATTTGACCTATTTGGCCATTAGGGTTACGCGGGGGTGTTTCATTGTCATTGGCGGGAGAAAGACCGCCTCTGACCGTCGGGCCAAGGTGGAATAAACTTGGCGGTTGACCCCCTAGCCATAGCTCACGCCCCCAGCGTAGACATCGAGTCCTCGCGCGCGGGAGCGGCTTGGACGAAGTGTTGGGAGATATCATTGTGGCCTTAATGCTCCCGGTTGCGAAAGGTGTTTATGGACACGGGAGTGCCCACCGTCCGGAACCGGGTAGGCCTAGCGTGCTTGGCACCGACCGGAATATCGGGCCATGGACGCTAGGTACCACCTTTTGGGGCAATGTCTCACCCTGGATCAAGTCAAATGCCAAGTGTCATGAGTGCTCTAGCCCGTGTTAGCGGGGATTCATTTCGTGTCCTTTTCATTTCTTTCTTTTATTTCTACACTTCACCCACATTATCCGCGTAGCTAGCACACGACCTAAGCGAGGCTAGTAGCCACTCAAGCCATCCACCTCCCTGTGTTCGATATACCCGCACCCTACACTAACCGTGCACTTGCGGTAAAACGACACCGCGCCCATACCGTAAACGGGGCAGCCGGTCAACGGCCTTGACACGACCACTGCAATGGCCGGGGAATTGTCGAAATATTTCGGCTATGCCACCCTGTAATGGGGTATAGGCCTTGCAAAATACGTTTGCAAAATGCATTTGAAAAATATGTTTTCAAAATACTGCAAAATACGTTTGCAAAATATTTTTTGAAAAATACATTTTCAAAAACGCTTTTCCGCTGCAAAGTACTATAAGAGTACTATTATTTGATAAAGTGATGGGGAAATATTGAAAGTTACTCTAGATGGTAATTGGAAACGTAGTGACCTTTCCGATTCTAGAGTAACATCTTCAATATTTTTCGAAAGTAACTTATCAAATTATAAATATCATTCCAAGTGGGAGTTGAAATTAGAACTATCCAAATGGGATATTCTATTATCATTTCAAGTGGGAATTATATTTTAAGAATTTTTAATGCAATGATTTTGATCAAACCTTCGATTTTGTGTCTTTTGCAGCATTTTAAAAGTAAAATGTCTTCCGCTTCAAAGAATATCGTCACTGAGTTAAACATAGGTGAAAAACTCAACGGCGATAATTACAAACTATGGTCCATCAAGATACAATACGTTCTAGAGGAGCAAGAAGTGCTCGAAACTCTAAAGAACGTAATGATTGAACCCGAGTTGGGCACTACGGCCCAACATAGACGAGACAAGGAAGCTTTTGATGTTTGGTCTCGGAAGAACAAGATAGCTCGCATTACGTTATTAAGCAGTATGACCGATGACATATTGCGCATCTTCCGAGAGCATGACTTAGCCATGGACATATGATCCAAGCTTGAGGAGAAGTTTGGTGACACATCGGTGTCCAAACTTTGTTCTTTAACTATAAGATTTGATTCATACAAGAAACGTCCAGATCATTCCATGGGGAAACATCTGCGACATATGGCGAATCTAATCTCAGAGTTAAAGGATGCAGGTCATGTGCTCACTGATGAGCAACAAATCCAAGCAGTCATATGTTCCCTGCCAAATGGGTGGGACCAAATGAAGATGCATCTCACTCACAATGAGAGCATCAAGACTTTCAGCGATGTTTCTAAGCACCTCGAATTAGAGGAAGAGCGGCTTACGGCTGCCAAGCCAAGTGCAGAAGTGCACGTGGTTGCTAGTTCCTCACACGGGGGAAAGAAACGGAAAGATCGTTCGAAGTCTAATAATGAACATAATAAGCAACCTGAGTCTACCAAGAAACCCAAACATAAGGGTGGGCACAAGAAATGGCACAAGAAGAAAGACTTGAAGAGGATCAAGTGCTTCAAGTGCAACAAGTTAGGTCACTACGCCCGTTCTTGTGCGGATGAAGGTGACAAGATAACTTGTAATACTAGTTACATATGTGTTTCTAGTTCAAAATTTCTTGTAGAATCTAATCCATTTTGGATAATTGATTCAGGTGCCACCGACCACATAGCAAGAGACAGACGGTCCTTCGTGGAGTATCATCGGATACCCCAAGGAACAAAGTGGATTTATGTAGGAAACAACACACGTGTTGAAGTGAAAGGCGTTGGGACTTGCAAGCTAGTCTTGGACAACGGCTGCACTCTCTTACTACATGATGTCCTCTTCGCTCCAGATATTCGAAGGAATATTATATTTGTGGTCGTGTTAATGGGTCTTGGTTATAGCTGGTTTTTTCATGATTGTAAAGTGGACTTGTTTTGTAATAATTCCTTAATTGGTACTGGGTATGTATTCAAAGGATTTATTGTATTAAATACAATGTATGACTCTTCATTTAGTAATGAAAATTTCCTTGTCGCAAATTCTTCGACTTATGAGTCAGATATAATTTGTTGGCACGCAAGGCTTGGTCATATTGGACCAACGCGTATGGATAGACTTGCCAAACGTGGCCTTCTATCCAATGTTTCAAAGGTTGAAATGTCGACTTGCGAACATTGCCTTGTAGGGAAATCTTGTCGGAAGCCATTTGGAACCGGCACAAGGGCCGAGGTTCCATTACAGCTCATCCATTCGGCCATATGTGGTCCGATGAATGTCAAGACAACACGCGGGAAGTCCTATTTCATCACTTTTATTGATGATTTCACCCGATTCAGACATATCTATTTGATATCCCACAAAAGTGAAGCATTAACCTGCTTTAAAAACTATATGAGTTTAGTGAAGAATCAATTAGATCGCAAGATTAAGGTCTTGCGAACCGATAGGGGCGGTGAATATCAATTAATAAGTTTTAAGGAACTTTGTGATGAAAAGGGCATAATACATCAGGTAACTATGCCTTATACTCCTCAACAAAATAGTGTTGCTGAAAGGAGGAATAGGACTTTAATGGAAATGGTCCGTTCAATGATGGCGCAAGCTAACTTGCCAATCACCTTTTGGGGTGATGCATTATTAACGGCCACTTTCATTTTGAACTGCGTACCCTCGAAATCAGTTAGCTCCACTCCTTATGAGTTGTGGAACCAAAAGTCTCCTGACTTAAACATTTTAAAAACCTTGGGGATGTGCATCCTACGCACATATTTCCTCCCATAAGTATGGCAAACTTGGGCCACGGGGAAGGAAATGTATCTTTATACGATACGCAGAAAACTCCAAAGGTTATGTTTTCATTAGTCATGAAGACAATGGAGGTCTAATTGAATTTGAGTCGAGGGATGTCACTTTCTTGGAAAACGAGTTTCCAAGACAGTGCGAGATAAGTCAGGACTTATCTCTATTTGAGATTAATGATCAAGAAGGATTGCCTCATTCGAGTGGGAGAATTCTTGGTGAAGAAGAAAATACGTTTCAAACTTCACAAATGGATGATACGAATGATGCTAATCCTATTCCATACGGGAATAATGATCCAAGTGGGAGCATTTCTAACGACATTCCAAGTGGGAGTGATATTAGAATTGATCTAAATTCGAGTCAACAAGGACTTGAAGAATCTCAAATACGACGTAGTAGTCGTACACGGTTGGCTCCTCTAAGATTTGAGGATGAATTTCCGCAAACCTTTATGACTTTACTACAAGATGATGACGAGCCTGTTACTTTCAAACAGGCCGTATCATGCCCTGCGAAAGACAAATGGATGGAAGCGATGAAAGAGGAGTTGGAATCCATGAAAGTTAACTAAGTCTGGGACTTAGTTGACTTACCCAGAGGACGTAGAGCTGTTGGGAACAAATGGGTTCTCAAGATCAAGCATAAGGCTGATGGCTCTATAGACAGATATAAAGCTCGCCTTGTCGCGAAAGGTTTTACGCAATAGGAAGGGATAGACTACGAAGAGACCTTCTCACCTGTTGTTCGTTTTACCTCGATTCGCCTGATTCTGGCTATGGTAGCTTGCTTAAACCTCGAATTACATCAGATGGATGTAAAGACTGCCTTTCTCAATGGAGAATTGGACGAGGAGATCTATATGGAACAACCAACAGGGTTTGTAAAAAGAAGAAAACGAACATAAGGTTTGTAAACTTCGTAAGTCCATATATGGTCTTAAACAATCCTCGAGGCAATGGTATATACGATTTCAAGAAGTTGTCTTATCAAATGGTTTTTCCATGCTTGATGAAGATAACTGTGTATATATCAAGAGGATTAAAAGCAAGTATGTTATTATGTATCTATATGTAGATGACATTTTAATAGCCGGAAATGACAAGGGCTTTGTGATGGATATCAAGGCTTGACTTTCATCAGTTTTTGAGATGAAAGACATGGGAGAAGCCGCATATATCCTTGGAGTTAAGATTTCAAGGAATCGTTCGAAGAAACTTCTTTCTCTTTCACAAGAGACTTAGATAAAGAAGGTTCTAGAACGTTTTAATATGCAGGACTGTAAGTCCATTGATATTCCAATAAGCATATGCGATAATTTATGTCTGAAGATGTGTCCTAAGAACCAAAGGGAAAAGGAAATTATGGAAAAAGTTCCATATTCCAGTGCAGTTGG
This sequence comes from Scilla litardierei, assembly GCA_030789695.1. Taxonomy (NCBI): domain Eukaryota; kingdom Viridiplantae; phylum Streptophyta; class Magnoliopsida; order Asparagales; family Asparagaceae; genus Scilla; species Scilla litardierei. The sequence goes on from CM061133.1 coordinate 102,257,550, forward strand.
TAGTCTTATGTACGCTATGATGTGTACAAGACCGGACATCTGTTTTGCCGTTGGAATGGTAAGTCGTTATCAATCCAATCCAGGGCAAACAAACTGGAAAGCGGTTAAGAGGATAATTTTGCAAAAGACTATGATAAAACCAAGAAGGTAGACATAATGTACATATCTACGCATGAGATGATAGCGGATCCGCTTACGAAGGCGATCCCCAAAGATGTGTTTTACAAACACTTATCATTTCAAGGATTGCGTAAGAGCTGAGTTGTACCAATGTAAATTCCCATGTCTGTAAATGATCAAATTTAATAAAAGAATAAGTTCTTTTCGACATTGCATATGAATTTTCAAGAAATGTTTGTGTACATTTTTGAAATCTCAGCTATAATTTCTAGTATGTCGGACAGATTAAGGTTGGCTCTCTCACATGAGCAACCGCCTTTATTCTATCAGACGGATAAAAATAACGATGAGACCTGTTTAAAGTCAAAATCGTCAGACGGACGATTTAGAGTCATGACTTAAACAAAATGGTCGTATGAAAGATCTGCATCATATGGATGCTTTCAAAAGATCTAAGAGGATTTTTGAAATCCTATCTGTCTTATGCAGGATGTGGGTCCAGAAGATTAATTGAGTAGTAAAAGGGACTCAAAGTCAGACATTGTGGTGTCTGGTTATCATCCTTACAACATCATTAAGACATACGCTCCCTGGGAAAGGAGTGATGTTGTAATACGTATTCATACTACGTATGTATTTTGACCATTGGGTTAGAATAGTAATTGTGTTTACTATTATGTGAGACCCAAAGACACATGGGTCTTAACTCATTACCCTTATGGACTCTAATTGGTTCCTTTGGATTTGATTGGGTGATTGCTATCTTAGCATGTTGCTTATGGACTATGGTCAATTCGGTCCGGCGGGGCATGTTAGAAAAGCAAGTCAAGTCAAGATCAAAAGGATCGCAAAAAGAGGAAGATTAATTTCATGTTCACATTTGGACTTTAAGATTCAAAGCTGGCCAGCCAATTGTAATCTAGATGGGATTCAATTGTTGAATATAAAGTATAAGAAATGTGAAGAAATAATCTAGGGTAAAGCATGCGTTGATCTACTCAACTTTGCACCTCGAGGAGTGTTGTGTATCTCTAACAAGTGCACAACAGCGGACTCTATGCGCATGACGGTCACACGTCCTATTTCTCGGTATGATAAACAGAAGAGTTAAAGGAAAGATGTTTCCTTACAATCCCCTCAAGTGTGAGTGGGAGATGTTGGATATGGACGACATGAATACACCCATGAGGGGATGTATGAGGGTATACGGACCTCAGATGTCGCGTGCACGAAAGTGTGCACGGAGGGAACCTTTTCTCGTGTGAAAAGGACCACTCGATAAGTGGAAAAATTCACTTTATAAGTGCATAAAGGCACTTGATAAGTGAATGAAGAAGAGGATAAATGAATGTGCTAATATAGGCTAATAAGCTTATATTTAGTTATTTCCTACAATAACTACCCCTAAAGCCTATAAATAGGACCCAAGGGTAAGGCATTCATACTACACTTTCCATGCCATAAGTTTGCAAAAGGCATCTTATGTTCTTCTTCTCCCTTCCATTAAAATCCTCTTCTAAATAGAGATTTAGGCGGTGAAACGCTGCTTCGATCCTCCATGACGAAGTACCACAGTTGTGGCGAATCCGAGGGTGAAGTTCAGAGACTACGGTGCCGCATACGCAAGCGTAAGTCTATGTTATTCGATCCTAACGTCGTTGTTTTGACAGGATCCTACACGGCGTAGTGGCGAGCGGGTATCGAACTCAGGGAGGAACAATGACAATGTTTCTTTCTAATCACCTAGCTATCAAAATGGTTAAGAATAATTTGGGGTAAAATTGTCACAATCGTTTGAATGACGATAGAAATATCAATGAAATAAAGAGCCTAGGGATAGGGAATCCCCACTACGGACCGTATCTCATCGTCGTGATTCGTAGGTTATATCACTGCTAGACTTGAATTTTAGGTGAATTAGTCGCAACTAAATGTAGAACCAGGCTCACGCTCTCGCGCTATTGCCTGTCTATAGCGAACCTAGGGTAGGGCCCAATCTCTTGCAAACTCTAACCTAAGACGCTAGCGTTAGGATCAACGTCATCGTTCAACCGTATCTCGAGCCCACTCTCGTGCAAACTCGAGCTACGACCTAGGTTAAGATAGTTCCTACCCGTCCAATCTCTTACAAACGGATATTGGTATAGAAGCACGATTAAAAACCCTAACTTTGGCCCAATCTCTTACAAACCAATTCTAGGGAAGTCCAATCGTAAATCTAAATCGAATTTCTAGGGCTTCCTATCAATTGGGATCCAATCTCTTGCAAATCCCAATCAATATGAATCCTTAGCTATCCGTAATTAATCAATCCCAACCTAACCCTAATCAATTCTAGCAAGAATTTCACCACTTCATCACAATTTAGAAATAGGGTTCATAGGGTTCATCCCTATGCCCTAAGACGATAAAACTACTCACTAATCATCATGCAATTCATAAGAAATTCAATTGCAAATTCAGTACAATTCATTGCAATAGAGAAATCAATAACAAAAATAGAGTTTTTGATGAGAAAAGAGACAAACTAATGAGAACCCAATAGCATCCAACAAAAATAACCTTTTAATCTCCAAGAGAAAAGCTAAATCTATTGATCTAAAAAGCTCTCAAAAAAGGCTGCCAAAAAGCATCCAAAAGTTCTCCTCAACTAGGGCAAAAACTGTATTTAAATACCCCTCAAAATCGCCCAAAAAATCGTGACAAAAACGCCCCTGCGCAGCCCAGAAATCGCAGTTTACGCAGCAGGCGGGGCGGCTCACTCGGCCGAGTGACAAATGTTACTCGGCCAAGTGACAAATCCTGTAAAATTACAGTAAGTTGGGGATTTTTTGGTGGTCTGTCTTCGGAGGTGACTCGGCTGAGTGGCTTTACTCACTCGTCCGAGGGTCATTTCTTGCTCGGCCGAGTCGGAACCGTCAAAAGCCTGTACATTTACAGTAAGTCGGCCCTTTTTGATGGTGGATTTTCCATGCCACTCGGGTGATACGATCGTCATACTCGGCCGAGTGGGATATCGTCCCTCGGCCGAGTGCACGCCCAATTCCTTCTGTTGGAGCGTGTCCGGTCTGGTCGGCCGAGCGGTCTTCTTGCTCGGCCCAGTGAGTGCTTCACTCGGCCGAGTGAGATGCTGCAAATGCCCAATCTTCAGCGTTTCGCTTCCTCGTCGCTCCTATGAAGTTACTTCTTCTCCCAATTGTCTTCCATCGCCGAATAGCCCTCAAAAGAGCCTTGGGTGACACTCTGGAGTGGGTGCAAATCCTCTTGATCTCAAAATCACTCCGAATCGCTCCATATCTCCTGAAATACGACAAAAACAAGAAATCGTGAAAAGCATCGCAATATTGTCAAATAATCGTGAAAAACGCGATATGAGCGATCAAAGTGGCATGCAAACATGCAGAAAAAGGGTGTAAAATGTGGAGCGATCAAAATCCCCCAAGCTTACCTCTTACTCGTCCTTGAGGAAGATGAGTAAAAAGTAAACCTGACGGGCAAAATAATGGAAAAGAAGGAAAATAAAAAACAAAAATAGAATTGAAAGTGAAGAAGAGAGGTGCTAGATCATTTTTCTCAGGACGTGGGTTTTGCTTACTCATATAGCATACATCGAATATAAAACACATGTCACAGACTTTTATCTCGATATCATAGTATAATAATGCATTCGAAATAGAAAACCCCGAAAATATCAAAATAGCATGAAATATGGAATCATTCTAGGATTAACATCGTCTGAAGCATCTAAAGCGGTATGCATAACCATAGATCACACACTTTTCAATTGAATGCTTTCTATAAGGAGTATAAGAGATATCACACGATATGGAATAGTAAGAATAGAAAAGTATGGTTTTCATGAAATGAATGCTAAGTGTCGATTTCTGGATTTCATTAAACTTTAGCAATCTCACCGAGTATAGAAGATTACTTAGCCTAGGTTGTCATGCACCGTCAGGTAGTCACTCTCTCACACATCATTGGATCCTCTCCCCCAAGCTTATCCATAAGCGTGGTGGCATAAACAAATCAATATGTACATTCCCCATTTCTTTTGAAGCTCCAAAAAATATAAAAACAAAAACAAAAGAGGGAAGAAAGAGAGAAAGAGTATGAGATGGGATCGTTTACAAACTTCTTTTCACTTTTCTTTTCTTTTTCTCAATTTTTCTCTTTTTCTCTTTTTTTTCTATTTTTTTAAATAAACATAAATACATAAGCGATCCCAAATCAAAAGAGAGAAGGATATACAAGCATATATTTTTTTTCCTTTTTTTTGATTTTGGGGATTTGGAGCATGAAAATTAATAGCGGGGGAAATGCCGATAATAGACTTGCTAAAGGGGGGGATTCACCAATGAATTTCAAATAGAGAAATGATGCTCAAGATATGTGGAGAAAGAAATAAATGTATCACTCTGTTCACTCTATATGACGTGCACGACAACTATTAGCAGAGTAATATAATCTACTCAGTTTAATCTCAAAAAGTAAACTAGTCCAGATATATCATCCTAGCAAACATTCAATCAACTTGAAGGTGAAGAGTACAATTCATGCAATAAGAAGTGATATGAGAAAAGAAAGCAGTACTCCAGATATAAGCAATCAATGCGTGAAGCTTGGTGTGTTTTCTATGAAAAGCATACATATGAATCATCAGACATCAGCTAATAACAGAATTTCAACCATATTCATACAGGAAAAGAGTGAGTTACTATTTCAAAATGCAAAGCAGAATATAGCATATGATATCTGAAACAAAAGCTATGACGTGACAAAATAGCATGCACATAGAGATAAGCTAACACCACGTCGTCATCATCACAGAAAAATCATCTCTAGCAAAAGATGAACGGAACAAAGATAAAAGAAAATAGAACTATATATACAATGCAGCATACTTAAAAAGGAAAAGAAAACGTGATGCATGATAAAAATGGAAAAGTGGTGAAAATAAGTGCAAAAGTGGAAAGAAAATGTGAGAAATCAAAAATAAGGGGTGGCAAAAAAATAAAAAGTGTGAGAACTCACTCCCCCAAGCTGAAGTGCACAGTGTCCTCAATGTGCAAAGTGTGGCACACCGACAGATGTGAAGTGGGTGGGGTGGGTGAGGATGCATGCATGATGAAAAAGAAGGAAAACGAAAAAGAAAATAAAATGTGAATGAATGTGATGCATGCAAAGATCAGTATGGTGCAGATATAGGTATCCCCAAAAAGTCTCTCTCTCACTCCCAAAAAGGTACAAAAAAGATATGATTAGGAAGGCACCAAAATAATACGTGGAGGAGGGAGGCAAAAAATCACCAGGCCCAAGAATAAACGGGTAGCAAAACGACAAAAAATATCAGAGGCATCAAGAGTGTGCCTAAGCTGGTGGTGGGGCTGCACCAGCACCGTCCTGTGGTGGAGGTGGTGGTGGGTGTGGTGGCTGCTGGGAGGGTGTGGGTGGTGGAGGTAGTCGCGCCAGAATCTGATTCAAGCAAGCCTGAATATCGGGTAGGATGGTGACGCGGGTCTGCAAGGAACCTACTTTGGCGGAGAGAGCCCTAAAGTCCCCTCGAAGTCCACTAACAGCCCCCTCAAGAGCACGAATGCTCTGAACTAGAGTGTCAGGGGGTGGTGGAGCGGAGGGACGCACAGGTCTAACAGGTGAGGTGCGGGGCTGTCTCTGCCGGGCAGTGTATAGGATGGGGCCAGTAGGAAAGTGTGGAATGGGTGCTGTGCTCACTACGTGATGCCGAGCCTCGGTGTGAGGCTGGGACGCGGGCTGGGTCGAAGAGGAAGCAGCAGCCGCAGAGGTGGAAGTCAAAATGGGGACGAGGCAGTAGGAGAGGTCAGTGACGCAGAAGTGGGGACAGATGTCACGACGCTCTCGGTAAAGACGGGGGCAGTGCAGACCATAAGGTCGATGACTGGGGAGGCTGTGTAGGGCACAAAAGTGGACTCCCTAGGAGTCGTGGACAGCAATCGGGAGAGGGTCTCCACGGCAGCAGAAAAGGAAGACTCGCCGCTCTCAAGAATGGTGGGTGGACGCTCAGGGCTCAGAGAGGTGATAGGCTCAACGGACATAGGCTCAGTGGTGGTGGTGGCAGTGGTGGTCTCAGCTAAGGTGCTCCCAACACTAACAGACGTGTGGACAGAGGTGTCAGGAGGTGCAGACAGTGTAGGTACAGGCTGAGGGATCACAGGGTCGACAGGTGGTGCAGGGGGTGCCTGCTCAGCATCCTCAGGCTCAAGCACGTAGGCGGCGGGGATAAGAAGGTCCATCGCTGGAATCCAGTCCCCGTGAGTCGGTCTAATGTGTGTCCGAGCGGGGCTCGAAAGAACCATGTAGTCAGCGCTGAAGGGACCGTGCAACCACACCCAGTGCTGGCGACCGTGGGGACGAAGCATCTTCATCCGGGCCATAACATCTATCGAAAGTGAAGTGGGGCACGGTGCTTGACGCAAGTCGTCAGGTAGGTCCACGCCGGTCATAAGGGCCAAAAGAGTGATCAGACCGCCGTAACAGATAGGTGAGCGAGCGCTCACCGAAATGATAATGCGGTCTAAAAATCAACTGGCAATATCTATCTCGACGGCGGGGACCAAGTCGTCGCTACCCCTATCCAGAACCCTAGGGTGAGTCATTGCGTAGAGCATGTAGAGCTCTGGCGTAAACATGGTCCCGGGCTCGTACCTCGATAGGAAAGTAGTCGCCATGAGGTGCTGTGAAATGCGAAGGAAGGGGTGTAGGATAGCTGAGGCCTTGGCCCTACTAGGGTCGAAGGCGAATGGGGATCCCGTGATCCGTGTCCAAAAGGTGGAGGTGTCGAACGACGGGGGTGGGATGTGCGTGGGAGCGTAGGTGCGGTCAGGGACAGGGACAACGGGCCACTGGAAGAATGCTCTAAGCATGTCGAGAGTGATCTTGCACTCTCGATCCATCAAGCGGAATGTGCATCCTCCAGGGGTCCGGTCAATAGAGCTCAGGACCTCTAGTGTCGGACGGATGTAAGTATCCGCTGACACCGACAAAAAATCACGCCATCCCACGTTGTCGTACAACGTGAGAAGCCCCTCGAGTACCCCTAGGCGGTCAAGGTCGGCTAAGTGTGCGAACCTAGAGGGTACTATCGAGCGATGGCAGATACGCTCGAATCTGGCGCGGTGTGCATCATTTCGAAACGTAATCCCCATCGGCCCGATGACGGGAGCGGGTGTAGGGACATGATCGGTAGGGATCGGCTGTGTAGGTGGCGGTGGCGGTGGCAGGCTAGGTGGAGGGGATTCCTCCCTAGCGTGAGAGGGACCGGCATCATCGGTCCTCTTCCGCTTCGAAGGGGCTCCCCGTGTACGTGGCCTAGTGCGCGGTGACATGTGTGCCGCGAGACGTGTCCCAACCAAATAAATACAGCGACGTGCTAAATGATGGAACGAGTGTACCTGAACACGCCGTGAGAGCAATAAGTAGTGTGTGTGAAGAGACGCCTCTACCGCTAAGCTCAATGCGCGTCCAAAAGCTCCCCCAAGCTAGCCTGCAAATCAAACGATCAAATCAGCAAATAATATTCAATATATATGTGGGAGATGGGGGATAATAGATAGATATGAAAATTAATTTCAAAATCGGGCTAAAAACGCATGCGGATTGGAGAAAAAGGCGAGAAAATTGGATTTTGGGGGCAAAACGGAGGGATTACGGCAAAATGGCGACGGCGCCGGCGATGACCAGTGGCGAGGTGCTCGGCCGGTCGTCGGAGGACGGCTGGGAGGCGGTCGCCGACGGGTGGTGGCTGGCTCAGGTGAGGAAGTGACGAATTGGGTGACGTGATGCGAAGCGGCTGCGGCTCGGGCGAAAATTTGGGATTTTTTCGTTTCGATTTTCGCGCAGCCTGCAACTGCTATATATAGGAATTGTTACAAATCGGCCGAGTGATGATGTCACTTGGCCGAGTGGCATAAATGAAAAAGTTTGAAAATTTTCCTCGCAACTTACGACTCGGCCGAGTGGCTTTGCTTCACTCGGCCGAAGGGAGAAACTCCACTCGGCCGAGTGGCTCTGCCACTCAGCGATTTTTAAGATAGGAGGGTATCTGTTTCACTCGGCCGAGTGACTAGTCACTCGTCTGAGTGACAATTAAAATGAAAACTTACGGAAATTGACAGAGAGTTGGTCTACAGAAACTTTCCTGTTTGGTGCTCCACTCGGCCGAGTGGAGTCTTTGCTCGGCCGAGTGGCATATGCTACTCGGCCGAGTGAAGTGCTGTTTTCTGCATAGGCTCTCCGTTTTCGCTCTAGTCTCTGTTTTTCTTCCTCCAGTCTATTTCTTTCTCCTCCTAAGGCCTGAGTGTGTTCCTGGAGCACTCTTCCTTGCCTTGATCATCCTCCATATGACTGGTCTCCCTTTCTCCTTCTCCTGTCATGAAAATTAGGACCCGTTGTCACGATTTCCATGGACATATGACTCTAAAAACTAATAAAAGGTTAAACCAAAAATGAAAATAAAATAAAAGTAATGCAAAAACCGTCAGGTTGCCTCCCGACAAGCGCTCGTTTAAGGTCATGAGCTCGACCCCTTTAGATATTCGTTTAGCTCGTGATGTTGGGCACATACGAGATACGCCCATCAAACTTGCCGGGAAGACCACTTGGATTTGGGTCGTGATGATCATTGGTCTTCCTCGGTGCCTCCTCATCATGGGCAATCTTGGGGGATAAGTCCCCCAAGCTAGAGCTTGTTCCTATCTTCTTCTTGGCCGGTGACACCGATCTTTCGTTCGGTGGAGCTTTCTTCGGATTCTTGGCCTTTGAGAGCTTGCAAAGCTCTCGTATTCTTGCGACATCAGCGTCACCTTCATCATCATCCGTGGAGCTATCTGGAGGGTCCTCCAACTTCTCTTCTTCACCCGAAGCTTGGCATTCTTCGAAGCCATCGTCATGGAGAGCACCAATAGAATGGGGGATTGCTTCTTCAATCACTTCATCGAGGAGATCCACATAGTCTAACTCCTCGTGATAGGGCATATGTTTCATGGCCTTGGGTATGTGAAGCTCGACTTCTATATTCCCGACATTCAAGGATAGAGTTTCTTCACGCACATCGATGATAACACCGGCGGTTGCGAGGAACAGGCATTCAAGTATGAGCGAAGTGTCGCCCTCGTCCTTGATGTCCATTATGACAAAATCACAAGGCAAGCATATCCCTCCCGGAACTTGGAGTGGAATGTTTTCTGTGATCCCTACCGGCCTAGTAATCCGACCGTCCGCAAGTTGAATTCTCATGTCGGTCGGCTTCAAGTCGGTGCACGTGTTCAATTTCCGGAACATGCTAAGGGGCATAAGGCTCACACTAGCGCCCAAGTCAACTAGAGCTTTTTGCAAAGGGACGCCTCCTAGTGTGCAAGGGATGCGGAAACTCCCGGGATCCTTGAATTTCGAGGGCTCCTTCTCCTTCCGGGTAAACCAACTTCCTTGTTCCGCAAGCATGATTTTGTCCTTCCTTTTCTTTCCCGATATCAAGTCTTTCAAGAACTTTGGTAAGACGGGATCTCAACAATTGCATCTAAGAAGGGGATGTTGAGGCTTACTCCCCTCAAGTATTCTAGGAACTTGGCGAGCCTTTTCTCTATCTTGGCTCTAGCTAGCCATTGTGGAAACGGCACCGGCAGCATGTAGCGGTGATCATCATTTGGCTTTGGCACTTCGGAATTTCCTTCTCCAATCGGCTCCTTTTGGCTCTCCTCTTCAATTGCCGGTTCTTTTTCTTCCAAAATTTCCACCACGGGTTGCTTGCTTTGGGTCATAGCGGGAGTGGTATCCTTCCTGCCCCTTGTTGTAACCGCAACCACCGCATTGATGTGTCCGGTGTTGCTCTGTGGATTGGGCTCGGGTTGAGCCGGCAATTGTTGGGCGTTCTTGTTGAGCAACGCAAGTTGCTCTCCAAGTTGAGCGACGATGGTATTTAGTGACTCTTGTCCCGCCGTCAATCTAGCATTGATCTTTCTTTGCTCCACCATAAATTCCTCCACCCTAGCTTCGTGGTCCGATCGTGGTTGAGTTTGAGGTGGGTTGGGAGCTCTCCAACCTTGATTGTAACCGGGAGATCTATATGGTCCCACTTGTTGCCTCAGCGGGTAATTTTGTTGCGGTGGCCCACTCGGTTGATATTGAGGTTGTGGTAATGGAGGTCGAGCTTGAGGAAGTTGTTGTGGCGGGAGGTTCAAAGCACCATCATTGTTTTCATATGAAAAGCCCGGATGGTTTCTAGCGGCCAGGTTGGCCCAATATCCGGAGTTCCTCGCAACATATTGTACTTGCTCCAAGGCTCCCTCTCCATTGTCCCCTCCTACATACATGGCTTGAGATTGGTCTTGCCAATCACTCATATTGGTTACCGACGTAGTTGTAGAGGGTGCTCCATGTGGCTCGGTGATATATTTCTCCAATCTCTCCACCACCTTGTGGAGAGAGTCAAATTTGTTTGAAAGCTCCGCTACGGCCTTGGCCTCATATATACTAGTGGGCTTCAAGGAGGAAGAAGAATGTCCTCGCTCGTCGCCCCATTGTTGGTTATTAGAGGCCATCTCCTCCAACAAGGCCGTGGCTTCATCCGGGGGTCTTCGATAGTATGGCTCCATTGGCGGTTGCGTCAATAATTTGCTTCGTGCCCGGTTGGAGTCCATTGTAGAAACTGTGAACAAGCTCCCAATCATCTATACTGTGATGGGGGCATTGATGTTGTAAATCCTTGAAGCGCTCCCATGCTTCATAGAGGGTCTCCTGTGGTCCTTGCTTAAAGGACATGAGAGCACTCCGTATCTTCACCGTCTTGGAAGGCGGGTAGAATTTGTCAACGAAGGCGCTCGCTAGCTCATCCCAAGTGGTGAATGTACCTTCCACTTGCATTCTCAACCAATATAAAGCTTTATCTTTGAGTGTAAAGGGGAAGAGTCGCAGTCGGATTGCATCAACGGAAACGCCCGACATTTGGAAGGTGACGCATTTGGACAAGAAAAGCTGGATGTGATAATGCGGATTCTCATGGGCATTCCCATGAAACGGGTCTTGTTGCATCAATACTACCAATCCCGTCTTTAGCTCAAAATTCTTATCCGTCGCTAGTTCCGGCATGGCGATGGATGATGTGGTGGAAGAAGTCTTAGGCCGAAGCCTATCTCTGATGGATATGATCCTCGCCATTCGTGCCGCTAGCTCCTCCGGTGTCTCCGCACGGTTCATACAATCGTCCTCCGTAGTGTGCCTTCTTTCGGCTCTGATCCTCCTCTCGTTACGCTCGATCTCCGGATCAAAAATAATATCGTCTGGATCTGCCGTCGATCTCGTGTTCATACAAGAGAAACAGAGTTTCAAAGGAATTGTTAGCACGCAAAAGGAGTAAAAATATAAAAATAATGAAGCAAAAAGAAAATACTAAGTAAAGAGAATAAAACACTGTCGCCTCCCGGCAACGGCGCCAAAAACTTGGTCCCGCCCCGGTATGCACACGCACCCGGGACGAGCGGCTCGTAGTCTTACCGCAAGCGCACGGCGTATTGGTGAGCGGGTATCGAACTCAGGGAGGAACAATGACAATGTTTCTTTCTAATCACCTAGCTATCAAAATGGTCGAGAATAATTTGGGGTAAAATTGTCACAATCGTTCGAATGACGATAGAAATATCAATGAAATAAAGTGCCTAGGGATAGGGAATCCCCACTATGGACCGTATCTCATCGTCGTGATTCGTAGGTTATATCACTGCTAGACTTGAATTTTAGGTGAATTAGTCGCAACTAAATGTAGAACCAAGCTCACGCTCTCGCGCTATTGCTGGTCTATAGCGAACCTAGGCGAGGGCCCAATCTCTTGCAAACCCTAACCTAAGCCGCTAGCGTTAGGATCTACATCATCGTTCAACCGTATCTCGAGCCCACTCTCGTGCAAACTCGAGCTACGACCTAGGTTAAGATAGTTCCTACCCGTCCAATCTCTTGCAAACTGATATTGGTATAGAAGCACGATTAAAAACCCTAGCTTTGGCCCAATCTCTTGCAAACCAATTCTAGGGAAGTCCAATCGTAAATCTAAATCGAATTTCTAGGGCTTCCTATCAATTGGGATCCAATCTCTTGCAAATTCCAATCAATATGAATCCTTAGCTATCCGTAATTAATCAATCCCAACCTAACCCTAATCAATTCTAGCAAGAATTTCACCACTTCATCACAATTTAGAAATAGGGTTCATATGGTTCATCCATATGCCCTAAGACGATAAAACTACTCACTAATCATCATGCAATTCATAAGAAATTCAATAGCAAATTCAGCACAATTCATTGCAATAGAGAAATCAACAACAAAAATAGAGTTTTTGATGAGAAAAGAGACAAACCAATGAGAACCCAATAGCATCCAACAAAAATAACCTTTTAATCTCCAAGAGAAAAGCTAAATCTATTGATCTAAAAAGCTCTCAAAAAAGGCTGCCAAAAAGCATCCAAAAGTTCTCCTCAACTAGGGCAAAAACTGGGTTTAAATACCCCTCAAAATCGCCCAAAAAATCGTGACAAAAATGCCCCTGCGTAGCCCAGAAATCGCAGTTTACGCAGCAGGCGGGGCGGCTCACTCGGCCGAGTGACAAACCCTGTACAATTACAGTAAGTTGGGGATTTTTTGGTGGTCTGTCTTCGGAGGTGACTCGGCCGAGTGGCTTTACTCACTCGACCGAGGGTCATTTCTTGCTCGGCCGAGTCGGAACCGTCAAAAGCCTGTACATTTACAGTAAGTCGGCACTTTTTGATGGTGGATTTTCCATGCCACTCGGGCGATGCGATCTTCATACTCGGCCGAGTGGGATATCGTCCCTCGGCCGAGTGCACGCCCAATTCCTTCTGTTGGAGCGTGTCCGGTCTGGTCGGCCGAGCGGTCTTCTTGCTCGGCCGAGTGAGTGCTTCACTCGGTCGAGTGAGATGCTGCAAATGCCCAATCTTCATCGTTTCGCTTCCTCGTCACTCCTATGAAGTTCCTTCTTCTCCCAATTGTCTTCCATCGCCGAAGAGCCCTCAAAAGAGCCTTGGGTGACACTTCAGAATGGGTGCAAATCCTCTTGATTTCAAAATCTCTCCGAATCGCTCCATATCTCCTAAAATACGACAAAAACAAGAAATCGTGAAAAGCATCGCAATATTGTCGAATAATCGTGAAAAACGTGATATGAGCGATCAAAGTGGCATGCAAACATGCAGAAAAAGGGTGTACGCAGCTTCTCCAGTCACCTAGGAAAAGAATTGCTGAAGCTCCTGCAGCTTCTCCTCTCTCCTTGCTCTCTCCTCCACTCCTCCCATGGCTCCCAAAACTCGGCGAACTCTTGTAGAGCTTCGCCAACGGGCTCACGGGTGTGCCAGATGTGTCCATATCCAAAATGGGTCCCGAATCGCTCCAAAATCCCTGAAAATCCATAAAACTCTACGAAACTCGAATATAACATTAGAAATGCAATATCGTTGGAAAATACGGGATTTGAATGCGAAAATCGCATGAAATGCGATGTCATGATGCGATGAAAAGATGTAAAATATAGACACATCAGTAAGCCAGTCACAAAGTCCATCATGATATGCTGCCACTTCCACTCTAGAATCGGCAGAGGTTGTAGCAGTCCAGCTGTGCGATGATGCTCAGCCTTCACTTGCTGACATACGAGGCACTTGGCAATGCTCCGTGCCACACTTCTCTTCATCCCGTGCCACCAGAAATTCTGATGAAGATCCTTGAACATCTTCGTACCTCCAGGATGATTGGAATAAGTCGAACTGTGAGCCTCATACATCAACTCCTCTCTGATATTTCCTGCAGGTACGTAGATCCTACCGACATATCTCAAAGATCCATCCTCGTGAATCAGAAAATCTGTCCGGAGTCCTGCTTCGACTTGCTCTCTGATCTTCCTCAACTTAGCATCTCCAACTTGAGCAGTCTTGATCCTATTTACAATCGTTGACTGAATCTGCATATTCATCAACGACGATGTGACTTCCTGTAAGACAGCTTCAACGTCCATCTCTCGCAGATCCTGCTGCAATGTCCACTGGGTTGTGAGAATCATCACCTTGGGCAGTCGACTCAAGGCATCCAGTATGACATTCACCTTCCCTGGATGATACTGAAGGTCCATGTCATATTCTGCCATCAATTCCAACCATCTGCACTGTCTCAAATTCAGCTCCTGATAGTCAATGCACATCCTCCTCGATCCATCCTTCTTCTTCACCAGCAGGACAGGTGCACCCTAGGGAGATACGCTGGGATGAATGAAACCCTTCTGCAGTAGCTCATCCAACTGCTTTCTCAGCTCTTCTAGCTCTGTAGGAGCCATACGGTACGACACCTTCGAAATTGGTTGGGCTCCTGGCATAAGATCAATGCCGAACTTCAATGCTCGATCGAGCGGCAATCCAGAAATGTCTTCCAGGAAGACGTCTTTGAAATCTCTCACTACCGCAGGCTTCTCCGGTTCAGCTATCATGGTTGCAACAGTCGATCTGTTCGGCTGGGCCCGGAACTAGACAGTTCCAAGCGAACATCCTCCACTAACGAACTCAAACAATGGGTGGTCAGGAATTTCGAATACCACTTTCTTCCGATGACAGTCAATCATGGCATAAAAAGCTCCTAACCAGTCAATGTTGAGAATAGCATCGAAGTTAGGTAGGTCGTGGACAATGAAATCAGCATATAATTCATGTCCACTAACCACCAACGGGCATGGTATACATCCCAGTGCAACCTTCACTACACCATTCCCAGTTGTAATATTCCAACACTTGAGAAGTGTGTAGGTGGGTATCGAGTGTTCTACTACAAACTTCCGAGATAAGGTACACAAGGAAGCTCCAGAATCGAACAAGGTCAAAGCCAGGTGAGATGAAACTAAGATGACACCTAAGGGTAATATGCAACTAGGTTAAACATGAATCTAACTAATCAAACATAAATGCGTAATTAAGGAAAGACTAGTTTAGAGGTTACCTGTAATTACGCCATCTTTAGCTTCAGCCTCAACGGCTGTCATAGTGAATGCCCGATGCTTCGGCTGGTTGGCCTGCTGAAAGGATCGCTCCTGTGGTATCAGAGGTGGTCCTCGTTGTCCAGGTGCTGGCACTATCCGATGAGCGAGTCCAGGTGCTCCAGTAGGTATGGGTCGAGAACTATGGGGGCAGTCCTTTGCAGTATGGGCAGGCGATCCACAAACCAAACACTGATTCAGCATCCTCCTGCAGTCCTTCTTCATATGGCCAAGCTTGCCACAGAAATGGAAAGTCGGCTGGGCTCGGTTGGGAACAGGTGTAGCTGGCCTCTTAAACTGGGTGGTCTAAACTAGACGAACACCGGGCCTATGTGCACTCCTCTGCAGCTCCATCGGGCGCTTGCCCGCCTGACGTGCTTTCTTCTCCTGCATGATCTGCTCATGTTTCCTCGCAGCTACAAGTACTTTCTCATGTGTGGTAAAGGTACTCACGGACATCGCGGCCTGTATATCCAGATCCAAGCCTTGCTGGAAATGGTGTGCACAGTCCTCCGCGTCTGCCACCAGAGTAGGGGCGAAGCTACTCAGTATGGAAAACTCGGCCTCATTGACCGGCGTCCCGTTTACGGTATGGGCGCGGTGTCGTTTTACCGCAAGTGCACGGTTAGTGTAGGGTGCGGGTTTATCGAACTCAGTGAGGTGGATGGCTTGAATGGCTACTAGCCTCGCCTAGGTCGTGTGCTAGCTACGCGGATGATGTGGGTGGAAGTGTAGAAATAAAAGAAAGTAATGAAAAAGACACGAAATGAATCCCCGCTAACACGGGCTAGAGCACTTATGACACTTGGCATTTGACTTGACCCAGGGTGAGACATTGCCCCAAAAGGTGGTACCTAGCGTCCATGGCCCGATATTCCGGTCGGTACCAAGCACGCTAGGCCTACCTGGTTCCGGACGATGGGCATTCCCATGTCCATTAACACCTTCCGCAACCGGGAGCATTAAGGCCACAATGATATCTCCCAACACTTCGTCCAAGCCGCTCCCGCGCGCTAGGACTCGATGTCTACGCTGGGGGCATGAGCTATGGCTAGGGAGTCAACCGCCAAGTTTATTCCCCCTTGGCCCGACGATCAAAGGCGGTCTTTCTCCCGCCAATGACAATGAAACACCCCCGCGTAACCCTAATGACCAAATAGGTCAAACGTGATTTCTAGCAATACATAGAAGCAGATCTTGACTGGACAAGCACCGGACCCCAATCCCCAACACAACTAGTGTGTTGCCATACGAATTGGACTCAGATTGCTAGAAATCCCCATTGACACATTTCATCGAACACATGCCATGCAACCAAGCCAAATGTAAATTTCCAAGCATCAATCCTACCCTAACCCGTATTAGGGTTCATCAACACTACTCAATGGTGAGAAACATAAAAACAAGCAAAAGAAATGACATACAAACATTCACCATTGAGCAATAAAGAAAATAACATAATTCAATAGAAAAAGAGAGAAGAAAATACTTATCTTGAGTTTGAATCTTCAATCCAATACAAGACTTATTACAATAGAAAACCTAATCTAACCTAATCTAAACCACAAGAGAAAGGGGAAAAAAGCCCTAGAAAAACTGAGGAAGAACTCCCCTCAGTCGTGCCCCCAACCTCTATTTATAAACCCCTCAAAAACCCTCTTGGGTCGGGTTCAGAACTGTCAAAAAAGGCCCACCCGATCGGGTGGAAACTCACCCGATCGGGTGGAATAAACAGAGAGCTCAGATTCGCAGAAACAGATCTCACCCGGTCGGTTGACAAGTCAACCGATCGGGTGAAATGAA
Source organism: Scilla litardierei (assembly GCA_030789695.1). NCBI lineage: Eukaryota > Viridiplantae > Streptophyta > Magnoliopsida > Asparagales > Asparagaceae > Scilla > Scilla litardierei. Next base: position 102,274,531 of record CM061133.1, read on the forward strand.
ATTCCAGACTGCAGCCAGTTTCAGCACATAGCTGCGCTCAAAAAATTCCAGAAACATCTAGAAAAATCGGATTTGGGCATGCGACCTATCGTTGGAAAGCTAACGACGATGCCGACACTAGAAAAATAAGAGATCATCCAAAATCCTTCTGGAATGATAGCAGATCTTCAATGAATGAGCAGCGGTGCGCGAAAGGGGACGAAAAGGCCACCCGATCGGTTGAAATGTCAACCGATCGGGGTGAGCGGCTTGTTGCTTCGGCCGTCGCCTTCGGTAGCATCAACCGGGCGCAGAGGAGAGCGGGTGGCATGATCAGGTCGTCCTTCGGAGGAATCGGCTACAGATGAACCGATCCGGTGAAGGTCACCCGATTGGTTGGAATTCAGCTCCATTTTCCCGAGAACTCTGTTGGGATGAACCGGTCGGTGAACCGATCGGTTGACCTTGCGCTTCGCTCCAGCTTCAGTCCGGGTCGGACACGCATGCATCACCCGATCGGTTGGCTGTGTCCAATCGATCGGGTGGGGGCTGAAAAGTGGCAATCTTGGTCGTTTGACCCCCTGGATCACGCGTGACTCCTCCCGTTGCTCCGGGGACTCAGAATATCGTCGTTTTATGTCCCAAATGCTGTAAATTCCTGCAAATATACAAAAAACATGGAAAAGTGAAAGAAAATAAGAAAACACGAGAAAACACGAGAAAACGAATAAAAAACGGCGGAAAATACGGAGAAACACAGAAGAAAACGTGCGCAAATATATGAAATATAAACGCACGTCAAAATCCCCCAAGCTGAACTCTTCCTCGTCCCTGAGGAAGACGAGTGAGAGTAGGAGCTCGGAGGGAGAAAATAGAGAGAAAGAGAGAAAAAGAGAACTCTATATCCTAGATCGCCCGTCAGGGCCAACAAAATCAAAAACGACACACCGAGCAAGCAAACGCCAAATCACATCACTAAACCTAGGAATACGAGTCCAAACAAGTGTCGTGGGCCCACGCGATGAAGCGCGAGTGAGTGTGGTCGTGTGCTAGCAGACGGTGTCACTATCTACATTGTGTAATAAAGCTCGATATACACAAATCCAAGAAATGACCCAAATATCGATTCGATTCGAATTAAGCGGTGAATATATAGCTCAAGCATGCATGAGAATAGAGCAAGAATCGAAGCGTATCATGCATCGGGGACTCCACAGCTAGGGACAAGGAAATCACCACACTATAGCCTAGATAATCGCTAGAAGCTCCCTATGCCAAGTGTTTTTGAAAACGATGGGGGTTGAGATGATGTGGAGTAGAACACTCGGTGCAAATTCTCGCCTTCCCTTTATTCTCGGTAGATAGGAAAAATATTCACACTTGAAATTTTTGGGTTTTGGGTATTTGTATTTTTTTTTGGATTTTGGGCTATACAAAATTTTTCTTTTCTTTTCTTTTTGGGTTTTTCTTTTCTTTTCTCTTTTTTTTGGATTTTTGGGGTTTTGGCCATACACATGTGTACTCTCCCAAGTGGGAGAACGGTACACGACGAGGGGATTTGCACCAAGTAAAATAAAAATGAAATCGGATTCTAAACACTTGGGCAAAGGAGATATTTCTTGCTAATCAGAGCATAGGCTAAATGGGTTATCCTAGTCCTTAATTGTGTAATCCCGACACATGCGAAATGAAGTACACGATATATATATATATATAGCATGCAGAAGCAGACAGGGGAAATACATACCGCATATTCAAATCGAAGCATGATAATCTAGGGGTCATTCCTAGACAGGTACATAAAGTAAAATCACAAAGTAGAAGCACACCAAATAGCTAGGCACGATGCACGACTCACTAAAAGCTAAGTGGACCCACGATGCATGAAATGCAAGAGGACTCGATATCCTAGGGTTAGTGAATGTGATTAACGAAGCCGTGCAAGGTGTGCGTGTGATTTTCATGGCAATTCATCATAGGGTTCATCTCTAGGAGAAAGAGATAAAAAGAAGAAAAGAAAAAGAAAAAGAAAAACACGGAGAAAAACGACTCAAATAACGAAGAAAAAGAGACAAATGACGCACGAAGTGTGACTCCCCCAAGCTGAAACTTGCATTGTCCTCAATGCAATAGTAGTGAATACGGGAGGGCAATGAAAATGTAGGGGAGTTACGCACCGACACAAAAAAAAATGAAAAACACGAAAAATACACGAACGAAACATGAAAATAAAGAAAAAGAAACATACAGAATAAAAGATATAAAACGCAACGAAGGACTCAAAGACACAAACACACGACAACGACACACGAAAACATGCACACAAAAGTCGATTTCCCCCAAGCTGAACATGACAATGCTAGCAAAATGATATGATCAATGGGGATGTAGAGATATGCTAGGGGGAAAATCGGAAAAGAAAGAAATCAAAATGCAGGAGAGACAGTGCTCGTTCTCCTCGGAAGAGGATGGGGGTGAAATGACAGAAGGGCACGACATGAAGGGTTATTAAGATGCAAAAGCAAATCCTAGATACGCTCCCCTCGCTAATGAGAGGAGACGAGATTACTCAAATCTAAACTAGAAAGCGGTAAATTTTTACACTACTGGATTAGGATACACCTGAGCATAGGCGGATCCAAGATCTGAAGTGGGGCAGGTAGCTGCTCTAACTGCTCCTTCTGTGGCTCCGCCAGAAGCGTTGTGCCACGTGTGCCAATGGACCCAAGCAATGCACCTCCAAGCATCCCTCGTAGGTGTCCACCTGTGACCTGCAAAGGATGAGGTGCATTAGTCCATGGCAAGAAATTATTTCCCAAAATAAATGTATCCCAGAGATAATCGTCAACATGAGATGGAAAAATAATAAAAGGGTGACGAATACTCCCTGAGAATGGGTCGCTATCCTCTGTACTAGCGATGACCAAATCCTCGCTCTCCATGAGAAGTGGCTCTCCAGGTAGTGACGCACCGCAGCATACCTCAAGGGAAGTAGATCATGTGTCTTGCGAGAGATATGGCGTGTCAAAAATATATGAGTCTAAAGAAATAGGACGTGAAAAGCGAGACTCAAATGTGGAGTGAGAGTGAGTATGAAAATCTCCCTGAATAGGGGCAATATGCTTAAGTAGATGCTCAGCCGCAGAAGAAGTGGAGCGTGACGGTAGAGGTAGATGTGGCTCGGGCTCCATGAAGTGGATGATCGTATCCAAGCCCTCATGCACATCCTCCTCGACGATATGCTCATGCTCCTCCATCTGCCTGATGTCCTGAATGACATCCTCATGGTTGACCACCGACCAAGGAGGAAGCTATGACAGAGATGGCTGTGGAGGTGGATGTGGAGCGGACCCCTCGTATGTTGTTGTGGTGTCCTCGTCCTCACGCACATCCTCCTCGCCGGTATGCATAATCTCTGTAAACTCCTCAGTGCTCTCATAGGACTCATGTGGGGTATCCAAATCAAGACAAGAAATCTCTCCCACAGATCCTAGATAAATCTCCTCATCCTCACTATCATCATCAAAAAATGCTTTGTCATCCAAGTGGTAGTTATGGAAAAATGGGGTATCAGCTTGAGATGTGTCTATGGTGGCCGATGGCATGGTGGTCTCAACCATGAAAGTGGGTATATCCTCTCCTTCATCCCCTCTCCTCGGTGTCGGCTCGGTGATTGGTACCATTAAGTTTTGTAATATTTGGCCTTGGTTAAACATGGCACTTTCAAGGAGAGACATGAGGCTTGATTCTTCTTGTGTTTGTGGAGGGGTATAAGGTTGAGGAAATGGATGGGAGGTGTTTGGGCTAAGGTTGTGGGAAAATGTTTGGCATTGGAGTGGGGGGAGGCTCTCAAGCGTAAATGGGCAATCATAATACACATGCCCCGCCATCCCACAAGTCTCACAAACCACAACCGAATAAGGATTGTATCCTCCCATCTGAGCATCGAAATTTGATCTCCACATGGTTACACCAAATATACATGGACAACAAAAATAAGAAAACTAGAGAGGAGCGTCAATAGTACAAGAAAATAACAAAAAGATAATATAATGGTGGGGGAAAAATTTCTTGGTTATTGATTTTTTTTAAAATATTTTTTTTTGTGTTTTTATGTGTAGTCTAACGAACCCAAGCTAAGCTAATATCAAACCGAACGCCTCCCCGGCAACGGCGCCAAAAACTTGACCGGCGTCCCGTTTACGGTATGGGCGCGGTGTCGTTTTACCGCAAGTGCACGGTTAGTGTAGGGTGCAGGTTTATCGAACTCAGGGAGGTGGATGGCTTGAATGGCTACTAGCCTCGCCTAGGTCGTGTGCGAGCTACGCGGATGATGTGGGTGGAAGTGTAGAAATAAAAGAAAGAAATGAAAAGGACACGAAATGAATCCCCGCTAACACGGGCTAGAGCACTCATGACACTTGGCATTTGACTTGACCCAGGGTGAGACATTGCCCCAAAAGGTGGTACCTAGCGGCCATGGCCCGATATTCCGGTCGGTGCCAAGCACGCTAGGCCTACCCGGTTTCGGACGGTGGGCATTCCCATGTCCATTAACACCTTCCACAACCGGGAGCATTAAGGCCACAATGATATCTCCCAACACTTCGTCCAAGCCGCTCCCGCGCGCTAGGACTCGATGTCTATGATGGGGGCATGAGCTATGGCTAGGGAGTCAACCGCCAAGTTTATTCCCCCTTGGCCCAACGGTCAAATGCGGTCTTTCTCCCGCCAATGAAACACCCCCGCGTAACCCTAATGACCAAATAGGTCAAACGTGATTTCTAGCAATACATCGAAGCGGATCTTGACTGGACAAGCACCGGACCCCAATCCCCAACACAACTAGTGTGTTGCCATACGAATTGGACTCAGATTGCTAGAAATCCCCATTGACACATTTCATCGAACACATGCCATGCAACCAAGCCAAATGTAAATTTCCAAGCATCAATCCTACCCTAACCCGTATTAGGGTTCATCAACACTACTCAATGGTGAGAAACATAAAAACAAGCAAAAGAAATGACATACAAACATTCACCATTGAGCAATAAAGAAAATAACACAATTCAATAGAAAAAGAGAGAAGAAAATACTTATCTTGAGTTTGAATCTTCAATCCAATACAAGACTTATTACAATAGAAAACCTAAACTAACCTAATCTAAACTCACAAGAGAACGGGGCAACAAGCCCTAGAAAAACTGAGGAAGAACTCCCCTCAGTTGTGCCCCCAACCTCTATTTATAAACCCCTCAAAACCCCTCTTGGGTCGGGTTCAGAACTGTCAAAAAAGGCCCACCCGATCGGGTGGAAACTAACCCGATCGGGTGGAATAAACAGAGATCTCAGATTCGCAGAAACAGATCTCACCCGGTCGGTTGACAAGTCAACCGATCGGGTGAAATGAAATTCCAGACTGCAGCCAGTTTCAGCACATAGCCGCGCTCAGAAAATTCCAGAAAAATCTAGAAAAATCAGATTTGGGCATGCAACCTATCGTTGGAAAGATAACGACGATGCCGACGCTAGAAAAATAAGAGATCATCCAAAATCCTTCTGGAATGATAGAAAATCTTCAATGAATGAGCAGCGGTGCGCGAAAGGGGACGAAAAGGCCACCCGATCGGTTGAAATGTCAACCGATCGGGTGAGCGGCTTGTTGCTTCGGCCGTCACCTTCGGCAGAATGAACCAGGCGCAGAGGAGAGTGGGTGGCGTTATCGGGTCGTCCTTCGGAGGAATCGGCTACAGATGAACCGATCGGGTGAAGGTCACCCGATCGGTTGGAATTCAGCTCCATTTTCCCGAGAACTCTGTTGGGATGAACCGGTCGGCGAACCGATCGGTTGACCTTGCGCTTCACTCCAGGTTCAGTCCGGGTCGGACACGCATGCATCACCCGATCGATTGGCTGTGTCCAACCGATCGGGTGGGGGCTGAAAAGTGGCAATCTTGGTCGTTTGACCCCTTGGATCACGCGTGACTCCTCCCGTTGCTCCGGGGACTCAGAATATCGTCGTTTTATGTCCCAAATGCTATAAATTCCTGCAAATATACAAAAAACATGGAAAAGTGAAAGAAAACAAGAAAATACAAGAAACCACGAGAAAACGAATAAAAGACGGCAGAAAATACGGAGAAACACGGAAGAAAACGTGCGCAAATATATGAAATATAAACGCACGTCACTCATACTCGTCAACTGTCATGGTGCCCTACTCCAGGTTGATCAAGCGTTGTTGCATCACTCTCTTTGTTGCCTTTAGTAAGTACTGGGCGTCAAACCTCTGATGGAAAGTAGCCCATGGTATCGACTAGGTCTGCCTAGTCTCTTCAGCATCCCACCAGTGACAGACATTATCTGTCAACTGCTTCTTGGCGAGCTCCACCCAATCGTTCGGATTGACTCGGGCAAGACCCAAGTTATCCGCAGTGCTGGCAAGACCCAAGTTACCCAAGCTCTTCGGATGCATCTCTCGAAACTGCTTGGCTCCAGACTCATAGTGGGGTTGTGGTGGTGCCACTGGCGTAGCCTAACGTTCCTGCTGGACCAGATGGTGCTGAACCTCCAGCATCTCTCTCATAACTCCAAACATCTGGCGGATGTCCTCCTCTTTGCCTCCAGCAGCTCCGGTTCCATGTCGGGTGTTACGTCTCCCAGCCATTCTGAGATAAGAAAACCCGAGTTAATCTCGTGTACCCGGTTACTCTAGATGTTTGGCTAATGAAAAGCGTTGTTCTGATTTTCGTAGTTTTAGGACCTGCATAGGCCACCACTAAAACCTGTAACGCCCCGCTTCCCAAAAGACACCGGAAGCGAGAACGTTACGAGGTCTGCATGAACTGGAGCGGTGAAGCTCGAGTTCAATGATCGTCTGTGATAAAAACACAAGGCAGGTCTTTGCATGCATTTTAGAACAATAAGAAACATTCATAAATTAAATCCACATCCAGAAATAGAAATGTCCATACACGGAAATTAAGTGTCAAAACCACAGCTGGGCCAAGGTACGACAAAAGGAAACGTACACTAAACAAAACTGAAGGTAAAGCTAAAAGAAAGCGGCAACGGTGAAGGTCCCTAGTCATCCGCAGGGAGAGGCTCATCGTCAACGGCGAACTCCTGACTCTCTAAGTCAGGCGTCTCAAAAGGATCCTCCTGGTACTCAAGCTCGGGATCTGACATACATCCAAAAACATGAATGTATGTCAGCAAGGGTCTGCAAGAAGAGGTTAGAAAACACAAGGCAAGATGTAAAAAATAATATTGAATTTAAGAGGCATTAATAATTTATACGAGATGTCAATAACAAGTTTAAACATGCCAGTTCTAAGTGAAGTAAAGTAAAGCATTCCTAACATGCAATTCTAAACAGTTTAATAAGTAAAGTAAGGCATTTCTTTTGATTTATTAGCATGTCAATTTAACTGAGACAACAATAGTAATTGCAAGTTCCATGTCATTATTTCATATCTCTCATAAGGTTCACGCCTTTAGGTCGTGATGAGTGGATTGTTCTTCTCACGGGGTTTTACCGTGATTGACGCTACCCTACCGCATGCGGGTGGTGCTCTTAAAGAGAGGACCCCTTCATACGTCTAGTGGCCGCTTAACCCTAACCCCACCCCAGATTTGTGCTGGAACACAAGCCAGCCTAGTCGACTCACACGACATCACGAAGTCACAATTTCGCCTTCAAGGCGCACGATTTCACGATGTCACTCATTTGTTAAATATTTCAAGACATGCACCAATTTAACAATATCATCTTTTCTTTTTATACAATATTTTCAATGATTAAGAGAGTGTTGAACAACATTTACAATAATTTAAAAAGAGTGTTGAACATGTGGATTTAACGAACATGTTACGAAAACTAATTTTCTTCGCCAATGTTTAAAATTAAAGCATATCAAGTTATATGTCGTTGGGTCACATTTTCATTCCAGAACATCATGGTATTAATTTCATGCACCATTTCACGTGTAGATTTTGAGTTATACAACTTTAAACGAAAATGACTAAAAGAGCATCCAACTTCTAAAATTCACAATACACTTGGCTGATTTCAGAATTCTTGGTGTCGTTGGATTCATCTCGACGGGTACTATGCTATGGTGAGATCGATTTGCTGGTGTGGTAAAACATACAATCAGATCAGGTCCTTTTTTGATCATAACAACGTTATAAAAACTCCTACGACGTCTAATAGTCCGCTTTTTATTAGGTTCTCTACATTACGGTGTGGGTTGAAGATTAGTGATAGGTTTACTAACCGTTTACGCAGTGAAGGGGCAGTGATGACGTAGTGAGGGGTAGCGACAGATCTGAACGACGTTTACGGACTGAGTTCTCGCCGCGGCAGCGAGGAAAAGAAGCGGACAGCACGTCTACGATTGTCGGGGTCTATAGTTGGCCAGAGAGAGTGCCTGGCATCCTGTTGTTGGTGCAAAAACTCGTCGGCAGCCTGGGGAAGATGCTGTGTGTGCATGTGGGCCTGGACGGCGGAGGGGAGCCCGAATGAGAGCCTGAAGGGGGCCGAGGGTTCTGAGAGGCTGCTAGGGTGATGGCAGGCCGTGGGGAAGCCTGGCGGGAGCTGTTTGGCATGAAGGAGGGAGAACTGGGTATGGATGTGGACGTCAGCAGTTCTAGGCGGTGGTTCTGGGTGCACGCGGCTGCCGGCGACAGGGGAAAGGCTGGGCGGCGACTGGACAGGGGAGAGGGGCCGTGTTCTCTCGAAGGTGAAGGAGGAGAGGCACCGGAGCAAAAGGGTTAGGGCATTGGCAGAGGTAGGTGTTGAGATCTGGGTGGTGCTGGCGTCGGATAGGGGTCGGCGGCCGCTGGGGTGAGTGGAGGGAGGCTGTGTTTGCATGGGGGAGAAGAGGCCTAGGGTAGGGTTTATGGTGTTTGCTAGCTGCGTGAGGCCTAGGGCTGCTGTTGTGAGTTTTTAGTCCCTAGGGTTGAAATATAGGGTTTAATATAGAGGGGAGCACGTGAGATATGGAGTATGGAGGCTGTGTTCGAAAATTGTAGGCCCGGGTTCTGTCTGTTTGAGTTTATAAAAGAAATAATATATGCCTAGGGTGCATGCAGTTAGGTTTTAGTAGGGATGGGCTTAGGGATACAACCTAGGCTAGGCTCTCTTGTAGAGTGGGGAGAGGGTGCGCACGTGATGGCTTAAAGAAAAAGTGTAGGGTTTAATTTGAATGGGTTTTAAAATATATTAATAAGATTTGATTTGTTATAAATGGAGTTGACTAGGGAAATTTAAGCCTAGGCAAATAAGGGAAATTTTTGAAAGAAAACATTAATAGGGGAGGAAATTAGGGGTCAATAATGCTAATTTAGTTACAGGTTTTTAATAGGTTTCAATTTGGAAAGTTTTCAAAAACCTTTGAATTTAAAAAAAGGTTTTGAATTTTTAAAGTAATAATTAGATGAGATATTTCATATTAGATTTTAATAATAATAATAATAGTTAAAACATATAAAGGTTAGTAGCTGATACGGGTACGGGGTATGATGCGTCTCAACTACGGATACGAAAAAGATGTACAACACGAGAGAATGCGAATAAAACGTATCACAAAAACTAGTCATTACAGTTTTCCCCAAACTGGGCCCACTCGCAGGTCCAGGCGTGCCCACCCGCACTTGGCAGGCAGGTCTGACCAGCCTGCTGTACGGGCATGCTCAGACCCACTTGCTAAGCGGGCGGGCTCGAGTCCCACCGGCTGTGCGGGCAGGCTCGAGTCCCGCCCGTTGTGCCCGGGCGGGTCAGACCCACCAGGACCCCCCTTTTGCGGGCGAGTTCAGCCCGCCTAGCAGGTTGGACCCGCCTGCCCTTGCAACCTTTTTCTATGCTTTTATTATGCAAAATATTCTTGTAAATGTTTTACAATATATTTTTAGTCCTTTTGCATCACATGTAATAATCCCTTATAGCATTCCACTAATGCTAAAATCGCAAACCTTTTGCGACATCATTAAATCTCATTTAATCAAGACTTATCGGTATAAACTCTTTGTGACTTCAATTATTCTCGTGCACCTGAGTGCACTCCTCCTGAACCCTTCCTATTACTAAGACACAAATCCCACTCGGTGTGAGACCCTATAACATGGCCATACTACAGGTTGGGGCTTGAACCCCTAGACGACAGTGACCACGAGCAGCAGGTGTCGCCCCTGTTTCGGCATCATAATTACGTGATTGACCCAAAGACAAAATGTCGTCGGGATCACTCTGACTGTGTCAGTGATGAATACTGCAGTTTTAGTTCCTTCGTCCTAACTATGTCACTGCTTAGCCTAGGGTATGGTAAAACGTCAACACTACTAGCTAGCATTGTTCAGTTTACATCGGTCTTTGGTTTGTCCATATTGTACTACCTTCAACATACCCCGGTCGAGGTTTAGCACAAAGAATCATACTGAGCTTGTGACAGTAACTTCCCTTAACGGAAGAGACGAATCTTATCTTAATCACTACTTACCTCGTATGCTTCAAGTGTCACCAACCTAAGACCTTTCAACGAGTGAATACTCGAGACTAGATCATAGATCTAAATGACACCGTTCACGCATATGTTCGTACAATGACCTCAAGTCCAAAGGACCAACCAGCCTATCATCCATAGAGAGTTATCAAAGACAGTTTATTTGAGGTTAACCATTTGATAACTCTTTATTGGGTCGTTCAGTGAACTCATTCTCCAATGAGCACATGTGTCTCCTCTCCGACTTCGCCAGGTCGAATGATTATGAGATCATCATTACCTTTTAGGATAAGACAAAGACACAATGGTCTGTCCGATGTACCGATATCCATTTCTCGACACATCTATGACCATGAAAATTTAAAGACTCAAGTTCCTATCGGTCATTCACTTCCCATAATCGAGATCTCCATCTAGATACGTGTATGACCATACTTTAAGTCTAAGGAAATTATCCAAGTATATATAATAAATATATTAACTATACTAGGATAATTAGTACCATTTATATTTGAACAGGACGTATTCTAGGATAAATTTCCTCGAGGGCATATATCTTCCTACATCTCCCACTTGCACTCAGGCTATTTATCACGGTATCTCATACCGTTATAACATATCAATCATATGTTAAAGCCTAAAAGGGGATCTGCTAAAACATATCTATTATGCAGTATTACAGAGTCTTATTACTTATGCAATATTAATCACACAGGGGTGATTTCTCGAAACCGTCTTTGGATCTTATCCAACGATTTTTATTCTTTTGTATAGCTAACGATTAGCACAAACGACTTAATTTTAATGTTTATCATTACATACTAGTCAGTCATATCATAGCATATTCCAATATACTCGTGTCTTTTATGTCTAGCACATTTATGACACCAAGTATTCTATATCTCTGACATAACCAAACTCTTTTGATTGTACGTCACACATAGATAACTTGAACTTCTAACTTAGCTACAAAAACCGGAACCAAGTATTCTATATCTCTGACATAATCAAAACTCTTTTGATTGTACGTCTCATATAGATGTTTTATAACTTAGAACCTTTACTTGGTTCCAAAACCCAGAACCAAGTAATATGCTAGATCCTACTGACTTTGAGAACTGTCTGGTTTTATTACTTAAATTTCTAAATATCATTTAGAATGTTGATTATAACCAGCCCATTTGTGCTGAATGAATTAATATGGAATGAATTTGTGTCAGGTCGTTCTGACGAATCAGTTGCATCAAAATTCGTTTAAAGAAGTTTTGATGATGCCTGACTCATTCAAAACTACTTACACTATCAATTCCTTTATCTGCATTAATCTTTAACTTGAAGTATTATATGCATGCCCAACAAGAACTTTTCTTATTATGAGCATAATCAATATCACATCTAAATTACATGCGCCTGGAATTTATTCGTTACTTTAGATTTGTTAAAATTACTGACAGCTCCAATCAATCACATTAACTCAAAAGCATTCACAACAACTCAGAAAACCATATACAACAACTGAGATATCCACCAGAGCATATTCATCAAGATACCAGAAACAACGACTTCATAGAATGAAAATTGTTCACAACATATCTTCCGAGTGACACTCACTCAATCATTGTTCATAAAAACCCATCGTTAAATTTATTCAAAGTAAAAATACGACTGCATCCTCGATATCTCCGAAGTCCCTTTGACGGCCCCATCAGCAACGATTACTCTGATTGTCGATTGCACTTGGGAACTTCATCCATCCATCGCTTTAAGCACATGTAGACAATATACAGATGTTTTAGTAATCATACTGATATCTCATACCATGTATTAAGCTTTATGAAAATTAATATACTCTTTAAACAAGATTCGTACCTGAGGTTAATGAATCACCATGCCCCCTTTTCTCCACAAGGTAGGCCTTGCAGTTTCTCTTCCAATGTCCCAACTTGTGGCAATGGAAACACCCAAACTCCGACGATGCCCTTTTTCTTCTTTTTCCCTTTCTTCCCTTTGATAGGTTGAGGGATCTGCCTCTTCTTACCCTTGCCCTTAGGCTGGTGAGAAGAAGCAGAGCCGACAACCAACACTGGTGGTTTCTTCTCGATTCTCTCCTCGAACTGTCGGAGCATGTTCAGGAGACCTGGAAGTTCCACCTATGTATTGTTCATTATAAAACTTGTAATGAACTGGTTGAAGTCAGTGGTTAAAGACTTAAAGATTATGTATGTGCTCATCTCATTTTCAAGGACAAATCCTAGCTGGGCTATGTCCTCTACGAACCCGATCATCTTAATCATATGATCCTAGACTGGGCCCGTCGTCATCTTTGTTTCCCAAAGGTTGCATGTGGCCTCAAATCTGGCAGCCCTAGAACGCTTGCCATACAATTCTTTTGTGTTCAAAAGCATACTCTGAACATCCATATGGTCATGCTTTCTCTGCAGACCATTGTTCATTGAGGCGAAAGTAAGGCACCAGGCCTTCTCTGCATCCCTTTGCCACTGCTTGTATGTCTCCTTCTCTTCATTAGTGGCATCTTCATTGGGCTTCTTAGGAATAGTTTCTGTCAGTACGTAACCTATTCCAGCTAACGAGAGAACTAGCTTGATGTTCCTCAACCAGTCCTTGTAATTTGTCCCGTTCAGCACATTCTTCTCGACAATGAATTTAAGTCCAGACTCCATACTGCTTTTTAAAAGAAGTTGAATTAGCATATGTCCTTATATAGTTTAAGAGGTTTTTATTAAACTATAATCTCCCACTATTTAAATGAACCATTAAGCCATAATAATGAACGTATCAATTAAAATTTAATGGGAAAGGGATCCAACCACCCTGAGTCTACAACCTTGAGTTGACTCAACAAGTTGCTTGACAATGTGATCGGTAGATGACTCTTCATCAATCACATCATATGTGGTTCCCTTATCTATTTTTACCCCTATTTACTTATGACCTTGAGTTGGCTCAACAAATCATAATGAATAGTCTAGTCTGACCCTTACTTTCTTGTCCAGTCGTAACTTACACCGGCACTCGGTTATGTTCACGACGCGACGGGTTGGGTTAAGTTGAACTACATCATATGTTGGATGGAATTTGGATTCTAAAGAAAGTCATGTTACAGCTTGAGTTGACTCAACAACTATAACATGAATTACTGGTTTCCAAATTTCAAAAGTAATGATGGTAACGATTTACCTTGAAAAAGTTTATTAACGTATTAGACTAGATATAGTTGACGGTGTCACATAATCATGATTCGCATCCTTGCGGTCCAGCAGAACGCGGCTAGGGATTTGACTAGGCCAGGATCACTATCCCTAGTCAAGTTTAGAGGGATCTTCAACACTTGTCAAAAAACACTAGACTGGATCATGGTCCATTGAAGAAAAACTCACCATTCATATGTGTGCCATCAACTACAGTGGCTGCATTAAAACTAGTCAATCCTATCAACTAGTTGAATCCTAAAATTCGGAATTATTAGGATTTGGTTAATAACTTTTATTAGAGTGTTTATCAAGTATAAGGTTTTAAAGTTTCAATGTGCTATCCTAATCAAGAATTATGATTTTAATAAATTCAAATTACAACAATTTAAAATGTAGCCTTTTATTAGAAATATTATTTGAACGTTTAAAATAATAATCGTTGTAAAAGGGCTACCTTAATCAGGAATTAGGAATTAAATGTTGTAACAATTTATTAAACGTAGCATGTCAATCTAAATTTTATCTCATAAGTTTTAGATGAATTTTAATGGCTATCCTAAGAGGCTTTCTTGAATTATCACATAATGTACAAGAAATATAATTACCATTAAAACATGTCAACTAAATTTTATCTCATAAAAGTAACTTGCAGACTAGAAACTTAAAACATCACATAAATTAAGTTACTAACTTTTTAATAATTATCACATAATTAATTAACATGAACAACAGTTTAAAGTTATCACATAAATTCTAGCATGCATATTTAAAAAAATTTATCACAAAAAAATTTAAGATCATCTAAAATTAAGTTGTTCCATTTTTAACAATTATCGCATAATGTTAAAAACTAGATAATCAGATTAACATGTTCTTTGCATGCATTTATATTCATTGCAGTTTTAGATCAGAAATAGATCTAAGCTCGGAATCCAATGTTGGTATCGCTCTGATATCATTGCAACGCAGTTAAGGCCCATCATACATGGCACCTTAGACCCGTCACAAGATCCCTCACGAACTTTTTTTACGGCATGCCTCTCGACAACGCCCAACCCATCATAAGATCCCCATCTTATTGGGACTTGGTACGGTAAGAGCGATTACTTCGGGTCAGCTCATAACCCGAGAACTTGTACTCACGATCAACAAGCTCTGATACCAATGTTGGGTTTTGAGGGACCTTTAGGGCATAATTCTATGCCCGTCCTACGTCGGACGGTCAAAAGAATTAAAACATCAGCAGAAAAATGAATTATTAAACTATTTAATAATGAGCTTTAAGAATGTCAACGACCCTAGCCAGGATCTCTACTATCTTGGGGTGGGTCTGACCAGCCCCAAAATAGATCTAAACTACAGCAATGAAATAAATAAAATGCATTAAGAAAAATACATACACGAAACTTTGACTCCGCAGAGAACAAAGAGTCATTTTCAGCAACAGACTTTGGCCTTCCCCAAAAATAGTCGCCTCCGTACCTCCGAACTGTTCCACCCGAAGAGAGCCGACACCGTGCCTCCGAGCCAATCAACCGCCGAAGAAAGTTTCACTTTGAGAGCGATCCGCGTCGTATACTTTGGATCGAATCCAATCCTCCTCCTCAACTTGCTAGGACGTGAACGAAGGAATCAGAAAAGTAGAGGAGGAAAGAATAATTTTTCGTCTTGAATCGAGCGTGCTCAAAACTTTTCGGAGCTACTCGATTCAGAGACTTGGTGCAATTTTCTCAAGGGGTGTCGAGCCCAATTTATATAGGAGGTCGGACCCCTTGCTCGTCTCACGAGCAATGTGGTATTAATTAATGTGGGAATTGAAGGGTTTTACGGGTCCTTAGGGCCATAAAATGACGTCTGGCCTAAGTCTGTCAGACGAAGTTATCAAATAAGCAGCGAAAAATCAGTTTTAAAACTATTTTAAATCTAACCCTAAAGGAACAACCTAAGCCAAAATCTCTACTATCCCGGGGTTGGGACCGACCAACCCATATGGATAGATCTATCAACCTATTTGCAATTATAAATGCATGCTGATAATTTAAACTACATACCTTTCACTTCATTTCCGTAGAATATGAAGCGTTGTTTTCAGCAACATTTCTTTGGCCCACCGCGCCGCTTCTCCCAAGTCGAACTGCGTCTCGAGCCGCTCCTCGTCCCGAGCCGAACCACTTCCCAAGACGTGCTGCATCTCGAGGCTAGCAACACCCCTTGTCGTCGAGCCCACCACGTGCCGAAGAATATTTCACCTTGAGTGGATCCTCTGTTAAGACTTCGAATCCGATCCGAGCTCCTTCGTAGCTTTGCTAAAGCCCGATCAGGAGCAAGGAAGAATTTTGGGAGAGAGGGAATAATTAATTTTAAGTCTTAATCCGAGCGTGCTCCAAACTTTTGGGAGATTCTCGGATTTGGAGACTTGGTGCGAGTTTTCAAAGAGAGTGTTGGCCCCTATTTATATAAGTAGCCGACCCCTTCCCTTCTCATTATATCCGATGTGGGACTAAAGATATGGAGTGGAAAAATTAACTAAAGTTTTTCCTTTCACAAAGATAATCTTTAGCGAATTGTTCCTCCCTCACCGTCGAGCTTCGTAATTGATACAATCTATCAATTCGAAGAGCATTGAACGGTGAATGCATAGAAACAAACGACGCTGAATTTCGACTTCGTTTGACCCCTCAAACGAGTGTCCAAAGTTGAGCAAAAATCTAATTTTTGCTTGGAAAACCAGCCATCAGATAAAAGAACAAAAACCCTAGCAGGTGGGCACTACTGGCTGGCCCCACCCACTCAAATCTAGGCGCCCAGATTGGGTGCTTAGATCTGGATTGGCCCAGATCTGGGCGCCCGCTCGCTTTTAGCGGGCGGGTGGCTGCCCGCCCGCATGGGCGGGCCTGACCTGCCCAGTTCGAGCGGGCAGGCCCCGCCCGCTGGGGTGGGCGCCGAGGCCCAAAACGGGCCTGCATGCCCAGCCTAGTTTGGGCTAGTGCCCCTAGCCCCATTTAGGGGTTGGGTTTCGGCATAAAAAGGCCCTCTTGTGAATTTGTTCTTTTCCTATTTAAAGCACCTTTTAAATAGGTTTTCTGGACCCGTTTGGACTCCGATTTGAGCGCGGTTTTCTCCCCGAATTTCATAGAAAAATCCTCTTCATTTATATGCCTTTAGAAAATATATGTGTAAACATTTTACAATATATATCTCATTTTCTATTGCATCATCTGCAATAAACCACATCTTAATTATTAAATATATTTGCATCACGTACAAATGAACTGAGGGCATACATCCCTCAATATCTCCCACTTGCACTCAGGATCATTTATCCCGAATGCAGAAGCTATCTGCAACCTCTTTACAGTTTGATGTTTTAGACTTATATCGCAAACTCTTTGTGACTTAATTTATTCCCATACATCATATGTATTATTTCCCTAAATTCTACCTATTACTTGACGAAGGTCTCACTCTGTGTGAGACACCACAGCCTGACCCTACTACAGGTGGGGTTCGAAACCCCAGACGACAGAGACCACGAGCAGCAGGTGATGTCCCTATTTTGGTATCATAATTATGTGGTTAACTATTGACATGAGAATTGTCGGGACCACCCTGACTGTGTCTGTGATGAATACCGCAGTTTTAGTCCCATCGTCAAAACTATGTCGCCAAGTCATGCCTAGGGTACGATCAAACTATCAAACCGAATAGCTTGAACTTGGTTAGTTTCTATTGGTCTTTAGTCAAATAATGTTGGACATCTAAAACATACTTTGGCCAAAGTTTTTCACTAAAGACCGAACCAATACATACGACATTAACTCCCCATAACGGGAGAGACGAATTCTATCTTGGTCATTACTCTCCTCGCACGCTTCAAGTGTTACCCAACCAAAGACCTTTCGATAGGCCTTGCCTCGAAGCTAGGTCAGAAATCTAAGTGACAACGTTCACGTACAGGTTCGTACAATGACCTCAAGTCTAAGGACCAACTAGCCTATCATCACAAAGAGTTATCACTGAGAAAATAAATTATGTTGACCATGTGATAACTCTCATTGGGTTGTTTAGTGAACTCATTCTCCAATGAGAACTTATGTCTCGTCACCGACTTTGCCAAGTCGAACGACCATGTGATCATTGTCACCACTCCATGGTGAAGACAAAGACACAATGGTCTATCCGATGTTTTGATATTCTTTTCTTGAAACATCTATGACCATAAACGTTTTCAGACTTAAGCTACTAACGGTTAAACAATTCTCCATGATCGAGATCCTCATTTTAATACTTGTTTAACCTCGCATTAAGTCTTAGTACTTTAGCTAAGTTCTAATGTCGACTACATTATTATTAACTTAGATAAATTCTTACCAAACAGCTACCCTTATTTTGAACAAGATGTTTGTACACTTACATAGAGATAAAATTGCCTTGTATTTGAGGGCATACCTATCTCCCAACATCTTTCACTTGCACTCAGGTCCATTTATCTCGATATCTCATAACGCATTTACACATAAGTCTCTCTAGACTTTATGTGGCAGAGCCTTCGTGAGTGAATCTGCTAAATCGTCTTTAGTTATAGACTTAATGAATTTTCTATGTTCATGTTAGACCACACATTTGAATCTCATCCAAATAATTTTCTTGGTCTCTTGGAATCCATAATAAATGTCTTGCCTGGATCTCATCCAGCTCATCGTAGCTTACGAGAATAATCTAAATAAGTTTACTTGTTATTTAGTCAGTTCATAATCATTTCTGATAAAGTGTCAAACTCTTTGACCACTTTATCAAACCATATGTTCCGGCTCCTTGATGCCTCGTATGTTTTATTCGCTCCCACTAACCTTGAAAACTCTCTGGCCGATTCATATAAGTTCGTTCTTCTAAATCACATTTAGAAAACAGACTATACATGAATGCTCCAGTTTTCATGGTCACCATGAGCATTAACATCGAGTTCGGTCAAAGTAGATCTTTACACATCTGCTGGTGAGACAATTTCATCATTATCCATTTATAGGAGTTAGGATGATAACCGTTCTAAATCAACATAAGTTGTACCACACTATTTTCTCTCTGCACCAATCTTCTGTCTTGAATATTTACTTGCAGCCAATAAGAAACACTTTCTTTGGGCATGTAAACTAAAGTCCATACTTTATTTATATGCACGGACCTTTTCTGATTGCATCAAGCCATTTGTTAGAGTCATTACTCTGAATGGCATCTTGGAAGTTGTCTAGGCCATCATCAACTATAATGTCTTACTTGACTTTTCGTCTCACGAGTCTCGAGTAATCCTTTAACTTCCTAACGATTGATTTAATGAATATCTTATTGCTAAGCTCCTTATAGAACCTTATCAAGAACCTAGGCATTACTATCTGGGACTTAACCACCCAGATGGAGGATTGTACCTCAGAGCCACTTGCCATGCATCACACCATGTCTAACAAAGTGCGATTCATGCTCTCCAACACACCAATGTGTTAAGAGACTTGATCTGAAAGAAAATCACATTTTCTTTTAATTACGCAATATTTATATAGCCAAGTATTCGACTCTTCAATCAGATCGAAGCAATTCAAAATACTTCTGTTACTTTTTACTTCTATTTTATCAGACTTGTGTTTCATCATGAACACGTGTCGTAATAAAATAAGTATAACTTATCTAGGCTAATTTAGACTTAGGTCTGAATACATTCGTATGTACAAGACCGTGAGTTCTCCAACTCATTCTCCCACTGTCTCACAGAAGGTGTTGGGTAATTATACCTTTGAGACAAGACTTACAAGTGTCTTTCGACTCATAATACGAGAGATTAAAACTCTATTTATGTGACTTGTCAAGTCTGTTCTCATTGGTATGGCCTAGTCTATTTTGCCATAGATAAAGTTTCTATAACTTGCCTATTTGTGTATTAACATTTAATACAATATCGTTATACAAATTACTCATTGCTTCAAAAGCAAGGTGACGACATTTGCCAAAATATGTTAGATGTCTTCTTTGGTCCAAGAAACAACTATTGCTCCCTTTTCTAATACGTATGACAATCTATTCTCCTTTGTATAACGGTTATCCTGAAGCCGTGACATCAAATATGTCACATTTCCAGTTCCTCTTACTTTTGTCTTTACTAATGATAGATAAAACTTTCTTTCTCAAATGACTTTCCTTAATGCCTTCTTCCTCTTCTAAATCTCATTTAGATATTACGCGTCTCAACAAAAATAATAGCCATGCAAACATCTCATGTATCCAAATGCTTGAGCTTTGTAACCTTGAGTGTGCTCAACAAGTTGCTCGACTTAAGATCCGGTTGGGATACATAGTCTTGCACCGTTCATGCACTCATCTTCGATTCAAACAATTTGATCGAAGTTTCGAACTTTGCGAATCGAACCCGTTTTCAATACAATCTTGAGTGTGCTTAACAAATCGTATGGAGAAACATGCTTTAAACATCAGTATGTTCAAGCTGCCCCTCATAGAGGCGAGTAACAGGTATCGTGCATTTATTTGGTTGGACCTAGAGCTTCAGGAAATCATTGTCCTTAAGCCTGTTCTAAGAAGGTTATTTTAATGTCAATGAGAACATAATTTAGTCTATCAATAGAAGTTGAGTTGATATTCCATTAACCAACCATTTGGACCAGTTAGCTTATTTTCTTAGGATATTATGTTTTTGATTCCATTGGTAAATATAGAACTAGTCTAGTTTAGCATATGTTAAATTTTAAATATAGATAGAATGTCTTTTATCTAACTATATTCTCCAACTATTTTACGATCATTTTTAGCCATAATAATGAACGATTTAATTAAATTTAATTTAATGGGAAAGAGATCCAACCACCTGGAGTCTTACAACCTTGAGTGTACTCAATAAATTGATTGACCCTGTGATTGGTAGATGACTCTTCAACAATCACATCATATATAATTCCCTTATTGGGTTTTACCCCTAGCCACGTGTGATCATGAGTGTGCTCATCCAAATCACAATGACTAGTCTAGTCAGACCCTTGTTTTCGTGTCTAGCCTAACTTACGCCGGCACTCGGTGTATCGGTACGAAGCGACGGTTTGGTTTAAAGTCTAAACTACATCTCATGTAATGATAAATTGGTTTCCATAAAGTAGCTATGACATAGCTTGAGTGTGCTCAACAACTATAAAATAGAGCCTATAGTTACCAACCTCTAAAACAGAGAGGGTTACGGCTAACCTTGAAGAAGATCTTTAACGTAATTGACTAGATGTAATCGACGATGTCATCATAATCATAATTCACATCCTTGCGGTCCAGCGGAACATAGCCAGGGATTTGACTAGGCCAGGATCACTATCCCAAGTCAAGCAAGGGTGATCTTCAACACTAGTCAAAATACACTAGATCGGATCATGGTCCATTGAAGGAAACTTATTATTCATATGTGTCCCATACGATTAGAGATGGCTTCATTAAAACTAGTTAATCTTATCAACTAGTTGAATCCTAAAATTTGAAATTATTAGGATTGGTTAATAACTTTTATTAATTTCCTTATCAACTATAATGATTTTTTAAGGTGATATCCTAATCATGTATTAGGCATTTTAAAATTCAAGTTGCAACAATTTTAAATCATATCCTTTTGTTCGAAATTATTATTAAAATAATAATTTAGAGAGGGCTACCCTAAACAAGAATTTAATTCGTTGCAATAATTTTTATATCATAGCATGTCCAAAAATTATCTCATAATTTTTCTGGAAGTTTTTAATGGCTATCATAATAGTCTCTCTTGAGTTATCACATAATCAAATTAATTAATATAACCATTAAAAACATTAACTAAGCAATTTAGTATAAAAACAAAGCAATAAAATTTATCTCATAAAATTTCTTGCTAAACATGCAACATAAAATATTATCTCATAATTTTTAAGTTACATCAAAAATTATCACATAATTTTTAAAGATTTAATTCTAAAATAAAATCAAATCCAATTTTCAAAAACAATTTTCGAAAATAAAACGTTGCTTTAAAACGACATTTTTAAAGTTTAAATTAAAACCCCCATCTGATGGAGAAGCATGATGTATCATATACAATTTATAAATGCAAATCATAGATCAGGTAGACTAGCTCTGATACCAATGACGGGTTTTACGGATCCTTAGGACCATAAATAGGACGTCCGGCCTAAGTCGGTCGGATGAAGTTATCAAATAAGCAGCGAAAAATCAGATTTAAAATTATTTTAAATCTAACCCTAAAGGAACAACCCTAGCCAAAATCTCTACTATCCCGGTGTTGGGTCCGACCAACCTCTAAGGATAGATCTATCAACATATTTGCAATTATAAACACATGCTAATAATTTATAATACATACCTTTCACTTCGTTTCCACAGAATACGAAGCATCATTTTCAACAACATTTCTTTGGCCCATCATGTCGCTTCTCCCAAGCTAAACCGCGTCCCGAGCAGCTCCTTGTCTCGAGCCGAACCGATCCTCGTCCCGAGCCGAACCGCTTCCTGAGCCGTGTCGCGTCCCGAGGCGAGCAACACCCCTTGTCGTCGAGCCCACCACGTGTCGAAGAAGGTTTCACCTTGAGTGGATCCTCCGTCAAGACTTCAGATCCGATCCGAGCTCCTTCGTAGCTTTGCTAAAGCCCGATCAGGAGCAAGGAAGAATTTTGGGAGAGAGTGAATAATTAATTTTAAGTCTTAATCCGATCGTGCTCCAAAATTTTGGGAGCTTCTCGGATTTGGAGACTTGGTGCGAGTTTCAAGGAGAGTTTTGGCCCCTATTTATATAGGCGGCCAATCCCTCCCCTTCTCATCATATCCAATGTGCAACTAAAGATATGGAGTGAAAAAATTAATTAAAATTTTGCCTTTCACAATGGCAATCTTTAGCGAATTGTTCCTCCCTCATCGCTGAGCTTAGTAATTGATACAACCTATCAATTTGAAGAGTACTGAATGGTGAACACATAGAAACAAACGACGCTAAATTTCAACTTTGTTTGACCCCTCAAACGAGTGTCCAAAGTTGAGAAAAAAATCTGATTTTCGCTTGGAAAACCAGCCGTCAGATAAAAGAACAAAAACCCTAGCAGGTGGGGCCCAATGGCGGGCACCACCCGCAGAGATCTGGGTGCCCAGATCTGGGCACTCAGATCAAATCTAGGGGGCGCTGGGCGCCCGCGGGCGGCCCAGCCCACCTGCGGGCTAGGCACCCGCCCAGTTCAGGCAGGCGGGCCCCGCCCACTGGAGTGGGTGCCTAGGCCCAAAACGGGCCTGGGCGCCCAGCCCAGTTTGGGCTGGTGTCCCTAGCCCCATTTAGGGGTTGGGTTTGGGCCTAAAAGGCCCTCTTGTGAATTTGTTCTTTTCCTATTTAAAATGCCTTTTAAATAGGTTTTCTTGACCCATTTGGACTCCGATTTGACCGTGGTTTTCTCCCCGACTTTCGTGGAAAAATCCTCTTCGTTTCTTTGCCTTTATAATATATATTTATAAACATTTTACAATATATATTGAATTTTCTATTGCATCATATGCTATATGTTGGATGCAACGATCTAGTATATCTTGTTTGATAATGACAAACGTGTGTGAAGTTTCTAAAGTGTGTGCGAAGTTTTTTTCAGGAGTGGCACGCTCGTAAATTTGCTAGTGGTGACTTGGTCATTGTGATGGAGGAATTGCTATACACATTCCAAGATAACTTGGTCAAAGAGATGGATGAATTGCTACACATATTGGAATGGGTCAAGATGGCTAAAAGATAGAGAGAATCCCAATTCAAATCTAACGGGGATTGATTCAAATCAATTAGAGATTGGATTAACCAAATCCTATCAAATCCTATTCAATTACAAATTCCATATCTCATTCCATACGATTTGGTCCAATCCCAAATCTAGTGGGATTCCTATCTCCATTGCCGACCTACCCAAACAAATCTCTCCCTTGCATGAGCAAAACCCTAGGCTACCCTATATAGGCCTTCATCTAGAGAGAGGCCAAAAGGTGTGCGGCATACAAAAGAGCTCCAAGAAAAACTTCCCCTTGCGCAACTCCTCATAGCCAAAAATCTCCTCTTGCCGAAATCCTCAAGGCCAATACCCTATCTACCTCATCATCAAGCCTTGATCATCAATATAGGCGCAAGTAACATCTTGAACAAACCTCTAGCACCCTAGCCTCAAGTTCCAAGAATCATCAAAGTCTCAAGCTTCATCAAAGGAGAAGGCCGCAAACTTTGACCTTGCAACAAAAAGGAAAGTGGCTGCCAACTCGAGAAAATTGTAAAGCCTCAATAACGACTATCATATAGCTGCAGCAAGTTTCTCTCTTGCAAAACCCATTGGTAGATGCTATATTTGACTAAGGTTTTCTCATACAAGTTGATAGCTTCAGCCGCAACTTTCCTCTCTACAATTTGCAAGCATTCCTCAAGCCTCAATTTCCAAGGAGACAATGGATTAATTGTCATATGCAACTGTCTGCTACAAACCTACAACCCCATGTGCAAGGAGTGACTCATTCTCTCTTTTATTTGTGTGCATGATGCAAAAGCAACACATGGCAAAAAGGCATCACGTGGGAATTTGAGGTAAAAGTTTTTTATAATCAAATTAATTCACCTCTTAGTGTTTTGGGTGTGCAGGGACAAAATGAAAGAAGGGGTAGCCGCAAGTATTTTCTGTCACCCCATGTGTGAAGCTGCAATTTTCTAAAGGAAGCCAAAAATCTCAAATCCCCAACACCCCATCTAATAGGTGCTGCTGACCCTTGCCAAAGGAACACCCATTGCTGCCTGAACACATTGTGTCGCAACATTGAGCCGTGAGCAACATCTTGGTGTCTGACCTTGCAGCCGCAAAGGAGGAGAGTGTATCCTAGTGCAAGTGCTGTAACATCCATAGTGCCATCAAGCGAGAGGAGCCGCAACTTGAGTTGCTGAAACATCTACATTATCGTCAGACGAGATCTGACCCGTGCTGATTAACAAAGATGACTATGCCTCCACACTGAGATTCTCTAAACTCTTTTACTATTATTTGTGTGTAGTAGTAACGATCTCTGTAAGGGAAACTTTACCACTTTTGTGTTCTTTTGGGACTTGTTTAGTCGGGGGACTAGATAAGAGGGTCTTGACAAGCGGGGCTTGCCAAGATAGAGAATTTACTAGGTTGATAGTGTTTTGCACTCGGGGAGTGTGGTACGTACTAGGTGGGTATCCGGGGGCTCGAGACTCATTGTTGTAGTACATAAGAAACATAGTAATGCTAATATTTGCTTGAGGGCTGGAGTAGGTCGTGGGACGACCAAACCAGGGTATATCTGTGTGTACTTTGTGATTGCATACTGTGATTATAAACTACGTGTGATTTCACGTGGGTTGCACGAGAATTTTTATAAGCCAATTCACCCCCTCTTAGGCTTAGATCCAGATCCAACACAATAAACCACATCTTAATTATTACAATACATTTGCATCAAATACAAATGAACAGAGGGCATACATCCCTCAACAGGAATTAATTAGTGGAGAAATTTGGGATTAGTTTTGCCGTACACTAAGGCTCAACTGCAACCAATTATTTCTCCCTCACCGTTGGGCTTCAGAAGTGATACAACCAATCAATTCGAAGATCTTTGAATGGTGAACGCATAGAAAAAAAAACGACGACGAATTTCGACTTCGTTTGACCCCTCAAACAATTGCTCAAAGTTGAGCAAAAATCACAAATTCAGCTAAAATTTCAACCGTCACATTAAACCTAGGGTTTTTCCAAACTGGGCCCCCCCTCGCGGGTCCCACCCGCGGGTCTGACCCGCCCGCTTTGCGGGTGGGCGGGCTCGAGCCAGAGCCTGCCTGCATAAGCGGGCAGGTCAGAGCCGCCCGCTTGGCTGGCGGGTCCAGCCTGCCAGGTGGGCTGGACCCCCCTTTTGCGGGCTGGTTCAGCCCGCCTAGCGGGACTGGACCTGCCTTCCCAAGCTAGGCTGGGCCAGAACTGGGCTTTTGCCCACTTCTGGCCTTTTAAGTTGTTTCTTGAGTTTTACAGCTCCGATTGATCCGATTTTTGAACCGTTGGAAAATAGGGTTTGAACGGGACTATCCCAAGAACCATTGCAACCTTTTTCTATGCTTTTATTATGCAAAATATTCTTGTAAACATTTTACAATATATTTTTAGTCATTTTGCATCACATGCAATAATCCCTTATAGCATTCCACTAATGCTAAATCGCAAACCTTTTGCGACATCATTAAATCCCATTTAATCAAGACTTATCGTCACAAACTCTTTGTGACTTTAATTATTCTCGTGCACCTGAGTGCATTCCTCCTGAACTCTTCCTATTACTAAGACACAAATCCCACTCGGTGTTAGACCCTACAACATGGCCCTACTACAGGTTGGGGCTCGAACCCCTAGACGACAATGACCACGAGCAGTAGGTGTCGCCCCTGTTTCGGTATCATAATTACGTGATTGACCCAAAGATAAAATGTCGTCGGGATCACTCTGACTATGTCAGTGATGAATACCGCAGTTTTAGTCCCTTCGTCATAACTATGTCACTGCTTAGCCTAGGGTATGGTAAAACGTCAACCCTACTAGCTATCATTGGTCAGTATACATCGGTCTTTGGTATGTCCATGTTGTACTACCTACAATATACCCCGGCTGAGGTTTAGCACAAAGAACCATACTTAGCCTGTGACACTAACTTCCCTTAGCGGAAGAGACAAATCCTATCTTAGTCACTACTTACAGCGTACGCTTCAAGTGTCACCCAACCTAGACCTTTCACCGAGTGAAGACTCGAGACTAGATCGTATATCTAAGTGACATCGTTCACGCACAGGTTCGTACACTGACCTCAAGTCCAAAGGACCAATTAGCCTATTATCACTAGAGAGTTATCAATGACAGTTTATTTAAGGTTAACCATTTGATAACTCTTTATTGGGTCGTTCAGTGAACTCATTCTCCAATGAGCACCTGTGTCTCGTCTCCGACTTCGCCAGGTCGAATGATTATGATATCATCATTACCTATTAGGATAAGACAAAGACACAATGATCTGTCTGATGTGCTGATATCCATTTCTCGACATATCTATGGCCATGAACATTTAAAGACTCAAGTTCATATCGGTCATTCACTTACCACAATCGAGATCTCCTTCTAGATACGTGAATGACCTTACTTTAAGTCTAAGGAAATTATCCAAGTATATATATATTATATTTACCCATACTAGGATAATTAGTACCATTTATATTTGAACATGACGTATTCTAGGATAAATTTCCTCGAGGGCATATATCTCCCTACAAAGACGAGGTTGGAGCTTGGGATATCAGACGTGCTCGTGCACAAGAATCAGCTCCTGCAAACATTAAATATCAGCGTTTATATTTTGTAATTATTTTTCTTAATGGTTTTATTTCTATTATAGCTTGAAATGGGTCGAAAATGCATACTAATAAATTTAGAAATACTAGAAACGAAGAATATAATTTTATCTAGGTCGAACATAATTTTCTGAAGCTTATGACTATTTTTTATAATTTTTTAAAAATTAAAATCATTTTTCCAGATTTAACACTAATTAAAAAGTAATTTTTGAAATTAAAAATTAACTATCGTAAACACTTAGCGATTTATTTAGAGAACTCTACACATCAGAATTTTATGTATAACATGTCAAAAAAAATTCTCTTTTCAGGTAGAATATTAAGATATTTTTATATTCCGAAGTTTAAGTGTAATATGAAAAATATACACATTTTAGTAAATTAGAATTAAATACGGATAAATTTGAAAATTCATAACTTGCACAATACGTACCCAATTCTTGCGATTCAGGTGTCAACGCGTTCGTGGCAATGCGTAGAATTTTTCAGTATTCTTGGAATATGCTTTTTATCCTTATATTGTCTATTGTCTATTTTCTTCTATTTTTTTCTATTTTCTCTCTCCTCTTTCTCTCTCCTCCCTTCTCTTCTTTCTTCTTTCTTCTTTCTTCTACTGCTTATTCTTCTCTCACATGCAGCTGCTGGAGGGCGGTGGTGGCTGTAGTAGGCAGGGGGCACAGGCGGCAGGGAGTCATCGTCAGTGCGGGCGGCACGGCGACAAGGGCACAAAGGCGCCGGCGTGCAGGCTACCGTGGCCTCTTGGCTTTCACCCAAAGGAGAGGCGGCAAGGGGGTTCACAGTTGAGGAGAGGAGCAGCCGGCGGTGGTCGGATGGAGAGGAAGTCGGTGGCCAGGGTCCACGTCAACGATGAAGGAGCCGTTAGAGTGGAGAGTGTGGAAATGGTTTGGTTACAGAGTGTAGCCACTGTGTGTTTTTGGGAGAGAAGAGGGGTGAGTTTAAATAGAGATTTTAATTATAGTATAATATTAATTAGTTGGTCAAATGTATTAATGAGATAATTTAATTAGTTGGTTTGGGGTTTTGACTAAGCATATAGTGAGAAACACATGGGGTGAGAAACACATGGGCTGCCACCAGGTTAGGTAAGGGTTGATTAGGAGAGGTAATTAGTTAACTGAACGGGTAATTTGTAAAAGTAATTAGTAAAAATATTATTATATTATTATTTCAATATTAAAAATATCAATTTTCACATTTATCTCTGAAAAATTACAAAAAAATGCCACAGATTCGTAAACTCAAGAGAATCGTGAAAATAATATCCGTTTAAAATTTTGAACTAAGAAAATATGAGTTTTGAGACAAAACGTGTATATCGATCATGGGTTGCGGGTTTCAAGTCGATTTGACCTCAGAAAAATTTGAACAAAATATAAAAAATTATTTTAAAATCGTATAATCATATTTGATATATTTTAAAATTGTTTGGATTACGGAAATAAGTATAGCGATGGATTCAGGCCGTCACAATTCATCTCAGATTTTATTACATCAAGCCACTTCACAGAGTCTCTACTATGAATGGCTTCCTACAAGCTAACTGTCACGCCCCGCTTCCCAAAAACATGGAGGCGAAGCGTGAGAAGGTCCGCACGGACTTGAAGCTGCAAAGCCGCAAGTCCGATAAGCGTCAAATAAAACGAAGTAGCAGGTCCCTGTAATGTGACTCAGAACATCAATAACAATAATAGGAAAATAGAGACAATAATATAACATTATTCCAACTCATAGTCCAACAAAAGTCCAACAACCAGAAATGCCACCAGGCAACAAAAGAGTCAAAAGCAAAAGGCCTAGCATGGCCAACAGAATCTAACAAAACGGTGATACTCACCGACAACCACAGCTAACAAAAGAAGAGTACGAAAGATCTCTAAGATTGATCACCGGTGTCCTCGTACCCCACGTCACCAACGGGTTCGGGCACGAACTCCACGAACTCGTCACTCTCCGCAACTGTCTCTGGCTCAGCAACTAACATGTGTCACCCAAAGAGAAGGGGCACATGTCAGCAAGTCTAAAAAGACTTGTGCAAGGAAACTATAAAAGGAAACAACCTAGCAGTTCTAAAGTAAAGTATGACAACTATGAAAGTAAAGCAAACTAGCAGTTCTAAAGTGAAGTATGGCATGATATAGCATGGTAAATGACATGGCATGGCAAGTAAACAAGTAAGACAAGTACTGGAATTGTAATCACGTCGTGCACAGAGATTCCGCCCTTTGGCTAGAGTGGCTGTACGGGCCAACTCTTACGCTCAAGTGATCGTTTATCCCTACCCCTCCACGGGTGTCGAGCCAGGGCATTACCCCCGAACACGGAATGCTCGCTTCTGGATCACGAGCCAGGAAGTGTTTTTAACACGGATGGCGTAGGGTTATGCCCGCATAACGGGTGCCTAGCCGGTAACACGGAAACATGGATTGTACAAGTAGTGTAGTGTGTGCTACGATGCAAGTTTAACTAGGATGACATGTATGATGCAATGCATGGCAGTTAACAATTCAAATACGTACAGTGAAGGAATTTAAACATGACAGATATCATTGCATAAATGGTAGGGCAAGGTGTCGGATCTAGCTTCGTTGTCAAGCTAGATCACAAAGTTGCGCCTAGATCGCTATCATTTCACGATCTAGTCTCTTTCACGCTAGTACAAGGAATTGGCCTAAAAACATGGCCTAAAGAAGTGTTGGCAAGTTTCACTTGCCTGTTCATTGCGTTTTGAGTTTCCAGGTGATGGCGACGAGACATAAAGCACGTTTTATCTGCGAAATTGGGTTGATATCAGTTAACTTGTTCTTTAGGGACTAATCAGAGTCCACTAGTTTACATCATTCTGCCATTAATTTAAAACATGTGTCACTAACCTCCTGTCTACTGTTAAGCCACTAATTCCTACTCATTTTAATATTGTGACATTTTAAAGCTCTGGAACTAACAAAAAGCAGTGGGTAAAAAAATAGTCAGTACATGTTTAACTCACAATGTGTACGTGCATTAAGTTAATCTATGTATTGAGAACTATAGGTGTGATAATATGCAGTGTAAAGTATCACACTTACTAATATTAAGGATTAACATTATTAACTTACATTATAGGGATAATAATGTGCCATATTATTTAACCCAAAAAGATAACATTTTTATAATTACTTACTTACTGATATTAGCCCACTAACAAATTTAGCTTTTTATTAAAGACTTTATATTAACCCTTCATAATCTAACAAGCTGGTGTCATCATCGAGTCGTGCTCAATTAAGTGCATACACCCAAGCCAAACATTATGCATGACCCCTTACAGAATGTAACCTCTTGCAACATACCAATGGGCCAAGATTCGGTGTTTAAATCAACAGGGTTATAAATATATACTATCCTAACTATCATTAACACATGCAGTTACATACAAATTGAGGTTTAACCTTCCATTAACAGCACTAACCTAGTAAAATATAGTGCTAACGGACTTACGTGTCATGATGTAGTTGCCGACGGTTGAGAACCCATGGGGAGCAGGTGGCCAAGCGAGGAGGGGCTGGATCGGGCTTCGGCCGGAGGAAGGGGATCTGCCACCGTGGGGAGAGCTTCGGTCGGAGGAAGGGGAGGTGAAGGCGACGTCTAGGGAGGTGGCGGGCTAAGGCGAAAGTCGAGGGAGGCTGCAGGTGAAGGAGCAACCGGGGTGGAGGCGCCGCTGGCAGCTTCGGACGACGGAGAAAAGCCGCCATGCGTCGAGCTGTCGTCGCGAAGAGCAGCGGACGGCTGCTGCGTTGAGCGCTGCAGTGCGCGACATCCGCTGCGCTCTCGGAGGAGGTCCCGACGGGACACAGGGTGGGGTCGCGGCGGAGGGTCGATGCCGGCGGTAGGCGGGGCTTGGCGGCGCCGAAGAGCGCTGCCGTGCGGTGCCAGGCGACGCGAGGGTATTGCTGTGCCTGGGGGAAGTCGTGGCAGCGCAGGGCGTTGCTATGCGTTGGGGCGGAGCTGTCATCACCTGAGCGGCGCCGCAGCAGCACAGGCGGGTCCTTGGCCGGAGAGAAGGTCACTGCGAAAGGGCTAAGTGGGGGAGGAACAGGCCTTCGGGGGCTGGAGGAAGGAGAAGTCGGGAGGGGTTCGGTCGAAGAAGGAGAAGTTGGCGGCGCTGGGAGAGTCCTCTAGGGTTAGGTTAATAATAAAAGAATTGGGTTATAAACTTATATAAAAGGGTAGGTTATGCCAGAGAGCAGCACGTGTAACTTGGTGTAGCCTTGGGTTTTCTAGAAATAAATTGTGTGACGTTCTCTTTTTAGCTTTATTAGTAGGGGGAAAGAGAACCCGTGGGCAGTTGGGGGTTTGCAAACATGGGGCGGTTTAGGGGATGACGTGGGGAGAACGGGTTGGCGTGTAGTTGGGATTTTAGGGAATAGGTGTAGGTCTTAAATATATATAATTTAGTTAGGATTTGATTTTGTTGTTTAAATCTTTTCCCCCCTTTGTTTTTTTTTGAACTAAGGAAATTATAACAGGCCACACGCACAGACCTCTTAATGTAAAGCATATAATAATAATTAGCTTACAAATGTACAGAAACTCTTAAATTGTAATAATAGAAAATCATTATATCAATTCGTAATGAAATAAGCAGGTTGATCCGTTGATGTCCAAAAATTATGAGGAAAATACCGGGGCGATCGCGCCTCTGAGAGGGTCATGGATACGGGGTCCGGTCACGCGTTTGAACTACGGAAATACAATAATAAAAACAAATACACAAAACGCACTCGGAACACGGCTAAGCGCTAAAATACAGACGGCCGGAACGTGACCGTGACATCCTACCCACCTTAGAATAAAGTCCGTCCTCGGACTTTCTAACTAAGAATAATATATATACTAGCCATTCTAGTAACTACACCAAGCACATCATGTTATAATTCAAATCAGGTATAGCCACTACAAGTGCTTATATATGCACTAAATAGTCAAACATTAATACTACAACCAGGTATGTATATATGCACATTCTATTCTCATACTTATCGTAGACAGTCAAATTCATGCACGTACTTCAATTATTCATATAGTCACGCACATCCCTTATATAACTATCGCTCACTTATCACATAGCCAAGTCACACATACTTTCATACAAATAAATAGCTCACACCAACAATACAATTGTAGTACTTCACGTTTAGATAACTACCTATGAACAAAACAACATGGATACACTACTACCTATATCTCCTAGTGTACAATCAATCATAACAACACATGTAATCCCACCATACCACATTAAATTATGTTTGCTATGTCTAATATACTTTACCATTACTTTAATTCCACCAACATATAGTTATTCAAATGCACGCAGATACTTCACCATATATTCACACCACATACCGTCCTATAACTATATTCAAAACACACCACACATACCATAGTCACAAATACATATAACTAAACACATACTTATCCGCGTATGGTGCACACCCACACACGTTAATTTACCATTCATACATACCACTCATACCACTATATACTTAGCACAACTATACACCTAGTTTAGCTAACAGATATACATCAAACATGGAATACCTTAGTAATTAACTATACTACAAGGCCAACACTTGTAACTATATAATGGTATAGTCACCCACAACCATGTGCGTAACGTAACCAGGCACAACCAATCCTATCACTACACACACATCATCCATTACCATATTCATAGTACTATACACAACCACGTGCATGTATAACAATACATGAGTGAGACTCAAAGCCCATATCAGAATACTCTTTATACATAACACGGTATCTATAACTATACCAATACCACTCCAATATATATATACATCCACCACATAACCACATACATACCATAATATCAATCACTATTCTTAGTCAGTAAAGCCCACTTAATGCCATCACTTTTCACCCTATAATAATATTACAAATATCGGCACACGTATAATTATAATACACTCTCTAATACATGCATTCATCGTATAGTCACATGCATGTAATATATCTTCACACCATAGCCATCTACCTATAATTAGTATACCATCACATTTACTTATCCATACATAGTTTTAGGCATACCATAATCGTGCATACCTCACGGTATACACGCACACGCATAACATCCCATCAAAGCAAGCAATATTAACAAAACTATAATTCTATTACCATACGTATATCACATATACTCATGCAGCAAATACATAACTACTTACGTCTAAACACAATACCTATTTACGTACGAGCACACGCTCACACGTACTAACTTGTAGGTCATATAATAGGCCTACTCACTTAACTATAAGTACACATATTATCATTTCTCCTAACATGCACATGACTTAATAATTTATATATATCAAGCATTTACAAGTATCTTCAAACTACATACATTACTAGTATATACTCCAATAAAATTTCCATATACATACAGACATTCCTAAGGTGGTATAGCTATCCACATTTACATAACTAATATTATTCATACAACTTCACATATATATTACGAATAACTCTGAGTATACATATAACACAAGAGACAATCCTTAATATCCTTAGGGTAACATACTCATACAGGTCCACACACTCTATCCATTTACATGCACCACGACTACATCCCAAAAACCAAAGGCCCACTACTAAATTAGAGTTGACCTAAGCAATGGCAAGCATTAGTAGGGTGACTAAGCAAGAGAGGAGGAAACCAAGATCAAATAGCATAACAAACAAGATCGGAAAGAACGGGTTCAGACAGGGCGAGGATAAGGGAATAGCTTGGTTTGGTGAATCAGGGATATAATTATAAATGTTTAGGTGGGGAAAGAAAAGATGTAACAATACTCTTATAGGGTACATGAAAATAGTATGTAAATGACCTAAGTTAAAATATGAAGCGTATAAAAATTGTCGTACTTCAAAATTTTAAGTTCTCTTTTGCGTAGAAAGTATATTTGGAGGTCGATAAAATGAGTTGTTCGAAAAAAAAAAAGTTTGAGTCGTATATACATAATAAGAGAAAATGGTTTTTCGGCTTATTGAGACGTCATTATAAGAAAGAAGTGAAACATTCACACGAACATTAAAGACATAGGTTAGAAAATATTATACGGCAGTAATTTAATAATTTCGGCAAAAGTTTCGAAATTCAAAGAATGGAATTAAATCAACTGAAGTGTAGGAAAATTTAAGCTCAAGCTAAATGTTTTCAAATTCTTTAAACTGAGGAGAAATTTAAAATAAATAATATTGGAAATACTTTTAGAGAAATCAGGATTTGCCAAAAGAAACGGGCTTATATAAAAAATTTTTTTTTGGAGTACGAGTACGATGAACTTAGAACTGATATTAAAAGAAATATAATTGAAGATCTATTTAGCTTGGAAAAATATTTTTAATGTATGTATGGTAAGCGGTTAAATTAAATTTCGTAGTTTAGAGAAAAATGGTATATCGAATTATCAAAATAGTAATAAAGTTTTAAAACCGAAATGCGAAAGATATAGGTTAGAAAATATTATACGAGATAGTAATTAAAATTACAACCAATAGACTTCAAAATCTACAAAAGAATTTTAGCTCAATCGAAAAGTAAGGAATTTAAATATACATGAAGGGGGTTAAAAAATAAATAAAAAAAATTTAAACTGAGTGAAAACTTTTAACAAGAAAAATCGAAAATAACTTTGAAAGAATCAAGTTTTGCAACGGAGAAGATTCGAAAAATTAACGATAATTGTTATGAAGCGATCACGTGAAACGAGGGCAAAGAATAAGATCGCGTAGTCTTGTATGAAATACGCCTAGGATATGATTCAAGAAGAGTTACGACGGAAATCTACGGTCGATAACACGGAAGTGCAATGATCAGGAAAATGATAGAATCAGGGGTTCTAATAATCGGGTTAACTAAAGGTCAGAAGAACTTAACACTAAAACTCTCTAATAGACTAGACTGTAATAGAGGTCTCGGAGTGGGGTCCTAAGAGTAACAAGATTACGTCCTGCTGGGCCCGAAATCGATGGACTCAACGAACGGCTAAAGGAAAAGCCCTAGAAGTCTAATATGGTCAAGGCTGTTTGAGAGACTACTAATGCAACCTATGACGAGTACAACTAAATCTTGGCAAGGGCGCCTGACTATCAAACCTGGACATCTACCTAAGTCTTCCAACCATCTATTGACATAGGACAACGAAACAAATCAGACTCTTTGCCTATGACACGGTGTTGAATTTTTTTTTGTTTATTGGACTTTCTATAATTCTTATTGTTATTCCGATTAAGTCACAGTTACAGAAAAAACGACCTTCATGGGCCACCAAAGAAACCTGTCACGCCCCGCTTCCCAAAAACATGGAGGCGAAGCGTGAGAAGGTCCGCACGGACTTGAAGCTGCAAAGCCGCAAGTCCGATAAGCGTCAAATAAAACGAAGTAGCAGGTCCCTGTAATGTGACTCAGAACAGCAATAACAATAATAGGAAAAGAGAGACAATAATAAAACATTATTCCAACTCATAGTCCAACAAAAGTCCAACAACCAGAAATGCCACCAGGCAACAAAAGAGTCAAAAGCAAAAGGCCTAGCATGGCCAACAGAATCTAACAAAACGGTGCTACTCACCGACAACCACAGCTAACAAAAGAAGAGTACGAAAGATCTCTAAGATTGATCACCGGTGTCCTCGTACCCCACGTCACCAACGGGTTCGGGCACGAACTCCACGAACTCGTCACTCTCCGCAACTGTCTCTGGCTCAGCAACTAACATGTGTCACCCAAAGAGAAGGGGCACATGTCAGCAAGTCTAAAAAGACTTGTGCAAGGAAACTATAAAAGGAAACAACCTAGCAGTTCTAAAGTAAAGTATGACAACTATGAAAGTAAAGCAAACTAGCAGTTCTAAAGTGAAGTATGGCATGATATAGCATGGTAAATGACATGGCATGGCAAGTAAACAAGTAAGACAAGTACTGGAATTGTAATCACGTCGTGCACAGAGATTCCGCCCTTTGGCTAGAGTGGCTGTACGGGCCAACTCTTACGCTCAAGTGATCGTTTATCCCTACCCCTCCACGGGTGTCGAGCCAGGGCATTACCCCCGAACACGGAATGCTCGCTTCTGGATCACGAGCCAGGAAGTGTTTTTAACACGGATGGCGTAGGGTTATGCCCGCATAACGGGTGCCTAGCCGGTAACACAGAAACATGGATTGTACAAGTAGTGTAGCGTGTGCTACGATGCAAGTTTAACTAGGATGACATGTATGATGCAATGCATGGCAGTTAACAATTCAAATACGTACAGTTAAGGAATTTAAACAGGACAGATATCATTGCATAAATGGTAGGGCAAGGTGTCGGATCTAGCTTCGTTGTCAAGCTAGATCACAAAGTTGCGCCTAGATCGCTATCATTTCACGATCTAGTCTCTTTCACGCTAGTACAAGGAATTGGCCTAAAAACATGGCCTAAAGAAGTGTTGGCAAGTTTCACTTGCCTGTTCATTGCGTTTTGAGTTTCCAGGTGATGGCGACGAGACATAAAGCATGTTTTATCTGCGAAATTAGGTTGATATCAGTTAACTTGTTCTTTAGGGACTAATCAGAGTCCACTAGTTTACATCATTCTGCCATTAATTTAAAACATGTGTCACTAACCTCCTGTCTACTGTTAAGCCACTAATTCCTACTCATTTTAATATTGTGACATTTTAAAGCTCTGGAACTAACAAAAAGCAGTGGGTAAAAAAATAGTCAGTACATGTTTAACTCACAATGTGTACGTGCATTAAGTTAATCTATGTATTGAGAACTATAGGTGTGATAATATGCAGTGTAAAGTATCACACTTACTAATATTAAGGATTAACATTATTAACTTACATTATAGGGATAATAATGTGCCATATTATTTAACCCAAAAAGATAACATTTTTATAATTACTTACTTACTGATATTAGCCCACTAACAAATTTAGCTTTTTATTAAAGACTTTATATTAACCCTTCATAATCTAACAAGCTGGTGTCATCATCGAGTCGTGCTCAATTAAGTGCATACACCCAAGCCAAACATTATGCATGACCCCTTACAGAATGTAACCTCTTGCAACATACCAATGGGCCAAGATTCAGTGTTTAAA
Source organism: Scilla litardierei (assembly GCA_030789695.1). Lineage (NCBI taxonomy): Eukaryota > Viridiplantae > Streptophyta > Magnoliopsida > Asparagales > Asparagaceae > Scilla > Scilla litardierei. The sequence continues at coordinate 102,311,840 of CM061133.1, forward strand.
TCAACAGGGTTATAAATATATACTATCCTAACTATCATTAACACATGCAGTTACATACAAATTGAGGTTTAACCTTCCATTAACAGCACTAACCTAGTAAAATATAGTGCTAACGGACTTACGTGTCATGATGCAGTTGCCGACGGTTGAGAACCCATGGGGAGCAGGTGGCCAAGCGAGGAGGGGCTGGATCGGGCTTCGACCGGAGGAAGGGGATCTGCCACCGTGGGGAGAGCTTCGGTCGGAGGAAGGGGAGGTGAAGGCGACGTCTAGGGAGGTGGCGGGCTAAGGCGAAAGTCGAGGGAGGCTGCAGGTGAAGGAGCAACCGGGGTGGAGGCGCCGCTGGCAGCGTCGGACGACGGAGAAAAGCTGCCATGCGTCGAGCTGTCGTCGCGAAGAGCAGCGGACGGCTGCTGCGTTGAGTGCTGCAGTGCGCGACATCCGCTGCGCTCTCGGAGGAGGTCCTGGCGGGACACAGGGTGGGGTCGCGGCGGAGGGTCGATGCCGGCGGTAGGCGGGGCTTGGCGGCGCCGAAGAGCGCTGCCGCGCGGCGCCAGGCGGCGCGAGGGTATTGCTGTGCCTGGGGGAAGTCGTGGCAGCACCGGGCGTTGCTATGCGTTGGGGCGGAGCTGTCATCGCCTGATCGGCGCCGCAGCAGCACAGGCGGGTCCTTGGCCGGAGAGAAGGTCACTGCGAAAGGGCTAAGTGGCGGAGGAACAGGCCTTCGGGGGATGGAGGAAGGAGAAGTCGGGAGGGGTTCGGTCGAAGAAGGAGAAGTTGGTGGCGCTGGGAGAGTCCTCTAGGGTTAGGTTAATAATAAAAGATCTGGGTTATAAACTTATGTAAAAGGGTAGGTTATGCCAGAGAGCAGCACGTGTAACTTGGTGTAGCCTTGGGTTTTCTAGAAATAAATTGTGTGACGTTCTCTTTTTAGCTTTATTAGTAGGGGGAAAGAGAACCCGTGGGCAGTTGGGGGTTTGCAAACGTGGGGCGGTTTAGGGGATGACGTGGGGAGAACGGGTTGGCGTGCAGTTGGGATTTTAGGGAATAGGTGTAGGTCTTAAATATATATAATTTAGTTAGGATTTGATTTTGTTGTTTAAATCTTTTCCCCCCTTTGTTTTTTTTGAACTAAGGAAATTATAACAGGCCACACGCACAGACCTCTTAATGTAAAGCATATAATAATAATTAGCTTACAAATGTACAGAACTCTTAAATTGTAATAATAGAAAATCATTATATCAATTCGTAATGAAATAAGCAGGTTGATCCGTTGATGTCCAAAAATTATGAGGAAAATACCGGGGCGATCGCGCCTCTGAGAGGGTCATGGATACGGGGTCCGGTCACGCGTTTGAACTACGGAAATACAATAATAAAAACAAATATACAAAACGCACTCGGAACACGGCTAAGCGCTAAAATACAGACGGCCGGAACGTGACCGTGACACTAACATGGTCATCAACAACATGATGTTATCCTTAACCCCTCCATCTACAAGAAAATGCAGTACCTCTCCGGGGCTCGGATAATCTTGTTAAACTTCTTAACGACTGGTTTGGAAATATCAGAGTCTACCTCTTCCACTGGTACCGACACCTGTTGGGAATATAGGTAGCAGTTTTAGGGCATGTCATGGCCAATTTTGCCCTATACGGCAACTGACACGTGTAGTGCTCTATACATGAGTAGATGGAGAGTACAGAGTAGATAAGATGTGATATGGACATATATGTGGATAGTGGTAGTCGTGTAATTATATGGAAGGTGTAAGGGCATTTTGGTCATTTGGTGGTACGTGGTGGATGTGTGCGTAGAGAAATGGTGGGTGCGTAAAGTAATGACATGTTTGTAATTTCTGAGAAGTGGGTTAGTGTAAGAGGTGCTAGTGTGAAAAGGGGTTGGGTTAGTGGCATGCTTGTAAATATTTAGAAACGTGAGGGGCAAAATGGTCATTTGGACTAAATAAGGTGGTGTGTTAGTAAATGAGTGTGTGCATAAAGTAATGGCAAACTTGTAAATACCTAGAAGTTGAGGGGTATTTTTGGTGGGGTATTTTAGTCATTTTAACTTGTGCATGGCTTATGTGATAAGCTAGTAGTTTGTGTAGATTTTTCTTTAGGAGATCTTTCCTTTTCTTTCTTGAATCTTCTCTTATCCTCTCCCTCTCCTTTCCTCTCTCCCTCCCTTGCTTAGGCCGGCCACCTCCCTTCTCTTTTCTCCTCCTCATTCAATTGAAAACCCTAATTCTCCCTCCCTAAAGTCAAGAATGCCAAGTTGGTTGCAAGTGGGAAGAAGTTAAAGAAGAAAGAAAGAGAAGAAGAGAATGAAATTAAGTTTTGAGGTAGGAATCTACTTGGATTTGGAATTCTATTAAATTATTCTTGCTATCATGTTTTATATCATGTTTTACTCAACATGTAGTAGTGGTAGTCAAATTTATGTGCCATGATTCAATTTCATGAATCACCCCTTGAAATTCCAAGCAAAATCACCCTCTTGAAAAATCTGAATTTCTATGGTATGTGTTTACTTGGATTCTGGTCACTGTGGGTTGAATAAATTCTCGAAAAAATTATATAATTGTAGCGCTTAAAATTCTACCCCAGAATCATACAAAATTTGACATATGTTTAGTTCAGTAATTAGGAGTAAAAAATCCATCTTTATAACATGTCTGAATTTCATTCAGTCTAGGCACAGTTTGGAAAAATTGAGCTCAGTCCATGCACACTCTATAGAAATTAGTGTTCTTGGTCTCGTTGTAAAGTTAACAACCCGGTCTACAACTTTCTTCGAGGGCATGTTTTCAAGATTCTAACTGCAACATGACTTAAAATAGCAATTGTTACAACCCTCAGAATCTGTCTGAAAAACAGTTTCGACAGGTCTCAGCAAAAAATTCACCATAAATCACCTAGTTCATATATTTGCCTGAAATTTTATATGTGAACCCAGAACTACCATATCTAAAACTTTCATTTAGTAAATCTTTCTAGATTCTTATTAGAATTGTAATTTCATTAGCTGTTATTGATGAGTTATGCCATGATGTTCTTATTTTGCATGTAATTGTATTACTCGTGGCATGGTTGTTGCCATCACTCTTGTCATTGTTATTTGTCATTGCTGCTACTTGAATGCATGTTTATTTGTGTTATTTGAGTTATTTGTCAATGAATTTATATGCATATTCCTTACGCTCACCATGTGTTTGTCAAAATGCCCCAGTGGAGGCAAATGCAAGAAATGTGGAAATACTCATTTCTATAGTTATGATATGAGATATGTTATAAACCTGTGATGTTGGGGGCATGTCATGCATGGTTCCATATATGATGTGATGACGAGTTGTTATGGCTAGGATAAAGGGCATGTCACTTACGTGCATGTCCCAAATTGTTATTAAAAAGATATGTTTTAGAAATGAGTACAATGATGAATTTGGGAAACCATGCAACGTGTCCCCTTCAGTACTAAATATAATGTTAAATGTGGTTTTTGGAACGTCTCAGTCCCCTCTAAAGGGGGTGAGCTGCTCACACCGGGGTTTGGGGAGAAATTTGAGTAAATTGTGGATATAAGACCTGGACTATGAAGGGGGGAAGGAGGAGACATGATATGTAATGATTATTCTCACTCGCCTTTACAGGGAGTGATGGTTACTTGGTGCTTGTGATGATGTGGTTTCGATGTGGAGAGGTGTATGTGGAGATCCTCACTCTCGTTACCGTCCATGAAGGAGGCGGAGAGGCTCGGTGTACAGTGCCCGTGTCCATAGCACCATGTGCCATACTCACTCCAATCTTGGGGTGGGTCCCATGAGGTAGGTCCCCTGATAGGGCGAGGTGAGAGGCCCGGCGTACAGTGCCCATGTCCACTGCGCCGAGTGCAGTTTCCACCCCCAAATCATTGGGGTGAGGTCAAGGTCCTTGTATCACATGGTTTACCCAAGTTTCCAACTAATTAAATTAATAAGTAAGAGTTTTACATGTGTTATAAATGGGGGAGACCTTTGGTCTCCACCCACTTACCATCCACCATTACACCCTTTTAATAGTAGGTGTCCCTTGGGTTCTAGATGATGTAACCCCTATATGAATGGTTATATGTATGGCTATGGCTTTGACCATTAGCTAGTTCTTCCGATTCTCAACACGTTACCGCTACCTGAGAATGTTGATAGAGAGAGAAGAGCTGAGAGGGTTGTCATGCTGCTGGATGCGAACATGACCCAACTGTAGTGTCATCATCCATCATTGCCAATTTTAGTTATCAATACAATCTGTGAATATTTTCCTGAGAGTGAGGATACTTGTCCTTGAGGTTGAGGAATGGGAATGATATCATAAATATATTTTTTGGGGATAAAACATTGCTTGGGGATATCGATAAAATATGTTTTCGGGCGCGTTTAGTTTTTAAATTTTTCTGAACATGACCCGATTGACCCGGTGTGTACCGTGGGCGGCCAGAAGCCTCCGCTTCCACCATATACCTCACGAACATTTCATTTTGGGTTAAAGTCCCACGAAAATTTCATGGGTATGTTATATAAATCAAGACAAGTTAATAACAAAAGATTAATTGCACAATTGATCATAATTATATTTTTTGCATGAAACACTTAGGATTTTTTTCATGTTTCATATGAATTCCCTACGATGACACACTTAATATACATATACTCATAACTATAAGTATGTATTATGGCACACGATTAATTAAAATTTTCAAAATTTTAAAAATCATATCTATATTGACGATTGAACCTGAAGTTCAAATCGAATATCAATACCATTCTAACAAAAAAACGAGGGATTATGCGAAAACAATTTATGACATCTTCTTAAAAAGATGCACACTATGCGGTAAATATATTTCACAGATCGATGGTCTATATAGACCGATATGGACACCAGGAGTATGTCATAACACCGCTTAACTCTTTTAGAGTAATCTCACTTTACAAGGAAAGATTATTGAATCTAGCCTTAAGTATAAGCTCACTCCTGAAGTCGTGGCTTAATAAATAAGTGAGAAATACTTTATGACATTCGCAGCCACGTATTTATTCCCCTTAAGCATGTTTCATTATCCACATAAAAACTGAATGACTCAAGAAAATAATGGCATGAAAACCATATATGAGCATTCAAATGGACTGTCAAAAGTCCCAAATAAACTTAAAAAGTGGAAAATAGAAACAAGCTCATTCTGTCACGCCCCGCTTCCGAAAAGATTGGGCAACGAGGCATGGCCAGCCCGCATGGACTAGAGCCGTTGAGGCTCGGGATCCAATAAGCGTCCATGGAAAGTTATGATGCGGAGGGGAGGGTCCGATCGAATGATTTAGAATGAAACAATAGAAATAGCAGTAAAATAAGATATTATTCAAACGCAGAATACCACCAACAAGAGTTTAACATAGAGACTAAAACTGTACGTACCGGTGGCAACTAAAGAGGAAAGAGTCTGCTGGGGTCCTCAGGGTGTGGCAGCTCGTCAAGTCTGAGACATGTGCAAAACACATGTCAGCAACGAACTAATGAGACCATAAGTTAAAGCAGTTATACAATTCTAGCAGTTCTAAATGGAATTTAAATGTCAAACTACACAGGCAGACCTAGAAAGCAGGAAATAAGTAATGGTTATTCTAATCGATCTACAAGGGGTGTCCATCTAGTCAGATCGTCTAAGAGTTGTTCATGTAGTTCTGTCAATCTGCCAGGGGTGTCCATCAGGTCAGGTGGTCCAAATCTAGAAAAGGTCAAACGACCGGAATGCATCCCTGCGAAGCAGACAGGAGTGCACCAACTATGATACAAAGATAAAGCCTAAGGACTCAAGCTGCGTAGGCGGAGGGAAGCTACCCCCAGGCCCAGCTAGACTCTTTTGTCCAACCCCACCCGTGAGTCGTTTGTGTTATGGACACGAGCCAACAAACGCTCCATCTAGACACGAGACAAGACAAGGATTACGAATGATACTACGTATCATACCGGGACGCACCGGTCACGAGTGAGCCAAAGCTGGGGAGCACCAGTCCTCAATGGTCACCCCCGTCATCGATCTGAAACAAAACATTAATCATGAATGATACCTCGTATCATACCGGAACGTACCAGTTACTAGTGAGCCAAAGCTGGGGAGCACCAGTCCTCAATGGTCACCCCCGTCATCGATTAACTATCCGTAAGCGAGACATTCCTGGACGGGCCAGCAAACGTTCCACAAGTCCGTAAGCGAGCCGTCTTTGGGCTAGCCAACAGACGCTCCACAAGAGTAGTGCCAACCTCCGTATGGAGAGGCCCATGCCTGTGAATCTCTACAAAGATCCACACAATTATAATGTCTGGCTTATTAATTAGCATGTGAGGTTTAAGTTGCATCTTAAAAGTGGGTTCGAGCAGAAAGTAACATGTGATCATTTTCTAGTATTTTGCAGAAATAAATCTAGCAGTTCTAACATCAATTCTAGAAAAGCATAAAAGCAATAACTAAAGTCTCATTCCTTGCCTGAAAGATTCCGGCAAGGATGTAGTCCAGCAGGGTCTGGGTCAACCAACGGATCTACGGAACATGTACGATAATCCTATCATCACAATCATGCACTCTAACATCCACAGGCAACGACATAAGATAAGCCAGATTAACTGGGCCCGCTTTGGGTCACCAGCATACAGTCCCAATTTAAGTTACCTTCATTAGTGAATTGTCAGACAACCAGAATACCGATTTTTATCTTGTTTAACAGAGTTGGGTTGGGGCTCCTAAGAGTGCAGAACGTTACCTCATCACGACGCGAAAGCTACACTGGCGTCGGGTAGCGACACCAGGGGTTGGATTCCAGTGACGTGCACGGTATGGACACGAACGGTTCGAAAATGGTAATGGGTCGCGAAGAAAACGATTTATATCTGCGACACGGGGAAACTAAGACATCAAGCTAAGGAGTAGACTAATCAATCTAACCCTAACTTATAACACAAATTATAACTTCTAATTGTTCTGCTGCGGTAAAGAACTAACATGCATAAAATCGTAATGCTAGGGAAATAATGAAATTAATATCTCCCATGCCATATACATCAACCATATAGTACAAGGAACATGGTACACAGTTACAAAATAGAACATTGTTCTCGTAGTAACAGTCATGATAAGTGATTTAGGTGATAACTTATGTTCTATAATTCCAATTTGTTGATATTACAAACTTACTGATAATATAATTGAAAGGCCTACCAATCAATATACAACGTTTCTAGTCAAATAATAATATAACCACTAAGAGTATTGAGTTCTAACTCACTGATCGAAGGGCCTCTCTCGAGCTTGTTGGTAGGAGACGGTGCGATGGAGATGGGAGGCTGGCGACCAGCGGGGAGGGCCGGTGACGGCGAAGGAGGCCGGAGATGTGATGATCGCTGGTAGGAGTAAATAGTGATGCGGTTGCATGGGGAATGGAGGAGACGGGCTTCAGCGACGTGGGGCGGCGCCGTAGACAGCGTCGGGGTGGAGCAAAGGCCGCGAAGGGGCAGATTCTGGCGATGTTACGACGGTCAACGGGGCCCCACGACGGTGCAATGGAGGTGGGACGTTGACAGGGTGACGTTGCGATGGCCGGAGATCGCCAACGCCTGCGCTGCGGGCTCGTGCTGCTGCTGCGATAAACAGCGACGCAGGAGGCAACCGGCGGCCATGGTGGAGCTTCGGTGGGGTAAGGCGGGGTCACGGCGGTGTCCCAGGCCATCGGCGATGGTTTGGGTCGATGTGAGTAGTCAGAGAGCGGGTCTGGGTGAGGGGAGGCCGCCGTGCGAAGACTGGGTTGGAGAGCGAAGACGTCTTTTGTTGGTTGCGTGCAAAGGTGAGAGGCGGCGGCTAAAAGCTTTGGCTGTGGAGAAAATATTAACCCTAGGGCTTATATAATAAGGAGTAGGGGGGTGTAGCACATGGTTGTGTTGAAGGCCTAGGGGTTTAAAGTTTGGCTATCATCTTTTTAAAAAAAACAATAAAGGCCTCTCTCTCTGTCTCAACTCGGGGTGTGTGTAAGTCTTGATGTGTGCGGTTAAGGTGAGAAAGGTCAGGTCAAATATTAGGATGTATATTATTAATAACTAATTATTAGAGGTAAAAATCTTGTGATACCTAGGGTTAAACCAATATTTAAACTGGGGAAAATGTGAAAGTGGGTCAAACGGAGCACTAAAATTTTGAAATAAATACTGGGGCGACCGGGACGACGAAAGAAAGAAGACAGCGAAGACGGATCATAATTTCGATGACGAGAAACGAAACTAAAAATAAGAAGGCCTCGCGACAAAGGTGAAAATCGCGACGTCTCTTCAAATAAGATCAAGTTGTGGGAGAACGACCCATGAAATGACGTTCCTAATTAATACCACAATTTAATATTCTCCGAGAGAGTCACAACGACATATCACACCATAAGGTTCGGATACAGACAAAGTCTAAAATAAATACGTACACGGACACGTTCACGTGCACGTAAAGCGTATAAGGCTACGGGGTCCAAAGGCGACCTTAATTTCTAGTTGGGCACATGTCGGGGGTTGGCATGCTAAGGATGCAACCAAGGTTACGGCCCTAACGACACAACGACACGACTCACTCACAGAGCAACAAAACCAATCGGGTACCCGAAATTGCTATACGCACGGCCGTACAACGAATAGTGGGTACCGGCCGTTACATCCTACCCACCTTAGAATAAAGTCCGTCCTCTGACTTTCTTAATTTCAGGCATGGCTAGACTCCTCTAGTTAACTATAGTAACTACCCCGATCATTCCTAGCACAGTACTTCAACCAACATATAACCTAATACATCTATCTATATGCATGCTCAGTAATAATATACATCAATTATTTCCCAACCATCATATCTTGTACTTATTGCTAGGTTAATATTATTCACGCATACATTTCTAACTCATGGAAGTGCCTCCACACATTCATACCTACGCACAATCATATTCCAACATTCAATAATCACCCCATCATATAAAACCATTGTATTATACATAAAGTACACATATACTAACCAGGGTATTTAAATTCATCACGAATTTAAAACCGAGAATACATATATCTACTCAATATAACCTACAAAAGGTATATCCCCTAGTATACATTCAACACATCAATCATAACAATAATACTTAGCTATATTATAACTATTCGCCACAACACCAAATGACAAACAATTTCTTATTACAAGCAATACATAATCACACTATCATGTTAATCTATTCCTACAAACACAATGCATCCAGCCTAATAACTATGCATATAGCACATTTCACTCCTAGTTTAACTAACACATACTCATTCAAACATGTAAACCTTCATTCATAACTATAGAATAAACCTGTATCTATATATGGTGTAGCTACGCACGTCCAGGTGCGTAGCGTAACCCAGCACAAACACCTATATACCTACATTCACCATATCCTATCATGCATGGATATATATAACAATATACTCACATCCGCAAACCACAACCACGTTATAAAATACTTACTGAGCATACTCACTCGCTCTCGAGTGAGACTCCAAAATACATACCAAACAATATACAATCTATGTACTTATACACACACTCCTATATATCTATATGACACGACTCATCATATGTAGCCTTAGTAAATAGCTAGACATCACTATACAATCATTCACACATCAGAACATGTAATTCATACTTATCCCATATATACAGATATACAATCGCGTAACACATTCTTATCCTAGTATCTATAAGCATGTCCACTCGTACTCGAGGGAACACTAAGACTTATATGTATTCACAGGCATTATATATTCACACCTATTATCTTACATAAGTATCTATACTTATTCATGTACCATATACACATAATCATTACATTCATCGCAATACACATATTCCATTATTCATCCATAAGCTCACATATACCTAAGTAATAATACTAAGCATGCCCGACAATGATATATTCACACGAGCCAGGTAATCCTCCTCATGGATCTACGGGGAAGGCAGAACAAACACAAGGCCCTAATGTGCAGACACTTCCAATATTTGACATCTAGGGTGGTTAAACAACCTCCAACTAACCAGCCCTAATTGGCCGGTCCCAATCATTTTAAACACCAATAAAATTTCTAACTCAAAAGCCCATTCATGAGAACATGTTATAATGATCCTGTTGTTCTCCGCTTCAATTGGTTCTTGGCTCCGCTGCCTCCAGGAATCTCTAAAGTGAAACTACCAACCAGTTCTAGATTTCGGGCGTCAAACTTACTTACGATTTCCTTTTCAATCCAAACAGCCAAGGCAATCTACTAACTCTTTTCCCATATTTCCTGATCATTGAGCACTCGTAAAACCAAACATGCTCACTTGACTTGATGTAGAATTTTCATTGACACTGAAACTGCTAGTCACTGTTGACTATAATCCATCCACATGATCTGGAGAAGTCATCACCTTTCACCATTTCGTAAACTGTAACTGGAATCCAGTGATCAATACGCACTCGATGCGTATTCGAACGGTCGACTTTGAAACTCCCATGACATACCCAGGATCCTTAATTCCTTTAAATCACTGTGTCCAAAACAGATCATGTTGTCGATCTTATACAATCCATCATAAGATCAATCTCTTCATCACATTATCACTCTAAATCTCTTCTGTTCATCTATAATGATCGTACTATTTACTTCTACCACGTTGCTATCCTCGAACTAGTTTTTTTTCTTCTTTTTTTTTCAAAACCCAGGTTATACTGTTGCTACTCGGCTTATATATAAATATGCTCATAATATCTGTTGCATAACATTTCACTTGATCGATGTAGGTCTACGCATTTAGTCGTTAAGACGAGACTTCTAATCACCACACTTCTATCACGAGCAGCATACTACGAGTCGATCTCATTCCCTCGATTCAATGTTCTCACTTCCATGGTTCCTTGTCAAGTCGAGAATCCAACCTTATAACTATCCAATGTGTTAGAAATACATCACTTTAAACTTCATCTTATTCCTGTATTTTCATTCAAATCCAAACTAGAGGGGGCCAGGGAACTAGTCTAAACCTAACTAACTTATGTCAGACCCGAATATTGTTAGTTGTTTGAATAGTTATTGCAACACTATTGTTTCGATAAATCATTCGATCATGACCACATGGGCCACCACAAAAACTGTTACGCCCCGCTTCCCAAAAGATTGGGCAACGAGGCATGGCCAGCCCGCATGGACTAGAGCCGTTGAGGCTCGGGATCCAATAAGCGTCCATGGCAAGTTATGATGCAGAGGGGAAGGTCCGATCGAACGATTTAGCATGAAACAATAGAAATAGCAGTAAAATTAAGATATTATTCAAACGTAGAAGGTAACCAACAAGAGTTTAACATAGAGACTAAAACTGTACGTACCGGAGGCAACTAAAGAGGAAAGAGTCTGCCGGGGTCCTCAGGGTGTGGCAGCTCGGTCAAGTCTGAGACATGTGCAAAACACATGTCAGCAACGAACTAATGAGACCATAAGTTAAAGCAGTTATACAATTCTAGCAGTTCTAAGTGGAATTTAAATGACAAACTACACAGGCAGACCTAGAAAGCAGGAAATAAGTAATGGTTATTCTAATCGATCTGCTAGGGGTGTCCATCTAGTCAGATCGTCTAAGAGTTGTTCATGTAGTTCTGTCAATCTGCCAGGGGTGTCCATCTGGTCAGGTGGTCCAAGTCTAGAAAAGGTCAAACGACCGGAATGCATCCCTGCGAAGCAGACAGGAGTGCACCAACTGCGATACAAAGATAAAGCCTAAGGACTCAAGCTGTGTAGGCGGAGGGGAGCTACCCCCAGGCCCAGCTAGACTCTTTTGTTCAACCCCACCCGCGAGTCGTTTGTGTTATGGACACGAGACAACAAACGCTCCATCTAGACACGAGACAAGACAAAGATCATGAATGATAATGCGTATCATACCGGGACGCACCGATCACGAGTGAGCCAAAGCTGGGGAGCACCAGTCCTCAATGGTCACCCCCGTCATCGATCCGAAACAAAACATTAATCATGAATGATACCTCGTATCATACCGGAACGTACCAGTCACGAGTGAGCCAAAGCTAGGGAGCACCAGTCCCCAATGATCACACCCGTCATCGATTAACTATCCGTAAGCGAGACATTCCTGGACGAGCCAGCAAACGTTCCACAAGTCCGTAAGCGAGCCGTCTCTGGGCTAGCCAGCAGACGCTCCACAAGAGTAGTGCCAACCTCCGTATAGGAGAGGCCCATGCCTGTGAATCTCTACAAAGATCCACACAATTATAATGTCTGGCTTATTAATTAGCATGTGAGGTTTAAGTTGCATCTTAAAAGTGGGTTCGAGCAGAAAGTAACATGTGATCATTTTCAAGTATTTTGCAGAAATAAATCTAGCAGTTCTAACATCAATTCTAGAAAAGCATTAAAGTAGTAACTAAAGTCTCATTCCTTGCCTGAAAGATTCTGGCAAGGATGTAGTCCAGCAGGGTCTGGGTCAACCAACGGATCTACGGAACCTGTATGATAATCCTATCATCACAATCATGCACTCTAACATCCACATGCAACGACATAAGATAAGCCAGATTAACTGGGCACGCTTTGGGTCACCAGCCTACAGTCCCAATTTAAGTTATCTTCATTAGTGAATTATTAGACAACCAGAATACCGATTTTTATCTTGTTTAACAGGGTTGGGTTGGGGGTCCTAAGAGTGCAGAACGTTACCTCATCATGACGCGAAAGCTACACTGGCGTCGGGTAGCGACGCCAGGGGTTGGATTCCGGTGACGTGCATGGTACGGACACGAACGGTTCGAAAATGGTAACGGGTCGCGAAGAAAACGATTTATATCTGCGACACGGGGAAGCTAAGACATCAAGCTAAGGAGTAGACTAATCAATCTAACCCTAACTTATAACACAAATTATAACTTCTAATTGTTCTGCTGCGGTAAAGAACTAACATGCATAAAATCGTAATGCTAGGGAAATAATGAAATTAATATCTCCCATGCCATATACATCAACCATATAGTACAAGGAACATGGTACACAGTTACAAAATAGAACATTGTTCTCGTAGTAACAGTCATGATAAGTGATTTAGGTGATAACTTATGTTCTATAATTCCAATTTGTTGATATTACAAACTTACTGATAATATAATTGAAAGGCCTACCAATCAATATACAACGTTTCTAGTCAAATAATAATATAACCACTAAGCGTATTGAGTTCTAACTCACTGATCGAAGGGCCTCTCTCGAGCTTGTTGGTAGGAGACGGGGCAAGGGAGATGGGAGGCTGGCGGCCACCGGGGAGGGCCGGTGACGGCGAAGGAGGCCGGAGATGTGAGGATCACTGGTAGGAGTAAATGGCGATGCGGTTGCATGCGGAATGGAGGAGACGGGCTTCAGCGACGTGGGGCAGCGCCGTAGACAGCGTCGGGGCGGAGCAAAGGCCGCGGAGAGGCAGATTCTGGCGATGTTACAGCGGTCAACGGGGCCCCACGGCGGCGCAAGGGAGGTGGGATGTCTACGGGGTGACGTTGCGATGGCCGGAGATCGCCAACGCCGGCGCTGCGGGCTCGTGCTGCTGCTGCGATAAACAGCGACGCAGGAGGCAATCGGCGGCCATGGCAGAGCTTCGGTGGGGCAAGGCGGGGTCACGGCGGTGTCCCAGGCCGTCGGCGATGGGTTGGGTCGATGTGAGTAGTCAGAGAGCGGGTCTGGGTGAGGGGAGGCCGCCGTGCGAAGACTGGGTTGGAGAGCGAAGACGTCTTTTGTTGGTTGCGTGCAAAGGTGAGAGGCGGCGGCTAAAAGCTTTGGCTGTGGAGAAAATATTAACCCTAGGGCTTATATAATAAGGAGTAGGGGGTGTAGCACGTGGTTGTGTTGAAGGCCTAGGGGTTTAAAGTTTGGCTATCATCTTTTTTTTAAAAAAAACAATACATGCCTCTCTCTCTCTCTCAACTCGGGGTGTGTGTAAGTCTTGATGTGTGCGGTTAAGGTGAGAAAGGTCAGGTCAAATATTAGGATGTATATTATCAATAACTAATTATTAGAGGTAAAAATCTTGTGATACCTAGGGTTAAACCAATATTTAAACTGGGGAAAATGTGAAAGTGGGTCAAACAGAGCACTAAAATTTTGAAATAAATACTGGGGCGACCGGAACGACGAAAGAAAGAAGACAACGAAGACGGATCACAATTTCAGTGACGAGAAACGAAACTAAAAATAAGAAGGCCTCGCGACAAAAGTGAAAATCGCGACGTCTCTTCAAATAAGATCAATGTGTGGGAGAACGATCCGTGAAATGACGTTCCTAATTAATACCACAATTTAATATTCTCCGAGAGAGTCACAACGACATATCACACCATAGGGTTCAGATACAGACAAAGTCTAAAATAAATACGTGCACGGACAAGACTACGTGCACGTAAAGCGTATAAGGCTACGGGGTCCAAAGGCGACCTTAATTTCAAGTTGGGCACACGTCGGGGGTTGGCATGCTAAGGATGCAACCAAGGTTACGGCCCTAACGACTCAACGACACGACTCACTCACAGAGCAACAAAACCAATCCGGTACCCGAAATTGCTATACGCACGGCCGTACAACGAATAGTGGGTACCGGCCGTTACACATTCCCTAATATATTTCTCATAATAGAGACTACTGTTCATTCTTCCTTATAAGTAACAATACGGAAGACTACAAACAGGGGAAGTCTAGGACCTACTATCTCCTGATATAAACAGGAGAAAGGGAAGATATGATATACCTCGACATGGAATAAGCAATGGCAAACCAAGATCAGACCCAGAAGTTTTGATAAGGACCATACTGCTATTTGCAATATGAAAGGTCATTAATTTATGCCAAAGATAATATATACAAAGATAATCTAATGACGAAATTCGATGTAGATATTATATACTAAGCTATTCCCGGAGAACACATATACTTTGAAAAACTATAATTAGTTGCCATAACATAATTAATAGGAGTATTTTTCTAAACTTATTAATATGTGTGTGCTTTTTATAAACTTTTTTTGTGTATATGCATTCATTCTCCTGCAAAATTTTAAGCTTTATTTTTAGCATATGTCAAACAATTATATATTGACACCTCAAGACGTATGCTATTAATAGCATTTCACCCTAAGAATAGTCTAGTATAAAACTATTTTGGGACGTTTGACTTGAGATTCGGGCTTTACTAGCCTGAATACTCTATGAAAAAGAAACATATATAGTTTTAATGGATATTCGTCAAAACAAAATACTAATAAATGACTCAAGAATATAATGGTCTTGAAGACCATACTTGAGCATTCAAATGAATTTTCAAAATTCCTAGTTAAATTCGAAAAGAGGATGGGACCCCTGAAGTGTCCAGAATCATCTAAGTTTTAAACTTTAGAACGATACAATATACCATCCTAGATTGATGATGCAAGACATCATTAACCAATCATATAATTCTGAAGAACATGAATTTTCTTTAGAAGGGTGCGTTTTCATTATCCAATTTAACGGGAAAAATGATTATGAGATCATCTCCATTACATGTGGATATTGACTCTCAAAACTTCCTCTAATAGAATTTAAGATGATATATTTACTATCATCATTAAAATAATAAGACCTCTGGGTCTCTTGAGAGTATTTGAGGGATAAAAATGGACTTATCCACTCCCTACATAGGGCTGATGATGTACTTTAGAGTACTCATCCATATATCCTCTAAATATGGTCATGATCAAATCTATTATCCAACCACAGTCTAGCTTTTCCAAATCAAATGGGACACTTTACTAAATGGCGGGAACATTGGATAACACTGGGAAATCAAATAATATTTACAATCGGAATAATGTCAAACACCCTGAAGTTTGTGTTCACACCCAAAATGGGTTATATAAATAAATCATTAAAATGATTTAAACGGATTATGTATCCAGTAAAAATCTAGTTGTAGGTGACTACATGAGAATATGCTATTATAATACAAACCATCAAAACGCCTCCTTAGAACCAATTTATATGAGCCTGATCACTTCATATAAACATTTTTCGAGAACCCCTAACGGGGAAGTGTTTAGACCACCTCTTATAGATTGTGCCATGATGAGTATACATCCCCGTATCACCACTATAAACCATCAAAATGCACTCTAAACAGGGGAAGCATTTAAAATCACTTCTCCTAAGATGTGCATTAATGGGCCATCCTTTAAAGATTCGATGAGATCCTGAAGATCATTCACATATTTAATTCCCCAGTATTAGGTTCAACAGAAATATTATAGTCATCCACGAGCCAGAAGCTCAAATGACCATTTCAAAAAATTAATACATATGATCTTATTATCATGAATTGTGATGAGATCCTGAAGATACACACTTATGAAACTGTTAAACAGTTATCAGACATAGTTACTGACAACATAAATATTATCAAATTCATACGTCACTGCTACTAAAAATCCAGTTAGGATTGACATACCAAATATAATGGATGCAATCCACCAGTAGCAGAAGTGTATGTCCTCAATGGATGAGAGGACATGCCACGAGGCTCCAAAGCAAGAAATAACTCCTTGAGACCCTAAAACAAAACCACCACAGGAAAGTGAGCTCATCTACATATCCTCTCCCTTTCCAGAACCTCTAGAAGAGATGAATCTGGAATAAATTGAATAATGTACGTACAAGGGGAGGTGTTTGGATAAAAAAACACACTTGTCGACAATTACTCACATTTCATTTTGCCATTTAAATGATAATTATAAATATCGTTCCACACTCTGTTTTCTGAAGCAAACGTAAAGATTGGCCAATAATGTGGAACGAGGCAATAATAAGTTGAGCTGGACTCACTTATGAAATGTGAAGTGTTTGGACCTGAAGTCTTGATATCAAAATATATCAAACCTATGGGCTAACCGTGTATTGTATAAACATAAATATAAATAAATAAAATCGTATGCTATAAGGAATGTGCTATAGCTTAGAGGTTTATTTCGCTGAAACCAGGAAGTAATCAAGTAAGATGAGCTTGACTCACTTACAAAATTTTATAAACTGATGCATCAGGTTCCCTGGTCATAGTTGCGAAAACCAAGCGATTGGCAAAAGAAATTTTGGGCTATGTTGCTATGGATGATGTGAAAACATACCCTTACGGATTTCCTTTATTGCATGGATAGATTTTTGGGACATATATCCTATGAAATTATCATCCAGAAGATGAAAACATCATCCAGAAGATGAATTGTCATCCTGAAGATGAAATAATCATCCAGAAGATGAAACCATCATTCATAAGATGAATGGTCATCCAGAAGATGAATAATCATCCAGAAGATGAAACATCACCCAGACGATGAAATTATCATCCCGAAGATGAAAAACATGTGACATTAAAATTCATACACCCGAAGTTGATGAAGAAACATGGACAATTACAATCCATTAAATACACTTACTAGTTGTATGGATGCACATTAAGACCCCTTCTGTTTGCTGGAAGAGGGGAAGGATATCCTAGGTCCTGAAGCGCCTTACTTGAGTGTTTTTGGTACGCTCCTTTATCTGACCAACTACACGCATCTCTAGAGAGCGTTGACAGTAAATATGTTAGCCAGATATAGTACAACGCCTGCAGCGCATCACTGGACCGAAGATATATAGCTTCTGTGCTACCTCCAAGGGTCAAGGATTATCCTCTATGTTAAATGTATTTTCAAATACAGGTTACATATCATCGCGATGACTACAACAAAGGAACGACCAACTCCTGGAGACTAGCAAAGCATGCTTCCAAGGCAACATCAATCCTACCATCCCGAGAGGCTCATCATCCAAGAAGCAAATCATGAGTATGCACAGCCAGGTCCTGCAGTACCTCGCAGACACAGTGACGAATGGGTCAGTGACGTGGAGCTACTTGTCGAGTCTGCAGACCACTCCTCTTCAGAAGAGCTCCCTAAGATTCAGTAGCTGCCATATATGAATGATACGTGTATAGATGTGTGATACTTGTATAGATGAGCGATGCTTGTATTCAAAATGTTGTAGATAAGATTGATGTATAGATGCCTAGGAGATCTGCAAGCCTGAAGCATGTACAGATCAGGGGGAGTCACTTGTGTATTGTACTCTTTTTCCTTAAGCTGCTGGTTTTTCCCACAGGGTTTTCCACAACTAAGGTTTTAACGAGGCAAACACGGTAACTCTGGATCCAGCAGTATCCACCCCCACATTAGCGTATTGGATCCTAAAGAATTCATATACTAAGAATGGATGGATGGGGGAGTGTTATGAATGGGGGGAGACATTTGGTCTCCACCCACTAACCATCAACCATTACACCCACTTAATAGTGGGTGTCCCTTGGGTTCTAGATGATGTAACCCCTATATGAATTGTTATATGTATGGCTATAGCTTTGACCATTAGCTAGTTCTTCCGATTCTCAACAACATGTTACTTCTTTTGCTTGCAGCACTTCCCTCTTCCCTTTACCTGCTTTGCTTGTGACACTATGTTATACATCTGGCACTTCTAATTACCCTTTAGAATATGTTTGTGAGAACACTTGTATTATTATTCGTGCTAACACTTTTATTGCAGTATCTTGACATCGAACCGCATGTATGATCCCTTACTTGGCCGATTACTTTCCGCCATATTATTTAGTTTACACGCGTTATTTCTCATGCCTTGCCTAGTGGTTGATAACCTTAAAATGGTGTTCCAAATCCAAGTTGATTTCCTACTAGGGCACGCATTGACGTGCTCCTTCCCATTTTTCAGGCACCAGATAGTTACAGCCTCGTGGAGGTTGAGTTTTGGAGGTGGTCAGAGTAGAAAGAGGGAGTTGTTGGTTTGAGTTACGTATTGGTTTGTCTCATGTAGTGTTGTATCAATTTATATGTATAAGTTGTACTTATGAGTTGGGCATTGGAGTTGTACTCTTGGGCTTGGGCTTGATGTATGCTTGGAGTTCAGAGTTAGGTGTGTATATGATGTTGTACCTTTGTAGAGATGATTGTTGGACTTGTATCTGGTGTTTTCTTTCTCTGAGGTTGTTTTGAGGAGCATTACCTATACTATCCCAGCATGTGCGCATTGGCCTGTCTCTGTTTCTTTCTCTCTATTTTCTTCTCTTTCTTCACTGCCCTTCGCCTCCGCAAAATACTTGGGATGGATTCGTACTTCTCAGGTATCCTAGGGAGTGGGGCGTGACATGGCATGGCTCCAGAAGGAGGTTGGTAAACTCAGCATCACTCACCATGAATTTTCACAATGTCGAACAAAGTGTGGTTACTTGAATAGGGAGGCGTGTCACGCCCCGCTCTGTAGGATACCCGAGATTTTTTCTTCCTTTTTTTCCAAATATTCTTGAAAAGGCTAGGGTGAAGAGAAAATAAGGGGAAGAGTAAAGATCACAACGAGACTCGTAGGTCACTGCGCACATGCTGAGAAATACGAACAATGCTCCAACCAAATATACAACACCGACAATACAGAAACAATAGAGTAATAATCAAAAGAAAACAAAGGAAACTAACTGATTTTTATTTATCCATCATCAATATCACATCATCTCTTTCTTTACAATATCCTCCTGTACAAAACCTCATATACGTCACCTCACAACTCTCACCCAACAAAACCCAAAAGGTACAATGCACTCTCAACTCATCTCACTCACCAACCCAAATCTCAACTTACACAACTCTCACACAAGCACTACTACTCCAGCCCCCTGTCACAGCTCGTACTACCAAACCAAACCTGAGACCACAAGGTGGGACACATCACAGCATGACCCAGTAGGAAACCACACTACTTTAGTACAGAATATTATGTTAATATTAATTTCTCTACTTACATGAAACAATTATTTAATTCACCACAGAACAGTTATGACATACAAGTACTGAAAGTAAAAGGAAACTAATGAACATGAACTTCATGACCACAATTACAGATTAAAATAGTTTAAAGTTAGACATTTAGTTATTATTTGGAAAACCTGAGTAAATCGTATGACACTAAGGAGCTGGACTTAACCCAGGGTGGGTGAAAAGTGGTACCTCAACCAGCGACACAAGCACTAGAGAAGCCTCTCATAACTCCACCTTACGGGAGTGAGACAATTCCCGATTTTTATTGGGACAAACAGAGAAAATCAACAATTACTGAATGGTGCAACATGAGTACATCACCGGCCTCTCGAACTCTAGCCAACTCCCCCTTACGGGATCGCGAGTGAGAATCAAGTTATGTCCACACTTAGCCAACTCCCTCGATCAGGAGTGCAAGTGGGAGCCTCAGCCGTGTCCGCTCCTTAAGACCTAATTTTTACATGTGTTTCCCCCAACCCGTATCTAGAGTATCACCTATCTTAGAATGGATTAAGCGTTCCAGATATTTATCACTCTGTCTCACTCTTAGTTTATAAATCAATTCCTCATTTCTTTCATTTTGGCGGTCTCATTTACCACATACACATCATTTCATTACCATCATACACATCATAAGAATCGTGATTTTAACGACTATTATCACATTACTAATTACGATAATTCATCACAACATTCCTTACATCAATTGCCATGTCTAGGCCATCCTCATTACTTCCAATATAACCATATGGAGCTAACATAACAAGAAACATAAGGTATGGCCTTTCACATGGAACATAGTACATAACTATTAGCATGGAACTAACATGTCTAAAGAATGTGAACTAAGATTACGCTTAACATGAGCTAGCACATGGTTATAATCATGAACTAATCATAAACATGAAGGAATTTAACCTGCAACATTCATAACCATGGAACTAACTTGAAATTAGAATTGTAATAAACATGAAACATAGAAGGGATTTGGCATGAAACATAACTTAGCTATAAGACCCAACATGAGATTAACATGAATACACTAAAAATGGATTACTACATATGCTAACATGTAAAATACTGTATGAGTTACCACATATGGCAAGCATACTAACATGTAGCATACTAGAAATAAGCTAATAAAGTGAAATTGGCATAATATAACATAAAATTAAGATGCTAGTATGCTACAACATATTGAGAACATGGCACTTTAAAAGAAACTTAACATTAACAGAACATAATGGGACATGGCAATGTGTGATATGGCATGAGCATAAACATGTTTGCATGAACCTATTTATTTTAACTAGCTCTTTAACTTAAATCACTGTAACATATTAACATGGACTTAAGCATAGAACACAATTTTTCCCACAACGAATTTAAGAAGCATATGAATGAGATAACTACACTAGCATAATATGAGTATTTAAGAACATGAGTAATACCTCATGGTTTACACTAGCATGTCCATAATTATGTTACAATATGGATACTTCAATCATGGATTTCACTAGCATAACATGGATTTTTCCATAATAATTTTAAAACATATGAGTACATGAATATTGCTAATTTCATACATATGAACACAAGCTAAACATACTTTCCTATTTTCTACACCATCCTAAAATTTGTCATCTAGATAGAGTGATTAAAATTTCCTACACAATTTCAAAATGAACCCTAATTAAGAATGTTGGAAAATCCTACTAATAATGTTAGAAAACTTCCTTGCATACAACTATGTAAATTGATAACTTTTAAACACGGATTTAAAAAGAACTTAAAGGTTATGAAGAATTATTCTAACATGGTAATAGCATGAAGACAATATGATAATTTTATGAAAAGAAAACCATAACAACACTCATTTTTCTTTAAACTATGAACTTGAACAAAATTAATCATGAATAATTTTTTCATGGAATCTCCAAATCCTGAATTTTATTCTAAGCATCCAATGCAAAATCCTACATCAATAATAATCATAAAATTCTATACTAAGGGTAGAAGTTTACTACCTTAAAGATGAGATCCTTACATTTCTCCTATCCAAATCCTTCCTTAAAATCTACTTAAATCATCCCTTGAAATCCTCCTTAATTTCATCCCCTTCCTTTCTTCAAACTTGTCCACTATCAAATATGCATATAAGGAAATAATTTAGCTTGATTTTTGGTGGAAGAATCAAGAGGGCAATGATGTTGCGTGAGAATTCAAGAGGGAGAGAGAGGGGGGGGGGGGGGGAGAGAGAGAGAGAGAGAGAGAGAGAGAGAGAGAGAGAGAGAGAGAGAGAGAGAGAGAGAGAGAGAGAGAGAGAGAGAGAGAGGACAGAATGAAAAACTTTCTTTAAATATTTTTTCTCTTCCCTTTTGTATTTTCTTTTCGTTTTTCGTATTTCCTAAATCCAAACATCCAAGAATAAGCCATGTGTCCCATGACTTGTCTAAACATTAGTTTAGTGTTACATGAGGTGTCATCCTAAGATAATTAGGATTTATGAAATATTTAATTATGATGAAAAAGGTAAAATGACACTAATACCCTTCACCTATCCAAGAATTCCATACATGTCCAAAACCCAACTTTACACAAAACACCTCCTTAATACTAATAATGACAATAATAAAACACTTATGCAATATGCACAATAACCTCTTTACTTAACATATTTACAAAACTACTTTAAACATGCATACACTACATATACTACACGATACATATTTATTCCTATATTCAAAAGCCAACATACACACCAAAACACTACACACATAAAAATGCAACTATAAATATATAACTATATTCCAAAGTAATACATATAGTAAACTATAATATCCTCCATCCAAAATACACATACAAATTTAGCTAGGTATACACACAACCATACATACAAATAGTCATACATATACTAAATCACAAAATTATAAAATACATTTCAAAACTAATTTCATACAATTATATATTACCATATACATCAATACATACAAGTATACACAAGTATACACTTAATTATTCAATATCTATATACACTACACACCAAGATACATCCTGTTTCAGGGTGTTTTCTCACCACGGACTGGTTGACTGGGGGGCTGGAGGTCAACGCAGTCATGTGGGTCGCATGTGGCCTCTGGGAGACTGACACAACTGGTTCGGCGCGGTGAAGAGCATGCGAGTCTGAGCATCGGTATGCCAAAGGGGATCCTCGGCAAGGCGACGGCCTCCGTAGGGGTGGAGATGAACGGGCTCGGGGGCGAGCACGTTCGACTCCAAACTGGTTGAGCGACGGAGGGTAACCTCGGTACAGCTGGATCTTCTTGACCTGAACAGATGAGAGAGCTCATCAGAGGGGGTCGGACCTTGGTTCCGACCAAGTCCCCTCCGATGCCTAAGTCAGAACTGATCTGAAGGATGCTCGGTGGGATCAGTATGGCTCACGAGGAGGCTGATACACGAGTCTTCGGGCTGAGATGTGGAGGGGAATTATCAGGTGGAAGGTAAAGTCGTTTAAGAGGAATACCTCAGTGTTTTGGGTATCCAGGAAGTGATCCTTTACATGTTGTTCTTCGGGTCGCTTTATAGGAGTCTTCCCTGGCCACGTCTCCTCGATGTCCCCATATCTCGCCCCGATCATCTACCACTTTGATGGCGTATTCATGGGTCATGAAGGTGGACGTAATAGGGCCCCTTAATGGTGATTAAAGGGGTACGTTTTAAGGGGAGCGGTTAACTCCTGCTGGCATGGTCAGCGGTTGCGCCCGCTTCGGTCCGAGGTCGGCCTGACTCCGAGTCTTCGTGGGGACCTCATTCCCCCAGGCATGTGGGCTTGCAAGGTGGGATTGGGCCGTTCGGTCTTGGTCCATCCACAGGAGGGCCGTATCAATTTCCCCCATCGCTTGGGTTGTTCGAATTCTGACGGTTCGGTTCGAGTGCTGTGATCCGTGTGGAATTGACAGGCACGTCAGTCGAGGCAGTGGTATTGAATGAAAGTCATCATGATGCCGCCGGGTTGGATTTCTTCTGCCCTTGGAAGCGGAATTCGAAGTGCCACCGGTCGTTGGATGTCACCATGCGTCCTTCTTTGAACGTCCTAGATTTCGTGATTGTCTCTCATATAAAATCTTCGCCCTTTTAGATTTTCCTTTACGCTTCCTAATCTGCTCTTGCTCCTCTAAGTGCTAATGAATTCTCTTCGTCTTCCATCTTCCAATCCTTTTCAAGGTAATCTCCTTCTTCATTTTCTGATATTCGATTTGTCCAATGGCTGCATTGAGGATAAGAAATTCTGCTCCTGGGTCCAGTAATCCTCCCGCTCCTGGGTCTGGTGATCCTCCTGCTCCTGGGTCAGGTAATCCCCCCGAGCCTTGACCGGCCCTTGACAAAGGGAAGGGTCTGTTGTTTGAGGATCCGGCCTGTCAGGATGATGCCCTCGTGGCAGAGGAGTTCAACGTCCCTCCGGTGATCCTTGGATCGTCATCCACCGCTCCTTATTCCATGGCTGAGGAGATCAGGGCGAAGTACCTTTGCCACCAGTATGACATTCGGGTTCCCTTTGCCGACGAAAGGATTTGCTTTCCAGGAGCCGCGACGTCGGCGTGTACATCGAGATGTTCTGTATGGGGCTCTGCTTCCCTCTCCACTCTTTCGTTATCCATGTTCTGGAGTTTTTTGTGGTGGCCCTGTGTCAGCTGACCCCCTACTCGATCACAGCATTGGTCGGATTCATCATGATCTGCAATGCGTATGGGTTGGAGCCGACCATGCCCCTCTTCTTCTATTATTTCCAGGTCCAGTTGGTTGGCAAGAGGTCATGGCAGCACATCCGCGCCTGGGCGGGGAGGTAGTGTTTGTTGGGTCTGCCCTGCTGGATTAGCAACTGGAGAAGAGACTACATGTTTATGACCTTTCCAGGAGACGCTGTGATTCTCACCGTTTGGGGGATCATGTCTCGGTATGACTTGACATTGTCCCTCTCCGAGGCCGATCAGTCTGCGATTAGGCTTTTTTCGATGTTACCGCTGGTGGAGAGGTTGGTTTGGTCCTTGCTGGACGACCTTCTCCTCAAGAACATCACCTGGTCCCCTGATAGGTGCTTTGTTTTCCTTCTGCCCTTCTCCCTTGCTTACCCTGATCTTCCTTCCTTCTACAGAGATGGCGAGCTGAGAGTTCAGCCGCGACGTGCATGAGCTCATTCGCTGGTGTAGAAATCCTTCTGGCCACGTGCCTCGGTGCACAGTGGAAGAAGAGATCCGCATGGTCGACATTGTGGTAGGGACGCTAGAGCCGGTGGCCATCCCCATGCCACCGCACTAGGTCGTCATCGATTCCATCGCGGCGTGGAACTTGACCGACGATAACACCGGTCCCGCCTGTGTCGAGGGGACCGCAGGGGGCATCGGGCAAGGCTCCCGAACACCGGCCGGGGGCCACAAGGGAGAAATGACGTGCCCTCATTCGAAGTCTGGAGGGCCCAAAGAAAGGAAGAAGAAGACGGGGAGAGCAGGCTCTCAGCAGTGCCTGACTGTCTTCGGGGCGATCCTTCTGGTGGTGGAGGTGGCCACCTTTACCATCCATGCTGAGCAGACTCCGATTGGTGTAGGGGGCGCCCTATCATGCTTGAGGTCAGCTCGGAGGTCCCATCCGGAGGATCGGTCTTCATCGACAGAGAAGTGGTCATCCAGCTGGCGCAGAGCTCCGTCCTTTCGAGGGACCGCTCCTTGTTGGAGAGGGTCCGCTCCAATCACTTATCAGACTCACTGGTGTGGCATATCCAGCAGGTTGGCCTTTTTCTTGCCTCCAACCCCGATTTGTTGTGGTCTTTGCTTATCCCTTTTATCCTGCAGGCTGCCACGATGGCCGTAGAGGCCCAGCATCGCTCGGAGCGGGTGGACTATCTGGAGGTGGCCCTAGCGCAGGAATGCCTGAGGGCTGAGGTGGCCGAGAAGGCAGCCGAATATGTCCGTTCAAAGGCTCGTCACTCATGGCGTCGGGTCGACGAGCTCACCTCGGAGGTGAGGAGCTTGAGGGAGGCTCAGGCGGCCGCCGAGAGGTCCGTGTAGGAGGTGGCGGAGGCGTTCCACCAGGAGAGGAACGAGCTCTGGGCCAAGCTGGGTGCCCTGCAGCAAGTGAACCCTTCTCGACTCGTTGAGGAGGTGGAGAGGGGTTAAGAGGAGGTCCTGGTGTCGAGGATCGCAGAATCCCTCCGAGGGCGTTCCAGGCCTATGAGGACATCCTGGCCCCAATGATCGTGGGGGCCTTTCGGGATGGGTTCTTGAGGTTCGAGGAGCGGGTCCAGTAGATGCTTTCTTGCCCTTCGGCTGGTCCCGAGGAGCCCGTTCGAGCAGAGCAAGGCGAGGCACCTAGGGATGCCTCTTCCCAGGCCCCAGCGCCGTAGGCAGTGTATCCCTGTTTTTGTCCCCCTTCTTGTAAAAATGAACTTTTTTGAATGCAAGAGATAAATTTTGAATCTTCTACCTTTTTGTACACCGTTGTACTCTTGTCAAGTGTTTTTATGCAAGTGTGTCTTAGACTCGGTGTTTCCCTCCTCCCGATGTTTATACCGAGGTAGCTCGCTGGTTTGAGTAGCGGGAGTTTTTCTTTTTATCGGTGGAGTCATTGGCATATCGAAGTGATCGACCTGCTGGGGGAGTTGTCCCAATATTACGGACGGGCATAGTGATCGGCCAGCTGGGGGAGTTTCCCCAAGCCTTACGGTCGATCGGGGTGATCAGCCTACTGGGGGAGTTGCCCCAGCCTGACAGATGATCGTAGTGATCGACCTGCTGGCGGAGTTGTCCCAGCCTTACATTCGATCAGAGTGATCGGCCTAGGGGGAGTTGCCCCCAGCCTTACGAATGATCAGAGTGATCGGCCTGCTGGGGGAGTTTCCCCCAGACTTACAGACGATCAGATTGATCGGCCTGTTGGGGGAGTTGTCCCCAGCCTTACGGTCGATCAGAGTGATCGGCCTGCTAGGGGAGTTACCCCTAGACTTACAGACGATCGTAGTGATCGGCATGCTGGGATTGTTGCCCCCGGCCTTAAAGTCGATCAGAGTGATCGGCCTGCTGGGGGAGTTGCCCCAGCCTTACGGTCGATCGGAGTGATCATCCTGCTGGGGGAGTTTTTCCAGCCTTACGGTTGATCGGAGTGATCAGTCTGCTGGGAGAGCTGCTCCCAGCATTACAGACGATCGGAGTGATCAGCCTGCTGGAAATTTGCCCCCAGCCTTACGGTCGATCGGAGTAATCGGCCTGTTGGGGGAGTTGCCCCAGCCTTATAGACGATCGTAGTGATCGGCCTGTTGGGGGAGTTGCCTGATCACTCCATATTTTACACCTTTTTTCCGCATGTTTGCATGCCATTTTGATCGCTCGAATTGCCCTTTTCACGATTTTTCGGTAATATTGCGATGCTTTTCACAATTTCTTGTTTTTGTCGAATTTCAGGAGATTTCGAGCGATTTAGAGTGATTCTGAGATGCACCCACTCCGGAGTGTCACCCATGACTCCTTCGAGGGGAATTTTGCTATTGGAGAGGAGTGGAAGAAGAAAGAACGTCGTAGGAGCGACGAGGGAGCAAAAATACGAAGATTGGGCATTTTGAGCATGTCACTCGGCCGAGTGAAGGAGTCACTCGGCCGACCATCGAGAGCCCGCTCGGCTGACCAGATCTGACACGCAGAAGGCTGAGTAGTAGCATGCACTCGGCCGAGCATCGCCATCCCACTCGGCCGAACCATGGAGACACCACTCACCCGAGTGGTATCAAGACGACGGCAACAAAAAGTCCAGA
The DNA here is from genome assembly GCA_030789695.1 of Scilla litardierei. Classification (NCBI taxonomy): domain Eukaryota; kingdom Viridiplantae; phylum Streptophyta; class Magnoliopsida; order Asparagales; family Asparagaceae; genus Scilla; species Scilla litardierei. The sequence continues at coordinate 102,339,642 of CM061133.1, forward strand.
CTTACTGTAATTTGCCTGTACAGTGCCGAGTCCCGACTCGGCCGAGTGAAGAAGTCCGCTCGGCCGAAGCAAAGAAAGTCACTCGCCCGAGTGACTCCAGAGGAGCCGACCCCCAAAAGTCTGAAGTTACTGTAATTGTACAGGGTTTGTCACTCGGTCGAGTGATATTTGTCACTCGGTCGAGTGAGCCGCGCTGCCTGTAGCGTAAATTGCGATTTTGAGGCTGTGCATGGGCATTTTCGTCACAGTTTTTGGGCGATTTTGGGGGGTATTTAACCTAGTTTTTAACCTAGTTTAGAGAGCTTTTTCAGAACTTTTTGCAGCCTTTTTTCAGATTACTTTTTAGGAGATTAGATTGAGCTTTTAGGGGGGGCGAGAAAAGCGTTATTTTGTTGGATGCTATTGGTTCTTCATTGGTTTGTCTCTCTCCCTATCAAAAACTCCATTTTTATTGATATATTGAATATAGCCATGAATTCTATTGATTTTATTTGTGAATTTCTATTGAATTTCATTATGAATTGTGAGTAGTTTTATCGTCTTAGGGCGTAGGGATGAACCCTTCGAACCCTATTTCTAATTTGTGATGAATTGGTGAAATTATTGCTAAAATTGATTAGGGTTAGTTTGGGATTGATTTACTACGAATAGTTAGGTATTCATACCGATTGGGATTTGCAAGAGATTGGATCCATACTCAATAGGAAGCCCTAGAAATTTGAATTGGGTTACAATTGGATTCCTCCGGAATCGGTTTGCAAGAGATTGGACCGAATCTAGGGTTTTCGATTGTAATTCTATACCAATACCCGTTTGCAAGAGATTGGACGGGTAGGAACTATCCCAACCTACGTCGTAGCTCGAGTTTGCACGAGAGTGGGCTCGAGATGCGATTGAACGATGATGTTGTTCTTCACGCTAGCTTGCCTAGGTTAGGGTTTGCAAGAGATTGGACCCTACCCTAGGTTTTCTATAGACCGGCAATAGCGCGAGAGCGTGAGCTTGGTTCTACGTTTAGTTGCAACTAGTTCACCTGAATTTCAAGTCTAGCAATTGTGAAACCTACGAATCACAATGATGAGATACGGTTTGTAGCGGGGATTCCCTATCCCTTAAGCGTCTTTATTAATTTGATATTCCTTTTATACAATTGAACGACTGTGGCCGCTTTATAGCGAACATTTCTCGACTGTTCTTATAGCCAGGTGAGTTGAAGAAGACACTGTCATTTGCCCTCCTTGTGTTCGATACCCGCTCGCCGCTACACCGTGCGCTTATGGTAAGACTAGCGAGTCCCGTCCTGGGTGTGCATCCGGAGCACGATCAAGTTTTTGGCGCCGTTGCCGGGGACGGCGATAGTGTTTGATTCTACCTACCTAGCTATTTTTCTTTTTTTTCTATTAATTCTATTTTTATTTTACCCTTCCTTTGTGCTAACTATTTCTTTGAAACTCTGTTCTCCCTTGCATGTACACGAGATCCTCGGCGAACCCCGAAGAAATACTATACGATCCGGAGATCGAGCGTACATTGAGGAGGATCCGAGTGGAGAGGAGACTCGATACGGAAGGGAATTTTATGACCCATCCTGAGACACCCGAAGAATTGGCGGAGCGGATGGCGAGGATCATTTTCATAAGAGATTGGCTTCGGCCTAAGACTTCCTCCACGACCTCATCCATATCTATGCCGGAGTTGGCGGCTGACAAAAATTTCGAATTGAAGACCGGATTGGTAGTTCTGATGCAACAAGATCCTTTTCATGGGAACTCCCATGAAAACCCTCATTTCTACATCCAGCTCTTCCTATCAAAATGTGCCACCTTCCAGATGCCGGGCATCTCCATAGATGCTATCAGAATCCGCCTCTTCCCCTTCACACTCAAGGACAAGGCCTTATATTGGTTGATGACGCAAGCTGAAGGAATCTTCACCACTTGGGATGAATTGGCGAGTGCCTTCGTCGACAAATTTTACCCGCCCTCCAAGACGGTGAAGATAAGAAGTGCTATCATGTCCTTCAAGCAAGGACCGCAGGAGACTCTCTATGAGGCATGGGAGCGCTTCAAGGACTTGCAACATCGATGCCCCCATCACAGCATTGAGGATTGGGAGCTTGTCCACAGTTTCTACAATAGACTCCAACTGGGCACAAAACAGATTATTGATGCTACCGCAAATGGAGCCATTTTGTCAAAGACTCCCAATGAAGCTACAGCCTTACTAGAGGAGATGGCCTCCAACAACCAACAATGGGGCGACATGCGAGGTCATTCTTCATCCTCCTTGAAGCCCACGAGTATTTATGAGGCCAAGGCCGTGGCGGAGCTTTCTGGCAAATTTGACTCTCTCCATAAGGTAGTGGAGAGGTTAGAGAAATTCATTACCGAGCCGCAAGGAGCCCCTACTACATCCGCACCGACAAACCATATGAGTGATTGGCAAGACCAATCCCAAGCCATGTATGTAGGAGGAGAGCAAGGAGAAGGAGCTTTGGAGCAAATTCAGTATGTTGAGGGGAATTCCAGATATTGGGCCAACCCGACCGCTAGAAACCATCCGGGTTTTCTTATACTAATAATGATGGTGCCTTGAACACCCCGCCTCAACAACCTCCTCAAGCACGGGCTCCACCACCACAAACGAATTATCAACCAAGGGGGCCACCGCAACAAAACTTCCCACCTAGGAACCAAGTGAGACCTTATAGGCCACCCGGATATAATCAAGGGTGGAGAAATCCCAACCCTCCGCAAGCTCAACCACGTTCGGATTTCGAAGCTAGGGTGGAGGAGTTTATGGCGAAGCAGAGGAAGATTAACGCCACGTTAAAGGCGGGACATGATTCTCTCACCATCGTCGTCGCTCAAATTGGGAAGCAACTTGCTTTGCTTAATAGAAACAACCAACAATTGCCGGCTCAACCCGAGCCAAATCCACGGGGCAACACCGGCCATAGCAACACGGTTGTTGCGGTTACAACAAGAGGTGGGAATGATACCACTCCCCCCATGACCCAAATCAAAGAACCCGTGGTGAAGACTCTAGAAGAGAGCGAGCCGGTAATTGAGGTGGAAAAGGAGAAGGAGCCGCAAGAAGGAGCAAAATCTAGAGTGGAGGAACCTATTGATGAGCACCGATTCATGCCACCGGTGCCTTTCCCTCAACGGATAGCTAGAGCCAAGATCGAGAAGAGGCTAGCCAAGTTCCTCGAATACTTGAGAGGGGTGAGCCTCAATATCCCCTTTCTTGATGCCATAGTGGAAATCCCGTCCTACACGAAGTTCTTAAAGGACTTGATTACGGGAAGGAAAAGGAAGGAGAAGATCATGCTCGCGGAACAAGGAACTTGGTTCACTAGGAAGGAGAAGGAGCCCGCCAAATTTAAAGATCCCGGGAGTTTTCGGATTCCTTGTACACTCGGAGGCGTCCCCTTACAAAAGGCATTGGCTGATTTGGGCGCTAGTGTGAGCCTCATGCCTCTCACCATGTTCCGGAAGTTAAACACCGGCACGGATTTAAAGCCAACCGACATGAGGATTCAACTCGCGGACGGTCGGATTACAAGGCCGGTTGGGATCGCGGAGAATATCCCACTCCAAGTTCCGGGAGGCATATGCTTGCCTTGTGATTTTGTGATCATGGACATCAAGGAAGAGGGTGACACATCGCTCATACTTGGACGCCCATTCCTCGCCACCGCCGGTGTAATCGTCAATGTGCGGGAAGGGACTCTTACCTTGAATGTAGGAAACATTGAAGTCGAGCTCCATATACCAAAGGTTATGAAGCACATGCCGTATCATGAGGAGCTAGATTATTTGGACCTCCTTGACGAGGTCATTGAAGAGGCTATCCCCTACTCCATCGGTGCGCTCCATGACGATGGCTTCGAAGAAGGCCAAGATTTGAGCGAAGAAGAGAAGATGGAGGTCTCTCCCAATATCTCCACGGTGAATGACGATGGCGACGCTGATGTCGTGAGAATACGAGAGCTTTGCAAGCTCTCGACATTGAAGAATCCGAAGAAAGCTCCACCGATTCGAAGATCGGTGTCACCGGTGAAGTCGAAGACCGGATCAAGCTCAAGCTTGGGGGAGCCATCCCCCAACATTGCTCATGATGAAGGGGTGCTGAGGAAGGCCACACACCACCATGATCCAAATCCGAGCGGTCTTCCCGGCAAGTTCGACGGGTGCATCTCATATGCACCCAACATCAAGCGTTAATTGAAAATCCAAAGGGGTCGAGCTCAAGACCTTAAACGAGCACTTATCGGGAGGCAACCCGATGGTTTTTGCATTATTTTTACTTGGTTTTTATTTTTATTTTTAGATTTTATTAGTGTTTTGAGTCTTTTTGCCCATAAAAATCGTGACGACGGGTCTTGATTTCTATGACAGGAGAGGAGAAAAGGAAATCTCTCACATAGAGGGAGATAGAGGCAAGGAAGAGCGCTCCAGAAATGCGCTCAGGCCTTGGGAGGAGGAAGAAACCAACTGGAGGAAGAAAAATAGAGAGTAGAGCGAAAACGGAGCCCCGAAGCAGAAAACATCATGTCACTCGGCCGAGTATCATATGTGACTCGGCCGAGCAAAGGACCCCATTCAGCCGAGTGGGGTACCAACAAGGGAAGTCTGCTGAACCCAACTCTCTGTATTTTTTGTGCATTTCGAATTAACTGTCACTCGGCCGAGTACGTTTAGTCACTCGGCCGAGGGAAACGGATACCCTCCTAGCCTGTATATTGCCGAGTCGCTTGTGCCACTCGGCCGAAGGAGTTTTTCCCCTTCGGTCGAGTGGACATAAGCCCCTCGACCAAGTCGTAACTGGCGGGAAGAAATTTAAATCTTTTTTATTGTTACGTCACTCGGCCGAGCAACATAGTCACTCGGCCGAGTCGTAACTTCGCCTATATAAGTTGCAGCGGGCTCGGCGCGAATTTCAACGCAGCTAATCCCAATTTTTCGCCCATGCCCCGCGACTGTTCGTCTCCTCGCCCATGATCACACCCCTCCCTCACCCGAATCCCATCGCCACCGGTCCCGATCGTCGCACCACCGCCGGTCGACCATCACCGACCTCCGGCGACACCCCCCGCCGCCGGCCGACCACCGGTGATCCCCTATTTCGTGCAAAACCCCTATTTCTCCCCATTTTTGACGATCCGTATGCCCATTGATCCCCTAACCCAAATTAACTTCTTTACCTATCTATTATACCCCATCTCCCCCATGCATTTCGAATATTATTCACGGATATCGTTGTTTGACTTGCAGGCTATCTTGGGGGAGCTCAGGGGAGCTTCGGGACGCATTTTTAGCTTCGTGGAGGCGGCGCTCTTCGCACACACTTGCTGACTTGCTCTCGCAACGTTTACAGGTACACTCGTTCCTTTTATTGAGCACGTCGCACACTATTTTTGTTGGGTGAGCACTCGCGGCACACATGCCGCCCTGCACTAGGCCACGCACGCGGGGAGCCTCTTCCAAGCGGAAGAGGACCGACGATGCCGGTCCCTCTCACGCTAAGGAGGACTCCCCTCCACCTAGTCCACCACCCCCCACACAGCCGCTTCCAGCCGATCCCATCCACGCACAGCCCATCCCCGCCGATCATATCCCACCACCGGCTCCCGTTGTCGGGCCGCTGGGGATCACGTTCAGAGACGACGCACAGCGCATCCGATTTAAGCGTATCGCCCAGCAATCTATAGTGCCCTCTAGGTTCGCGCACTTAGCAGAGCTGGACCGCCTAGGGGTGCTAGAGGGGATGCTCACGTTGTACGACAACGTGGGCTGGCGCGACTTTTTGTCAGTGTCGGCGGACACCTACGTCCGTCCGACACTTGAGGTACTTAGTTCGATAGCCCGGACCCCTGGAGGATGCAAATTTCGCCTTATGGATCGACAGTGCGAGGTCACTCTCGCCCTGCTTCGTGCGTTCTTCCAGTGGACCGATGTCCCCGTCCCCGACCGAGCCTATGCACCCACTCACATCCCAAAGCCGTCGTTCGATGCTTCCACGTTCTGGACACGGATCACGGGCTCACCCCATGGCTTTGACCCTAGTAGGGCCAAGGCCTCAGCGATCCTGCACCCCTGCCTCCGCATAGCACAGCGCCTTATGGCGACCACTTTCTTGGCGAGGTACGAGCCTGGGACGATGTCTACGCCTGAGCTCTATATGCTCTACGCGATGACTCGTCCCAGAGTTCTCGAGAGGGGTAGCAACGACTTGGTCCCTGCCGTTGAGATTGATATTGCTAGCTGGTTCTTAGACCGCATCATCATTTCGGTGGGTGCTCGCTCACCTATTTGCTGCGGCGGTCTGATTACTCTACTAGCCCTGATGACCGGCGTGGACCTACCTGCTGACCTTAGACGAGCCCCGGGCCCCACTGCACTCTCGATAGATGTCATGGCCCGGATGAAGATGCTTCGTCCCCACGGCCAGCGGCACTGGGTATGGTTGCACGGTCCCTTTGGTGCCGACTACATGGTTCTTTCGAGCCCCGCTCGGACACACATAGGACCGGCACACGTGGACTGGCTTCCGGCGATGGATCTCCTGATCCCTGCCGCCTACGTGCTAGAGGCTGAGGGCGCTGAGCAGGCACCCCCTGCACCCCCCTGCACCTCCTGCTGACCCCGTGATCCCTCAGCCGAGCCTGCACTTTCTGCACCTCCCGACACTTCTGTCAGTGTCGGGAGTACCCTTGCTGATTTGTCCACCACGTCCACCACCCCTACCACTGCTGTGCCTATCTCGGTTGAGCCTATTTCCTCACTTCTTCCCGAGCATCCACCCACCATACTCGAGAGCGGTGAGCCTTCCTTCGCTGCCGTCGTGGAGACCATGTCCAGTATGATCTCCGCTGGGTTGTCACCTTTTGGTCCATACACTTCCTCCCCAGCGGTCGACCTTTCTGTCTCCACCGCCGCTGTCCTATCCGAGAGTGTCATGACGTTTGTCCCTGCTTCTGTGTCACCGACCTCTCTTGCTGCCTCGTTGCTGATTTTGTCTTCCCCCACTGCTGCTGCCTCCTCGTCCCAGCCTGCGTCCCAGCCTCGCACTGAGGCTGGGCATCCACTAGTGAGCACAGCACCCTTCCCGCACTTTCCTGTCGGCCCCATACTCTACACCACCCATGTCAGACAGCCCCGACCTTCATAGCCTAGACCTGCTCGCCCCTCCGCCCCATCACCCCCTGACGCTCTACTTCAGAGCCTTCGTGCTCTTGAGGGGGCGGTGAGTGGACTCAGAGGCGAATTTAGGGCTCTCTCTGCCACGGTCAGTTCCGTGGAGTCCCGCGTCGCCATGCTTCCTGATATTCAGGCTTGCCTGAATCATATACTGGCACGACTCCCTCCACTTCACCCACCAGCCCAGCATTATTCCGCACCACCACCTCCACCACCACCTCCGCCACAGGACAGAGATGGTGCAATACCTCCTGCTTAGGCACACCCTTGATGCCATTGATCTTTTTTGTCGTTATGCTGCCCATTCTCTGCTGGTCCTATCGATATATGATTTTTGCCCACCCCCTCCTACCCTCACTATTTTTTTTGGCCCTATCTTGCTCACATCATTTTGTATCCATTTTGGGAGAGAGGGAGAGTTAGTTTTGGTGACACATTATCTGCATCACCCTGATCCTATGCATGCATCATTCACATCATCATATTTTCTTTATATTTTTACTTTTTTTATCATGCATGCATCCTCACCCTCCCCACCCATTTCATGTCTCTTGGTGTGCCACACTTTGCACATTGAGGACACTGTGCACTTTAGCTTGGGAGAGTGAGTTCTCATACTTTTTGCTTTTGTCACCTTTATTTTTAGTTTTTTCACGTTTTTCTGCTTTTGCACCCATTTTTCATCACTTTTTCATTTTTTTACCATGCATCACGTTTTTCCTATTTTCTTTGTGGGCCGCATTGTAAATATCTTTGTTTTCCTTTATCTTTACTTCTTTCATCTTTTGCTAGAGATGATTTTTCTGTGATGACGATGACGTGGTGTTAGCTTTTCTCTATATGCATGCTAAATTTGTCATGTCATAGCTTTTGTTTCTGATATCATATGCTACGTCCTTGTAACGCCCCGCTTCCCAAAAGGCACTGGAAGCGAGAGCGTTACGCGGTCCGCTTGAACTGGAGCGGTGAAGCTCGAGTTCAATAAGCGTCTGTGATAAAAACACAGAAAAGGGTCCTTGCATTTTGCGTATCAGAACAATCAGAAAATATTTCATTAAAATAAAAAGGGCACTCCCAAAATTGTTCATACGAGAAAATAATACAACAGGGCCTCAGCATAGCCAGAAAGGAAACTAAGACAAAGCACTAATCCTACTACAAGGAACTAAACTAAAACTCAAAACAGTGACGAAGGCTCTAGTCTTCCGCAGAAAGCGGCTCGGCGTCTACGACCAACTCTGGCTCTCCGAGCCAGGCGTCACGTACGAATCCTCCGGGTACTCAAGCGCTGAATCTGACATACATCCACAAACAATGAATGTATGTCAGCAAGGTCTGCAAGGAAAGATTAGCATCCCAAGGCAAGATGTACAAATAATATGAATTTTAAAGCATTAGTATTTTAAGAAAAAGTGACTGCAGCAATTTAACAAATAACAATTTACAGAAACGGAAGCGGACAATCCTAGCATGCAGTTCTATACGGTTGCAAGATTAAGGTTAAGATTCCTCTGAGTTCATTAGCATCAAATTTCAAGATGACCAAGTTAGCGTTCAAGTTTTCATGACAAGTGTTAGCATTCTAATCTAGGGTTCACGCCTGTAGGTCGTGATGAGAAGGTCGTTCATCTCACGGGGGCTTATCGTGATTGACGCTAACCCACCGCGTGCGGGTGGTGCTTTTGAGGAGAGTTCCTTTCATACGCCTAGTGGCCGCTCAACCCTAACCCCACCCAAAAGTTTGCCGGAACACGAGCCGGCCTAGTCGACTCACACGACATCACGATATCATGATACCGCCTTCGAGGCGCACGATTACCACGATGTCCATACTTGTTAGGCATTCAAAATGCCCAGACAAGTTGTGTACCAATTTAACAATGTCATCATTTCTTATATACAACGTTTCAATCATTAAGAGGGGGTTGTCGACGTTTACGATAATTTAATGAGAGTGTTGAACATGTGAGTTTAACAAACAGGTTGCGAAACAGAGTTTTCTTTGCCAATGTTTAAAGTTGCACACTAACAAGTTGTATGTCCAAGCGTCACATTTTTAGTCTAAAACGTGACGGAAAAGATTTCATGCGCAAATTAACATGTAGTTTTCAAGATATGCAGATTGAAGTAAAAATAGAGTACTAGTCATCAAACTTCAAAAATTCGTATTTAATTGTAAAATTGTCTGCTTGGAGTGATTCTGGGTGTCGGAGTGACGTAGCAAGGGCGTGAGTATCTGTGTCATCGAAATCGCAAGTTAAGGTAACAGTTCTCACCCAACAAAATACTAGACCCAAGATTACTGTCTATATGCTACCATAGCTATATATATATATGCTAACAAATATAATAATCCAACTTAGATAATCCCATATGTTATAATTATATTTTGGGGATAATAACATGCTGTTATATAATGGATGTACTGTTAATAAAATAGAAGCCTACACATCTAACATTATATGCATAACTAATATACTAACAGGACTAATTTTACACAGCAAGTATATTTACAAGTTATAACTATAACATATAAAGTTAGGTGTACATCAAAAATACTTACTTGGTATTTATATATTATAATATAATACTTGCTAACAGCATCCACGTAAATTATAGTTATAAAACTTACAATTTCATTAGTGTTGTCTTGAGGTTACAGGGGAAGCGGGGTTCGAATCTGTTGGCGACGGAGGTCGGTCCAGCAGCAGCACGAGGCAGGCCGGAGTCTAGCAGGCGGTGCATCGCCGAAATCGAACGAATGGCTCATGGAGACACGAGCGGGCAGTAGGGCAGCAGAACGAGGGGTTGCAAGGGCGCGGCGAGGTCGGAGCGTTGCAAGCCGTCGGAGATGATGGCAGCGTGGTGACGGCTCGAAGCTAGGTCGCCGGAGGCAAAGTGACGGGGCTGAGGTCCTGATGTGAGAGAGGAGGCGGGCTTGGGGAAGAGAGGTCGAAGGTGGGTCAAAGATGTGGGCGGCCGGCGTGACGGTGGATGTGGGTTCGCCTGGGTCACATGGGAAGAGGGTGAAGGCGCCGGTGACTATTGTTTGCGTGGGGATGAAGGGCGCGGGTCTAAAGCAGGGCGAGGGGGGGTCGACGCGTTGGGAAGGCGGGGCGACGGCGAGTGTCCGGGCTGTGGGCGGTTGCGTGGATGGAGACAGGCCGGCCGAGCCTGGGGAGGAGGAAAAGACCGGCCTGTGGGGGTTGCGGCCCTGTGATGGCGAGCTTCGCGCTGCGCGAGGGTTGTGCCGGAGAAGAAGGAGAGGGGCCGTGAGCTTTTCTCGCGTGAGGGGGTGAAGGCGGCTGATAGGAAAATAGGGTAGGGTTTTTAGGTTGCTGTAGAAGTAGGGCTTTAATTATAGAGCTAGGGTTTTTATTTGAAGCTAGGTTTGAAAAGAAAGACAGTATGTTTTATAATAGGGTGTGGGTTTGATAAGTACAGCACGTGGGGTTGTGGCCTAGCTTTAGGGTTCAATTCTTATTGTATTTGATTGTTGGCTGTGTGTGTGGGGCAAGCAAAGGACAGTACAACAAGGCTAGTGTAGCCTTAGTGTTATAATAAAATTTTTCCTAAGTCTCAATCTATATTAACTATGGTATGTGGGGGAGGCTGCACGTGAGCTGGCCTGGGAATTTGTTGGGTTCAAAGCTAGCTTTTGAATTACGATGTTATAGGGGAAAAATAGTCTAGGTTTCATTATATAATATTAGTAGGTGCTTCAAAGTCTGCAGGTTGGGTGAGACACACGTGAGCTAAGGGTTTCCAAGTTGGAGAGTGCGGCTGGGTGCAATTCGTGTGGAGCCTGGGAAGAAATGCTTGGTTATCATGTTTGAAGAATATTCAATAGGTTTAACTTAGGAAAGTTTAATTTAAAGGTGGATTTGTTTTTAATGAGTCAATTAGGGAGAAAATTGAGCATAGGTAAAAAGGAAACTTTTGAAATGCAAACATTAATAGGGGAGTAAATCAGGGGTTAATAAAGTCAATCTTAATAATAGGTTTAAATAGGATTTAAAATGGGAAGTTCTCATTTGAATTTAAAAGTTTGATGTAACGGTACGTTTTCGTTGTACTTTGTTCGTGCACGTGCTTTTGGCCGTGCACGTGTTTATTTTAGACTTTATTTGTTTGTGAACACTTTTGTGTGATATGCTGTTGTGAACGTCTCTGAGAGTATTAAATAGTGGCACTAATTTGGAACGACGTTCCTCGAGTCGTTTTCCACAATCTAATCTTATTCGATGAGACGTGGCGACTTTCACTTTTGACGGGAGACGTTTCTATTTTTAGTTTCGTCGTCCGACGTCAAAATTGAGATCCGTCTTCTTAGTTAGCTCACATTCGTCATCACGATCACCCCGATATTTATTTTATAATTTTTGGAGTTTATTTGACTACTTTTATATTTTTAACAAGGTTTATAATATTTTTAATAATTTATTTTTAAATTAATTTCGGCCAAATAAAATTTATTTGAGTTTTAAACGTTTTAAAGAATTTTTGAGCCAATTTCCAGCTCATTTAGACCAAGTCAAACCCTTGGGTGAGTTGGAGAAGTTGGATTTCAAATTTTAAATTATTTTAAACTTCTAATCCTATTAGATTTAGCCCTAGACTAAGTCAACCCATCTACACTATATAAACAACCCCTAGGAAGACCTATTTTCGCAAGAAATTAACCCTAGCCTCTTCCAAAACTCAGATTTGACGTTGCGACGATTCGTCGCAACGTTGTGACGAACGGCTGCCGCATGACCGAAGAAATCGCCCCCGTTCCCCCGCTCTGACCGAAGCCCAACCCCGCTCACGCTCCGCTCCGCACGCAGCAGCAGCAGCCGTCCCCGTTCCCCCGCTCTGACCGAGAGAAGCCCTCGGTCAGACCGAGAGCTTCAACCCCGCACAGCGCCCGCACCAACCCCCGCTTGTCGCCCCGCTCCGCACCGTGCCCGACCGACCCGCTTCACCGCACCGACCGGTGTTGCAAGCGTTGCAACTTTGCAACATCGCGCCCCCCGCATCCAAGCACCTGACCGAGCCCCTCTCCCGCACTGACCGAGAAGCAACCCCGCACCAAGCACAACCCCGCAGCCGCTGCACGCCCCAAACGTCGCAGCCCCGCATTCTCTGTGCACGACCGACGGATCTCCCCGCATTGGCTGTGTACGACCGAGAGTCACTCGTTACAACCCCGCACCCGTCACACCACTTGCCTCCGTGGGCCCCCCAAGTTCTCCAGAGGTATTGTGGGTCCCCCAAAGGCCCCTAGGACTACTGTGGGCCCCACCTAGGTGCTTGCTCTTCGAGGATTCGTCGCGTACGATGTTGCGACACGTCGTAGCCCGTCGTCGCACATGCTAGCTTTGGAATCTGGAATCGTCGCTCCGGTTGATTGCTCTGAAATTTCCAGCGAGGAATCTAATTGGAATCTGGACTTGGAGCGCGATATTATTATTCCAACCCCCGGCGTCGCTACCCGATGCCGGTGTAGCTTTCGCGTCGTGTTGAGGTAACGCTTTGCACCCCTAGGACCCCCAACCCAATGCATGCTAATCAAGACTAAAATCAGTATTTTTAAAGTATTTTAAATGTTTTAGAATTCACTAATCAAGATTAATAAAACGGATGTAGGCCGGTGGACTTGTGCACATAGGATTATTGTGTTTTGGACTCGTTGGACGGTGTTGCTCAGACGTGATACTTGCAGGCAAGTGAAACTTGCCAACTCTTGTGTAGGGCCATGTTTTTAGGCCGCTTCCTTTGCTTCAGCGTAAAAGAGACTAGTCAGTGAAATGATACCTGGCTAGACGCCTACTTGATCTAGTTTGACAACGAAACTAGATCTGTCACCTAAACGATCTAGCTTGACAACGAAGCTAGATCCAACCCTTTATACTTGTTGAACATGCATACTAAACTGTCACGTTTACTTTCCTTACCTGTACGCTTTACTACCTGCCATGTCATCTCATCCATGCATTGAATGTCGCATCCGTAGCACACGCTACATACTTGTACTTGCTTGTCCCGGGCTAGGTGCACCCCTACGCCATACTTGTTAAAAACACTTCCTGGCTCGTGATCCAGAAGCGAGCATTCCCGTTCGGGGGTAAGGCCCTGGCTCGATACACGTGGAGGGGTAGGGTTGAGCGACCACTCAGCGTAGAAGTGTGCCCGTACAACCTCTTCAGCTGTAAGGCGTGAACTCTGTGCACGAGGCGCTTACTTTTCTTGTCTTGTACTTGTCTTGTGAATGTCATGCCATGCCCGTACTTTACTTTACTTTACTTTACAAGTTGCACTCATTACTTTAACTGCCATGTCATTGCATCATGCTAGAACTGCTAGGTTGCTTTTACTTGTACTTTCAGTTTCATTGCACAAGTATTCCAGACTTGCTGACATGTGCCCCTTGCTCTTTTGGGTGTCACATGTTAGACCCTGAGCCAAAGACAGTTATTGAGGACGAGGTCTTTGCTGATGCTGAGCCTGAGCCTACGTTCGTCGAGGAGTACGAGGACACCGGAGACCAGTCTTAGTGACTGTGGAGTTGCTTTTACTTTAGGTTGCTGTTAGTTGTCGGTGCTTGCACCATTACTTTGTTTTCGTACTTTGTACTTTTGTTGGCCATGCTGGGGCCTCTTTTAGACTCTTTTATTTTAGCCTGGTGGCTTTTCTGCGATGTTGGAATTTATTATTATGGATATTCTGAGATGTTTCTTTTGTCTCCTTCGTTATTATTATCTTTGTTTTGTTTCGCGTTGCAAGGACCTGCAGTTAAATTTGATTGACGCTTATCGGACTTGCAGCTTTGTAGCTTCAAGTCTGAGCGGACCTTCTCACGCTTCGCCTCCACATTTTTGGGAAGCGGGGCGTGACAGGTTTTGTTGGTGGCCCATGCAGGTCCTTCTTGCAATTGTGAATTAACGGAACAACGATAATAACGGAATGTCCATTAAATAAATTGCAACATCCAAGTCATTAAGCTATTTGAGTCTAATTTGTTTGTTCGTTTTCTATGTCATTAGATGGCTGGACGACGACAGACCCGATCTGGTAGTGGGCCCAATCGTGCTGAGGAGCCGGATAGAGAGCCCACCAATGCTGAGATCATGAGGATGATGCATCAGATGATGCAGGTGCAGCAGGGCATGCTCCAGAATACCCAGAGTGCCCCTCGCTTCGAGCCCGGAGCGAAGCAGTTTCAGGAGCTGGGCCCGACCTACTTTGATGGATCTGAAGGACCGTTGGCTGCTGAGGAGTGGATCAGGAATACCAAGGATAATCTGAAGATGTCGAAGGTCAACCCGGCTGGATGGGTTGATCTGGTGAAGAAGTAGCTTAAGGATAATGCCCGAAACTGGTGGGATGCAGAGGAGGAGCTGTTGACGACACCGATACCTTGGGCTACTTTTAAGTCTCGGTTCGATGAGGAGTACTTTCCGAAGGCTGCCAGGAGGGAGATGTTGCAGCGATTCATTGAGCTGAAGAAGGAGAATCTGTCGGTGGACCAGTACCACCAGGAGTTCACTAGGCTGAGTCGCTTCGCGCCGAAGATGGTGGAGGATGCTGAGGAGAAGGCTCAGAGGTTTCTGCAGGGCCTTTCCCTAGACTTGCAGAGCCTGATGTCTACGACAGATATGGAGTCATATCAGAAGTTGCTGGTAGCTGCTCGGAGACAGGAGAAGATTGCGAAGCTGAAGAGAGGAAAGATTTCTGGAGCTGGGAAGAGGCCTATGGAGCAGTCTAGGCCTGGGTTCAAGCCTACCCAGCCAGTGCAGTTCAAGAGGCCAGGTGGGCCTGCCGTGAAGACTTGCCATTTCTGCGGCAAGACTGGCCACATCAAGGAGCAGTGCAGGAAATTCCTGGGGCAGTGCCTGATCTGTGGAGATGCTACTCATGTAGCGAGGGATTGTCGGCATGCGAACCAGTTGAGGAGAGGGTCTGATGGAGCACAGCTACAGAGGGGACCAGTTACAGCCCAGCCCTTGCAGCAGAGAGCACCTGTACCTGCTGGACGTGGAGCGCCTCTTCTTCCGCAGAAGCAGGCGTATCAGCAGGCTGTTCAGCCAAGGAGGCAGGCTTACTTGATGACTGCAGTGGAGACCGAGGCTGTGGACGAGGTTATCGCAGGTAACCCTCTGTCTAGTTGTTCTTCCCTTAGTTAGTTTTGATTGTTAGATTATGGTTGTTGCTTGCATATGATTGTTTGTTAGAATAGGTTTGATTGTTAGTCTGTTTGTTAGGTGTGATTTTGGTTTGCATGTTTCCTGCACGAGTCCTCTTTGACTCTGGTGCATCGATGTGCATTATATCCCAGAGCTTCGTGGAGAAGCATTCCTTGACGACTTCCCCTCTTCCCAAGAGTTGGAACATCGTTACAGGAAATGGCGTAATCTCGGTGCATCGTGGGTGCAATTCTTGCCCCTTGGTGGTTTGTGGACATGAGCTTTACGCTGATTTTATTGTCCACGACATCATCAATTACGATGCAAAGCTTGGAATGGATTGGCTAGCGAGTTTCTATGCTACGATCGATTGTCAGAGGAAGAAGGTGGTGTTCGAGATCCCAGGACATCCGGTATTTGAGTTCAGTCGTGGTAGCAGTTCGCTTGGCCCTGTCAGGTTTCGGGCCAAGCCGGTGGAGATTGTTGCTATGCAGATGGAGCAGAGTAGACCAGCTATGGTACGTGAGTTCGACGACGTCTTCCCCGAGGTGATGTCTGGTCTGCCACCTGATCGAGCTCTCGAGTTTTCGATCGACCTTGTTCCGGGAGCGCAGCCTATTTCGAAGGCGCCATATCGTATGGCACCAGCAGAGTTGGAAGAGTTGCGTAGACAGCTGGATGATCTTTTGCAGAAGGGTTACATCAATCCCAGTGTGTCTCCGTGGGGAGCACCGGTGTTGCTGGTAAAGAAGAAGGATGGTTCGCGTCGCATGTGAGTGGATTACCGGGAGCTGAATGCTGTGACTATCAAGAATAAATATCCCTTGCCTCGTATAGATGATATCTTTGATCAACTCGGAGGTTCGAGGGTGTTTTCTAAATTGGATTTGAGGAGTGGTTACCATCAGCTTAAGGTGAAGAAGGACGACATCCCGAAGACAGCGTTCAGGACAAAGTATGGTCACTACGAGTTCGTGGTTATGCCCTTCGGCGTAACCAACGCGCCCGCAGTTTTTATGAACCTGATGAATCTGGTCTTCTACGACTTTCTAGACAAGTTCGTCGTCATATTCATTGACGATATCCTGATCTATTCGAAGTCGGAGGAAGAGCATGCATCGCACTTGAGGACAGTGTTGGAGATCTTGAGGAAGCATCGTTTATATGCTAAGTATTCCAAGTGCGAGTTTTGGCTGGATAGAGTTGCCTTCCTCGGGCATGTGGTGTCTGGTGATGGAATTTCTGTGGATCCCGAGAAGATTGTGGCTATCAGAGAGTGGCCGGTTCCGCAGTCGGCGTCAGAGATTCGGAGTTTCCTTGGGCTTGCAGGATATTATCGACGTTTCATTAAGGACTTTTCTCGGATTGCTGAGCCGATGACCAGACTGACGCGGAAGGATGTGCCATATGTTTGGTCTGATGATTGCGAGAAGGCTTTTGGTGTCCTGAAGGAGAGGTTGATGACTGCCCCTGTACTTGCTGTGCCTGATCGGAGTGGAGGATTTGAGATCTTTTGCGATGCTTCTGGCAAGGGTCTTGGATGTGTGTTGCATCAGCATGGGCATGTGGTTGCGTATGCTTCTCGTCAGCTTAAGGCTCATGAGAAGAATTACCCGACACATGATTTGGAGTTGGCTGCCGTCATGTTTGCGCTGAAGATTTGGAGGCACTTCCTGCTGAGTGAGAGGGTGAAGATCTTCACCGATCACAAAAGCCTGAAGTATATCTTTACGCAGAAGGAGCTCAACATGCGACAGCGCCGATGGTTGGAGCTCATGGCAGACTATGAGATTGATTTGCAGTATCACCCTGGCAAGGTGAATGTGGTTCCGGATGCGCTGAGCAGACTTCCAGCGGTGATGATGTTGACCTCACAGTGGAGATTGCAGCAGGATTTTTGCGAGTCTGGTATCGAGATTATTCTTACTGGAGAGACTTCCTCGTTGATGAGTATGCAGATACAGTCGACGATCGTGGATATGATCAAGGCTGGACAGGCTGGAGATGCTAAGCTGGTAAAGATTCGGGAGCAGGTGGAAGCCGGTCTGCGGACTGACTTTTTGATTCACGAGGATGGTTCGTTGAGATTTGGAGCGAGGTTATGTGTGCCAGCTGGAGATATCAGAGAGGAATTATTGGTGGAGGCACACAGGTCACCGTATTCTGTGCATCCTGGTGGGACCAAGATGTACAAGGATCTTCGCCTGAACTTTTGGTGGCATGGTATGAAGAGGAGTGTGGCTCGGAGCGTAGCCAAGTGTTTGGTTTGCCAACAAGTAAAGGCGGAGCATCAGCATACGGCAGGGTTGCTGCAACCGCTTCTGATTCCGGAGTGGAAGTGGCAGCACATCACTATGGATTTCGTGACTGGACTACCTCGGAGTCCGAAGCAGAACGACGCGATTTGGGTGATCGTAGACCGATTGACCAAATCCGCGCACTTTATTCCCTTCCGAGTGGGACAGTCTACTGAGATGCTAGCGAGGAGATATATGGAGGTAAATTCTTTTACTCTCCGAGTTTATTTCCTTTTCATAGGTTAGATAGTGATGTAACGTGAATCGTGCAGGAGATCGTACGACTTCACGGAGTCCCCGTGAGTATCGTGTCGGACAGAGACACGAGATTCACATCTCAGTTTTGGCAGAGTCTGCAGAAGAGCTTGGGTACGAGTCTGAGTTTCAGCACGGCGTACCACCCGCAGACGGATGGCCAGTCCGAGAGGACGATTCAGATCTTGGAGGATATGTTGAGAGCGTGCATGTTAGACTTCAAGGGATCTTGGGAGGATCATCTCCATCACGTTGAGTTTGCCTATAATAACAGCTACCAGGCGAGTATTGGAATGGCGCCTTTCGCCGCGCTATATGGAAAGAAATGTCGATCGCCACTGAGCTGGGATGACATTGGAGATCGGGAGCTGTTAGGACCAGAGATGATCGTAGAGGCCGTGGATGTTATGAGGAATATTCGGGAGAAGCTGAGGATTGTGCAGGACCGTTTCAAGCATTGGGCTGATGCTAAGCGGAGGCCCTTGGAGTTTCAGCCGGGCGATCATGTCTTTCTGAAGATTTCTCCGAACCACGGAGTTATTCGATTTGGAAAGAGGGGCAAGCTGAGTCCGAGGTTTATTTGACCGTTTGATGTTCTGGAGAGAGTTGGAGCTGTGGCTTATCGCTTGGCGTTGCCACCGTCGCTGGTGGGAGTTCACGACGTATTTCACGTATCTCAGTTGCGTCGATACGTTAGTGATCCATCCCATGCTGTGGATTTCTCGGAGATTACGGTTCGTCCGGATCTGTCTTATGATCAGCAGCCAGTTGAGATTCTGGATCGTCGAAAGAAGCAGCTGAGGAATAAGACCGTCGACTTGGTTCATGTGCAGTGGTGTCACGGTTCCCCTGGTGAGTCCACCTGGGAACGCGAGGAGGAGATGAGAGAGCGCTTCCCGCACCTTTTCCCAAGCAGTGCTTGATGTTGATTCCGAGGGCGGAATCATTTCTAAGGTGGGGAGGATGTAACGGTACGTTTTCGTTGTACTTTGTTCGTGCACGTGCTTTTGGCCGTGCACGTGTTTATTTTAGACTTTATTTGTTTGTGAACACTTTTGTGTGATATGCTGTTGTGAACGTCTCTGAGAGTATTAAATAGTGGCACTAATTTGGAACGACGTTCCTCGAGTCGTTTTCCACAATTTAATCTTATTCGATGAGACGTGGCGACTTTCACTTTTGACGGGAGACGTTTCTATTTTTAGTTTCGTCGTCCGACGTCGAAATTGAGATCCGTCTTCTTAGTTAGCTCACATTCGTCATCACGATCACCCCGATATTTATTTTATAATTTTTGGAGTTTATTTAACTACTTTTATATTTTTAACAAGGTTTATAATATTTTTAATAATTTATTTTTAAATTAATTTCGGCCAAATAAAATTTATTTGAGTTTTAAACGTTTTAAAGAATTTTTGAACCAATTTCCAGCTCATTTGGACCAAGTCAACCCCTTGGGTGAGTTGGAGAAGTTGGATTTCAAATTTTAAATTATTTTAAACTTCTAATCCTATTAGATTTAGCCCTAGACCAAGTCAACCCATCTACACTATATAAACAACCCCTAGGAAGACCTATTTTCGCAAGAAATTAACCCTAGCCTCTTCCAAAACTCAGATTTGACGTTGCGACGATTCGTCGCAACGTTGCGACGAACGGCTGCCGCACGACCGAAGAAATCACCCCCGTTCCCCCGCTCCGACCGAAGCCCAACCCCGCTCACGATCCGCTCCGCACGCTGCAGCAGCCGTCGTCCCCGTTCCCCCGCTCTGACCGAGAGAAGCCCTCGGTCAGACCGAGAGCTTCAACCCCGCACAGCGCCCGCACCAACCCCCGCTTGTCGCCCCGCTCCGCACCGCGCCCGACCGACCCGCTTCTCCGCACCGATCGGTGTTGCAAGTGTTGCAACGTTGCAACATCGCACCCCCCGCATCCAAGCGCCTGACCGAGCCCCTCTCCCACACTGACCGAGAAGCAACCCCGCACCAAGCACAACCCCGCAGCCGCTGCACGCCCCAAACGTCGCAGCCCCGCATTCTCTGTGCACGACCGACGGATCTCCCCGCATTGGCTGTGTACGACCGAGAGTCACTCGTCGCAACCCCGCACCCGTCGCACCACTTGCCTCCGTGGGCCCCCCAAGTTCTCCAGAGGTATTGTGGGTCCCCCAAAGGCCCCTAGGACTACTGTGGGCCCCACCTAGGTGCTTGCTCTTCGAGGATTCGTCGCGTACGACGTTGCGACACGTCGTAGCCCGTCGTCGCACGTGCTAGCTTTGGAATCTAGAATCGTCGCCCCGGTTGATTGCTCTGAAATTTCCAGCGAGGAATCTAATTGGAATCTGGACTTGGAGCGCGATATTATTATTCCAACCCCCGGCGTCGCTACCCGACGCCGGTGTAGCTTTCGCGTCGTGTTGAGGTAACGCTTTGCACCCCTAGGACCCCCAACCCAATGCATGCTAATCAAGACGAAAATCAGTATTTTTAAAGGATTTTAAATGTTTTAGAATTCACTAATCAAGATTAATAAAACGGATGTAGGCCGGTGGACTTGTGCACGTAGGATTATTGTGTTTTGGACTCGTTGGACAGTGTTGCTCAGACGTGATACTTGCAGGCAAGTGAAACTTGCCAACTCTTATGTAGGGCCATGTTTTTTGGCCACTTCCTTTGCTTCAGCGTAAAAGAGACTAGTCAGTGAAATGATACCTGGCTAGACGCCTACTTGATCTAGTTTGACAACGAAACTAGATCCGTCACCTAAACGATCTAGCTTGACAACGAAGCTATATCCAACCCTTTATACTTGTTGAACATGCATACTAAACTGTCACGTTTACTTTCCTTACCTGTACGCTTTACTACCTGCCATGTCATGTCATCCATGCATTGAATGTCACATCCGTAGCACACGCTACATACTTGTACTTGCTTGTCCCGGGCTAGGTGCACCCCTACGCCATACTTGTTAAAAACACTTCCTGGCTCGTGATCCAGAAGCGAGCATTCCCGTTCGGGGGTAAGGCCCTGGCTCGATACACGTGGAGGGGTAGGGTTGAGCGACCACTCAGCGTAGAAGTGTGCCCGTACAGCCTCTTCAGCTGTAAGGCGTGAACTCTGTGCACGAGGCGCTTACTTTTCTTGTCTTGTACTTGTCTTGTGAATGTCATGCCATGCCCGTACTTTACTTTACTTTACTTTACATGTTGCACTCATTACTTTAACTGCCATGTCATTGCATCATGCTAGAACTGCTAGGTTGCTTTTACTTGTACTTTCAGTTTCCTTGCACAAGTCTTCCAGACTTGCTGACATGTGCCCCTTGCTCTTTTGGGTGTCACATGTTAGACCCTGAGCCAGAGACAGTTGTTGAGGACGAGGTCTTTGCTGACGCTGAGCCTGAGCCTACGTTCGTCGAGGAGTACGAGGACACCGGAGACCAGTCTTAGTGACTGTGGAGTTGCTTTTACTTTAGGTTGCTGTTAGTTGTCGGTGCTTGCACCATTACTTTGTTTTCGTACTTTGTACTTTTGTTGGCCATGCTGGGGCCTCTTTTAGACTCTTTTATTTTAGCCTGGTGGCTTTTCTGCGATGTTGGAATTTATTATTATGGATATTCTGAGATGTTTCTTTTGTCTCCTTTGTTATTATTATCTTTGTTTCGTTTCGCGTTGCAAGGACCTGCAGTTAAATTTGATTGACGCTTATCGGACTTGCAGCTTTGTAGCTTCAAGTCTGAGCGGACCTTCTCACGCTTCGCCTCCACGTTTTTGGGAAGCGGGGCGTGACATTTAAAATTTGAAATTTGAATTTGAAAATATAAATAGGAATGAGTATTAAATAAATTGGTTAAAATTTAATAATAAAAATAAGTTAAAATAATAATAATAGCTAATACATATAAGGCTAGCAGCGGATACAGGTATGGGGGTCTGTTACGTCTTAACTATGTATACGAAAAGAATAATTCACGAGAGAATACAGATAAAACGTATCACGAAAACTGGTCGTTACATCCTATCCACCTTAAAGACGATTCCGTCCTCAGAATCTTATCGGCTAAGACACCGGAGAACGTAAGGGTAACGCTCGTACCTCCTCTTCTAACGTATACACATCCATAAATAACCATCGTGCCATAACCAAATAGTATTTCTAATACTAACATCGACACTCGAAGTATTACTACTGATAATACCAATCAACGTTCACGCTAATAGTAGTAGCAACACCCATCAATTTACTAACTGTAAGTGTGCCATCACCTTGCACACTCACATCATTACCAATATACAAAGCATTACCATATATCATATACACTCATAATCTGCAGTGATATAGTACCACATGTCACATAAACATACCATTAATAAAAAAACATGATCATTCTTTGTCAATTAACACTTCAATCATACGATCACTCTTACATACCGCATATTACTATATACACATAATAATAAATATCACTATACGTATATACATGCACGTAATACCTTACACCATACACAGATTTATACACGCCTTACTCTTAGTACTAGGGTCCTCGTAATCTACCCATCTTAAGGTCAAGTCCGTCCTCAGACTCCCTTAAATAGGCTGACGTAGGGGTGAGTGGACTTAGACACTAAGGTCATTTACCCCAATCATACACACATTATAATGAGGCAATATACATCCATATGTTATACATACTCATATATCACACATTTCCAATCACCTATACATACGTTTATTTCATATACATATACATACTTATACTACTATACGCCTATCTCGTATCTATATAGAACAGTTATATACACGTATCAGTGTTCACAACCATGGTGATTTACATAGGGCTAGTACACTATTACATACATTCACATATACGTAGTCACAAACATACGGCCATGCATACCTCCTAGTATACACATGCTCACACATCATCCCGTAGGGGTAATATTACAATCTTACTATGCATACAACACACTCATTCATACAATACATATATATACACACCTATAACTAACCACATACATACATATGCACAAGTACACCGACACGCTATCACACAATAATCTGTATGCACAACTATGCGTACACCTATCAACATTGCACTTAACACGCATATCACTATACTAGCATCCAATTACAAACATTAATAAGTACAACTATGGTGCATATACTCCTAGTAACTGGCCAAAACTAAATCTAATATTCCTATAATGATATAGTCAATTACTCGCCTAAGTATAAACATAACACTTACTATTCTATACCCGCCTATATACATATATATCACAAATTACCGTACATGCACATATGACACAAAAGACAGTCACTCCATAGTAATATCCTAAGGGTAAGCACACTCACACATGGTTGGTATATAGAGATTAGTATACGCGGGTCCACAGTCACTACCTATATACATGCACCACAACACCATAATCAAGCTAATGGTCACACTATACTTAAACTAAAGCTTACATAAGGAAAGATGAGCTCTAATGCGACAACTAAGCAAGGTGCAGGGATGAGGCAACGAGTTAATGTTGTGATGGACGGTTTCAAATGTGACATGGGTAAGAGGTCAGCTGGTTGGATGACAAAAAATGTTTATGAACCAAGGGTAAGAAGATAAGGATGTGTGTGAAAATAATAACATCGTAAAAATAGCGTACATATGGTATAAATTAAAATGTAAAATGTGATTAGTCAAATAATAGGTGAAGAGTAATATGTGCCTAATGATGTGGTGCTTGTATTGCAAATGGAAAATAGGTTTGTAAAGAGAAAAAAAAAATTTTTTTTATAAAAAAATTTGAAGTCAATGATTATAAGACTGACGCACATGATTTTTTTTAAAGTTCTATTTAACTTAGGAAAGTATTTTAAAAGTCTATATTGATGACCGTTTCGAAATAAACTAGTAAAAAAGGAGGTGACATTTGAACTAGCGACTTAGAATAAAAGTTTTAAAAAGTTCATTGCTTGAGGAAAATAGGGTAGTTATGTGAAACAGAAGTGTGAAAGATGTATGTGTGGAAGTCATTATATGATATTAACTAAGGGTCGCGTCAGAAGGGTGTCATAATCAAGTTAGGGTTTAAATCGACTGAAACTTAGAAAATCTAAGTAAAAGTTTTGAAAGGATTTTAAACTTAGTGAAGAATTCAATAGATGAGATATTGAAAATACTTTTCGGAAGGTGAGTTCAAGATTAAAGATGGCGGGTATGAAGATTTTATGTGAATCGAGGACAGGGATCAAGTTTGACGATTGAAACGTAAGTACGATTAAGAAGTACTCCGTGGATACGCTACGATGGCATCCTACGATCATTAACACGGAAGTGTAGTGATCGGAAAAGTAAAATCGGGAAAAATAATCATTGATCGACTAAGGTTTAGCACTAAGGTTCGTCAAAGAACTAGACTGTGATAGGGAAGCCGAGGTGAGGGTTCAAAGAGGGTCAGGGTCGGGGTCTTATGGATTTGGAATATCTCACGCCTCGAAGTCTACTCCTTTGCAGGCGTCTCAGGTTCGACTGGCTTGGGGACAATTGCTACGCTTGGTTAGGCCCTAGACCTGATGAATCTAAGTGAACGACTAATGAAGCTAATACGATCAGAGAATAGCTAGGGTGACTCCTAAGATTATAATACGAAGTTGTGGAAAGGTGTCTAACTAATGAGCACGAGCATCTAACTAACTCTTCCTATCATCCTGACATTGGGTTCCTATCGTGCCGAGACAAGGCGTTCGAGTAATTTCGCGTATGAACTAATTCTGGACGTTTTGGCTAATGAAAAGTGTTCTCATTGTTCTGAATTTCGCAGTTGCATGACCTGCATGGGCCACCACTAAAACCTGTAACGCCTCGCTTCCCAAAAGGCACTGGAAGCGAGAGCGATACGCGGTCCGCTTGAACTGGAGCGGTGAAGCTCGAGTTCAATAAGCGTCTGTGATAAAAACACAGAAAAGGGTCCTTGCATTTTGCGTATCAGAACAATCAGAAAATATTTCATTAAAATAAAAAGGGCACTCCCAGAATTGTTCATACGAGAAAATAATACAACAGGGCCACATCATAGCCAGAAAGGAAAGACAAAGCACTAATCCTACTACAAGGAACTAAACTAAAACTCAAAACAGTGACGAAGGCTCTAGTCTTCCGCAGAAAGCGGCTCGGCGTCTACGACCAACTCTGGCTCTCCGAGCCAGGCGTCACATACGAATCCTCCGGGTACTCAAGCGCTGAATCTGACATACATCCACAAACAATGAATGTATGTCAGTAAGAGCTGCAAGGAAAGATTAGCATCCCAAGGCAAGATGTACAAATAATATGAATTTTAAAGCATTAGTATTTTAAGAAAAAGTGACTGCAGCAATTTAACAAATAACAATTTACAGAAACGGAAGCGGACAATCCTAGCATGCAGTTCTATACGGTTGCAAGATTAAGGTTAAGATTCCTCTGAGTTCATTAGCATCAAATTTCAAGATGACCAAGTTAGCGTTCAAGTTTTCATGACAAGTGTTATCATTCTAATCTAGGGTTCACGCATGTAGGTCGTGATGAGAAGGTCGTTCCTCTCACGGGGGCTTACCGTGATTGACGCTAACCCACTGCATGCGGGTGGTGCTCTTGAGGAGAGTACCTTTCATACGCCTAGTGGCCGCTCAACCCTAACCCCACCCAAAAGTTTGCCGAAACACGAGCCGGCCTAGTCGACTCACACGACATCACGATATCACGATACCGCCTTCGAGGCGCACGATTACCACGATGTCCATACTTGTTAGGCATTCAAAATGCTCAGAAAAGTTGTGTACCAATTTAACAATGTCATCATTTCTTATATACAACGTTTCAATCATTAAGAGGGGGTTGCCGACGTTTACGATAATTTAATGAGAGTGTTGAACATGTGAGTTTAACGAACAGGTTGCGAAACTGAGTTTTCTTTGCCAATGTTTAAAGTTGCACACTAACAAGTTGTATGTCCAAGCGTCACATTTTTAGTCTAAAACGTGACGGAAAAGATTTCATGCGCAAATTAATATGTAGTTTTCAAGATATGCAGATTGAAGTAAAAATAGAGTACTAGTCATCAAACTTCAAAAATTCGTATTTAATTGTACACTTGCCTGCTTGGAGCGATTCTGGGTGTCGGAGTGACGTAGCAAGGGCGTGAGTATCTGTGTCATCGAAATAGCAAGTTAAGGTAACAGTTCTCACCCAACAAAATACTAGACCCAAGATTACTGTCTATATGCAACCATAGCTATATATATGCTAACAAATATAATAATCCAACTTAGATAATCCCATATGTTATAATTATATTTTGGGGATAATAACATGCTGTTATATAATGGATGTACTGTTAATAAAATAGAAGCCTACACATCTAACATTATATGCATAACTAATATACTAACAGGACTAATTTTACACAGCAAGTATATTTACAAGTTATAACTGTAACATATAAAGTTAGGTGTACATCAAAAATACTTACTTGGTATTTATATATTATAATATAATACTTACTAACAGCATCCACGTAAATTATAGTTATAAAACTTACAATTTCATTAGTGTTGTCTTGAGGTTGCAGGGTAAGCGGGGTTCGAATCTGTTGGCGACGGAGGTCGGTCCAGCAGCAGCACGAGGCAGGCCGGAGTCTAGCAGGCGGTGCAACGCCGAAATCGAACGAATGGCTCATGGAGACACGAGCGGGCAGTAGGGCAGCAGAACGAGGGGTTGCAAGGGCGCGTCGAGGTCGGAGCGTTGCAGGCCGTCGGAGATGATGGCAGCGTGGTGATGGCTCGAAGCTAGGTCACCGGAGGCAAGGTGACGGGGCTGAGGTCCTGATGTGAGAGAGGAGGCGGGCTTGGGGAAGAGAGGTCGAAGGTGGGTCGAAGATGTGGGCGGCTGGCGTGACGGTGGATGTGGGTTCGCCTGGGTCGCAGGGGAAGAGGGTGAAGGCGCATGTGACTGTTGTTTACGTGGGGATGAAGGGCGCGGGTCTAAAGCAGGGCGAGGGGGGGTCGACGCGGTGGGAAGGCGGGGCTACGGCGAGTGTCCGGGCTGTGGGCGGTTGCGTGGATGGAGACAGGCCGGCCGAGTTTGGGGGAGGAGGAAAAGACCGGCCTGTGGGGGTTGCGGCCCTGTGATGGCGAGCTCCGCGCTACGCGAGGGTTGCGCCGGAGAAGAAGGAGAGGGGCCGTGAGCATTTCTCGCGTGAGGGGGTGAAGGCGGCTGAGAGGAAAATAGGGTAGGGTTTTTATGTTGCTGTAGAAGTAGGGCTTTAATTATAGAGCTAGGGTTTTTATTTGAAGCTAGGTTTGAAAAGAAAGACAGTAGGTTTTATAATAGGGTGTGGGTTTGATAAGTACATCACGTGGGGTTGTGGCCTAGCTTTAGGGTTCATTCTTATTGTATTTGATTGTTGGCTATGTGTGTGGGGCAAGCAAAGGACAGTACAACAAGGCTAGTGTAGCCTTAGTGTTCTAATAAAATGTTGCCTAAGTCTCAATCTATATTAACTATGGTATGTGGGGGAGGCTGCACGTGAGCTGGCCTGGGAATTTGTTGGGTTCAAAGCTAGCTTTTGAATTATGATGTTATAGGGGAAAAATAGTCTAGGTTTCATTATATAATATTAGTAGGTGCTTCAAAGTCTGCAGGTTGGGTGAGACACACGTGAGCTAAGGGTTTCCAAGTTGGAGAGTGCGGCTGGGTGCAATTCGTGTGGGGCCTGGGAAGAAATGCTTGGTTATCATGTTTGAAGAATATTCAATAGGTTTAACTTAGGAAAGTTTAATTTAAAGGTGGATTTGTTTTTAATGAGTCAATTAGGGAGAAAATTGAGCATAGGTAAAAAGGAAACTTTTGAAATGCAAACATTAATAGGGGAGTAAATCAGGGGTTAATAAAGTCAATCTTAATAATAGGTTTAAATAGGATTTAAAATGGGAAGTTCTCATTTGAATTTAAAAGTTTAAAATTTGAAATTTGAATTCGAAAATATAAATAGGAATGAGTATTAAATAAATTGGTTAAAATTTAATAAAAAAAATAAGATAATAATAATAATAATAGCTAATACATATAAGGCTAGCAGCTGATACAGGTATGGGGGTCTGTTACGTCTTAACTACGTATACGAAAAGAATAATACACGAGAGAATACAGATAAAACGTATCGCGAAAACTGGTCGTTACAGTCCTGTTTTGCATTTAGAAATAATAACCCACTTCTTTTTTCTGTATGAAAATGGATGAAATTATATAATTAGCTGATGTCTGATGATTCATATGTATGCTATCGTAGAAAACACACCAAGATTCACGCATTGATGCTTATATCTGGAGCACTGCTTTTTTTTCTCATATCACTTCTTATTGCATGATTTGTACGCTTCACTTCAGGTTGATTGAATGTTTGCTAGCATTGATAAATCCGGATTAGTTTACTTTTTGAGATCAAACTGAGTGATTAGATTACCCTGCTGAAGTTGTCATGCACGTCCTATAGAGTGAACCGAGAGATACATTTATTTCGTTCTCCACATATCTTGAACATTATTTCTCTATTTTAAATTCATTGGTGAATCTCCCCTTAGCAATTCTATTATTGGCATCCCCCATTATTATATCACATGCTCCAAATTCCCCAAAACCCAAAGAAAAAAATTACTTGTATATCCTTCTCTTTGATTTGGGATCATTTGTGTATATATTCTATTGAAAAAAAAGAGAAAAGAAAAAGAAAAAGATTTGAGAATAAGAAAAGAAAATAGAAAAGAAGTTCGAAAACGATCCCATCTCATATCATTTCTCTCTTTCTTCCCTCTTTTGCTTTTATTTTTGTTTTCTTTGACTTTTGGAGCTTCATAAGAAACGGGAATGTAAATATTGTTTTGTATATGCCACCACGCTTATGGATAAGCTTGGGGGGAGAGGATCCAATGATGTGTGAGAGAGTGGATACTTGACGGTGCATGACAACCTAGGCTAAGTAATATTTTATACTCGATGAGATTGCTAAAGTTTCATGAAATCCAGAAATCTACGCTTAGCATTCATTTCATGAAAACCACACTTTTCTATTCTTACTACTCTACTGTGTGATATCTCTTATACTCCTTATAGAAAGAATTCAATTGAAAAGTGTGTTATCTACGATTTTGTATACCGCTTTAGATGCTTCAGACGATGTTAATTCTAGAATTATTCCATTGTTCATGTTATATTGATATTCTTGGGTTTTCTATTTCAAATGCACCATTATACTATGATATCGAGATAAAAGTCTTTGACATGTGTTTTATATTCGATGCATGCTATGTGAGTAAGCAAAACCCACGTCCTGAGAAAAATGATCTAGCAGCTTCCTTCTTCGTTTTCTGTTTTGTTTTTCTTTTCTATTTTATTTTCCACCTTTCTATCGTTTCTTTTTTCTTTATCCACCGGATTCGCTTTTTACTCATCTTCCTCGAGGACGAGTAAGAGGTAAGCTTGGGGGATTTTGATCACTCCATATTTTACACCTTTTTTCCGCATGTTTGCATGCCATTTTGATCGCTCAAATTGCACTTTTCACGATTTTTCGGCAATATTGCGATGCTTTTCACGATTTCTTGTTTTTGTCGAATTTCAGGAGATTTCGAGCGATTTGGAGTTATTCTGAGATGCACCCACTCCGGAGTGTCACCCGTGACTCCTTCGAGGGGAATTTTGCTATTGGAGAGGAGTGGAAGAAGAAAGAACGTCGTAGGAGCGACGAGGGAGCAAATATACGAAGATTGGGCATTTTGAGATGTCACTCAGCCGAGTGAAGGAGTCACTCGGCCAACCATCGAGAGCCCGCTCGGCCGACCAGATCTGACACGTAGAAGGCTGAGTATTACCATGCACTCAGCCGAGCATCGCCATCCCACTCGGCCGAACCACGGAGACACCACTCACCCGAGTGGTATCAAGACGACGACAACAAAAAGTCCAGACTTACTGTAATTTGCCTGTACAGTCCCGAGTCCCGACTCGGCCGAGTGAAGAAGTCCGCTCAGCCGAAGCAAAGAAAGTCACTCGCCCGAGTGACTCCCGAGGAGCCGACCCCCCAAAAGTCCGAAGTTACTGTAATTGTACAGGGTTTGTCACTCGGCCGAGTGATATTTGTCACTCGGCCGAGTGAGCCGCGCTGCCTGTAGCGTAAATTGCGATTTTGAGGCTGCGCATGGGCATTTTCGTCACAGTTTTTGGGCGATTTTGGGGGGTATTTAACCCCAGTTTTTAACCTAGTTTAGAGAGCTTTTTCAGAACTTTTTGCAGCCTTTTTTAAGATTACTTTTTAGGAGATTAGATTGAGCTTTTAGGGGGGGAGAGAAAAGTGTTATTTTGTTGGATGCTATTGGTTCTTCATTGGTTTGTCTCTCCCTATCAAAAACTCCATTTTTATTGATATATTGAATATAGCCATGAATTCTATTGATTTTATTTGTGAATTTCTATTGAATTTCATTATGAATTGTGAGTAGTTTTATCGTCTTAGGGCATATGGATGAACCCTACGAACCCTATTTCTAATTTGTGATGAATTGGTGAAATTATTGCTAGAATTGATTAGGGTTAGTTTGGGATTGATTTAATACGAATAGCTAGGTATTCATACCGATTGGGATTTACAAGAGATTGGATCCCTACTCGATAGGAAGCCCTAGAAATTCGAATTGGGTTACAATTGGATTCCTCCGGAATCGGTTTGTAAGAGATTGGACCGAAACTAGGGTTTTCGATTGTAATTCTATACCAATACCCGTTTGCAAGAGATTGGACGGGTAGGAACTATCCCAACCTAGGTCGTAGCTCGAGTTTGCACGAGAGTGGGCTCGAGATGCGATTGAACGATGATGTTGTTCTTCACGCTAGCTTGCCTAGGTTAGGGTTTGCAAGAGATTGGACCCTACCCTAGGTTTGCTATAGACCGGTAATAGCGCGAGAGCGTGAGCTTGGTTCTACGTTTAGTTGCAACTAGTTCACCTGAATTTCAAGTCTAGCAATTGTGAAACTAACGAATCACAATGATGAGATACGGTTTGTAGCGGGGATTCCCTATCCCCTAAGCGTCTTTATTAATTTGATATTCCTTTTATACAATTGAACGACTGTGACCGCTTTATAGCGAACATTTCTCGACTGTTCTTATAGCCAGGTGAGTTGAAGAAGACACTGTCATTTGCCTCCTTGTGTTCGATACCCGCTCGCCGCTACACCGTGCGCTTGCGGTAAGACTAGCGAGTCCCGTCCCGGGTGTGCATCCGGAGCGCGATCATTGCCCCCAGCCTTATGAAAGATCGTAGTGATCGACCTACTGGGGGAGTTTCCCCCAGCCTTACGGTCGATTAGAGTGATCGGCCTGCTAGGGGAGTTGCCCCAGCCTTACGGTCGATCGGAGTGATTGGCCTGCTAGGGGAGTTACCCCCAACCTTATGAAAAATCGTCGTGATCGATCTGCTGGGGGAGTTGCCCCAGCCTTACGGTCGATCAGAGTGATCGGCCTACTAGGGGAGTTGCCCCAGCCTTACAGTCGATCGGAGTGATCGGCCTGCTGGGAGAGCTGCCCCCAGCCTTACGGGCGATCATGAGGTCTGGTGCGATGGAGCGGGAAGAAACACGGTTGCTCTATGCAAACATGCATTTCATTCTCTGAACCAGGAATACATTCGAAAGAAAAAAAGCAGGGAAGATAATGGCAAGCTAGTCTCGCCTATGGGAGGAGTTGCGGCTTCTTGTCCCACCTTCTCACTCGATGATGCACAGGGCGGTCTAGATGACGCTTACCTTCTTTCATGTGTCCATCTGTTTAGACGTCCCTTCTCCGGGGGTTGTCTTCGTGGCGTCGACAAAGTTATTTAGGTGTCCGTGACTGATCAGCTGGTCGATGTCTTTCTTCAGGTGCCAGCATTCGTCAATGTTATGGCCATTGTCCTTGTGGTACCTGCAGTACTTTTCCTCGTCCCTTCTGCCACTCTTCATCTTCAGGGGCGGCTTGCTGATGTGGCCCTTTTTCTGAGCTTACGTTAGGACGGCGTCCTAAGTAGCGTTCAGCCTGGGGGGTCGCGCTTCCTCCTTGTGCTACTTTCCTCTTGCCTTCTTTTCCCGCTTGTGGTCTTTCAACTTGTGGTGCTCACTTTCATCCCGTTTGGAGTCCCGCTTGGCTCCTGTGGGGAGACCTCCTTCCTCTGCTACTAATGCCTCTTTTGTCAACATGTAACGCTTTGCATGGGCTATTACATCAGCGAGGTCCTTTGCGGGCTCGTTGTGCAGCGCCTTCTTTAGGCCCATGTGTCGGAGACCTTTCTTCAGGGCCGTTTTCACGACCATCTTGGGGCAGCTCTCCACATTTAGCCTCTCGGCATTGAAGCGTCGCATGTAGCTCCTTAGGGATTCGTCCGGCCTCTATATCACATTGAATGAGTCCGGCTTTATTTGTCGGCCGGCCATAAATTGCTTGTAGAATTTTTGGGTGAGGTCCTAGAAGTTGCTGATGGACCGGTTAGGGAGGCTGTTGTACCAATTCCTGGCAGATTTTTGGAGGGTGGAGTAGAAGCAGCGACAAAGCAGGGCGTCGTCAGCTCCCTGGAATGCCATGACTCCTTCGTAGTCCATCACGTGATCCTCTGGGTCTCCCGTGACATCGTATTTCTTTAAGGTCGGCACCTTGAACCTGGACGGTACCCGTGCATCGGTGATGCTCCTTGCTAACGGGCAATGGCTGTCTCTGGAGCCTCCCAGATCTCTTTGGCCTGCATGCGCTTCGACGCAGGGCCGGGTTGGCCCGGCAGGCTGACGGGAGTTCGGGGTGAGTCTGCTTACTGGCCATCCCGACTGGGGATAGGCGTTGGTCGTCGAGTGCTCCTCCTTCTGTGGCAGTCTTCTCGATCTCTATGAATCCTCTGACGGGGGCTCCCGCTTCGACCTTGCCGATCCTTGGCGGTTCGACGGCTGGGTGACCGTCAACACGTTGAGCGAGGTCACCTGGATGAGGCCGTGGTTGACTCACCCCTGGTCCACTTAGCCCTTCCATCTGCCTTGTCCTAGAGTGAGGTGGGGGTGAGGGACCACACCAGGATGAAGTTCGGCATGGTGAACCATTGCTCCAGGTTGGCACCCTCACCGCCGTGGTTAGCAACCACGGCCGATCATAGCAAGGGGCAGAGCTCCTGATGGTCGGGGATGGTTGCTGAGCCCCCCTCCGGGTGGCATGGGTGACCCACGAGTTGTTGGATGGCTGCTGCCAGCGTTCGGAAGTGGGCGCTTGTCTCTTGGGCAAAGAGACGAAGTTGTTCTTGGGTCACCGAGCGTGAGTCGCTGGTGCCCTTGCTGGTGTGGATGTGCCCGTTTTCGGGCGGGACATAGTCGCCCTCCTCATGGATGGGGGACATGAGTCCTATTCCACTGCAAGCTGATTCCATCTCGGTGATGTGGTTGTTTGACATGGGTGCTTCTTCGTTCCCACAACAGTGACAGATGTTTTAGGGTGTTTTGTCACCACGGATTAGTTGACTGGGGGGTTGGAGGTCAACGCGGTCACACAGGGAGTGTGTGGCCTCCGGGAGACATGCGTAGCTAGTTCGGTGCGACGAAGAGCGCGCGAGTCCGAGCGTTGGCATGTCGAAGGGGATCCTCGACAAGGTGATGGCCTCCGTAGGGGTGGAGATGAAAGGGTTCGGGAGCGAGCGCATTCGACTCTGAACTGGTTGGGCGCTGGAGGGTAGCCTCAGTGTAGCTGGATATTCTTGACCTAAACAGACGAGAGAGCTCGTCAGGGGGATCGGACCTTGGTTCCGACCAAGTCCCCTCCAATGCCTAAGTCAGAAATGATCTGAAGGATGCTCGGTGGGATCGGTATGGCTCACGTGGAGGTCGATATGCGAGTCCTCGGGCCGAGCTATGGAGGAGAATTATCATGTGAAAAGTAAGGTCGTTTAAGAGGAATACCTCAGTGTTTTGGGTATCCAGGAAGCGATCATTTGCACGTTGTTCTTCGGGTCGCTTTATAGGAGTCTTTCACGGCCACGTCTCATCGACGTCCCCATATCTCACCCTGATCATCAGCCACTTTGATGGCGCCTTCATGGGTCATGAAGGTGGACGTAATGGGGCCCCTTAATGGTGATTAAGGGGGCGCGTTTTAAGGGGAGCGGTTAACTCCTGCTAGCATGGTCAGCGGTTGCGCCCACTTTGGTTCGAGGCCAGCCCGACTCCGAGTCTTCGTGGGGGCCTCGTTCCCCCCAAGCCCGTGGGCTTCCGAGATGGGCTTGGGCCGTTCGGTCTTGGCCGATCCATGGGAGGGCCGTATCACATCCAAATATTCATATAGCCATCCATACATCTTAGTATGCATACACACCTATAAATACATACTTACGTTTAATCTATATCCATAGTACACATCCATATAAGCACAACACACGTACACATCACACACATGTACAAATATCACATATATGTACATTAATACTCATATTTTATTATACATACTCATACGAGTACAACAATATACACAATATAGTAGTTCAAGTACATGGGTATTACAATCTACCCACCTTAAAAACAAAGTCCGCCCTCTGACTTTCTAGAGCAAAGAATCTAGGTTAAGAATGGCTCAGTTTTAGACTTTAGGGCCTTCTACCCACCATAGGACACAAGCTGTACATACATACAACCAGCTAAACATACATATACAGTAAACTGTACATATGTATACAAAGAGATATACATAGATCAAATGTTAAAATATATCTATACACATCAAATATTTTGTCATACATATATAGTATACCAGCATACCAATACATTACTAACTATATATATATATATATATATATATATATATATATATATATATATATATATATATACTATATTTGATGAAGATTTTGAATTATGTCCTACTAGGATAAAGGCTAGGGTTGACTAGGACAAACATACATGATGACTAGGACAAACAAAAATGAGTTAGAATTTTGAAATTTTGGGAGAAACCTGGGGGGGAAGTTTGAATTTTAGTGGGAGTTTTGAAATTTTGATGGGAGTTTGAAATTTAATTTTGAAAGATATTTTATCATCATGGCACCAAAAGTATGAATTTGAAAAATTTATGAAACAATTGGGGAAAGTTTGTATTTTAGGGGGAAACTCTTGGTGGGGGAAAATGAAATCATTTATTTGGGGGGGACTACATAACAATTATTGTGCTTTAATTTGGGGGGAAACTAAAATTTTGAGGATGAGAATATCTTAAATAAACTGTGTCCTATGGACACGGGTAATGACTAGTATATATATATATGCATACTTACATGATATATATCTATATATATTCATATCCAATATTTACCTACGTAGTTCTATAGTTATCCATCTATATACCTATAAAAGTATACATACATATAAGCAACCGACTATTCATATATATTACACCGAACATATTCAATTCAATATGTTTGTATGTATGTCTATATATATATATATATATATATATATATATATATATATATATATATATATATATATATGAACGGTAAGTAAAAATATATTAAAAGTACTCAACTATACACATCAATAGGAGGAATGGACGTTCGCACAGTAGGGAAAGGAGCGGACACAAGCGTCGTCACTCTCCACTATCAGCTAGGTCCTACCTACCATCGATCAAATATTCGTAATTACAACACAAATTATAGATTACACAGCATTAGCATCAAGAATAGCCAGCACGAGCTTGGAGCTACAAACTAACCCCAGCTTCTCACCCATGGTCCAGTATATCCCAATTGTCAAAAGCCTCGGCCACCTTGGGATCGGATCTTTCATCCGAATGCTTTCGCAAAACAATCCGAACATCAGCAGATATCATTTCGAATAGAAGTGTTTTCGGTCTTTGGGCGTTGTCAAATATCCGCCTATTTCGCTCACCCCACAAGTGCCACACCATGGCCGAAAGCACCACTTTAGCAAGGAGACTCAGCACTCCTGTCTTCCCAAACTCAGCAGCATAGTATCTACCTATAGCATTTAGGGATAAATCCTTGGGGCCGAAAAAACACAGCTTTAGCATAGCCCGCTTGAAGATATACGAAGAGTAGTTGCAGTTGAAAAAGATATGGTCGATGGTCTCTAGCTTACCCTCCTCGCAAAGGAAACAGTCGGTGGGACTATTCAACCCCCATTTAGCCAGAATATCGCGGGTGAGAAGTTTGCCTTGGAAAGCCCGAAGTAGAGTGAGGGTCATCTTGGGTATAGAATTTGCATACCAAATGAGCTTATAAAATGGAAACACAGTACCTTTAACCCGAATATTATCCCATGCCTCCTGGAATTTGAATTGCACGATGGGCTTCCACTCCCAAGAGTCTGAACCAGCTCTCAATTTGAGATGACTAATCATTGGTAATATGTTAAAAATTGAAGGATCAACAATCCAGCCATTTCCATCCCAGTAATCACGTACACGCCTTCTACTAGCTCCATTAGGGACATCATGAAGGTACTTAAGAGGACCACAAGGTAACCAATTATCGTGCCAAAAAAGCGTGTCAGCCCCATCTCTAACTTTCCGCACAATTAGCTTCTGTGAAAAGCTTCGGCATTTTAACAGGAATTTCCAGGTACCAGATTGTAAAACAGAGCCTTGGGTTTCATAAAATGACTCCACATCTTTATATTTGCACCTCATATAGTCTGCCCAGAGCCCTTTAGCCTTCAGTAATCTCCAAGTGAGTTTAATTCCCAAAGCCAAATTAAGATCTGAAAGAAGTCTTAGTCCTACTCCACCTTCAGACTTTGGTTTGCAGGAGTCCCGCTAGGCCCACATCTTTGAAGAACCCCAAATGAAACTTCTACATAAGGAGGTAAGCATACGTAAAACGGTAGAAGGAATTCTATACACTTGCAACCAGAAGGCAATCATCTCGTAGATCACAGTTCTAACCAATTCAATTCTTCTTGCAATAGATAAGACATCTGTATTCCATCCACTTAACCTCTTTTTGCATTTATCAATCAGCCTGCTATATATATAGGTTTTTGGATATTTAGAAGATAGAGGGAGTCCCAATTATGTGGTGAAGGAGGATGACTGCTTAACTCCCAAATAATCTGCATGAGCCTGTGGGTTTTTAACTCCTTTACTGAAAATGACAACACTTTTGCCCCAGTTAGTTTCCAGCCCTGTAAAGTTTTTGAATTCCTCCAATAAGCTTCTGAGTCCATTAAAGGATCTACTATTTGCCCGACAAAACACAAGGAGGTCATCAGCGAATAATTGGTGTGAAATAGATCCCACTCGCCTCATAGGTTGAATTGTACCTAAAGTAAGGGACTTCGCCAGAAGAAGTGAAAAAGCTTCCATAACAATTACAAATAAGAATGGAGAAAGGGGATCACCTTGTCTCAGACCTCTGTTTCCTTTGAAGAAACCCACAGGGGAACCATTCACCATCACAGAAAAAGAAGGCATAGATATACATTCCTGTATCCAACTGATGAAGGTATTGCCAAATCCCATCCGATGCAAAATATAGTACACAAATTCACGGTTAACGCTGTCAAAAGCTTTCCTAAGATCAAGCTTGATGCATGCTCTGGCACCCATAGGATTACTGAAGTCCATAATCTGCTCATGGGCCAAAAGTGTACAATCAGAAAGGAGTCTACCTTGTAGGAAAGCAGCCTGGTTTGGAGATACCAAGTCATGAATAATCAACTTCAATCTGTTACAGATAATCTTGCTAATAATCTTGTATGTGACATTACTGCAAGCAATGGGCCTGTAATCCCCTATACTAGAAGCACTAGAACCTTTCGGGACCAAAGTTAAGAAAGTGTGATTGACCTGACGAAGAAGAGAACCTGTTCTGAAAAAGGATTGAATGGCAGCCACAACATCATTTCCAATTAGTCCCCAGTGGTGCTGAAAGAAAGATCCATTGAACCCATCTGGACCAGGAGCCTTATTAGGACCTATCTGGGAAACAGCTTGAAGGGTATCACTCTGATATCATTGCGACGTTGTTAAGGCCCATCATCCATGGCACCCTAGACCCGTCACAAGATACCTCAGAAACTTGTTTTACGGCATGCCTCTCGACAATGCCCAACCCATTATAAGATCATCATCTTATCGGGACTTGGTATGGTAAGAGCGATTACTTCGGGTCGGCTCATAACCCGAGAACCTGTACTCAAGCTCAACAAGCTCTGAT
This sequence comes from Scilla litardierei, assembly GCA_030789695.1. Classification (NCBI taxonomy): domain Eukaryota; kingdom Viridiplantae; phylum Streptophyta; class Magnoliopsida; order Asparagales; family Asparagaceae; genus Scilla; species Scilla litardierei. Next base: position 102,377,834 of record CM061133.1, read on the forward strand.
GCCACTGAAGGGTTTTCTAGGTCCAAGGGCTCTCTTTCGACTAGTGCATTGTCCGTCCTTCGCCCTACTTGAGAGCGCAGGCCGGACAACCTTGCACAAAATAACGCAGCGGAAGCGAAAATAAAGAGGAAAAATTTATATAAACATTTTATATAAACTAGCCCTATCAGCATAAAACCCAAGCCAAGAAAATGCTACTATCCCGGGGTTGGGTCCAGACCAACCCCTGAGGATACTACTATCTAATTAACTACTGTAGCTACTACAATTAAAATAATGCACATTAATTAAAACTACGGTTGAGAAAACTCAACATACCTGTAACTCTTGCCTTGCAGTAAAAGTGTTACCGAAGGCAATCAATTGCCATTCCCGCATTAGCCGCTACGATCCCAGCAACCGCTTGCGCCGATCCCAGCAACTTCTGGTCGCCGAGCCAACCACTTGCTCCAGAAAGTTTCACGCGAGTGAAACCTCCGCCTAGATTTCGGATCTGAATCCGAACTCCATTGCGGCTTTGCTAGAGCCCTCAGGAGAAAGGCAGAAATTTATAGGGAGAGGAGAAATATTAATTTATGCCTAGATCCGAGTGTGCTCCAACATTTACGAGAGCCGCTCAGATCTAGAGCTTGGGACGAGTTATGAGGAAGGGGGAGGGCCTCTATTTATAGAGGCGGCGGACTCTCCCCTTTTCTCCACAACCGAGGTGGGACTATTAATTTGGGATTAATTAAATCAAGTTAGTTTGCCTTTCACAAAGGGCAAACTTTCTCGAATTTTAACTCCCTCAACGTTGAGCTTCAATGTTGGTACAACGTACCAAATCGAAGAGGGTTCAACGGTGAACACGTAGGAAAAAACTGCTCGTCAATCCGAGTCCGTTTGACCCTTCAAACAATTGTCCAAAGTTAGCCAAAAGTCATGCTTCTCTTAGAAACGTAGCCGTCAAAAAAATCCCAGTTTTCAAAAAACCCTAACCAGAAAATTCAGGCTTGGTGGGCCTCCATTTTCGCTGGGTTCAGCCCAACAGTTTGGGCTGACTTGTTTTGGCTATAACTTGTGCATTTGGACTCCGTTTTTGACGCGGTTTGAACCTGCGTTTAGAGCGGGACGATCCCGTCATCTAGGTAACCTTTTCAACGCGTTTATTTAATTAAATATAGTCTTAAACAATTTAAGACACATTTAATCTCTTTTGCATCATATGCAAATTAGTCCCTATCTAGGCTTAAATTTTCATTTGCATCAAATACAAATGATCTGAGGGCATATTCCTCTACATCTCCCACTTGCACTTAGGATCATTTATCCCGAATGAAGGAGATTATTGCAAACGTCTTTTGCAATATTTATCCCTTGCATCAAATGCATATTCTCATTAATGTTTCTACCTATTACTAGATGAAGGTCGTACTCTGTGTGAGACCCTACAGCCTGACCCTACTACAGGTTTGGGTTCGTGACCCTAGATAGTAGTGACCATGAACAGTAGTTGTCGTCCCTGTTTTGGCATCATAATTATGTGGTTTAACCCATTGACAAAAATCGTCGAGACTACCAAGACTGTATCCGTGATGAATACCGCAGTTTTAATCCTTTCGTCAAGACTATGTTGTTTATTCAAGTTTAGGGTATGGTAACATGTCAACCCCACCAACTTCAAACCGGTCAGTTACATCGGTCTTTAGTTAAATACATGTTGAACTTCTTTCAACATACTTTGATCATAGATTTTCACTAAAGCACCGAACCAACACATACAACACTAACTCTCCTTAATAAGAGAGACGAATCCTTTCTTAGACACAACTCCCTTCACACGCTTCAAGTGCCACCCAACCAAAATCTTTTCGACAAGTAAAGCCTTGAAGCTAGGAAAATGATCTAAGTGACACCATTCACATGCAGGTTTGTTCAATGTCCTCAAGTCATAGGACCAACTTGCCTATCAACACAAAAAGTTATCATTGACATTTTAAATTAAGTTTAACCAAATGATAAACTTTTATGAGTCGTTCAGTGAACTCATTCTATAATGAGCACCTGTGTCTTGTTTCTGACTTCACCAAGTCAAACGATTACGAGTTCATCGTTACTAATCTATAGTGAATACAAAGACACAATGGTCTTATCGATGTGTCGATATCCTCTTCTCGACATATCAATGACCACGAACCTGTTTAAGACTTTAAACTCCAATCGGTAAAAAACACTTTCTCATAATCGTGATCTTCATCAAGATAAGTGTATACCTTGCTGTAAGTCTAAGGAAATTATCTAAGTATATAAGATATCACAAATGCACAAAGATAATTTGATACCAATAAATTTATTTTATTCATGAATAAGATGTTTTTCAAGACAATGTGCCTCATAGGCATACAACTCTCAAAACATCTACCACTCACTACAAGGCCCACTCTTTATGGTATTTCATACCACTTTTACACATTAGTTTCTCCAAACGATCACGTGTAAGGGCCTTTGTAAATGGATCGGCTAAATTCTCTTCAGACGAGACTCTGAGGATTTCTATGTCCTTCATCCTCTCAATATCACGTATCAAGTGATATTTTCGAAGAATGTGTCTGGATCTCTTGTGGAATCTGGGTTCTTTGACCAAGCTCATTGTGGCATTGTTATCACAATACAACGGTATTGGATCTATAACAGTAGGCACCACTCCTAGTTGGCTCACAAATTTCCTAATCCAGACAGCTTCCTTTGCTGCATCATTGGCCGCTATATATTCGGCCTCCATTGTTGAATCAGCAACAGTATCTTGCTTTGAACTTCTCCAGCTCACTGCACATCCGTTGAGAGTGAAAATGTATCCTAAAATTGATTTACTGTCATCTACGTCACTCTGAAAGCTGGAATCCGTGAAGCCCTCAATCTTGAGTTCTTCACTTCCATAAATCAAAACTAGATCTCTTGTTCTTCGCAAGTACTTGAGAATCGTCTTGACTGCTTTCCAGTGTTCTTCTCCATAGTTAAACTGATATCGACTTACTGCACCTAGTGCAAAAGTGACATCAGGTCTGGTACATATCATGGAATACATGATCGATCCAACTGCCGAAGCATATAGAATATTGCTCATGCGTTCTCTTTCCAAGTCAGTCTTTGGAGACATCTTCTTGGAAAGACTTATTCCGTGATTTGCGGGTATAAACCCACCTTTACTGTTTTCCATGTTAAACTGTTTAACACAGTATCAATGTACCTAGATTGGGAGAGTCCTAGCATCCTTTTAGATCTATCTCTATAGATCTTCACACCTAGTATGTAGGATGCTTCTCCCAAATCTTTCATGGAGAAGTTAGTTGATAACCAATCCTTAACAGACTTCAACATTGGTATGTTGTTACCCATTAAGAGAATGTCATCAACATAAAGTACGAGGATGACTAAATTGTTTCCACTGGTTTTTTTATAAACGCATGGCTCATCTTCATTTTTAACAAAATCAAACTCTTTGACCGTATTATCAACTCGGATGTTCCAGCTCCTGGATGCCTGCTTCAATCCATAAATGGATCTATGCAGTCTACACGCTTTCCCTTTGCTCCCACTGACTTCGAAACCTTCCGACTGAGACATGTAAATATGCACTTCTAAATCACCATTTAGAAATACAGTTTTTACATCCATCTGCCAGATTTCGTAGTTGTGATAGGCAGCAATAGCGAGTACGATCCAGATGGATTTGTGCATGGCTACGGGCGAGAAAGTTTCGTCATAATCTACACCTAGAATCAGAAGATAACTTTTCGCAACAATTCTAGCCTTGTACGTTTCTATTTTTCCATCTGCACCGATCTTCCTTTTGAAGATCCATTTGCAGCCAATAGGAACAATTCCCTTGGGCACATTCTCTAAAGTCCAAACTTTATTAATGTGCATGGAATCCATCTCAGATTTCATTGCATCCAGCCATTTCTTAGAGTCTTTACTCTGAATGGCTTCTTGGAAGCTAATAGGATCATCTTCAACTAAGATGCTATCCTCAACTCCTCCATCTACGAGAAATCCGTAGTATCTTTCTGGAGCTCGAGGAATCCTATTTGACTTCCTAATAATTGCTTCAGGAGCATTAGGCTCTGCCTCTCCCACTGGTTCCGCGATCTGTGCATGTGTTGATTCAGTCTCTAGACTTTCGTCCAGTTCTATTACCTCGCCATTAGACTCCTTAACAAGGAATTCCTTTTCAAGAAAGGTGGCGTGTTTGGACACAACAATCTTTTGGTGTTCCTGGTGATAGAAAATGTGTCCCGTCGAGTGACTAGGATACCCAATGAATCTACACATAACAGACCTATCCTCCAGTTTATCTGGATTAAGCTTCTTGACATACGCAGGACAACCCCATACCTTAATATGCTTAAGGTTTGGTTTCTTCCCATTCCATATCTCATATGGTGTCATTGGCACGGATCTATATGGAACTCTATTAAGGATATGGGTAGCAGTTTCTAGGGCATAGCCCCAAAGGGAGATAGGTAACTCGGAGTCACTCATCATTGATCGAACCATGTCTAACAAGGTACGATTCCTTCTCTCTGACACACCATTATGTTGAGGTGTGTAAGGAGGAGTGATCTGAGAGAGAATCCCATTCTCTTTTAGATGCGCAAGGAATTCATGGCTCAAGTATTCTCCTCCTCGATCAGATCGAAGAATTTTAATACTTTTGCCCGTCTGTTTTTCAACTTCGTTACGATACTCTTTGAATCGCTCAAATGTATCAGACTTGTGCTTCATCAAGAACACATGTCCGAACCTAGAGCGATCATCAGTAAATGTAACAAAGTATGAATAACCTCCTTTCGCTAAAGTAGACATTGGTCCACATACATCAGAATGTACTAGACCCAAGAGTTAACTAACTCTTTCCACTTGACCTGCAAAGGGAGTTTTAGCCATTTTACCTTTGAGACAAGACTCGCAAGTGTCGAACGACTCATAATTCGAGAGGTCAAGAGACCCCTCTTTATGCAACTTGCTAAGTCTTTTTTCTCCGATATGGCCTAGTCTACAATGCCAAAGGAAAGTTTCATTAAAACTAGATTCCTTACGTAGACTTAACACAACGTCATTAGATAGAGTGTATACACCATTATTCATTGTTCCAAATCCCAGCAATTTATCATTAAAGAAAATGTTCATAACAGATTCATCAATGGTAAATTTATATTCGTCTTTGGCCAAAGCCGAAATGGAAATAACGTTGCATAGGAAATTTGGTATATAATAACATTGTTTCAAAAACAATGTGGCACCGTTTGCCAAGGTGTGCTTTAGGTCTCCTACAGCTTTAACAGCTACATTAGCTCCATTACCGACTTGAAGAACTATTTCGTCTTTTCTTAAGTTTCTAAATGTGCTCATACCTTGTAAAGAATTACAAATATGAGTACCCGCACCAGGATCCAATACCCATGCGTTAGAAGTTACAGAAAGGACTATACTCTATATAACTAATACCTTAGAAGTCGAGACATCAATATGTCCTTTCTTCTCTCCGTTAAGCCCAGAGTTTTCTAAGCAATCAATATTTAAACCAGTCAATTTATTATTCAGGATAAGATTCATATTCGATTTCATGCTGCAAAAGACATAGAATTAATTTAGTGTAATTCATGATAAAATAATATAGTTAATATAGTTTTTAATTAACTATGGTATCCCACTATTTTACGATCATTCTCTGAAATGAACGAATTTTAATATTTAAAATATAGTGAAAGAGGGATCCAATCATCCTGAACCTCACAACCTTGAGGAGACTCAACAAGTTGATTGGTTCCATGATTGGTAGACTAACTCTTAGTCAATCACATCACATGTGACTTCCTTTCGATTTTTACCCACAGTCACTTATGATCTTGAGGAGACTCAACAAATCATAATGACTGGTCTAGTAAGACCCTTGATTTCGTGTCCAGATTTGACTTAGATCGATGCTCGAGGAGACCCGACGTATCAATTTGGGTCAAGTCTAGACTACATCACATGTATGTTGGAGTTTGTTCCTTAAAGAAAAACATGTCATAGCTTGAGGAGACTCAACAACTATAATTGTCTTCTTTGAGTTACCAAGCTCCAAAATCAAGGAGGGATACGAATTAATCTTAATAAGATTTATAACGCATTGACTAGATATAACCAAAACTAACACATTTTATTATTAGCAACTTTGCGGTACAAGCGGGCATGACCAGGGTTAGGGCCGGGCAGGATCACTTGCGCCCAACAAAGCTGAGTCGATCCACAACACCTTCCCTAACTACCTAACCATACCATTCTCCATTGAAAGTGCTAATGATAAAAATGTGTTATATTGATTTAATCTGGTTGTTATGATTTATTTAACTAGTTAATCCTATCAACTAGTTATAACCTATAATTCAAAATTATTAGGATGTGTTTCATAACTTTTATTAGAATCCTATCAACTATAAGATTTTAATAAATCACATCAAAATTGTTTCAACAAATAAGGGACAATCCTAATCATTCATTAGGATGTGTTATTTAAAATATTGTGAACAACATTTTAAAACATAGCCAAAGCTAGTCATTTAAATTTAATCAAATTAGAGATTTAAATGAATTTTAATGGCTAACCCAACAAGTCGTTCTTTTAGCAATTATCAAATAAAAGCAAAAGAAACATAAAGTCATTAATTATCACATAATTAAAAAAGATCTAATCTTGGTTTTCAAAACAATTTTCGAAAAATTTGAAAACCAACATATATTTAGTGCAAGACTAACTACAAGCTTTAATGCATAAAACCATCGCATAGTTAGAAAAAATGTATAGAAAACTTTCAAGTTTTAATCACATGCATTTCATAAAAGCAGTATATAGATAGTCTATGTAGCCTGGCTCCGATACCACTGAAGGGTATCACTCTGATATCATTGCGACGCTGTTAAGGCCCATCATCCATGGCACCCTAGACCCGTCACAAGATACCTCAGAAACTTGTTTTATGGCATGCCTCTCGACAATGCCCAACCCATTATAAGATCACCATCTTATCGGGACTTGGTACGGTAAGAGCGATTACTTCGGGTCGGCTCATAACCCGAGAACCCGTACTCAAGCTTAACAAGCTCTGATGCCACTGAAGGGTTTTCTAGGTCCAAGGGCTCTCTTTCGACTAGTGCATTGTCCGTCCTTCGCCCTACTTGAGAGCGCAGGCCGGACAACCTTGCACAAAATAACGCAGCAGAAGCGAAAATAAAGAGGAAAAATTTATATAAACATTTTATATAAACTAGCCCTATCAGCATAAAACCCAAGCCAAGAAAATGCTACTATCCCGGGGTTGGGTCCAGACCAACCCCTGAGGATACTACTATCTAATTAACTACTGTAGCTACTGCAATTAAAATAATGCACATTAATTAAAACTACGGTTGAGAAAACTCAACATATCCGTAACTCTTGCCTTGCAGCAAAAGTGTTACCGAAGGCAATCAATTGCCCTTCCCGCATTAGCCGCTACGATCCTAGCAACCGCTTGCGCCGATCCCAGCAACTTCTGGTCGCCGAGCCAACCACTTGCTCCAGAAAGTTTCACGTGAGTGAAACCTCCGCCTAGATTTCGGATCTGAATCCGAACTCCTTTGCGGCTTTGCTAGAGCACTCAGGAGCAAAGCAGAAATTTATAGGGAGATGAGAAATATTAATTTAAGCCTAGATCCGAGTGTGCTCCAACATTTACGAGAGCCGCTTAGATCTAGAGCTTGGGACGAATTATGAGGAAGGGGGAGGGCCTCTATTTATAGAGGCGGCGGACTCTCCCCTTTTATCCACAACCGAGGTGGGACTATTAATTTGGGATTAATTAAATCAAGGTAGTTTGCCTTTCACAAAGGGCAAACTTCCTCGAATTTTAACTCCCTCAACGTTGAGCTTCAATGTTGGTACAACCTACCAAATCGAAGAGGGTTCAACGGTGAACGTGTAGGAAAAAACGGCTCGTCAATCCGAGTCCGTTTGACCCTTCAAACAATTGTCCAAAGTTAGCCAAAAGTCATGCTTCTCTTAGAAACGTATCCGTCAAAAAAATCCCAGGTTTCAAAAAACCCTAACCAGAAAATTCGGGCTTGGTGGGCCTCCATTTTCGCTGGTTTCAGCCCAACAGTTTGGGCTGACTTGTTTTGGCTATAACTTGTGCATTTGGACTCCGTTTTTGACGCGGTTTGAACCTGCGTTTAGAGCGGGACGATCCCGTCATCTTGGTAACCTTTTCAACGTGTTTATTTAATTAAATATAGTCTTAAACAATTTAAGACACATTTAATCTCTTTTGCATCATATGCAAATTAGTCCCTATCTAGGCTTAAATTTTCATTTGCATCAAATACAAATGATCTGAGGGCATATTCCTCTACACAGCTTCCTTTATTTCATCAACAGATACCATTCTTTCTAGCCAAATAGCTGTGTCAACAGTGATTTTCCTTTTAGGAGTAAGCTTAGGGAACACCTGCCAGTAGTGAGCTTGATTGTACAAGTCTTCATAGTATTGTGTTACTTCAGCTTTCAGCTCTTCATAAGACTTGCATTGACTTCCATTAACATCCAGAAGGTGACATAAGTTGTTATAACAATGGCAAGATTTCATGGCATTGTAAAAAAATTTAGTATTACTATCACCCAATTCCAACCAATCCTGTCTGCTTTTCTGACGGAACATCTCTTCTTCCGTGGCCATAAGGTTTGCAAGTTCATTAGAAAGAAGGCGCTCCTGGACCTGTAGATTCCTGTCAAAATGAATGGCAATATTTGTCGTGACCTCACTAAGCATCGCACGGCACACATATATCTGATTACTCACATGAAAATTTCTGGACCAATGCCGCAACTCCCCTTTCAATCTACGCAATTTTTGTGTGAGAATGAACATGCGTGACCCCCAAACAGGTTCTCTCCAAACCACATCCACAATATCATTGTACCCCGGAAAATTGACCCAATGATTAAAATATTTGAAAGGCTCCAGGTCAGTGTGTACCTGAGTATGGAGGTGGACCATCATTGGTGAATGGTCGCTGGTGTGCGGCTCGAGATACTCGCAGTAGGAATGCGGAAGCTTGTCAATCCATGCGACGTTGCTCATAATTCTATCCAACTGGGCAGCAATACGATCCTTCCACACCCGCTTGTTGCACCAGCTTAAACGAGTTCCAGTACTTTTAAGTTCCTACAGATAACAATCTCGGATACAGTCGCTAAAATCATTGGTCATAGTAGCATCAAGGCGACGACCCCCAAGCTTATCTTTGGCATGTAGAACAGAATTAAAGTCGCCCCCTAACAACCAGGCAACATTGGTGAAGCTGGCAACACAGCCCCGCAAATATTCCCAAAGCTCCCTACGGTCAGAACTGTTATTTGAACCATAAACACCTGTCAAAATAAACTCAAATCCACCTACATTAACACATCGGACTGTGATGTGTTGAGGAGAAGCTGAAATAACTGTAGGTTGCCAAATATCACGGTCGAATCCCATCAAAATTTGCCCCCCTCTCTGCAGATTGAAGTTATCAACCAATATCCAATCCTTAGGCAAGAAAGATTTATTATTAGCTGAAATGCTTTGCAGTTTGGTTTCCAGTAAAACAACTATGGAAGGCTTAGTATTCTTCATTCTGTCTCTCAAATCCCTACGCCGCACAACATTACTCAGCCCACGTGTATTCCAGAATAATACACTCATTGAGAAGGGATGTTGTTGGGAGGCTGTCTCCCTAGTCCTCCCTCCTTCAAACGTGTACTTTTGCGGGTCACAGTAGTGCCAGGAGCATGAGGAGTAGAGCCTTGTTTCTTTATGTCTGATACACATCTCAGAAGCTCCATTTGCTCATCTTCCCATTCAGGATTGTCCATGACCGTTACCGCAGGGATACGATCAAGCTCACAATCTGGAATCTCTTCAAGAAGGGAGGCCTTCACTGCGACATAAGTGGAAGATGTGCCAGGATAATTTTGGCCCGTAACATTTACTTCAATCCCTGATGTATTACTTCCCAATATAGCATCACCAATACCTCTGTCAGTCACTTTAACTTTGCCTGAATCAGAACTTGAAGCACCAATTCGTTGCTTCAACATAAGAATGCATCTCATATATGTCACTATCCTTCGAAACTTGTGTAAACAGGAAGATGCCTTCACAGAATGATTGCCGATAGTATTACTAGTAGCCCCTCCTGAAGGAACATCTTGCACGTTAGAGGAAGAAGTATTCAAACCTTCAGACATTGTTTCTTTCGTCTTCTCGGCAGCTTGGTTTGGTACCGTTCCCTGACTAGGACATTGGACATCTGTGTGTCCAAAACAAACACATTTACTACACCTTGGCGGCTCCACCTCATACTTGACATCAATTGTTAATAACAATCCGTCATCAAGTTCAATGTTAACCATTTTAGGCAAAGGCTTCTTCGACTCAACCTCAACTAGACATCTTGCATAGCTAATCCTTTCCAGTTTTGATGTAGCCCGATCCAAGCAAATTGGAACCCCAATAACAGATCCAAGTATGTTAAGTACCTCCAAATTGAGCATATTTAGGGGGATGCCATGAAGCTGAACCTAAATCGGGATGGACGTAAGTATGTCACGATCGTGGCGAATATTTGAACTCCATCGTTTAAGAACAACGAGACATCCATCAAAGAGCCATGGACCTCATTGTAAGATTCTTTCACAATCATCCTTAGACTCGAATCTAAAGTAAAAGAAACCATTCTCCTTACTGTAGATTTGTACTCGCTTCTTAGTCTTCCAAAGCCTCTCCTGCCAAGCGTGTATTTGCCCATAGAATGGAACTTCTCCCAGAACATAGCCAACAAGATGTAGGAAGATATATGCCCATAAGGCAATTTATCTTGATTATACGTCTTGTTCATACCGTATATGGTACGTATTATTCTAAGTATAAAAAGATTTGTATTAATATACTTAGATAATATCCATAGACTTATAGTTAGGTCCTTACATATCTAGATGAGATCTCGATTATGAGTAAGTAAGTGACCGAATAGAAACGTAAGTCTTAAACGGTTCGTGATCATAGATGTGTCGAGAACTGGATATCGACACATCGGATAGATCACTGTGTCTTCGTCTTACCTTCGGGTAATGATGATCTCATAGTCATTCGACTTGGCGAAGTCGGAGACGAGACACAGGTGCTCATTAGAGAATGAGTTCACTGAACGACCAAGTTAGAGTTATTAAATGGTTAACTTTAATGATCTGTCTTTAATAACTCTAGGGTGATGATAGGTTAATTGATCCTTAAGACCTGAAGTCATCTGTACCAACCTGTGAGCGGACGGTATAGCTTAGACCCATGATCTAGCTTCGAGGACCAGTCCTGATGAAAGATCTTAGGTTGGGTTGCACCTGAAGCTCTCAAAGTGAGTAAATGACTAAGATGGGATTCGTCACTTCCATTAAAGGGAAGTTAGTGTTATAGGCTCAGTACGGTCTTTATGTTAATCCTCGGCCGGGGTACGTTGCAAGTAGTACAACGTGTATACAATAAATACCGCAGTATACTGACCAATGTTGTCTAAATAGGGTTGACAGAAAACCATACCCTAGGCCAACAATAACACAGTCTTGACGAAGGGATTTTAGCTAACGGAATTCATCACTGACACAGCCAATGCAAACCCTATGACACTTTTGTCAAAGGGTCGATCACGTTATGATGACTCTGAAACAGGGACGACAGCTACTGCTCGTAGTGACCGTCGTCTAGGGGTTTCGAGCCCCAACCTGTAGTAAGGTCAGGCTGTAGGGTCTCACACCGAGTAGTATTCGTGTCTTAGTAATAGGAATATAGAATAGAGAGAAATGCATTTGATGATATTCACAAGTTGTGAAAGTTAGTCGCATTAGCAATAGGGACACAACGTTGCATTAGATGCTAACTTTGACTAACCGTGTTGTAAATTAGTTACAACGAATTTAGTAGGAACAAACTTGTTGGAAAGGGTTACCTGGATGACGGGATCGTCCCGGTCTAAACACAGGTTCAAACCGCGTCCAAATCGGAGCTCAAACGAGCCCAGAAACGCAGAAAGAGTTCAAGGGGAAGTGGGTTAGACCCACTGGGCCAAAAGGCCCATGTGCAAAGGCAAACGGGCGACGCCCGCTGGCTGCAACGGGCGCACGCCCGTTGCACAGCGGGCGTGGCCCGCTGCAGCAGCGGGCGTGGCCCGCTGTGTGCAGCGGGCGGGCGCCCGCTGCATCAGCGGGCGTGGCCCGCTGTGTGCAGCGGGCGGGCGCCCGCTGCAAGCGGGCGCGGCCCGCTGCTGCGCCCGCGCCCGCTGCAAGCGAGCGCGGCCCGCTGCTGCAGCGGGCCCGCGCCCGCTGCTGCAGCGGGCACGGTCCGCTGCAGCAGCGAGCACCCGCCCGCTGCAACAGCGGGCACCCGCCCGCTGCAACAGCGGGCACGGCCCGCTGCTTCAGCGGGCGGGCGGCCCGCCCTTGCCCCCTTGGGCGGGCGCGCCCGCTAAGTCTAGCGGGCGCGCCCGCAACTTAAGTCAAATTAGGGTTTTTGAAAACCCTAATGACGGCTACGAATTTTGTGAAAATTGCTAAACTTTGAGTAATTGTTTGAGGGGTCAAACGAAGTCGAAATTCGTCACCGTCAGTTCCTACGCGTTCACCGTTCCAAGCTTTTCTGATTGATAACTAGTTTGGTGTTGGAAGTTTAGTATGCGAGGAGAATTAATTAGTTAAAGTTTGACTTTGTGAAAGGCTAACTTTAAAGTTGAAATTAAGCCAAATGGCTTAATTGAATTTTTCTCTTCATGTGGATTGTCCCACATTGCCCGAAACGAGAAGTTGAGTGCTCACTCCCTATATAAATAGGGGTGCACTCTCCTCGTTGAAAAACACACCAGTCAACGATCGAGTAGCTCCAGATTTTTAGAGCAGGCTCGATCGGCGACTAAATCTCTCTCTCTAATTTTCCTATTCTCCGGAGTAGTCCTAGCACGACTACGAAGGGGGTTTGGATTTGATCCGGACGTCTAAGACGCGGGTTTCTTCTCAAGTGAAACTTTCTACCGCGTGTGATCGGCTCGGAGGCGAAAGCGGCTCGGGCAGATCGGTGCGAGGGTGCGAGGCGGCTCAGGGAGATCGGGTCAACGCGGCTCGACTACGAGGAGTTCTCAAGACGGTGCGGAACATCTTGTCTGCTCCAGGGCCAAGATTCCGGGTATGTGTTTAAGCATTTTTCTAGTATAGTTTTAATTAGTTGCTTTAGTGTATATCCTTCTTGGGGTGGTCAGACCCACTCCAAGTCGGCATAGATCGGGCTAGGTTCTGGCTCCCCAGAGCCTAGCTAAATAGTTTAGCTAGTGTAGAAATTTTGATTTCTGGTTTTCCGCTGCGCCTTTTGTGCCTCCGTGGTCCGTCCGACTTAGGACGGATACGGATCCGAGCTCTGGGGGTCCGCCAAAACCCCAAAAGTGGTATCAGAGCCACGGTTATGCTATAGATCTACTATAGCGACTTTTTAAAATCGTTAAAAATGCTTAGCTTTCATGTACAAACTTTTTTGCTTAATGTTAAAAAGTTTTAAAAATTGTTTCGTGTTTTTTTTAAAATTGTTTATGCAACACGGAAATTTTATTTTGGACTATTTACTTTATGCGATAAATTTTAAATAGGTATCCAACATTTAAATACTGTATAAAATTTTTTTTTTATGAGATATGAAAAATTTTAAAGAGTGTTTAAAGTTTATGTAAACTTTAGAAAAATTTTATTTTTGAAATTTAAGAATTTTTCTTTAGTTACATAAAGTTAGAGATCTTTAAAACTTTATTTGAAAGCTTCTAAAAGGTTTCTAAAAGTTTTTAAAAAGGGTTTTAAATTGTTTTTAAAATATGTAAGTATAGAAATGTTTTTATTTCATGAGATGAAACATAAATTATTTTCTTTTTGTTACATATAGGTTTCTAAAATTATTTTGTGACATTTTAATTTTAGAAGTAAGGTTAAAATTTTTAAAGGCCTAGGTTTAAAATTATTAGATAATTTTGTACGACCTAGTTTTATGCGATAAAATTTTTATGAAGACTTTAAAAATTTTTAATCTTTACTTTTAAGTGTTAAAATTTAGATTTGCATGTTTGTATTATATAGATAATTTTTAAACTTGCAAATACATTTTATATGTCACTAAAAATGAAACTTTCTTTTATGCGGATAAAGTTAGTTGCTTCATTTCATGTTGAATAATGTATTCACAAACCTTGTTAGGTTAGCCATTAAAACATGATAGTGACATGCTATGTTTGATAAAACAAAACAACATCGAACCTAATACCTGATTAGGGTAGTCCTTTTGTTTCGTAAATCATTTCATTAAAACGTTCAATTAAATGATTTTCATAAAAAGACAATGTTGAATTGTTTTATTAAAATCCTAATTAGATTGGGGTAGCAAGTTGAACGTAGAACCTTATAGTTGATAAGGACTTAATAAAAGCTGTTCAACCAATCTGAAAATTTTGAATTTTAGGATCCACTAGTTGATAAGGATTAACTAGTTCTCTAAATTAAAAGCCATTTAGTTGTTTGGAAAAAATAAGATTGATGATAACTCCTTCAATGGATCATGATGTCGGTCAATGTGCTTGGCTAAAGTTTTTGGACCAACCTAGCTAGACTGGGTAACAAGTGGTCCTGGCTTAGTCAATTCCCTGGCCGCGTCCGTTGGACCGCAAGGAGTCGATTCATGACTATGTAAGTCCATCGACTATACCTAAGTCAATACGATAATAATCTTGTTCAAGATAAATCGTAGCCCTCCTTGTTTTAGGAGTTGGCAACTGTAAGAAACATGTTCCGGTTGTTGAGCTACACTCAAGCCGTGACATGTCAATCTTATAGAAACCGATTTCTTGATTGACATCTTAACCTGACTGAAACCGTTGTCTCACACTTCGAGCTTCGGCGTAAGTCTAACCAAGAATGTAGTCTAAGACCTGACCCAAACCGGTGCGTCGTGCATACACCGAGCAAAGGGGCAAGTCAGGCTAGACACGAAGACAAGGGTCCGACTAGGCTAGCCATTGTGATCCGGTTGAGCACACTCATGATCACAAATGACTAGGGGTAAAAATTGATAGGGAATCATAGTAAATATGATTGATGACGAGTTCGTCTACCGACTACAGAGTCGGACAACTTGTTGAGATACACTCAAGGTTGTCAGACTCAGGGTAGTCGGATCCCTCTCTCACAAATATTATTTTATAATAAATTGTTTATTATTATGGCTTTAAATAAATTTAGTGGGAGAATATAGTTTTATTAAAACCATTAAAACTATACTACGAACATATACTAACTAAAGTATCTATAAAATGCAGAATGGACTCAGGTCTAAAATACATGGTAGAAAAGAACGTGCTGGATGGAACCAACTACAAAGACTGGCTTAGGAACATTAAGTTGGTCCTTTCCCTAGCTGGGATTGGATACATATTGTTCGAGGACGCTCCGGATAAGCCCGATGAGGATTCGACCCACGAAGAGAAAGAAGCCTTCAAGTTGTACCAGAGGGATGATGAGAAGGCAAGATGCCTTGATCTAGCTTCGATGACCAACGAGCTGCAAAGGAAACATGAACATATGGATGTTCAGAGCATACTCCTTAATGCACAAGAGTTGTATGGCAAGTGATCCAGAGCTGCCAAGTTCGAAGCTACTAGTAACCTCTGGGGCACGAAGATGACGACAGGACCCGTACAAGATCATGTTATCAAGATGATCAGGTACGTAGAGGATGCCGCCCAGTTAGGATTTGTCCTGGACAATGAGATGTCCACGGACATTATCCTAAAGTCTTTAACTCTCGAGTTCAAGCCCTTTATAACTGGCTTTATAATGAACAGCCTTGAGACGGATCTTCCTGGTCTCCTCAATATGCTCCGTCAATTTGAGGAGATTGAGAAGAAGCCGACTGCACTGGTTGTTGGCTCTGCTACTTCCGACCAGCCGAAAGGCAAAGGAAAGAAGAGGCAGGTCCCACAACCTGCGAAGGCTAAGAATGGGAAGAAGAAGAACAAAGGGGCCCCGTCGAAATCTGAGTGCTTCCATTGCCACAAGATTGGCCACTGGAAGAGGAACTGTAAGATCTATCTTGCAGAGAAGAAGAAAGGGCATACTGATGCCTCTACCTCAGGTACAAATTAAAATTCAATTAAATGCAATTATTTCCATTCATATAGTGTGAGACACTTATAGACATCTGTGTACTGTATACATGTGGCTGATAAGAACTGGAGATTGGAGAAGTACGGAGATCGGTCGGCAATCAAAGCAACAGTTGCTGCTGGGACCGCTCAAAGACTTCTGGAGACGATGATCGTGATGGAGATGATATTTTTCTTATTTGAATAAAATGCATCATCTTTAAGGATCGAAAACAATGAATGAGTGCTTTGCACTCAAGGTTTATTTTTGATAAACAAATTAAGTTTCTTTTAATGAACCCGTTGTTTTGGAATGGATGTCTCGTTTGTTGCAATTGAAAATTGAATCGGCTTAAATTCTGTGGATGTGGCTTTTCTGTGATGGTTGTGTATATTTTCGAATAATGGTGTATTGCTTCGATAATATTGATTTTGGAGCTGACTAAATGCTAGAAGTCAATCAGAAGTTAAGTGTAGGTTCCAAGGGGGGCGTATAAATTGTGTGCTATCACAATAATACGCATATCAAGATTAATTCTTAATTATCTGCATTTAGTTATTAAAAGAGTTAATACTAAATGTGGTTAAAGGAATAAGTACAGTGTAGGACGTTTTGATTGAACGAGTCAATGTCAAGATTCCTTAAAACGATCTTGACTTGACTCATTCGTCAAACCGAATCTGACACTTGTACATTCCATCTGAGGCACTTACCAAAAGGTTATTTTTGCACATAAATCTAAATATGATTTAGTTATTATGTTGAAGTAATTCAACCAGGTAATTCTTAAAGTCAGTGGGAGCGAGCTCATATACTTAGTTCCGTTTTTCGGACTAAGTAAAAAGGGTATTTCACTTTAATGAATCTTCTATATAAATCATTAAGTCAAAACTGTTTTGATTTAATCATATATATATAGAGACTTAGGGTGTCAATAATTTACTTTGCATATTGACACAATAAAGTGGAGTGAGCTAGAACTGACTTACGGAAATGTTAGACCCCACATCTAAATCGTATAAGCTAACTGTTAGCTATACAAAGTTAGGAAAATTGATCCAGATCATTTTTCCAAAGGATCAACCCTGTGTGATCAAGAGATGAAATTTCAATCCATTAAAATTCGTTGTAGATACTTATTAGTAGAACCATTCTTAGGTTTGCCATATCAAATGTCAAAGTGACTGATATGCTATAACGGTATGAGATACCGAGATAAATAGCCTAAGTGCAAGTGGGAGATGTAGGAAGATATATGCCCATAAGGCAATTTATCTTGATTATACGTCTTGTTCATACCGTATATGGTACGTATTATTCTAAGTATAAAAATATTTGTATTAATATACTTAGATAATATCCATAGACTTATAGTTAGGTCCTTACATATCTAGATGAGATCTCGATTATGAGTAAGTAAGTGATCGAATAGAAATGTAAGTCTTAAACGGTTCGTGATCATAGATGTGTCGAGAACTGGATATCGACACATCGGATAGATCACTGTGTCTTCGTCTTACCTTCGGGTAATGATGATCTCATAGTCATTCGACTTGGCGAAGTCGGAGACGAGACACAGGTGCTCATTAGAGAATGAGTTCACTGAACGACCAAGTTAGAGTTATTAAATGGTTAACTTTAATGATCTGTCTTTAATAACTCTAGGGTGATGATAGGTTAATTGATCCTTAAGACCTGAAGTCATCTGTACCAACCTGTGAGCGGACGGTGTAGCTTAGACCCATGATCTAGCTTCGAGGACCAGTCCTGATGAAAGATCTTAGGTTGGGTTGCACCTGAAGCTCTCAAGGTGAGTAAATGACTAAGATGGGGTTCATCACTTCCATTAAAGGGAAGTTAGTGTTATAGGCTCAGTACGGTCTTTATGTTAATCCTCGGCCGGGGTACGTTGCAAGTAGTACAATGTGTATACAATAAATACCGCAGTATACTGACCAATGTTGTCTAAATAGGGTTGACAGAAAACCATACCCTAGGCCAACAATAACACAGTCTTGACGAAGGGATTTTAGCTAACGGAATTCATCACTGACACAGCCAATGCAAACCCTATGACACTTTTGTCAAAGGGTCGATCACGTTATGATGACTCTGAAACAGGGACGACAGCTACTGCTCGTAGTGACCGTCGTCTAGGGGTTTCGAGCCCCAACCTGTAGTAAGGTCAGGCTGTAGGGTCTCACACCGAGTAGTATTCGTGTCTTAGTAATAGGAATATAGAATAGAGAGAAATGTCATTTGATGATATTCACAAGTTGTGAAAGTTAGTCGCATTAGCAATAGGGACACACCGTTGCATTAGATGCTAACTTTGACTAAACGTGTTGTAAATTAGTTACAACGAATTTAGTAGGAACAAACTTGTTGGAAAGGGTTACCTGGATGACGGGATCGTCTTGGTCTAAACACAGGTTCAAACCGCGTCCAAATCGGAGCTCAAACGAGCCCAGAAACGCAGAAAGAGTTCAAGGGGAAGTGGGTTAGACCCACTGGGCCAAAAGGCCCATGTGCAAAGGCAAACGGGCGACGCCCGCTGGCTGCAACGAGCGCACGCCCGTTGCACAGCGGGCGTGGCCCGCTGCAGCAGCGGGCGCGGCCCGCTGCAGCAGCGGGCGCGGCCCGCTGTGTGCAGCGGGCGGGCGCCCGCTGTGTGCAGCGGGCGGGCGCCCGCTGCATCAGCGGGCGCTGCCGCTGCTGCAGCGGGCGGGCGCCCGCTGCATCAGCGGGCGCGGCCCGCTGCTGCAGCGGGCCCGCGCCCGCTGCAGCAGCGGGCGGGCGGCCCGCCCTTGCCCCCTTGGGCGGGCGCGCCCGCTAAGTCTAGCGGGCGTGCCCGCAACTTAAGTCAAATTAGGGTTTTTGAAAACCCTAATGACGGCTACGAATTTTGTGAAAATTGCTAAACTTTGAGCAATTGTTTGAGGGGTCAAACGAAGTCAAAATTCGTCACCGTCAGTTCCTACGCGTTCACCATTTTAAGCTTTTCTGATTGATAGCTAGTTTGGTGTCTAAAGTTTAGTATGCGAGGAGAATTAATTAGTTAAAGTTTGACTTTGTGAAAGGCTAACTTTAAAGTTGAAATTAAGCCAAATGGCTTAATTGAATTTTTCTCTTCATGTGGATTGTCCCACATTGCCTGCAACGAGAAGTTGAGTGATCACTCCCTATATAAATAGGGGTGCACTCTCCTCGTTGAAAAACACACCAGTCAACGATCGAGTAGCTCCAGATTTTTAGAGCAGGCTCGATCGACGACTAAATCTCTCTCTCTAATTTTCCTATTCTCCGGAGTAGTCCTAGCACGACTACGAAGGGGGTTTGGATTTGATCCGGACGTCTAAGACGCGGGTTTCTTCTCAAGTGAAACTTTCTACCGCGTGTGATCGGCTCGGAGGCGAAAGCGGCTCGGGCGGATCGGTGCGAGGGTGCGAGGCGGCTCAGGGAGATCGGGTCAACGCGGCTCGACTACGAGGAGTTCTCAAGACGGTGCGGAACATCTTGTCTGCTCCAGGGCCAAGATTCCGGGTATGTGTTTAAGCATTTTTCTAGTATAGTTTTAATTAGTTGCTTTAGTGTATATCCTTCTTGGGGTGGTCAGACCCACTCCAAGTCGGCATAGATCGGGCTAGGTTCTGGCTCCCCAGAGCCTAGCTAAATAGTTTAGCTAGTGTAGAAATTTTGATTTCTGGTTTTCCGCTGCGCCTTTTGTGCCTCCGTGGTCCGTCCGACTTAGGACGGATACGGATCCGAGCTCTGGGGGTCCGCCAAAACCCCAACACAAGAATGTACTCCCAAAATTTCGACCCCTTCTCCAACTGCTCTGTAGTTACTCTGGCTACCAAGGAACCATCTTCATGAGTCTTGGGTGGGACGTAGGTCATTCCCATGGAATCACCGTACGTACGTCGATTAGAGCAAACATCAGACCATGATAACTTAGCAGCTTAAGGATCAATCTTAATTGGGATAGCTGCTCTAAGGGGCAATTTCTCAAACACTTTACCTGCAACAGAGTTAGAATTGCCTGGGAGAGGTCTTACATTTCCAGTAGGCCGCCTAGCGTTCCGCCGTTTATCCTGAAGATAACCCGCATGTACAACCCTAGAAGAACCCGCCTCAATGGAACGGGGTTGTCTTCACTGGACGAGGCGCCACCCACCCCCATCGAACCTATTATCACCATCAGAAGAGCCCAAGGCACCCACCACCGGATCTTCACCCTTCCCCACGAATGGAACCCCATTGCCGGAAGATCGGTCGTGATCGTGATTGTTTGACGGGCCGGCGCCAAGATCGCCTCCGTAGCCCCTCCGCAAATCACGCATCACCAAAATCATATATATTATATATCTACATATATACATAGGGGTGGCAAAATTGACCCGACCCGACCCGACCCGACCCGAACCCGGCCTCTTGGGTCGGGTATGGGTAGGGGCCAATCCGGGTCGGGTCGAATTCGGGTCAACCCGACCGACCCGAATAAAAATCCGGGTCGGGTACGGGTTTGACCCCTCGACCCGGTTGACCCGAATTCGACCCGTATTTTCACTCTTTTCACACCAACCCGACCCGGACCCGACCCGAACCCGACCCGAACCCGACCTTTTTTGAAAAATAATCAGTATTTCACACCGAACCCGACCCGAACCCGACCCGAACCCGACCTTTTTTGAAAAATAATCAGTATTTCACACCGAACCCGACCCGAACCCGACCTGAACCCGACCCGTACCCGACCCGTAAGACAAACCGGGTCGGGTACGGGTCACCCGGGTTACGACCGGGTCGGGTTCGGGTATACGAACCCTGACCCGAATTTAATTCGGGTCGGGTTCAGGTTTACCCTTATTCGGGTCGGGTCAAACCTGACCCGACCCGAACCCGACCCGACCCGCCCGTTTGCCACCCCTATATATACATATGTATATATATGTATGTATCTATATATATATATATATATATATATATATATATATATATATATATATATATACACACACACACATACATACATATGTATGTACATATGTATATATATATATATATATATATGTACATATGTACATGTACATATATGTACATTCATGTATATGGATGTACATATATGTACATATGTATATGTACATACATCTATATGGATGTACATATATGTACATATGTATATGTACATACATCTATATGGATGTACATATATGTACGTATGTTATGTACATACATATATATATGTATATATGTATGTATATGTATATAGATATGTATATGCATGTATATGCATATATAGATATGTATATGCATATAGATATCTATATGCACGTACATGCATATGCATATAGATATCTATATGCATATGCATGTACATGCATATACATATATATACATATATACATGCATATACATATATATATATATATATATATATATATATATACATATACAGATGTTTTTGAATTTGTCCTATGTGGCAATGTCATATCGCCACATGGGACAACTTCTTTAAACCCAAAACCCAAAATTCCCAAAACCACACCCAAACCCTCAAACCACACCCAAACCCAAAACACCCAAAATCACACACACAATCAAAAAAATCCTTATTACAATTGAGGGACCTTATTATAATTGAGGGATGTTTTTGTATTTGTCCCATATAGCAATGTCACATCGCCACATGAGACAACCTCTTTGAACCCAAACCCCAAAAAACCCAAATCCACACCTAACCCCTCAAACCACACCCAAACCCAAAACACCCAAAATCACACCCTAATCAAAAAATCCTTATTTCAATTGAGGGATGTTTTTTAATTTGTCTCATGTGGCAATGTCACATCGCCACATGGGACAACCTCTTAAAACCCAAAACCCAAAAATCACAAAACCACACCCAACCCCTCAAACCACACCCAAACCAAAAACACCCAAAATCACACCCCCAATCAAAAAACAAAAAAAAACAAAAACCCCAAAGACAATACACACACTCAAACCAACTCTTCTCATTTTCACCCCTTTTTTGTACTCATCGAAACACCCGTATGGGTTCCACGTCCTGATTGTGTGGGTTGGTTTTTGGGGTGTTCATGCACTTAGTGCACTGGTTATGACTAGTACATATATATATATATATATATATATATATATATATATATATATATATATATATATATATATATATATATATATATATATATATATATGGATTTAATGTAGAAAAGCTGCCAATGGATCAGGTGGCAAGACACAAAAAAGGTAGAGAGTACAAGCCCCCACATGGGCTTGTACTCGTTGGGGCCCACCCCTTTGTGTCTTGCACCTGATCCTTTGGATCAAGTGCCACCTGCTCTACATTAATCCCTACACACACACACACACACACACACACACACACACACACACACACACATATGTTGACTAGAATCCATTCGGATGGATCAAACATGCGGATCCATCCAAGTGGAATTTAAACTTAGACAATGTAAATAGAAAATCCGACCGTTGGATGTGATCTAACATGTCTAAACTACCTCCAAACAAAATTTCAACTAATTTGAACATGTTTCGCCCTTGCATCAAGTGGTTACAAAATTAGTCGATTTTATGACTATTCAAAAATATTGATTTTGTAACAACTTGATGCATGAGCAAAACATGTCCAAATTAGTTGAAATTTTTTTTGGAGATAGTTTAGACATGTTAGATCACATCCAACGGTCGGATTTTTTATTTACATTGTCTAAGTTTAAATTCCACTTGGATGGATCCGCATGTTTGATCCATCCGAATGAATCCGAGTCAACATATATATATATATATATATATATATATATATATATATATATATATATATATATATATAGGGCAATCTTCCATTGCGAAAAAATGGTGCGAAAGCCCGTGCGAAAACATTTTTTTTATTTTTTTGAAATTTTTTTTTTCAAAAATTCTTTTTTTGATGTTTAATCCATACAATTATATACCCCAGGGAAAATAATGGGTGAACCCGTTGGGGATTAGAGCACCCATCCACCCATTACAAATTTAACGGTCTCAAAACGTGCGAATTTGATGAAATGCCTTGATCGAAGGCCAAATGACATTATTTATCAACCATTATTTTTTGAGGGGGGTATAACAACATATAATGAGGGTGGAAAAAAGAATTTTTGAAAAAAAAAATTTCAAAAAAAAGATAAAAACATTTTCGCACGGTGCGAAATGTTCTCACATGAAGATTTACCTATATATATATATATATATATAATATTATAAAAATAAAAATGCGGGGCGGCTCCGAGTTTTCCGGATACGATTCCGGTGATGTGGAGCGGCATGCGGCAAAGGATGGAAAGCATCATTCCGAAGGCCGATGGATCCTTATGAATGGAGATGCAGGAGACTTGGGAGCAGGGGGCTCCGGGTCGGTGAAGACATTACACAGATCTGAGGATCTGGATGCTTTGACGTTGAAAGGGGGGTTTCCGGCAGCTAGCCCCATCCCGGTGAAGGGGGGTTCTGTAGATCAAGGAGATCATGCGATCAACAAGATGACCAACTCGAAGGGGGATGATGATGGTTGGCAATTCGTGAGAAGATCTCGTGCGGGCAACACGTTGAGGGGAGGTCCGTCTGCGAGGAGGGGACCGCCCGTAGAGAGATCTAGGCCTTTGAGAAAGAAGTCCCCGTTTGTATTCCAGCGAGATAGAGCAGCTCCTCAGGCACTGGGCAAGGGCTTGGGGTCTGATGCACACCAACAGTTTGCTAAAATGCCACAGAGACCGTCTATTCCAATTACAGTTAACATGAATGGTGAGAAGAGATCATGGTTGGATGTTTGTGCTGACAGGAGATCGTATGATGAAGGTTTAACCATGAAATTAGTCCCACCTATGATAATAGCAGATGGATCCCCCGTGCTAGGGTCCCTGGTTCATTAGTTGAGCGGGGTGCGGAACGATGGAAGCACACGCTAGTTGGCTACGTATTGGGTGATGTCCCCTTCTACGGGCAGATTGTGGCTTGGGTAGAGAGGTTGTGGAAACTGAAGAAGAGGGTGCAGATTTACAGTAAAGAAAATGGGTTCTTTTATTTTAGATTTGAATCCCCAGACGAATGTGAGAGGATATTGAAAGGGGGGCCCTGGCTGTTTGATGGAAGATTGGTGGTGCTTAAGAAGTGGAGTTTGACTCTTCGTCGTGATCGGGACATTCTCACTTCGGTTCCAGTTTGGGTACAACTGCACATGGTTCCATTATATATGTGGAATATTGAATCTCTAAATATCATTGCATCTGTGGTCGGCACTCCCATGTGTTTGGATCGGGCTACTGCATACCTGGAGAGGATCACCTATGCTAGATGCCTGGTCGAGGTAGACTCAAAGGAGTCTCTGCGAAAAACAGTTGAAGTTGAATTGGATGGGGGTGAGGTCATATCCATTGGCGTGAAATATGAAGGAGAACCACCTAGGTGCAGCAAGTGTGTTTGCTTTGGACACACGGACGCCCAATGCCCCACTGTCGAGCCCCCTTCAATCCAAGAGGCTGGACAAGCAAGTGGCAAGGATACAATTGTTGGCAATACTAAATATGCACAGTCTCACATGGGGGATTGTGTCAATATTGTAGGGATGGAATTAGCAGCTCAAGCTCCTCAAGCTGATGCAGCTCAAGCACCTCAAGTTGATGCATCTCAGGCACCTGAAGTTGCTGCACCTCAAGCGGATGCTGACCAATCTCATGCGGCAAATCATGAAGAGGCTTCCCGGCAGCCTGCTGTCAAGCCTGGGGACTTGTATCCATCCACTGGGCGTGTTCTTCGCACTACTGTGGAGGGGAAATCTGCTACACCAGTTGCGGGGCTTGAGGCAAGTCCTGTTGCACCTATGGCTAGTGGGGAGTTGTTCCCGAATGAAACTAATACTGTACTCTCAAATATTGGTGCTTTGCCATCTCTATTAGAAGAATCACCGGATGAGGACTTTGATAGGTTGCCTACGGAAGTAGTGGTGGACAATCCAGCCTGGGAAGCGGAAGAGCTGAGTCTTTTGAACCATGCTGAGGAGTGCAAGAAGCCCAAAAAGAAGCCTGAGGTCCAGGCCAATTCCAGTACTAGGCGTAGTTCCCGTATTCTAGGGACTACCCAAAAACACACTATCCATCAATGACCATCTTTCTATGGAATACTAGGGGGTTGAATAACCCCGTTCGACGTAGGGATCTTCGGGATACATTGTCTGTAATAAAGCCAACGGCTATCGCTTTACTTGAGACTAAGCTTAAGTCCTCTTCTATTAATTCTGTGCTCCCGAGAAACTGGACCTCTTTTGACAATTCCAGCTACTCTACTGGAGGCCGAATTTTGTTTGGTCTCGACCCTACAGTTTGGAATGCTACCCTTCTCTCTGCCTCGGATCAACATATTAATGTGAAATGTACTAACTCAGGTGGGTTTTCTTGTTCTTTAACGGCCATATATGGGTGTAACACCTTAGGGGAGAGAAGGGATCTCTGGGATTGTCTAATTAAATATGCGGCTACAGTAAATGATGGGCCTTGGTTAGTTGGCGGTGACTTTAACTGCGTGCTCGCGGCTAAAGAGAAGTTGGGTGGGAGGAAGATTGAAGAGAAATCCACTTACAGGAGCTCAAAAGCACTGGCAGCAAATTTAGCTGGTGTAATAACCGGGTTGGAGATGACCGTATCTCAGCACGGCTAGATCACATAATGGTTAGTCACGGCTGGACCAATTTATTGCCGGAATCTTTTATGGAGTACTTGGATCCACACTCTAGTGATCATTCGCTGATGGTTGTCCGGCTACACCCCCAGGTACTCTCTGATCCCAAGCCCTTTAAATTTTTTAATTACTGGACCAAGTGCCCTGGGATATCTGATATTGTGGAGGAAAGTTGGGCGGGGTATGTTGCTGGTACCCCGATGTTCCGGGTATCTCAAAAACTGAAAAGACTTAAGCCCCTTCTACGTTCCTGGTCCACTTCTTATAATGCCTCAAAGCTTGTTGTTGACTGTCGATCCAAGCTGGAATCTATTAGAAACAGCCCTTTGTTGAATTCTGATGCTTATATCCAACATCTGGAGCAATCTGCTATAAATGACTATGCAAATGCTTTATGTCTTGAAGAAGAAATGTACCGCCAAAGAAGCCGCCAAGACTGGATGACTTTGGGAGATCGTAAAACAAAGTTTTTCTATAATGCAATGAAATCTAGAGAAAGTCGGAATAATCTTAGCCATTGTGTGGATGGCCAGGGGAGACAGAAGAGATCGTATGCCGACCTGAAGGAGGAGGCGGTTGCATTCTATATGGATTTATACAATCAGAATCACTATGATAGCACCTTTCCTACTTTGACCCCTAAACGCATCCTAACAGGTGAAGCTTCAGCCTGGTTGGTTAGGAAAATTACTAATGAAGAGATCAAGAATGCAGTCTTCCAGATTGGGCCTGACAAAGCTCCGGGGCCGGACGGATTTAATGGTCATTTCTTTCAACATTAATGGTACCTGGTGGAAGAGGACATTTCGGCTGCAGTACATTCTTTTTTCACTTCTGGCGCCCTCCTAAGGCAGGTAAATCACACCCACCTAACTCTTGTCCCAAAGCATTCTAATGCAACAAATCTGGGAGACTATAGGCCGATAGCCTGCTGCAATGTTCTATATAAGATCATTAGCAAGATACTCTGTAATAGGCTCAAGTTGGTGATTCATGAGCTAATCTCCCCTAATCAGGCAGCATTTCTCAAAGGGAGGTTATTATCTGACTGCACTCTCATTGCCCACGAACAGATCAGGGACTTCAGTAACCCTATGGGGGGAAGAGCTTGCCTAAAGCTGGATTTGAGGAAAGCTTTTGACAGTGTCAATCTGGAATTTTTATTATACTTTCTGAGACAGCTGGGGTTCCCTATTGCTTTCATTGGATGGATCAGGGAATGTATTACGACGCCCACTTTTTCTGTTATGGTTGGAGGATCGCCTGTGGGGTATTTTGACGGCAACAGGGGCATACGTCAAGGAGACCCTCTCTCTCCTTACTTGTTTGTTATTGTGATGGAAGCCTTCTCCATTCTTGTTTCTAAGGCTCTATGTAAGGGTACCCTTCAACCTATGAGACGCTCGGGATCTATATCTCACCTACTGTTTGCCGATGACTTGCTGCTATTCAGTAGAGCTAATATGAAGTCTTTCATGACCATTAAATCCTTACTGCAAGAGTTTAAAGACTACACATGGCTCCAAATAAACTGGGACAAGAGTACCGTTATCTTCAGCAAAGGCACTAAAAACAAGGCAATTCTAGCGGGCTGTCTGGGCATCAAAATCTCCACTACAATTACTACTTACCTTGGATTGCCTTTATCGTCCAAGTATCATAAATCCCCAATGTACAGTCGATTAGTGGATAAATGCAAAAAGAGGCTGATGAGATGGTCCTCTACTATGCTTTCTATTTCTGGGCGGATTGAGCTCGTTAGAACTGTCATTTACGGCATGGTCGCCTTTTGGATGCAGGCTTTCCGGATGCCTTTTACTATTGTTCGGACCATCTCTTCTCTTTGCAGGAGGGTTATTATGGGCTCTTCTCGTGCTTGGGCGTGGGATGATATGTGTACCCCCAAGTCTGAAGGCGGAGTGGGTATCCGTTTACTGGAGGACCTGAATGTCGCTGCTGGCATTAGGTTAACTTGGAGATTTCTTGCATCTAATAGCCTATGGGCGAGGCACATGAGATATAAATATGGAGAGGCGGGGGGTTTCTATGCGGCTAAGGGGGATGTCACACAATCGGGAACATGGAAGCATATGTTGAAGTGTAGAAGCGTATCTCAAAAGCTTATCAGGCGAATAGTGAAAGATGGGAGGACTACCCTGTTCTGGCATGACAACTGGCTTGACTGCGGCCCACTGAAAGACTTGGTATCAGTTCCCCAATCTTCCTCTATGAAAACAGTGGCCGAATTCTGGGAAGGTGGCGCGTGGATCATTGAACCTGCTCTTGCTCATATAATGCCGCACCTTGCAAAGGTATCCCTTCAGCCTGGTAGCGACCGTTGGGCATGGGTTCCTGGTAGGGCCGGTAACTTGACACCTCGCAGGCCGGATACCAATGGCATAGGCGAGGATTTCAGTTTTAAAGAAGCCTGGGAGGGAGTGCGACACCAAGGTACTCCTTTCAAATTCATGAAATTAATCTGGTATCCAGGTCATACCCCAAAAATGTCCCTCACTCTCCTTAGAGCTTTCAAGGGTAAACTCCTCACCAGAGATATTATTACCAGATGGGGGTTGAATACCCCTTTAAATTGCGTCCTTTGTGGCGAGTGCAATGAAGATATAGGCCATCTTTTCTTCAATTGTAGCTACTCTAGTTATATACTGAACAGGGCGATGCTAAAGTTGAATGTCAAATAGCAAATCGGCCTTTCCCTAGCTGAGGTAGGGAACTACTACCTGCATCATTTCCAAGGGAAAAACAAGATATGCACGTTGGCAAAATCAATTCTCAATGCCATGGTGTGGCATATTTGGCGGGAGCGCAACAGAAGAATTTTTGAAGACAAATGTAAAGGGAAAATTGCTCTTTTCGAGGAAATAGCGGCTGATATCAGAGTGGCGATGAGACACCAATCCCCTGAAACAACAGAGGAGGCCGAAATTTTTGATTTCTGGGGGTTCAGAGATATGGGATAAATGTGATTCTATTTATTCATGTATATATTTTTTTGGGCTGGCGATCCTTTACTAAAGAGTGACGGCGCTTGTGCCCTCTCCTCTTTGTACTGAATACTCAGGCCTCTGATTTGTAACATTTACACATTATTGAATAAAGATCCTACTAACTCTCCATATATATATATACTAGTCATTACCCGTGCCCATAGGGCACTGTTTATTTAATGGCTGAGTTTTCCCCCCACAAATTTCAAGTTCCCCCAAATTTCAAGTTTTCCCACAAAATTTCAAGTTTCCCTCCAAATTTAAGTTTTTTCCCAAAATTTACGTCCCCCCAAAATTGTCATTGCCACCTGGGACAAACTTGCCACGTAGGACAAAGCTTTGTCTTAGTAGGATAAGATTCAACATCTTCAAATGACTGGGAAACAATGGTCGGAAGGGGGAGAATAAAAAGTGTGGGTGTGTGTGTGTGGAGGGTCTAGGGGCAAAAATGCAACAACCGGGGTGGTATATGCAAAATTTCACACCTCCTCTCTTATCCCTCAAAATCTCATCTCTTATATTTTCTCTTATCCAATTTCCATGTTTTATATAATAGATATCCAAATTATCTTATCCAATTTCTCATGTCCAAATTCTCTTATCCAATTTCTCTTGATAACATCCCTCTTTTATATAATAGACTAGTCATAACCCGTGCCCGCGGGCACGGTTCATTTAACATTTCCCCCGCGAAATATTTGTTCCCCAAAAAATTATTTCCACAACCAAAAATTAAAATAACAACAAATTAGCGTAAAAATATTTAGCGACACGGGTGCCTACGACGTGGAACAATAAATTCAGCGTAGTCGTCTTCGACATGAAACAACAAATTTGACGCTGGCACTTTCGGCGAGAAACAACAAATTCGACGTCGGCACCTTCAGCGTGAAACAAAAAATTAACATAGAACTATAAATTCGGTGCGGACGCCTTCAGCATGGAACAACAAATTAGCGTAGGCGCGGGCGCCTTCGACCATAACACGTGCCCTCAGGCACGGTTGATTTAAGATATCACCTCAAAATCTTTGTTCTCCCCAAAAATTATTTCCCCCCTCCAAAATTTAAACGAACAAAAATCTAGCTTCGATGTGGGGATCGATTGATGACCAAGACTAATCGTAGTTAGCCCTAGGATTAAAAAATTGTATAACTCACTCGATTACTAATTACTAAATAAGCCAAGCTTGATTAGTGTTGGCAAACTTTTGGTTAGTTTAAACCCTACCAATCATAACAAATGTTAATAAATATAAAAAAGAGACAGAACGTGGTTCTTGGGACTGAAGTTCAAAGACTTTCTATGAGCTTTGGATAATTTGATGATCATGCAATGTATGTACATACAGCTAGAGAGCATTATCTTGTAATTGAATGCTTTAATTTACTCTTAAAGTTGCTAAAGCTTGTTGTTAGGCACACAGTGTTATTTTTTCCAAGCAATTATTCTAACCCCCTTATCACATCGAACAGAGGTTAGTTTGGGATTAAAATTTTTTGAATTAAATCACAACTCATCACAAAGTTCAAAATATTGATTTTTACGCTAATTTTTTGCTTGGTTTGATGGCATGATTTTAATCTTGATTATTTACTTGGAAAATTTTTGCTTGGTTTATTGGCATAATTTTGCTGACATGCATTAAATATGGAATTATGTGAATTTAGATCGAGTACATAGCAAATCCAGAGTTTTGGTATCAAATATTTATAAGGAGAATTTAGCTGGAGTACATAGAAATCTGTAGGTATGCTTTTTATGTATCTGGAGAAATATTTTATGCTATTGTTTCAATTTTGCCTAAACAACACTTTTTGATTGGTATCAAATCTGGAGTTCATATCAAATCCATAATTCTTTTTATGTATCAGAGTTTTGGTATACATAGTTCTTTTTATGTATCAATCTGCAGAGTTCTTTTGGTATCATTTATGGAGTACATAACAATTTGCAACTTAGACGCTGGAGGTATGAATTTTTTATGCATACCCCAAACCACCATGTACACGTGCAGCTTACATAACACTCTACAGCTTACATCTGCAGCTGAAACTGCATATGAGTACAATATACTTTGCTTGGTTTCTAGAAATGCAACAATTGCTTATCAAACTCCATATACTTTTTTTTGGAAATGCAACAATTGGTTATCAAACTGCAAGTACTTAATTGGTTTTTGGAATGCAACAATTAGTGTGTACAATATACTTTTTTGGGTATCAAAGTGCATCTACATGTATGCTTTTTTATTTAGATGGAGAAATATTTTTGTGATATTGTCTCAATTTTTTTTAAACTACACTTTTTGCATCTGCATGTATGCTTAAGCTGCACTTTTTGCTTGGAATCAAATCTGGAAGTTGATATGCACTTGAGAAGCTGTCACCTGGAAGCAAATATCACCTGAGATGCGCTTGAGAAGATGTGCTTGAGAAGCTGTCACCTAGCCGCCTCAATTTTTTCTTGGTATAAAGTTTTCACCTGGTATCAGCCGCAATCAGCTAGCATCAACTATCAGCCTCAAAGAATCCATGTTACAACACACAAAATCTAATGAAAAATCATTAAAAACTGCTAACAGTAATTATCAAAACCAAATTAGCCCCTCAGCATTAGGAGCTTATATCATATATCATATTCATATGGGGAAGAATCTTAGAATCTTATTAATATGGTCAATAAGGACCCTACAATGAAATTCAACCATTGAAAAAACAACCTTTATTTCAGAATTTGAAAACATCAATAGAGGTCTAACTTTCACTTCTGGTTTTCTTTTCCCTCAAAGAGGGAGTAACCATACGCCAACGAAATAGGCCCAAAAAATATAATGTTGATCGCCTCTATAAGACCTTACTCTGTGCTCAAACATTAGGCAGTGTCATAGGCAATTCATTATCTTGAGTCCAAACCCCTGCTTCTGATTATCAACCTGACAATGGTTAGAGATAATGTTAGAGGCAACTTCAAAAATAGAAAGCTAGATGAACCGATCAAAGAAGAAAAGGCTCAGGTAAATTCTGCAGCACGTTTTTGGGGAAATTGTCAGTAGTCCATAATGCATAAATTTGATATAAAGCAATGTACATAACTATTTACATTCTATATAAACATATCATAAAAAGCAATACCTCGAAAACAAA
Organism: Scilla litardierei; assembly: GCA_030789695.1. Classification (NCBI taxonomy): domain Eukaryota; kingdom Viridiplantae; phylum Streptophyta; class Magnoliopsida; order Asparagales; family Asparagaceae; genus Scilla; species Scilla litardierei. The sequence continues at coordinate 102,409,996 of CM061133.1, forward strand.
CATGTTTTCATTGTAATTGGCATCATGCCCAGATGTTTCACATAATTTCATGGTGTACATATTTGGGATCAAGACCTATAAAACAAAGCAAATGAAGTTAGAACCTTAGATTTAAAATATCTGACGTATCACATCAATCAAAAGAGTTATATAACCTTTGTCTCTATACTGTCCACAGATGAATTCAATTAACTTACTATATACTTGTTCCATATGGTAAGAAGAAACAACTTCCAAGGATGCATGCTTATCCAAAACCAAGTTGCTAGCCAATCTTTAGGTTGCAAGTTCTAAAAAGAAAATTTATCGTATATTTACCTAAGGTAATGAATAAAGAACAATTCTTGATTCTGCCCCAATATCCTATGATCATACTTCTCCTGCTTCTCCTTGCTCCACTTCTACAAACATAACAAAAACACAAATCATTTCAAAAAATAAATTCAAACACAAAAAACAAAATTGTAGCAATAGCTAATATTATGTTGTAGCTAATTGTATAATAGATTTCTAAAGAGAGAAAGATAGTGATGGTGCTTACCGTTAGTCCTCATTATAATATGGCCAGTAATCTATTTGTCGATGGAATATAAAGATAATGAGGGTTTCGATGAAATCACAACAAAATCCCCAGCATAATTATCCAGTTGCATATGCTTGGGTTACATAAATAAAAGCCAGCATCACCATCAACCAAGTTGCTAGCTAATACTTTAGATTGCAAGTTGTAGAAAGAAAATTTATCTTAAATTTACCTGAGGTCATGAAAAAAGAACACTTCTTGACTCTGCTGCAATATAATGTGATCATATTCATTCTGTTTTCCCTTGCTCCACTTTTGCAAACATAACAAAACCCTAATCATTTCAAAAAATATATGCCATGTGAGTAGCAAAATAGAATATATTTAGCTAAGATAAGTGCCATGTGAGTAGCAAGAAACATGAAGTGGTTAGGAGTTCATAATTTTATAGCCATAATTATGTGCATATTTGTATAATTTACTAAATGATATGAACACAAAAGGAATTAAACTTTCAGGCCTTCTTCCTATCTGTTGTAATTACGTTTTTTGAATTTAACAAATGTCAGATAAATTCATAACTGAGGATGAGAAGAAAAATGTTAGATAATCAAATCAACTTCAAATTTCTACTTCATAAAACAAACTCATAATTCAAGACAATTTCTTAGCAAAAATCTAGCTTCACCAAATTATATAATTCAATTGAACAAAATGCCTTACATTAGGGGTCAAACCACATCTAACTGAACATAGATGAAGAATCAAGACTATTCAAGCTCATTAATGACAAAAAAATGGTGTAAAACAATAGGAGAACATACAAATCATTCCACATCCACAGCTAAAATTTAAATAGGAACTGACCTCAAACAACCAATTTTAACAAAAAATATGTTGAATTGAACAAAATTAAAAGAGGAACTGACCTAAAACATTAAATTTCTCCAAGCAAAAAGAGCTACATTTTTGGTAAACTACTTATATATCGGCTCTAAGATTCATCATTGGATGATTTTGGAACCAATAACAGTGAGAGGGGATACATTGCAAGTCATTTGATTTCTTGAATAAAACCAATAATAATGACAGATGATACATTGCAAGTCATGGTTCACATTTGTCGGCATTGACTACAAAGCACTGGAAAGCATACATGTATTCAGTTGCTACGCTTTTTCTTATTAAAAGGATAGATGATACAAAGTACATGCCCATAATCTCTGCCAAGAAAAGTACGACATATGTAAATGAACCACTACTTACTCTCAAAACAGCAAAGAACTGCAATTTCAATGTCTAATTCCTTCTAAGGATGTGAGTAAAACCATGGAAGTTGAGTAAGGAGAACATAACAATAAAATGCTACACTTTCAATGTCTAATTCCTTCGATTACAATTTGCGTATCAAAAAGTCAAATTTCTCTTTAAACTACTTCCATCACATAAAAGTAATATTATTCCAGCACAATTAAGAAAAGTGATGGCAAAATTTCAAAGAGAAATTTGACTTTTAAAATAGAAATTTTGCTAGCTTAAGTAAATTCTCAGTGTTTAAATATTATTCCAGTCCAATTAAGAGCTCAATTTTACAGAGGAATTACAATAGAAATCAATTAAAACTTACGACCCAAATAAATGATGAATCACATTTTACCAATATAAAGAACATCAGTTTCATGTAGAAGCACTAATGATTGAAGCTATGCTTAATCATTGAGCATGGAAGATAAAGTAAAAAAAGGTAGGGAAGACAGAGTAAATAGAGGCACATAATTACCTTCATAAGATTTGTTAGGAAGCCTCTGACAGATATGACAATCAGCATTCTGAGTAACAGTAAGGATATGTACTGTCACAAAGAGGCATAAAACAAAAGCAAATACAATATTAGCCTGTCAGCCAAGCAAGTATGGAATATATAAAGTCGTGACAAATACATGAATGCATAAAATATATCAAGGAATATATGTATACATATGTCTATTTGTGAGATATCCATTCATATGGTGTCTGCTTTTTAAGCCGACTAAATGCGGATGTTGTGGTACCTGCTGTTTAATGTCATTTATGTTTTTAATTAATGTGTTATTTATGTACAGAGTTCTCAAAGTTTCACATTATTCTTGTGTTGTATTACTTCAGTGTATACATAATAGAATTAGTGTGCCATCATTGAATAAATTTTTTTGTTTATAAATTGATGACATATCTTTTGAACTTGGCATTATAGGTAATAATTTTCATGAAGTATCATAAAACTATGATTATAAGGAAATATTTGAAACATCCTAATTCGATTCATATCCTCTCTTAAACTATGATTTTAGGGTTTTAGCTTGAACATGCATGGTATTTGTTCACAGTTTGCATTGGGATGGAAATGGTTGCTGCCCATATTTTTGGCTGCATAATTGTTTCACTGTTAAGACTGGAGCACATGACAGAGAGGAGAATCAATTTTGCTGCCATTTTCATGCCTAGCAGGTATAATCATAGTGCCATCCTAAAGACATGAAAGAAAAAGGCACCAATGATGAAGCACATTTTAATTGATTTCTATTTTTAAAACATCTGTAAAATGGATATATCTCACCAATAATAGTGTCTAGTACATTGACAATGAAGCGCTATGAAATATATGTCTACCTGAAACTGAAACATCATACCGATGTCAATTTGATCTGCTGGCCCATTTAATTTTAATTGATGCTGATTCTTAATTACAGAAAAAGCATATGAGGAGAAATCCAACAAACCTGCTTAAGGATATCCCTGCAGAAATAACAGCTCCTTGTGCGGCATGTAGCTGGGGGGAGGAGGTAAGAGGGGGCCAAAGGGAGAGGGGGTTGTGGGCTGAGGGCAGGGCTCGGCTTATTTTTCTTTTCATATTCCATGCACTGTTTTTGGGTTGGGGTGGGAGGAGGTAGGTGAGAGGATGGCCGACATGGGGGATGCCCAATAGCAAGGGGGTCTTGGGGTCGGATGATGTAGGAGGAGCTCGGCAGGGGGCTTGCATCCAAAGTGATAGAGAACATTTAAATTCAGTTATATTTGACATATACAATAATTAAATACAACACTATCTACTAATGAATCTTTGGCCAACAAAACTTTGCTTCATAAATGTGCCGATACTCAGATATGTCCAGTGTTGGACTTCAACAAAAATCAACATGGATCTTGTCAAAAGAAACAAAGAACCAACAAAATTTGGCGCCTCCCACACCTAGACCAAGCTAATCAGATTGTATACCAACTATGATACACAGTGTTGGTCCAAACATCAAGAATGATAAAACAATTAAAGGGAGTGACAAATGTATACCATGCCAGTTATTTTTATGGCCATAAATTTAACTATATTAAGAACTAAATTTTAATAATCTAAGTTCTGCAAGGCTAAGGAATGAGAATCAAATATTTGTGCATCATTCCAACATTCTTTTAATTAAAAAGGAAAAAAATTAAACTGCAAGAATGCGACCCATATAAAGCTGTCGTACAATGAATAAAATGATGTATACTTGGAATGAATTCATTCATCCCACATGGTCCATGGACCTATTGCTAGAATTTTCACCATCCGAACTTCACTGAACATGAATTTTGGGGTAATTTCTAAGCAGGGAAATTTTTTGGGGTATATAAATGAGAAAATCACACCTATGTAACCGTTTTGGAACCTTTGGATGGATGGATGCAAGAATCCTCCAAATGTTATACACAGTTTTCAATTGAAGCTCTTCCTTTATTATGTGATCATGGTGGGGATTTGAATTATGTCAAGGCATGTGGTTTATTAAACAATCTTACCATTCTATCAGATAATGATATGAACTGTGTGTTCATAATTATATTAGATAATGATATGAAATCACTTAACGTATTGCAGAAATGCTAATTTTGGGCTTTTTTTCATCTTTCATTTGAATAGCTAAATAAGTTATCCTTTATAGTTGCAAACATTTAGGAGCAAAGCCATTACAGATGCTTAGATTACTTGTTTTTGGTTCATGTATTTAAATCTTCTGAAACATAAAAAAACTTTAGTAAGAGATTTTTTGTCTGTTATGGAAGGGCCTTCGGGTCACATTGCATTATGTTAAAATGTAGACATTGACCTTTGCTCCTATCATTTGACTATCTCTGTACTCTTGATTGGTAATAAACATATTTTGATTTATATGGAAATCGTTGAAAAATCCGATTTCTTCTTATAATCGGTCGTGTTTACCAGAACCTGGTTACTATGAAGATGGGAACTTTGGTATCAGGCTGGATAATGCTCTTACAGTCAAGGAGGTGAATACAAAATTCAATTTTGGTGACAAAGGCTATTTAACATTTGAGCACATCACAAAGGTAAGTAAGCAGTTTGATGCTTTCTTTCTTTTTGGAAATGAGAACCATCAAATGTCGTGTTGCATGGATTAGGCCACATTTACAATAATCCTACATAGCCAGATCATTTAATTTGCATGATTTTCTGTTTGACAAACATGAAGGCTTCTTCGTCTATGATTTGGGAACTTTCATTTTTATAGCATCAGACATGATATTTCATTACACACCATTGAACTTCACAACTGACTATCTTATAAGAGAGTATGATGCTCCTAATACATCAAGTGGGTGTACCAATGTTCTGTTGCAAAAAGAAAAATAACCTGCCACTTCTTGGTGGTCCTCATTCTGTTAAGATCAACTACTATTAATTAATGCTGGTATAAAACCATAATAACTGTCATCCCCAGACTGAAATTGATTTCTAAAATTACTGGGACCTTTTAGGTGCCAATATAAGTTGACACAGATGCATTCAAAATTTATGTGTATAGATTTTAAACATTTCTTGCATTTTTCCAATCTGATCAGAGTGCATTTTCACTCCTTTGATTCCTCATTGATAAGTTGCATATTTTTCATGCCTTCCCTCTTTGCAATCTTTTTAACAATAAAATTAAAGGTCATGGATAAGCTCTCAAACTATAGGTCGAGATATCTCCCCTAAAGCTACCAAGCAGTCCAATATTTAGGTTTTGCCAGTCAAGTTTCTCCTTGTGCCCTCACAAAAATACCATTGTGTTCATTTTTCATTTCTGTAGTATTAAATCGATCAATTTCAAAACTCATACTCATCTTATTACACAATTTCATCCAATTATGCTGTTAAATTTTGATGATATTATGTGTTTTTGTAGGAACATTACAGAAAAAGCTGATGGACATGAAGTTGATGACACCAGAAGAGATCGAATGGGTAGATTCATACCATGACACCTGTCGAGAAATCCTAGCACCATATCTAAATGAGTCGGAGATGCAATGGTTGAAGAAAGCAACGAAACCCATTGGACTCAATAGTTGAACTTGAAGACTGAATATGAGCAAGAAGACTGCATGCTTATCGCATATGTTGGACTCAACAGTTGAACTTAAGCATGAAGAACAAACATGCGTTTGTCCAAAAATAGGATCCTTTATAGCATCAGGGCTGGCACTGCGAATCTCATACCAAATCTATGGAAACAGCTACATGTCTCTGTACAGAACAAAAATAATATATTAATAATAATTAGCAACATAAACGCTGGACAATCTTTAACAAAGCGAAAGAGAAAGTAAATGATTATCAGACCAATATGCCAAATATACAAAAACCTGATGTTTCCCCATTTACAAAATTTTGACCTACAAATTTCATGACATAAAGTCACAAGCATGCCTTAAAATAAGATATTTTTCATGCCTTCCCTCTTTGCAATCTTTTTTAACAATAAAATTAAAGGTCATGGATAAGCTCTCAAACTATAGGTCGAGATATCTCCCCTAAAGCTACCAAGCAGTCCAATATTTAGGTTTTGCCAGTCAAGTTTCTCCTTGTGCACTCACAAAAATACCATTGTGTTAATTTTTCATTTCTGTAGTATTAAATCGATCAATTTCAAAACTCATACTCATCTTATTACACAATTTCATCCAATTATGCTGTTAAATTTTGATGATATTATGTGTTTTTGTAGGGACATTACAGAAAAAGCTGATGGACATGAAGCTGATGACACCAGAAGAGATCAAATGGGTAGATTCATACCATGACACCTGCCGAGAAATCCTAGCACCATATCTAAATGAGTCGGAGATGCAATGGTTGAAGAAAGCAACGGAACCCATTGGACTCAATAGTTGAACATGAAGACTGAATATGAGCATGAAGACTGCATGCTTATCGCATATGTTGGACTCAACAGTTGAACTTAAGCATGAAGAACCAACATGCGTTTGTCCAAAAATAGGATCCTTTATAGCATCAGGACCGGCGCTGTGAATCTCATACCAAATCTATGGAAACATCTACGTGTCTCTGTACAGAACAAAAATAATATATTAATAATAATTAGCAACATAAATGCTGGACAATCTTTAACAAAGCGAAAGAGAAAGTAAATGATTATCAGACCAATATGCCAAACATACAAAAACCTGATGTTTCCCCATTTACAAAATTATGACCTACAAATTTCATGACATAAAGTCACAAGCATGCCTTAAAATAAGATGTTGGCAGCTCGAGTAAAAGTCTGCTGCTCAGAACAGTTATATCAGCTCGGCATCACAATTGTAAGTTATATGAAGACCTAAACAACTAATTGCATCTGGTATGAATTATAAAGACATGGGTGTGGGGATTTGATATTATTATTACCACCCACATGCCGAGCAATATCATCATTCAGAACCCAGTGTAACAATATTGGGGCATGGCATTTGGACATGCTCAAATAGACCCTTATCTGGACAGAAAATAGGCAAGGCTTTCTCAATGATTAAAAAATACTGAAGTTTGATAGAAGCAATGCTAAAGACAGTTTTATATTAACTGCAAGTGAAAAAATTGCATTTTCAGTTCATGCACCAGATCAATGAGATTTATCCCTCAAGTCCAAGACTCAAACATCCCAAACCAAATATACACAGATACAAACTTCTTAGCTTATGGATAGAAAAACCTCAATTGACCAAAACTATTGAAAACGGATAGGTATGTTTTACTAATCTAGCCAATGAGTCTACTGCTCTAAATACTGCATTCCGGTCCTCAACCGAAAATGCCAACATATGAAATTCTGATAGTTAATGAATTTGCTACAACAACGATCATCAATTTCTGCTGTTGTAAGCATTGAGGTAACTATTAACATCCTTGTATGAATAATAAAAATAATTAGATGATCAATATATTTTTTAAGTAAACCCTATCGTCCAAATAAGGACTGCCCAGTTTCTTTATACTATCATTCTTCTAGGGCTATAACACTCTGTATAATAATTGGCAGTACAACCGTTTACATCTCATAAATTTACATCATGTTATTCCAAAGATTGCCAAACATAAACTTGTGATTGCATGATGTAGCATCATGTATCATATTTAGATTAGACATGCATTTCTTAAAAAATTAGATATGCATCATGCTACTGAATATGAACAAAATTGAACTGATAAAGATGTACATGCTTCTTCTTACATTTGTGTGTATTGAAAATCAATTTAATGTTAACCTTTGCATTACAACAAACACGTGGTGTGCACACAACAGGTTACGCTAGTAAACAAAACTGAACAATCCAACAATCTAGAAAATAGCACGAAGTTAATATCAAAAGTTCATGTCAAAACTTAAGAGAAGATGTAAGTAAGAGAAAGTAATATCAAAACTCAGGATGAAAACTGAAATATATACCTTCAATTGAGTTGCCGGTGCTTCAGATTCTTGTTTCATCCCCTCATCCAAGCATGCATCGGATTTGTTCCCTTCTAGCATGCACCGGATATTCTCAATGTCCTTGAAATTAGATTGGATTGAAACAGAGATTGCAAGGTCTACACTTTTAAAACCGGTTCATCTTAAAAAATAGGCTCTCTTCGTTGAAAAAAAGAAAAGGCCTCATCGGATCATCCCTACAGTGCATGCAAGATACCATCTCCTCGCTCTCAGAAACCTAAAGTTTTCACCTTTCATCAAAAACAGTGCTCAGTCCATCGAGAGAGGCATTGAGGGAGGGGGAACGTACAGAATTTCTAAATTACCTTGAGAACGGTCACCTTCTTCCTGAGATTAGGGAGTGAGGAGAGCAAGTCCATGAGCAAGGAGCAGAGAGGCTTGCAATTGATGATAATATAGATGGGGCTTTTCTTCTAATTCTGGAGAACTCCGAGGGAAGGGGAGGGAGAGAGGGAGGGGGGAGAGGGATGGTGCTGTTGGTGACTTGCAAACAAAATTTCAATCCTTCATTTCCTCCCAAATTTTGAATTAACATTTGAGTTTTCAAAATTTTGAGCCTTCAAATTTTGAGTTTTCAAACAAAATTCCCCCCAAACATAAAATACTTGTCCTAGTCAGCATCTTGTGTTTGTCCCAGTCAGCAATTCTTTGTCCACGTAAGACAAACCCATGCCACGTAGGACAACATTCAAATTCTTCATGTTTTATAGAATAGATATCCAAATTCTCTTATCCAATTGCGCATGTCCAAATTCTCTTGTCCAATTTCTCTTTTCCAATATCTCTTATCCAATTTCTCTTGATAACATCCCTCTTTTATAATATAGATATCTCTTATCCAATTTCTCTTGTCCAATATTTCTTATCCAATTTCTCTTGATAACATCCCTCTTTTATAATATAGATATCTCTTGTCCAATTTCTCTTGTCCAAAATCTCTTGTCCAATTTCTCTTGATAACATCCCTCTTTTATAATATAAATATCTCTTGTCCAATTTCTCTTTTCCAATATCTCTTATCCAATTTCTCTTGATAACATCCCTCTTTTATAATATAGATATCTCTTCTCCAATTTCTCTTGTCCAATATCTCTTATCCAATTTCTCTTGATAACATCCCTCTTTTATAATATAGATATATATAGATATATATAGATATATATATATATATATATATATATATATATATATATATATATATATATATATGGGGTTAATGTGCCTAAGAACGTGCACACGCAGAATTACCTGCGCACGCCCCCTCTGTTCGGCATTTTTAAGCATTTTTTTTGAATTTTTTTGCAGTAGTTAGATTAACTTGTTATGTAGCTCCCCACAAAATTTCAGGTCAATCCAACACCGTTTGAGCCTCCGTTCATCGATTTCAAAAAAGGTTGCGCAAAACTGTCCAGAATTATCTAACTACTGCAAAAAAATTCAAAAAAATACTTAAAAATGCCGAACAGAGGGGGGCGTGCGCAGGTAATTCTACATGCGCATGTTCTTAAGTACATTTTTTACTCTGTGTGTGTGTGTGTGTGTGTGTGTGTGTGTGTGTGTGTGTGTGCAAATCTTCATGTGAGAATATTTCGCACGGTGCGAAAATGTTTTTAGTTTTTTTTTTTGAATTTTTTTCAAAAATTCTATTTTCCACCCTCATTATATGTTGTTATACCCCCTTCAAAAACTTATCGTTGAGAAATAATGTCATTTGGCCTTCGATCAAGGCATTTCAACACATTCGCACGTTTTGAGACCGTTAAATTTGTAACGGGTGGATGGGTGCTCTAAACCCCAACGGGTTCACCCATTATTTTTCTTGTGGTATATAATTGTATGGATTAAACATCAAAAAAAATTTGAAAAACAATTTCAAAAAAATAAAAAAAATTATTCGCACCGTGCCAAAACCCCTTTTTCGCACATGAAGATCGCCACACACACACACACACACACACACACACACACACACACACACACACACACATATATGTATATACATGTATATATGTATCTACATATATATGTATCCATTATGTGTATATGTATATGTATATACGTATCTATGTAGATACATATATATGTATATACATATGTGTATATGTATATGTACTAGTCATAACCCGTGCCCGTGGGCGCGGATCATTTAAGATTTCCCTCGCGGAACAATAAATTAGCGTAAAAATATTTAGTAGAACAACAAATTCACGTTAAAAAAATTCGCGGACGCCTTGGGCCCGGGCGCGTTCGGCGCGGGCGCGGAACAACAAACCTCAGAGTATTTTTACACTAATTTGTCGTTTCGCTAAATTGTTTTATATTAAATTTTTTATTTTGTTTAATTTAATAGATCATGCTTCTACACAATCTTTCACAAAGGCACTTTTAATTTCAAAGTTTATGTTTCCAATGTACTTTCCTCCCAAATTTAATCTCCACAATCTTTTCCAAGGCAATTCTAATTTCAAAGTTTAGGTTCCCAAAGCACTTTCCCACCAAATTTAATCTCCACAATCTTTCCCAAGACACTTCTAATTTTCAAAGTTTTGGTTCCCAAGACACTTTTTACATCAAAATTTTCACCAAATCCAATCTCAACCATTGATTTAGCAAGATTAAATCTCAGCCACTCTTTATCTTGTCCTAGTCAGCCCTAAAATTCAAAAAACGTTGTCAAATGTATAATAGATATACATATATGTAGATACATATATACGTATATACATATACATATACACATATGTATATACATATATATGTATCTACATATGTGTATATGTATATGTATATACATATATACATATACATATACATATATACATATCTAGATACATATATATGTATATACATATTTTTTTTTGGAAAGTTAGAAAATCTTTATTGATAGACAGAAATATACAACAATATAGTACGTAGGAATGAAGATTCTATAAAAAGAGGAGAGGGCACAAGCGCCGTCACTCTTTATTAGAGAATCTGCAGTCTACGCCAACTATACACAGATCAAAAAATCATAATACAAGGCCTAGCCCAAATCCCGAAACTCCCAATTTGAAAATACAGCTTCCTCCTCAGAGGACGCTGGATCCTGGCCCATCATAGCAATTCTGATATCCGCCGAAATTACCTCAAAAATCTCCATTTTTCCTCTGACTTTTCCTTCGAAAATTCTATAATTCCTCGCATGCCAAATGTGCCAGACCATCGAAGAGAGAGCAGTATTGGCTAATCTGCACAGAGCACTTTTACCCCCAAAATTCAACAAGTAAAATTCTCCTATATCAACAAGGGACGTACCAATCTGGCCTGAGACATTTAATTTTAGCAGTGTTCTTTTAAGAAGGTAACTAGTGTATGGACAGGCGAAGAATAAATGGCTTATATCCTCCATGATATCCTCATCACAAAGCACACAGTGAACAGGTAAATTCAAACCCCATCTACTTATAATATCCCTTGTCAGTAGCTTACCCCTGAAAGCTCGAAGGAGTGTGAGAGCCCACTTCGGAATATGACCCTGAAACCATACCAACTTATGGAATCGGAACGGATCACCCTTCAATCTGACCCCTTCCCAGGCCTCCTTAAACTTGAACTCACCTGCAACAGAGGATATAGCATAAGGCAAGCTGCGGCTAGAGGGATAAAGGCCCGATCTCAATGTAGCAGGAATTCGGATAGAAGAGATAGCTGGTGTACGCAAGCCACTGGAGGAGGACAGTTCGGCCTGAGAACTCAATCTGCACGTGGGGCCCTGCACATTTGAGCTGCCCGTGGGGCTATGCGCGGAAGGGCCAGTAGCCGAGTGAGTAGAGGGGTAAATTCGACTAGCAGTATGAGGCATCCAGCGCCAGCTATCAGAGCCCTGCGCAATGACCACCTTAGCTAGGTGATGCCGAATATTTCTAATAGCAGGATCATTCGACCAAGCCCCTTGAACCCAGTAATCTCTAACACTTTTCATAGTGGAGTCCGGAGGTACCGTCGTCAGGTTTCTCAAGGGTCCGCAATCAAGCCAGAAGTCGTGCCAGAAAAGGGTAGAGCGTCCGTCTTTCACAACCCGCCTGATAAGTTTACTGGAAGCCTCCCTACAATTCAGCATATGTTTCCAGGTGCCAGAATGTGTCAATAAACCCTTTGCCGCATAGAACCCATCCGCCCCTCCATATTTGACTCTCATTTGCTTCGCCCATAAGCTCGTGGAAGTAAGGAACCTCCACGTCAGCCTAATCACAGATGCCACATTGAGATCCTCCAACAACCGAATACCAACTCCACCTTCAGACTTTGGGGTGCAGATATCCCTCCAAGACCAAGCACGTGAGGCACCCATAATGAACCGCCTGCAAAGAGATGAAATTTCTCGCACAACAGAGTATGGCATATGGTAGGCTTGCATCCAGAACGCCACCATGCCGTAAATGACCGACTTAACCAACTCAATCCGCCCAGCAATAGATAACTTAGTTGACGTCCAACCCATAAGCCTCTTCTTGCACTTATCTACCAATCTGTTATACATGGGTGCTTTGGGATATTTGGTCGACAAAGGGAGACCAAGGTATGTAGTAAGAGTGGTGGAAATCTGTATACCTAGGCAATCCGCAAGAACAGACCTGTCTTTGGTGCCCTTACTAAATATTGCCCTACTCTTTTCCCAATTCACGTGCAACCCTGTAAGGCTCTTGAAATCATGAAGCAAAGACTTGATGCTCCTGAAGGATTTAAGATTAGCTCTACAAAACACAAGCAAGTCATCAGTAAACAGAAGATGAGAAATGGAGCCCGACCGTCTCATAGGCTGAAGCGCCCCACTGGCAAGAGCATTAGCCATAAGAATAGAGAAAGCTTCCATAGCTATAACGAACAGGTAAGGAGAGAGAGGATCCCCTTGCCTAATTCCCCTGTTGCCTTCAAAATACCCCACTGTAGATCCTCTTACCATCACAGAAAAAGTAGGCGAGGTAATACATTCTCTTATCCACCTTATGAAAATAATAGGAAATCCCATCTGACCCAAAAAGTGTAGAATAAACTCCCGGTTCACTGAATCGAATGCTTTCCTCAAATCCAGCTTAAGGCAAGCCCTTCCCCCCATAGGATTGCTGAAGTCTCTAATTTGCTCATGAGCAATAAGGGAGCAATCCGATAATAGCCTCCCTTTAAGGAAAGCCGCCTGGTTAGGCGAGATAAGTTCATGAATTACCACCCTGAGCCTGTTACTTATGATCTTGCTGACAATTTTATATAATACATTGCAGCATGCAATAGGCCTATAGTCACTAAGAGAGGAAGCATTAGAATTCTTAGGAACCAGCGTAAGGTGGGTGTGATTAACTTGCCTTAGAAGCTTGCCCGATGAAAAGAAGGACTTGATCGCCCGAGTCACATCATCTCCAATCCTGTACCAATAGCGTTGAAAGAAATGCGAGTTATAACCATCTGGTCCAGGTGCCTTATCAGGGTTCATCTGAAATACAACATTCTTGATTTCCTCATCAGAAATTCTTCGGGTCAACCAGGTGGAAGCCTCCTCTGTAAGAATACGTTTGGGGGTAATAGGATGGAACGTTGAAGCATAGTGATTTTGGTTATATAACCCCACATAGAAATCAACAGCTTCCTTCTTCAGCACATCAAAGGATCCAGTCTTACTCCCCTGGGCATCCACCAAATGTGATAAACAGTTGTAGCTTTCTCTTGACTTCATAGCATTATAAAAGAATTTAGAATTGCGATCCCCCAAAGAGATCCAATTCTGCCTACTCTTCTGACGGATCATCTCCTCCTCCAGACTCATAACTAGCTAACTCATTCATCACAGCCTGCTCCTGAGCTTGTAAATATTCAACAGTAGTCAAAAGAGGATTTTTCCTAATACCTTCCAGTTTGGTTCGGCTCAAATTCACCATCTTACTCGCATTATAATTAGGAGCCCACTTGCGAAGTAATGGTCTCAGCTTCTTAAGCTTTTGGGACACACAATACATAGGTGAACCTGCCACATAGCACCCCCAACTCTCGTCCACGATTTCAGAAATCCCAGGACATTTTCTCCAGTAATTAAAGTATTTGAAGGGCTTGGGATCGGAATGTACCTGAGAATGTAGACTGACAACCATCGGCGAATGGTCACTAGAAATAGGATCCAAGTACTCCATAAACGAATCAGAGAGCCGACTGAGCCAATCACAATTAACGAAAACTCTATCCAGCCGAGCAGTGATCCTTCCTTCGCCCACTCTATTATTACACCAGCTATACTTGTAACCGGTGCTCTTGAGCTGGAGAAGATGGCAGGAGATAATGCAGTCATTGAAGTCAAAAAGCATTTTTTGCTCCAACCTCCGTCCCCCAATTTTTTCAGCAGCAGAAAGTACACAGTTAAAATCCCCACAGACCATCCACAATCCTTTATTCAAAGATGACTCATCACATTTTAGCGAAGTCCATAAATCCTTACGCTCTCCCATAGTATTCCGGCCATACACTCCAGTAATAGCGCAAACGAGGCCACCTGAGTTAGTACATGAAATAGTGACATGTTGATCAGAAGATGATAATAGGGAGGCCTTCCAAACCGCTGGGTCCAAAGCCATCACAATCCTGCCACCATGTGCTTTGTCCATGTTGTCAAAAAAGATCCAGTGTTTGGGCAAAAGAGAGTTATAAATGGCCGCCAAAGACCTAAGCTTCGTCTCCAAAAGAGTAATAGCCGATGGCTTAATGGTGGTGAGTCTGTCCCTAAGATCTCGCCTACGAACAGGGTTATTCAACCCCCTTGTATTCCAAATGAAAATCGTCATTAACCAACCGGGTTTTTGGGAATACACTTCTGAATCCTGGCACTCCGCCTAGCACTGGATTCAGCCTGGCATTCAGATTTCTTTCTCTCCTTCCTGATTTCCTCTGCCTGCGTAAGATTGATCTCCTCCACGACCCAATTAGGATTGTCAACAGCCAACACACGTGGAATTAGATCCACATCCTCCCCCAAATGGCATTTAATAAGTGAAGGCTGTGTAGAAGCACTCATCACCTTAACAGGAGAAACCCGGCCATCAGGGAGGCCATCCAAGCCAACAGCACTCCTCACCTTAACAGGAGAAATCCGGCCAACAGGGAGGGCAACATTCACATCCGGACGGTGACCCACATCCACCGGGACCTGGCTAGCGGCAATGCCGCCCTCACCACAAGCAGGCGGCTCCCTAGGGTCTCAGTGAAACCCGAATCACCAGAGCCTTGGACCTCCCCCGATAACCCAGAGGAAGCCAATTCAGTAACCCCCTCCGCTACCTCAGGCGTTTGCTGGGACTTCTCTCCCACAGCCGTAGGGCAGAACTTCACATGACCCACCCCTCCGTTGGTTGATCGTTCACCGTTGCCTCCTTGTGACGCAGAGGCCGCATTAGTCACCACATCTGCAGGAACCTGAGGCCAACCATTCAACACCACAACGTCCGGAGGTAACAAAGTTTCTTCCGAGCAATGCTCCCCCAAATCTGCCGCACTCCCATCTCCTTGGATTGAAGGGGGCTCGCCAGCACCTGGGCACTGGCTATCAGTATGACCAAAACAAACGCATCTACTACACCTCGGTGGCTCTCCTTCAAATTTGGCTTCAAGGGTAATAATTTCCCCCCCCCCCCCATCTAACTCCACTTCCACAGACTTCCGTAAGCATGACGAAGCATCCACCTCAACAAGGCACCGCGCATAGGATATCCTCTCCAAGTTTGCCGTGGCCCTATCCAAGCACATAGGGGTACCAATCACCGAGGCAATTATATTGAGTGTCTCCAAATTCCACATATATAATGGAAGTCCATGAAGCTGAACCCACACCGGTACCGAAGTGAGAATGTCTCTATCATGAAGAAGATTCATGTTCCACTTCTTCAACACAACCAATCTTCCATCAAAAAGCCAGGGCCCCCCTCTAAGAATCCTTTCACATTCTTCTGACGACTCGAACCTGAAGTAAAAGAACCCATTATCCTTGGAATAGACTTGCACCTTCTTCTTAAGCCTCCAAAGCCTCTCCATCCACGCGACAATTTGACCATAGTAAGGGGTATCGCCTAAAACATAACCCACCAGAGTGTTCTTCCACATCTCCGCCCCCGTTCAATCAATGACCCCGAGACCCTAGCACGGATGGTACCATCCGCTAGGGTAGTAGGAGGCACTAACGACATTGCCAGACCCGCCCCATAGGAACGACGTTCCGTGCAAACATCAAGCCACGACCTCTTAACCGCACAAGCATTAACAGTGAGAGGAACCTTAGGCCTAGGAGGAATATGCTCGGGTCTCTGCGGCTTATAAGCGAACACATTACGTGCAACACTCGAAACTTTCCCCACAAAGACAGACTTGGCCACAGGGCGAGAGCGCCCAAAAGGAGGCCGTCTAGATGCATCCGCACGCCCTGGATTTAGTTTTGGTCTTACTTGAACAGCCCGTGGTCGGCCATGACTGACCGCCACCCAACCTTCCTCAGAAGCACTGCCCACTCCATCCCCCACCGCCAAACGCCGATTACCTCCAATAAACTCGCCCCGATCAATATCCGCAGATCCCCCAAAACGACCAAAGCCCTCCGTAAATCCCCCTCCCGATCTGCCCTGCATAGCATGTAACGAAGAACTCCCCGCCCCCGCATCACCAACGCTACCATTGGGCAGAATCCACCGTCTCTCCCCTTTGTCCGCGAGCCTAGAACGCTGATGGATCTCCCCCCGAACGCTTGCAGGAGGCCCAATGTCAGATCCGCCTTGCACAGCCTGGACCGAAGAGTTCCCCACCTCTGCAACGCTACCGGTGGCCAGAAAACCCCTTCCCTCACGATGACGGAGCTCCTCCTCGCCGTGAGATCCAGAGTCGCCGCCGCCGCCCGGGTCTTCAGGAATCGCACCTCTGCAATTAGCGGGAGTCATTCTTTTTTTATTATATATATATATTCTATGTATATACACATATACATACATATATATATACACACACACACACACACATAGTACAAGAAATACCTTAATACAGTACACACACACACACACACACACATACATGTAAGACATATCCATATACATATAGATCTTATTCACACGTTACACATACATCACTATCTTCATATCTCACACATATTTTCACACTACGCGTGCGCACACACACACACCAACATTACATAACTTGGCATACCTATTTATGTATATTTATACACACCAATTAGCGAGCCAATATATTTTACAATCTACTTATGATCCATATCCAAATATACTATACTTATATATACATATCTATTATATCAATTCACATAATCACAATTATAGTTTGCATACACATAAATATCTTTATGTATACCATCATACACTCTTATACATCCAAGTATACCTTCACCTAGACTTACAAGTAAACATTCATATACCACACATATATCATGAATTTATTTATACACCAATACTTATTCACACAGATACTCAGTATATATATACACTCATCCATTATATATCCATATACTAATATATCTTCTCATCATTTAAATGTATCATAATTTAGTATCTACACTTACAGCTCTATATACATCCAAATAGTTATCCATATACACCCAAATGTAATCAAAGAATATATCAGATAATATGTCTTACACATAAACTTACGTCTCATATGCTACCTATACCTCAATCCATACAAACAGTATTATTATACATACACCTTAAGGTTCATACACATATGAATAACTATATTAAGGAATACATATACACACACAAGTAGTCATATACGTTTCTATAACGTATCTTACATACAGATATAGCTATAGATACACATTATGGTTTTACATGTCAATGTACCGAAAATACTCATACATCTATTC
Organism: Scilla litardierei; assembly: GCA_030789695.1. Taxonomy (NCBI): domain Eukaryota; kingdom Viridiplantae; phylum Streptophyta; class Magnoliopsida; order Asparagales; family Asparagaceae; genus Scilla; species Scilla litardierei. Next base: position 102,428,186 of record CM061133.1, read on the forward strand.
AAATACATACCACACACATGTATGTGTGTGTAGAGGGTAATCTTCGGGTGCGAAAAAGTGGTGCGAAAGCCCGAGTGAAAACATTTTTTTTTAATTTTTTAAAAAAAATTTCAAATTTTTTTTGTTTAATCCATACAATGATATACCCCAGAGAAAATAATGGGTGAACCCTAAGGGGATTAGAGCACACATCGACCCGTTACAAATTTAACTGTCTCAAAAACTGCGAATTTATTGAAATGCCTTGATCGAAGTCCAAATGACATTATTTCTCAACGATTATTTTTTAAGGTGTGTATAACAACATATAATGAAGGTTGACAAAAGAATGTTTGAAAAAAAATTTCAAAAAAAAATTATAAACATTTTCGTACCGTGCAAAATGTTCTCATTTGAAGATTTACATACATACATATATATATGAGGAATATGGGCCTGAGCTGTCAGTGCAGGAAATGTTTCCTGCGCTGACAGCAATTTGGGGGGTCAAAAAATATTTTTTTCAGAAATATTTTTGCTATGTGTTCTCCAACTTGTTAACTAGTTCCCCACCAATTTTCAAACCGATCCAACACCGTTTGAGCCTCCGTTCATCGATTTCAAAAAAAACCGCTCCAGAATTCCGAACTGTCAGCTCAATATTTTTGAAATCGATGAACGGAGGCTCAAACGGTGTTGGATCGGCTTGAAAATTGGTGGAAAGCTAGTTAACAAGTTGGATAACACACTACAAAAAAATTTGAAAAAATATATTTTTTGACCCCCCCCAATTTGCTGTCAGCACAGGAAAAATTTATTGCGCTGACAGCTCAGGCCGATATTCCTATATATATATAGGATTTAATGTAGAAAAGCGGCCACCTGATCCAATGGATCAGGTGGCAAGACACAAAAAAGAGAGTACAAGCCCCACATGGGCTTGTACTCGTTGGGGCCCACCCTTTTGTGTCTTGCACCTGATCCTTTGGATCAGGTGCCACCTGCTCTACATTAATCTAATATATATAATAGTCATAACCCGTGCCTACAGGCACGGTTCATTTAATATTTTCTCCCACAAAATCTTTATTCCCAAAAAAATTATTTCCACAGACACAATTTAAAAGAACACCAAATTATCGTAAAAATATTTAGCGGCACTGGTGCTTTCGGCGCGGAACAACAAATTAGCGTAGAACAACAAATTCGGAGCAGGCGCCTTCGGCATGGAACAATAGCGTAAATAAAATTTTGCAGGCGCCTTCGGCATGGAACAACAAATTAGCGTAAAAAAATTTAGTGCCTTCGGTTTTAATATAAATATATATATTATTATATTTTTTGTTAAACTTATAAAGGCAATTATCAAAATTTAAGTTCGATTTCTACTTTTCGATGTATCAAAAAAATGAAATTTATTGCCTGGAGTGCAACTAATTTCAACAATCAATAAGAAAATATAAAACCAAAGTAATAAAATTAAATTAGTTACATATAAAATAAATTAAATTTATCTCTAAGTATAATTATCATGTGATTTATGGTATCACCCTACGATGTTTTTTGTGTTCCCCTTTTTTGTTGAAATTGCTGCATTCTGTAAAACATAACCAAAATGACAGTTGCCTGAAAATTTTCCAATTATATGAAAAGCATTACAGATAGCAAAGCAAAATATCAATGTAAACAATACTTGACCCTAGGGTTCTTTGACCGCAATAAATTTCATCCGACAGTGGAATTATATCAAACTTTTACATGAATAGTGCCAAAATTTTGCCAGCACTCTATTATACAAAACCGAAATCATCTACAAAATCTTGCACAATATAAAGTCAAAATTTGCTAGTAGTATCACGCATCATGGAACGATATACACATAGGGATGTCATGTACAACAACTTCAGCCTATTGATGCTCCCTGGGCTATTACTCCTCTTACTTTCTCCACCTCAACGGTCTGCTAACAGCATCGGTGCTCTCATTCGTGCTGTTGTCACCTGCTTCAGCACTTGGCTTCTATACTAATCTTGATTTATCCTGCGGGCTGTCACAATATGATCGCCCTTGATCTCGAGTAGCTCGACGATCCTGTCAGCAAAAGAAAGATACTTGTAAGTCCTTTGGATGACTCTCCGTGGCAAGCTGCAAAGTAAATGTGAAACGATAAATCATAAAGGCGTGCACTTGTTTAACTCCACACAGGCAGTCAGATATGGGTCGGCAATTTATGGAAAATTGACAGACTTCTAATTCTCCAATTTATTAAGCCCACATTTTAGACATATGCATGTAGGGAATTAGAGAAAGAGAAGACGGCTACGTGTATGTACGGCTAGTTCTCATCGGCGAACATTCTCACCTGAACCAGCAAGGATAACCTTTACAAAATACAGAAATCCGTGCTACTTTATCAAGAAATTCTTGTAGTGGGCCAGATAAATTGTCGCAAGAAAGATCAAGTTACGGAATCCCTGATAATGCACTCAAGAACAAAGGGATGGTTCCTTCGAAACAGTTACCACCCAACATCATGCCATCTAAGCCAATACATCTGCCCAATGCATCTGGTATTTTCCCCGATAGCTTGTTTTCAGATAAGTCTAGCTTCCTGAGACTTTGTACATTCTGAACTTCATCATGTATCGGCCCAGTTAACAGAAGTCGATAAAGATGATATTCTCAAGATCCTAAAAGGTATTGAGCCATTCAGCTTATTATGCGATAGATCCAATACCTCTAAATGATGGCCGATGCTACGACTAAAATAATCCTGAACCACAAAAAACCCCATTTAGACATATAAACTGATACGATCATTTTGACCGGGCCCAGAGGAGCCAAGTCAACCATGGCCAGTCAACCAGCCTACTACGGCCTTGGGCTCCGGCCCAAGGATCTCACGGACGGGTCGCGTTTCTCAACCCAAGACAAAGGCCCAAAAGACCGCCTACTATCCGTAGTGGAGGAAATCGCTCCCCAAATTGTGGCAGCACTCACCAATTATGTCGGCCACCTTCATGGCAATAACTCACCAATTATGGCCCGCATTCATGGCCATCACTCCACCTTCAATGCCATCACTCTACCTTCATGGCATTCGCCCCTCCATAAAGCGTGGCAATTATTGGGGTCAACATTCCCCATCAATGACAGCAATGATGTCTCATCATGGCCCATTAGCACCCCCATCAATGACGGCAATAATGTCTCATCATGGCCCATTACTAGGGGACTCGCCTATATGAAGAGTAGATGCATCATCTCAAGGGGAGGATCTCGGAGATCTACAAGGGAGGTATCACATACAAACTCTCACACCTTCTTCCACCTTAGATATTTCTCGTCCAAAGCTCGTGTTGGATATGGATGACATATATACACCCATGAGGGGATGTATGAGGGCATATGGACCTCAGATGTCACGTGCACGAAAGCGTGCGCGAAGGGAACCTTTTCTCGTGTGAAAAGGACCACTCGATAAGTGGAAAAAGTCACTTTATAAGTGCATAAAGGTACTTGATAAGTGAATGAAGAAGAGGATAAGTAAATGTGCTAATATAGGCTAATAAGCTTATATTTAGTTATTTCCTACAATAACTACCCCTAAAGCCTATAAATAGGACCCAAGGGTAAGGCATTTACACTGATCTTACCATGCCATAAGTTTGCATAAGGCAACTTGTGTTCTTTTTCTCCCTTCCATTAAAATCCTCTTCTAAATAGAGATTTAGGCGGTGAAACGCTGCTTCGATCCTCCGTGACGAAGTACTGACCGTTGTGGCAAATCCGAGGTCGAAGTTCAGAGTTACGGTGTCGCGTACGCAAGCGTAAGTCTCTCCACTTCATTCGATCCTAACATCATTGTTTTGACAGGATCCAACATTGGTATCAGAGCCATACGGGTTCGCCCCGGTCTAATCGTCGCCCCGGTCTCACCGATGAACGCGGCGTTGTCTCTTTCACGAATGAGTCTCCTTCCTTATGGATATGGTAGGAGCGCATCGTGACGGAGAGAACGCAATAGTTGTTCTTTACACGTTAGGGTCTTCTGTCATTACAGATATGGCAGGAACTCTCCGTGACGGGAAGAACTTACCGTTTATCTCGTCAAATTCGTGCTCCTCATGGATTCTAAGCCTCCATTCAATTGAGAATGGGCACTCTCTTCATATAGAGCGTGAAGTTTGCGGCCTTGAAAACGTGTTCTCTTCATTTTTTTGGCACACGGCCATTGAAGCAAAACCGTTTTCTCGACGAACGGGTGCCTCATCGGAGAAGAAGATGGCGGTTGGAACAATTCTCATCGGAGAAGAAGACCTCTTTGGTGCATGATCGCCATGGCCATATGAGCCATGGAGGCTATGCACCCCCCTCCCCATGCGGAGGGGGTTGGCTACGGCCAATAACAACCACGACCACCCCTCCGGTGGGGGTGTGCGGCCAACCCCATGCAAGGGGGGCCGGCCATGGCCAAGGGGCCAAGGCCGGCCATGGCCTCGGCCATGGCCAGGGCCTGGGGGCCCTGGCCGTGGCCAGGCCAGGGCCAAGGGGGCCCTGGCCTCGGCCAGGCCATGGCCAGGGGGCCCTGGCCTCGGCCAGGGCCAGCCCTGGCCTCTGCCACGGCCTGGCGCAGGCCAGCCCTGGCCTCTGCCAGGGCCACGGCCGGCCCTGGCAGTGGCCAAGGCCAGGCCGAGGCCTGCCCTGGCCGAGCCAGGGCCACTGTCGGCCCTGGCCGAGGCCAGTGCCAGGCCACTGTCGGCCCTGGCCTCGGCCAGTGCCGAGCCCCGGTTGACCATGTATTTGGGGGGGGCTTGCATGGATGGGGACATGCATGGCCAGCCCATACGGGGCCGATGGCAGTTCTCTGCGGCAAATTCTCCTGCAGAAGGGGAGCGCCTGGATCCAAACGGGAGCCGGCGACGATGGCTTGCAGAAAAATCCCCTCAAGGGGGATCCGGCCTTGGCACGGCTACGGCTCAACCCCGGTAATGGCCAGGGATTTTCGAATATTTCGCTAGTATCATAAGGGTACTAGGTTGAAATATACATTTTGAAAAATATGTTTTCAAAAACGCTTTTCCGCTGCAAAGTACTATAAGAGTACTGTTATTTGATAAAGTGATGGGGAAATATTGAAAGTTGTTCTAGATGGTGATTGGGATCGTAATGACTTTTCCGATTCTAGAAAAACATCTTCAATATTTTTCGAAAGTAACTTATCAAATATAATAATATCATTCCAAGTGGGTTTTTCCAAGTGGGAGTGATATTAAACTAGTTTGAAAATTTCCACATTCGATTGATTCAGCATCTCAATGGATCATAATTCGACCAGTGGTCTTTTGGACTAGTTTGTGGGACACCTCAGATCAGTCTGGGGGTAGTGAACCATGGACTAGCCATTTCCCTGGTCGGTCCGCTGGCCGAGACTAATGAATCATGAAAATGTAACAATATGATGACTATGTAAATGAAATTAATGCAATGTTTTTGATCAAACCTTTCTTTTCATATATTTTGCAGCATTTTAAAGCTAAAATGTCTTCCGCTTCAAAGAACATCGTCGCTGCGTTAAACAGAGGTGAAAAACTCAACGACGATAATTACAAATTATGGTCCATTAAAATACAGTATGTTCTAGAGGAGCAAGAAGTGCTCGAAACTCTAAAGAACGTAATGATTGAACCCGATTTGGTCACTACGGCCCAACACAGACGAGACAAGGAAGCTTTTGATGCTTGGTCTCGGAAGAACAAGATAGCTCGCATTACGTTATTGTCCAGTATGGCCGATGATATAATGTGCATCTTCCGAGAGCATGACCTAGCCATGGACATATGGTCCAAACTAGAAGAGAAGTTTGGTGGCACCTCGGTGTCCAAACTTCGTTCTTTAACTATAAGATTCGATTCATACAAGAAACGTCCAGATCATTCCATGGGGAAGCATCTGCGACATATGGCGAATCTCATCTCAGAGTTAAAGGATGCATGTCATGTGCTCACTGATGAGCAATAAATCCAAGCAGTCATACGTTCCCTACCAAATGGGTGGGACCAAATGAAGATGCATCTCACTCATAATGAGAGCATCAAAAACTTCAGCGATGTTTCAAAGCACCTCGAGTTAGAAGAAGAGCGGCTTGCGACCGCCAAGCCAAGTGCAGAAGTGCACATGGTTGCTAGTTCCTCACACGGAGGAAAGAAATGAAAAAATCGTTCGAAGTTTACTGATGAACGTAACAAGCAACCAAAATCTACCAAGAAACCCAAACATAAGGGTGGGCACAAGAAATGGCACAAGAAGGAGGACTTGAAGAAGATCAAGTGTTTCAAGTGCAACAAGTTAGGTCACTATGCTCGATCGTGTACGAGTGGAGGTAACGAGGTAACTTGTAATAATACTAGTTACATATGTGTTTCTAGTTCAATATTTCTTGTAGAATCTAATCCTTTTTGGATAATTGATTCAGGTGCCACCGACCACATAGCAAGGGACAGACGGTCCTTCGTGGAGTATCACCGGATACCCCAAGGAACGAAGTGGATCTATGTAGGAAACAACACACGTGTTGAAGTGAAAGGCGTTGGGACGTGCAAGCTTGTCCTGGACAACGGCCGCACTATCCTACTTCATGATGTTCTCTTCGCTCCGGATATTCGAAGGAATATTATTTCTGTGGTCGTTTTAATGGGTCTTGGTTATAGTTGGTTTTTTCATGATTGTAAAGTGCACTTGTTCTGTAATAATTCTTTAATTGGTATTGGGTATGTTTTCAAAGGATTTATTGTATTAAATACAATGTATGACTCCTCATTTTGTAATGAAAATTTTCTTGTTGCAAATTCTTCGACTTATGAGTCAGATATAATTTGTTGGCACGCAAGGCTTGGTCACACTAGACCAACGCGTATGGATAGACTTGCCAAACGTGGCCTTCTATCCAATGTTTCAAAGGTCGATATGTCGACCTGCGAACATTGCCTTGTAGGGAAATCTTGTCGCAAGCCGTTTGGAACCGGCACAAGGGCCGAGGTTCCATTACAGCTCATCCATTCGGACATATGTGGTCCGATGAATGTCAAGACAAGACGCGGGAAGTCCTATTTCATCACTTTTATTGATGACTTCACCCGATTCAGACATATCTATTTGATATACCACAAAAGTGAAGCATTAACCTGCTTTAAAAACTATATGAGTTTAGTGAAAAATCAATTTGATCGCAAGATTAAGGTCTTGCGAACCGATAGGGGTGGTGAATATCAATCAACAAGTTTTAAAGAACTTTGTGATGAAAAGGGCATAGTTCATCAGGTAACTATGCCTTATACTCCGCAACAAAATGGTGTTGCAGAAAGGAGGAATTTGACTTTAATGGAAATGGTCCGTTCAATGATGACGCAAGCTAACTTGCCAATCACCTTTTGGGGTGATGCATTTTTTACGGCCGCTTTCATCTTGAACCGCATACCCTCGAAATCAGTTAGCTCCACTCCTTACGAGTTGTGGAACCAAAGGTCTCCTGACTTAAACATTTTGAAACCTTGGGGGTGTGCATCCTATGCACATATTTCCTCCCATAAGTATGGCAAACTTGGGCCACGGGGAAGGAAATGTATCTTTATACGATACATAGAAAACTCCAAAGGTTATGTTTTCATTGCTCAGGAAGACAATGGAGGTCTAATTGAATTTGAGTTGAGGGATGTCACTTTCTTGGAAAACGAGTTTCCAAGACAGGGCGAGATAAGTCAGGACTTATCTCTATTTGAGATTAATGATCAAGAAGGATTACCTCATTCGAGTGGGAGAATTCTTGGTGAAGACGAAAATACGTTTCTACCTTCACCAATGGATGATACGAATGATGTTGATCCTATTCCATACGGGAATAATGATCCAAGTGGGAGCAATTCTAACGACATTCCAAGTGGGAGTGATATTAGAATTGATCTAAATTCAAGTCAACAAGGACTTGAAGAATCTCAAATACGACGTAGTAGTCGTACAAGGTTAGCTCCTCTAAGATTTGAGGATGAATTTCCGCAAACCTTTATGACTTTACTACAAGTAGATGACGAGCCTGCTACTTTCAAACAGGCCGTATCATGCCCTGCAAAAGACAAATGGATGGAAGCGATGCAGGAGGAGTTAGAATCCATGAAAGTTAACCAAGTCTGGGACTTGGTTGATTTACCCAGAGGACGTAGAGCTATTGGGAACAAATGGGTTCTCTAAGGCTGATGGCTCTATAGACAGATATAAAGCTCGCCTTGTCATGAAAGGTTTTACACAACAGGAAGGAATAGACTACGAAGAGACCTTCTCACCTGTTGTTCGTTTTACCTCGATTCGCCTGATTCTGGCTATGGTAGCTTGCTTAGACCTCGAATTACATCAAATGGATGTAAAGACCGCCTTTCTCAATGGAGAATTGGACGAGGAGATCCATATGGAACAACCAACAGGGTTCGTAAAAGAAGGAAACGAACATAATGTTTGTAAACTTCGTAAGTCCATATATGGTCTTAAACAATCCTCGAGGCAATGGTATATACGATTTCAAGAAGTTGTCGTATCAAAGGGTTTTACCATGCTTGATGAAGATAACTGTGTATATATCAAGAGGATTAAAAGCATGTTATTATGTCTCTATACGTAGATGACATTTTAATAGCCGGAAATGACAAGGGATTTGTGATGGATATCAAGGCTTGGCTTTCATCAGTTTTTGAGATGAAAGACATGGGAGAAGCCGCATATATCCTTGGAGTTAAGATTTCAAGGAATCGTTTGAAGAAACTTCTTTCTCTTTCACAAGATACTTATATAAAGAAGGTTCTAGAACGTTTTAATATGCAAGACTGCAAGTCCATTGATACTCCTATAAGCAAATGCGATAATTTATGTCTGAAATCGTGTCCAAAGAACCAAAAGGAAAAGGAAATTATGGAAAAAGTTCCATATTCCAGTGCAGTTGGTAGTCTTATGTACGCTATGATGTGTACAAGACCAGACATCTGTTTTGCCGTTGGAATGGTAAGTCGTTATCAATCCAATCCAGGGCAAGTACACTGGAAAGCGGTTAAGAGGATAATGCGGTATCTTAAAGGAACTACAGACTATGCTTTATGCTATCAAGGAGATGCCTTGAGGCTCGAAGGCTACACTGATGCTGATTGGGCGGGTGATCTCGATGAGCGACGATCGACCTCAGGATATGTTTTTCTACTCGGATCTGGTGCAATATCCTGGAGTAGCAAGAAACAATCCTGCATCGCACTTTCAACTATGGAAGCCGAGTTTGTAGCATTTAGCATGGCAGTCCAAGAGGCTGTTTGGCTTAGGAAATTCTTAGACAGGCTAATTGATGCAAGTGACTCAGGTGCTGTACCAATACACAGTGACAGTCAAGCATCTATAGCCTATGTCAAAGATCCAAAATTCCATTGTCAGACCAAACACATTGATATCCGCTACAAATTTGCAAAAGACTATGATAAGACCAAGAAGGTAGACATAAGGTACATATCTACGCATGAGATGATAGCGGATCCGTTTACGAAGGCGATCCCCAGAGATGTGTTTTACAAACACTTATCATCTCAAGGATTGCGTAAAAGCTGAGTTGTACCAATGTAAATTCACATGTCTGTAAAAGATCAAATTTAATAAAATAATAAGTTCTTTTCAACATTGCATATGAGTTTCTAGAAAATGTTTGTGTACATTTTAAAATCTCGGCTATATTTTCTAATATGTCGGACAGATTGAGGTTGGCTCTCTCACATGAGCAACCGCCTTTATTATATCAGACGGATAAAATAAAGATGAGACCTGTTTAAAGTCAAAATCGTCAGACGGATGATTTAGAGTCATTACTTAAACAAAATGGTCGTATGAAAGATCTGCATCATATGGATGCTTACAAAAGATCTAAAAGGATTCTTAAATCCTATCTGTCTTAAGCGGGATGTGGGTCCAGAAGATTATTTGAGTAGTAAAAGGGACTCAAAATCAGACATTGTGGTGTCTGATCATCATCCTTACAACATCATTAAGACATACGCTCCCTGGGAAAGGAGTGATGTTGTAATACGTATTCATACTACGTATGCATTTGACCATTGGGTTAGAATAGTAATTGTGTTTACTATTATGTGAGACCCAAAGACCACATGGGTCTTAACTCGTTACCCTTATGGACTCTAATTGGTTCCTTTAGATTTGACTGGGTGATTGATATCTTAGCATGTTGCTTATGGACTATGGTCAATTCGGTCCGGCGGGGCATGTTAGAAAAGCAAGTCAAGTCAAGATCGAAAGGATCCCAGAAGAGGAAGATTAATTTCATATTCACATTTGGACTTTAGAGATTCAAAGCTGGCCAGCCAATTGTAATCCAGATGGGATTCAATTGTTGAATATAAAGTATAAGAAATGTGAAGAAATAATCTAGGGTAAAGCATGCGTTGATCTACTCAACTTTGCACCTCGAGGAGTGTTGTGTATCTCTAACAAGTGCACAACAGCGGACTATATGCGCATGACAGTCACACGGTCTATTTCTCGGTATGATAAACAGAAGAGCTAAAGGAAAATATGTTTCCTTACAATCCCCTCAAGTTTGAGTGGGAGATGTTGGATATGGACAACATATATACACCCATGAGGGGATGTATGAGGGCCTATGGACCTCAGATGTCGCGTGCATGAAAGCGTGCGCGAAGAGAACCTTTTCTCGTGTGAAAAGGACCACTCGATAAGTGGAAAAAGTCACTTTATAAGTGCATAAAGGCACTTAATAAGTGAATGAAGAAGAGGATAAGTAAATGTGCTAATATAGTCTAATAAGCTTATATTTAGTTATTTCCTACAATAACTACCCCTAAAGCCTATAAATAGGACCCAAGGATAAGGCATTTACACTGATCTTACCATGCCATAAGTTTGCATAAGGCAACTTGTGTTCTTCTTCTCCCTTCCATTAAAATCCTCTTCTAAATAGAGATTTAGGCGGTGAAACGCTGCTTCGATCCTCCGTGACGAAGTACTGACCGTTATGGCGAATTCGAGGGCGAAGTTTAGAGATTACGGTGCCGCGTACGCAAGCGTAAGTCTCTCCACTTCATTCGATCCTAACATCGTTGTTTTGACAGGATCATAGAGCTCGGCCTAAGGACTCGTGTATCGGCCTCTCCGTGAGCCATACTCAATCCCACCGAGCACCCTTCAGACCAGATATAAATTTGGCATCGGAGGGGAATTGGTCAGAACCAAGGTCCGACCCCCCCGACGAGTTCTTCATCTTGCAGATCGATGGAGTCATCACCACCGTCGAAGCTTCCCTTCGGTGATCCCTCGCTCGGATCCGAATGCCCTCGTGCCAGAGCACGTTCGTCCGACCAATCCCGGAGGTTGTTTTCCCACCAAGGCTACCCCTCGGTACACCAAAGAACGGATCCGTGCGTTCCTGTTCAAGTGAATGTGCCATCGATCGACCCCAAAGGTCATCTCTGTCTCACGTGACAGCTATGACATCCGGGCCTCCAGACTATTAACACGTGGTGAGAAAACACCCATAAACAATTGGCACCGTCTGTGGGAACGAGTCAACATCTGCGTCATCTACCACACTGACAAACGACTCGTTCTATTAACCAATATCCTCTATCTCTCGTTGTCGGCTTCTTCGTTTGGATCTGAGCACTTGACACCTTGCCCAACTTAATGCATCTCGGCCCTATTCGATCGAGAATGAAGTGTCTGGGCATCGAAATCGAGGACGTTGTGCTGACTTCCGACCAAGAATGGAGCCTCCACTCCCCTTCTTCAATGAAGAACGAGGCGTCACTGCTCCGATCGACCAAAAGCGAGACAACCTCGCTTCATCCGACCAGAGATCTATATCACCCTTGCATTGTCCAAGACGAGATAGGAGTCTCCCGAGCTTGATCAAACCTTCGAGAAGGGCACACGAGTGAATCGACAAATATACCATCACTACGAACACGCCGTCCAAGCTCCATCTCCTACAGATCTGCCATTGCTTCAAGGCTTCGGGCGATCGATTGAGCAGAGCTATCAATACTTCAGAGCTCTAGTTGGATCTAAGAATTTCGTCTGACCTTCGAGCGTCGAAGTGGAGAATCCGTCGAACGAGATTCAATTCCAACATATCGACTGAGAACACGAAGATCGATCGACCTCGCCATACTTCGGTGGGGCTTGATCCGAGCGAAACTAAACATCGATCAACGACATTAGCCTCCGGATCGATGCCGTCGCCTCTGGATCCTCTTCTGGGTCAACGTCACATCCTTCGACCTCCCCCAGATCACCGATGCCGCCTTCGATCCTCCTCCAGGTCAACGGCGCATCCTATGCCCTCCCCCAGATCGATGCAGTCGCATCCGATCCTCCACCAGACCAACGTCATATATTCCAGCCCTCCTCTTTGCGGATATCAACCGACCATCATGGGCCAAGCACCCGTGAACGAGTCCGATGGTGACTTGGGTTGGGATTGCTTGAGCTTGCCAAGCCTCTCCAAAGATCAGAGCTCACAGCCTTAGATTCGTCAGAAATCGAGTCGCATTTACAGAGCCACGAGGGAGCACGAGGATCGTAGCCTGAACCTTATCAGAGATCTCTCGTTGCCAAAGACTCGAGGAAGCATGAAGCTCGTAGCCAGAGACTCATCACAACTCGGGGATAGTTACCAAACTGCCTCCAAGCTCAGTCCAGGCCGAGGCTGACCCTGGAGGAGGCCGACCAGTCCAGATCGAGACCGACCTGGGAGGAGACCGACCTGGGAGGAGGCCGACCATTCCAGGCCGAGGCTATCCGGGAGGAGGCCGACCAGTCCAGGCCGATGTCGACCCTGGAGGAGGCCGATCCCAGAGGAGGCCGACCAGTCTAGGCCGACCAGCCTAGGTCGATCGACGAGAGAAGGCCGATCCATACAACTGACTTGTGTCGACATGATTTCCAGCGACTCGAGTTCATCACCTCCCTAGGCAAACTCGAGACGTGGAGGGGGCAAAGGTGACATACACACGACGACTCGTACTACCTTCACCTCCCAGCTTCCCAAGCTTGTCCAACAGCTTAGCAAGCTGAGAGGCTGGTGCAAAGCTGGAGCCAGAGCTGGAGCTGGAGCTGGAGATAGGAGCTAGACAAAGCTAGAATTGGAGCTCGAGCTGAAACCTGGAGGCAGCTGGCCAGACGTGGCCGACCGAACCAAGAGGAGGCTGACCAGACGAGGCCGACCATACCAGTCCAATCGACCCAGGAGGGGTCCGACCAAACGAGTTCGACCACCTTGCAGATCTGATCCTCCTAGTCGAGCATCAATCTGAGCATCTATGTCAGGCCTCCGTGCCGAGCTTTCGAGCATCCATGCCAGGCCTCCGTACCGAGCTTCCGAGCAACCTTGTCGAACTCACAAAGTCATCCTTACCTTGACAGAGCTACCGGCCATGCTGAGCTCTCTCTGCGAGCCAGGCCGAACTGATCTGACCAAACCACAGTCATCCAAGTTCGAGCATCCAAACAGCTCCTTCAACCGTGGCCGAACTGATCTAACCAAACCACAGTCGTCCGAGTTTGAGCGTCCAAACAGCTCCTCCGACCGTGCTGTTGGGCCCTCGCTCATCGAGCTGTCGGCCCCACCAACCAATCTGACCAAGCTACTCGTCTGGACTCTGTTCGGGCATCCGAGAAGCCCTTCCAACGGGTCGTTGAGCTACCACTTGACGAACAGCCCCTACCAGGCTATCAAACTGCTCCCGCCTCCAACCGAGTTGGCCGAAATGATTGCAAAGCATCACCATGGAACCTTCGAAAGTCTTCACAAGGTCCTCACACCATCGTTGGTCGTAAGTCGAGGGGCCACTCCCCTTGCCACCGAACGAACAGATCGACCGTAATGCTGGGGGCCACTCCCCCAGCAGGCCGATCATTCGATCAACTGTAAGACTAGGAGTAGCTCCCCCGGTGAGCCAATCGAACCGTCGATCATAAGGCTGGTGGCAACTCCCCCAGCAGACCGACCACATCGACCGTAAGGTTGGGGTCAACTCCCTCAGCAGGCCGATCACTCGATCGACTGTAAGACTAGGGGTAGCTCCCATAGCGGGCCAATCGACCCGTCGATCATAAGGCTGAGGGCAACTCCCCCATCAGACCGACCACATCGACCGTAAGGCTGGGGGCAACTCCCCCAGCAGGCCGATCACTCGATCGACTATAAGACTGGTGGTAGCTCCCTAGCGGGCCAATCGACCCGTCGATCATAAGGCCGGGGCAACTCCTCTAGCAGACCACCCACATCGACTGTAAGGATGGGGTAACTCCCCCAGCTGGTCGACCCACTCCTTCGTCGGCTGTAAGTTAATGGGTCACTCCCCACGCCATCAAACGAATCCCAGACCAACAAGGTATTACCACTAGCCGACTCTAAAAGTAGGACCAATTTTACAAAAGGAGCAACTTCTACCCCTTATACTACATCTCCCAACCTCCACCTCAACAATGGTAGAGCTCAGAAAATGGGGGAAATTGATACGACCAGGTTGATTAGGCCCAGAGGAGCCAAGTCAACCACGGCCAGTCAACCAGCCTACTACGGCCTTGGGCTCCGGCCCAAGGACCTCTCGGGCGGGTCGTGTTTCTCAACCCAAGACTAAGGCCCAAAAGAACGCCCACTATCCGTAGTGGAGGAAATCTGTCCCCAAATTGAGGGAGCACTCACCAATTATGGCGACCACCTTCATGGCAATAACTCGCCAATCATGGCCCGAATTCATGGCCATCACTCCACCTTCAATGCCATCACTCCACCTTCATGGCCATCACTCCACCTTCATGGCATTCGCCCCTCCATTAAGCGTGGCAATTATTGGGGTCAACATTCCCCACTTAGCACCCCCATCAATGACGGCAATGATGTCTCATCATGGCCTATTACTAGGGGGACTCGCTTATATGAAGAGGGTAGATGCATCATTTCAAGGGGAGGATCTCGGAGATCTACAAGGGAGGTATCACATACATTCTCTCACACCTTCTTCCACCTTAGATATTTGTCCTCCAAAGCTCGACCTGAGGACTTGTGTATCAGCCTCTCCGTGAGCCATACTCGATCCCACCGAGCACCCTTCAGACAAGATCTGACTTTGGCATCGGAGGGGAATTGGTCAGAACCAAGGTCCGACCCCCCTGACGAGTTCTTCATCTTGCAGATCGAAGGAGTCGTCACCACCGCCAAAGCTTCCCTTCGGCGATCCCTTGCTCAGATCCAAATGCCCTCGTGCCAGAGCCTGTTTATCCGACCGATCCCGGATGTTGTCGTCCCGCCGAGGGTACCCCTCGGTGCACCACAGAACGGATCAGCGCCTTCCTGCTCAAGTGAATGCGCCATCGATCGACCCCAAAGGTCATCTCTATCTCACGTGACAGCTATGACATCCGGGCATGTAGACTATCAACACGTGGTGAGAAAACACCAATAAACATAAACCAACATCAAACCCCTGATATTTCTCACCTAAATTTATTGAAATAAAAATTAAAAGGGCATAAAAAGTTAAAAACCACAAAAACAATAATAAATTAGAACTTTCACCCAATGACACAGTAGAAAAATAGAAAATTTTACAAATAGAAACAAACAAAAATATACTGAAAACTCACCATAACCAGAGCTTTCCAGAACTCAAAATCAGTCTGGGGGCTCTTGCATTGTGATTTATCTTTAATTCACCATGAAGTAAAACCATAGAAGTTAATGATAAATAACTAAGCTCAGTGATGTATCCGATGAAAATGTTTAGTGCAAACGAAAAGAGATGCTAAAAATCATGTTAAATTAAGAATGATGTTTATTAAATTTTATTAATGAACAATAGAAATGAATCACAATCACAAAATGATTCTTAGAAACACCCTGTCATTGAATAGATGTTTCGAAAAAAAATTTAAACCATAGAAGTGTTCTTCTTATGTATGGTTTGCTATTGATCTCTGTCTATTCTGTAACCTAGCTATTCTTGAGTTTGGGGCCCTAGCATATTCCAATACCAGCCCTTCATCAATAATCCAGGCATCAGGGACTATTGCTTACTTCCATGTAATAAATCACAATGGAGAAAAATGAAAACATAAAGAAGGAAATCAGGAAATTGAAACATAAAGTTCTGATCAAATCTAAATAATATTATGCAAATTTCGAATTTAAATGAAGTTCTGATATCATTGTATGGCTTTTTTGGATGGGGAGGGAGTTCTGACTTTTGAGAGTGATTGAGAGAGAAGATGATATGAATGTATTAGAAACCTAGAGCAGAATGGTCACAAAAGTCCAAAAATTCACATAAGGAATGCGTAAAGCAACCAGATGGTCTTTTACCAAAGTAGAGAACTTACCTATGATCATCATCAGTCCAATTAATATGCTAATTGCAGTCTGGTCTCGTAATGCCTTTTAACATCCTCCACACTCTTCTTGCCTCCAATCATGGCAACAATCTCCATTAATCTGTCAAGATTATCTTCATCAATCATGGCCAATGCTATCTCAAATTTCTTGTTCTCCTCCCAATTCCAACCATAAAAAGAATTGAAACTATCATCAATATCTTCCATAGCTTGTAACACCTCTCACAAACAAACACAGATGTGGGATTCAAGAAAAGGGCCTTAAAGTGGGGTTAAACTAATTTTCTACGAATCTCATAACCATTTCTCTTCTTTTTCATCTTGAAGGAATCTGTAAGAGAAATTGAGTAGGTGTCAGCTTCATGCCAGAAGTCCCATCTTTGGAAAGAGAACACATAAATCAATAATATGTAAAAAGATGATCCTTTAGTAGAATATATGCCTAATACAATGTAAAGAAAGATTTCATTATAGTACACAAAATTGCAAGTAGGAATCAGACACAATTTTATTCTCCTTCAAGAACTGAACACTCTGACTCATCTGATTTCCCGAATTAAGCTCAACAAATGATAGTGGGATCATGCAGTCATCAGCCCCCAAACTTCCCCCCCGATTGCGATTGAGAACTAAATGAATTGTTTTGATGCTCATGTGCTCCTCTCATGCCTAAATCAACCTGAAAAATTGAGGAATCATTAAAAACAATGAGGCCAAAATGATTGAAAGATAGAGACCCAAAATGAATTAAAAATTTGCAAGAAATGAGCATCTCCAATCTCCAATTACCAAAATTCATTAAAACCTGAAAATAAGCATCTCCATTATGCATATGCAAGAAATGAGCATATCCAATTACCAAAATCGGTAAAATATTAACAAAAACGATTAAAAATTTGCACATAATATATCTGCAAGATATGCGAACATGTATTAATGCTGAGATTCCCATCTCGCAAAACATGAACCACTCAATTACTAAATGGTGAGAAAAGCAGAAGTGCAATTTAAATGTATAGCCTATGAAATCAGTGATGCATTTATAAAGGAAATATCCAATGCTCCATTCTTTTCATTTCACGGTGGACATGACAGGTTCATTTTGGCAATGTGCCAATAGCCAAGTAAATTAAGGATAAAAGATAGTATGTTTGGATTTGGTAGAAATAGGATTTGCTATAAATATTAGTTTTTAAACTCAATGTACGTGCACATCCCAATAATCGGTATGCCACCTAATTAAAAAATAAACCAAGAAGCACAAAAGCAATAGCAGTCACCCACTAATTCTTGTAATATGTAGTAACTTCTATAGCTAATAAATCAAAGACAACAAAAAACAAAATTTGAAAGCACCGCCATGCTTCACGTAACAGAACATCAGTTATATGAAGTGTGTTTTAGTTACTTGAAACAATCCACTCACAAATGTGAGAAAAACAAAATAAAATACTAAAGCACCAAACAACATAAGTATTAAAACATGAAAATATAAGTATAATACCACAATAAACCTGAAGTAACATGGCTGAAGCATGATCTTGATTGAGCAATAAACTTGCAGTAAGCTTAATGTATCATGCACAACATAGTAGACTTGCAGTAAGCGTATCATACCAATCGGACTACAGTCCACTGGCTAAAAGGAGGTTTAAAAACATTTTTTAATGGACCGATTAACACGATAAATGCATGCATAATTCATCCAGCTAGTGACCATTCATTTCGACCATTCGATCACTCTTCATGCATTTCCATAGACAAACACTTCACTTATAATGATTCATGTAACTATGCGAAGTGTCAGTAATGTGTATTCGGCAACTCCAATGGATTAAAATGTTAAATATACGTCAAAATCTCAGCACAAAGATTAAACTTGAACACACTGATCAAAAATGCTTCTTGCAAAGTGCTTGGATTAACTTCCCAAGGGTATCCCCAATGTTTTTTAACTACAATAAATTCTATAATGAATAGAATCATAACAATCCTTAAATTAACACGATCAAAAAGATAATAAGACTCGAACATGATCAATTTTAATCAACTTGTTCAGCAAATCACGTAAGTTTTGGAGCAAGGATGAGAAGAGGAAAGGACCTTGTAACAGGGGTGATGTGCGTGATTCGCAAGAAGAATGTGTTCTACTCTCACGGATAGAAGCCCTCAGGTAACCATTCTTTATTCTTGAACATGCCCTTCTCCTTGGCTTTCTTGAAGTCTGCATGAGTCACATGTGTATCAAAAGACCCATGAAAGTAAAAAGGTGCATTTAACAACATGGTGAATCCAACATGATATTTTCCAGGACGTCAGAGAGCAACTGGTACTCCTGAGCTCTCAACAAAATTAGTCATATAAAGATACTCAAAACAGCAATAAGGAATGTACAATGGTCATATAAAATTACTCAAAACTGCTTTATGGATATGGTTGTTTGACAAATCTGCTTTTCTAAGGAACTTTATTACCAAACACATATCAGCAAAAATCCAGTCAGTGATTATCCAAACCAATTGACAACCAAGTAACAAAACCTTATACTTTTCTACCGTGATAAGTGGGAATTTGGTGATGTGGGTTTTAAAATAGCCAAAAAATCATAGAGCAATGCTTAATGTAGATGTTCTTATAGTAATACAACTTTTGCTAGTAACATGATGTTGGATCTGGATCTAAGCCTAGAGGGGGGGTGAATAGGCTTATAAAAAATTCTCGTGCAACCCACGAGAAATCACACGCAGTTATAGCACAATCAACCAGATGCAGAGTATAGAAAAACAGTCACAGCATGCACAGGCGATATACCCTGGTTCGGTCGCACCCACGACCTACATCCAGCCCCAAAAGCAATACTAGATTATTAGAGTTAACTGGTACAGCCTGTAGCTAGGGCACCAACCCTACACTCACCTGGCTCTCAGCACCTGCACTCACCAAAGTGCCCAAACAATAACAATACTAGTAAAGCCTCTCTCTCTTGGCTAGCCCCAACTAGCCAAGTCCCCAAACAAATAATAAATCGTTTCACAGAGATCACAAAACCAAATCACAAATAAAATAAGGTTCAGAGTTTAGAATTGCTCAATCGTGACGGTGTTGATGTCTCTGTCAATCAGCGCTAGGTCAGATGCAATCTGATTTAAGATAATCCCTCGTCTCTAGCCTTAGGTCCTCGGATGCTGATCAAGTTGCGGTAGCCACAAGGTCTGAAGTAGGTTGCGGCATCCTCAGGTTGCAGTAGGGAGGATTGAAGTGTCCATCAGCAATAGTTACAGCATAGAGATCTCAATAGTTTGCTTGGTCAAAACACTTGACCTCTTGATAAATATTTCCCCGTGAATAATCAATGAAAATCCCTGGGCAAAAAGATTTGGCAGATTGAGACTTTTTGGCATGCACTTGAGGATACTGCAGGTCTTTTAGAGATGAGCTCTTCAGAAAAATTTCGGCTGCCCCAAGTTCCAAAGATTTCTAGAGGAGACAACGTTTGTGAGCAGCTCTTGGGGATTCCAATGTATGAGAGGTGCAGCCTTCTTTATTCTTGAGTTTGCAAAAAATATGTGCTTGGAAAAATTCAGGAAGAGAGTAAAAAACAATTCGGCCGGCCCTGGCTCTGAGAATTTCAAAGAGAAAGGATTAAAAACAAGGTCTTTGAGATTTTTCCATAGAGATGTGCACCTTTCTTGAGAATTGATTTCTGAGAGGAAAATAAAATGAAGAATACAAAGCAGGCTCTTGGGAATTTTTTGTGCGCCTCCACCCCCCTTTTTTTAGATGAATGGCTCTGGGAAAACATACGGCTAGGGTTCAAAAGGAATTTTGTTGAAAAGATATCTTTGAGAATTTTCCAAGAGGATAGAAGAGAATTGCACCTGGGCTTTTAAAAAATTTGTTTTTAGGAGTAAAACTAAAATGGGCTTTCTAAAAAACATTCTGGCGGCCACTTCAAACCTCTCTCTTTTTTTTGTGCTCAAGGCTTTGTGCAAGGCTTTTTTGACTTGTTAATTTCGGCCCCCAGGGTGGATGTCCCCTCTTGAAAACCTATGTTAAATATAGCTATGCACAATACCCTTTATCCACTTAATTACCGAGTTGCCATTGTTTGCTTGGTAAACCAAAAAGACAGATCCTGCCGTCCACTTGAATTTTATGGCTTGTTCACTAATCACTTGCACACTTCGCCAAATCCTTCTGTGAATTAATCACACGTTCGTCGTTCCTGAAACACTTAACACACACGTTAAAACATTCACACATGTTTGTTATCATCAAACACGAAGTTCATAGATCGTTGCTACCAACACATGATTCTTGTTGACGTAAAGTGTCTAGAATTTGGTCAAAATTCACGTTTTCATTCTTTCATATGTAAGCAAAATTTGAACTAACCTTCGATGTGACCTCACTTGGCTGCTCTCCTCATGAATCTGTCACCATCCTGTTAATTTACCCATTTCCCTAGTGAATTAGATGAATCATTAACAAAAAACACTAAAGAAGATATGTCCATTAAAGATCAATAACATGAACTCAAAATGGTTGCCACAAAGTAACAAAATTCAACAAATTAGCACCCTAGGCTCTCAAATTTTTATAATTCAACAAAACAACTCATTTAAAATTTTAACAGATAATAATGTCCCATCATTTTTTGGAGATAAATATGAGTCTATTGTAATGCCCTACAAGCTACTGCACAAGTACTAGAGGGGGGGTGAATAGTACTTTAAAAATAACAAGGAGTATAATTCCTAATTATCGTGCAAACAACTACCAAATCAATTTGCGGAAGCTTAAATAGATGACAACAACAAAATAAACAATGCTAACAATTGAATATTACTGGGTTCGGATCCACCCAAGTCTCCCTGACTTGTTCCCGGTGATCCTACGTCCCAACCACCCGGATCCCCTCCGGATACTTAGGTTAGAAACCCTAACCCAAGATTTCCACTATGATATCTTGTGAAAAACCTTCACAAGATCAAATCATACATGCAATGGCAATAGTGAATCCCACAACCCGGGATCACAACCTTCTCTCACAACCGAGAGAACCAATAAGCAATATAAATGAGTTTATATAAAATAAACAATCTTACCACAAATCTTATACCTTGAGTTTTCTTACCAAATAGGTGCAAGGAGGGATTTGATGAAGAGGAAGTCACCAAGACCTAGCACCACTGAAATGAGCAGCAATGGGTGCCTAG
Source organism: Scilla litardierei (assembly GCA_030789695.1). Classification (NCBI taxonomy): domain Eukaryota; kingdom Viridiplantae; phylum Streptophyta; class Magnoliopsida; order Asparagales; family Asparagaceae; genus Scilla; species Scilla litardierei. Next base: position 102,449,830 of record CM061133.1, read on the forward strand.
GAGTGATTTGGAGACTTGAATCAAGCTAGAGCTTGAAAGGCTCACCAAGAACAAACTTCTCTCAAGATGGATTCTAGATCTAGAAAGTGAGAGAGATGATTTCTTGTGAGGGAGAGAGCTTTGGAAATGAGTGAGAATCTCTAACTCTTTCAATCTCAATGAATCTCTTAATGGCAGCTCTAACCTAGAGAGAAATGACCAAGCTTCGTATTTATAGGGTCCCATAAAAACGAGTTAGGTCAAATCCCAACGGTTAGAAATCTGAAGCAACTAGTCGGTCAAAGAACAATCACTGACCGACTAGTTCATCAACTAGTCGGTCGGTGAAACAACATGAACCGACTAAGTGATGAACAGTGAACAGATTGAATTTCAGACCTAGAAATCTAGTCGGTCCAAGAAGACTTTCTGACCGACTAGTTTCACAACTAGTCGGTCGGTCAGTGAACTTAGACCGACTAAGAGTCAAAAACAAATAGTCTGAATACAAATTGATTTAGTCGGTCCAAGAACAAATGTTGACCGACTAGATCATCAACTAGTCGGTCGCCAAACGTTCTTAGACCGACTAACGATAAACAATAGCTTAGGAGAAAATTGGCATGTACAGTAAAGCTCAACTAGTCGATCAAAGAAGCATCACTGACCGACTAGTTCACAAACTAGTCGGTCAGTGAGTCAACGTAGACCGACTAACTGTAAACAGTACTGAGCAAGAAAAAGACTGACTGAAACTAGTCGGTCCAAGAAGCTTTGCCGACCGACTAGATCACCATCTAGTCGGTCAGTTCTTCTTCTTGAACCAACCAACATGCACAAGAAGTCCAAATCGAAGCGCGATGCTTCGGGAAAGTTAGAATGGACTTCTACTAAGATCCTAGAGCTAAGATAGGAGCGATATGAAGATAGAAATGTAAGAATTACTCAAGGCTTAACATTCTATAGATCGAAGCTAAAAGACTATAAATAAAACCTTAAGGAACGGTCTTCGAGAGCTTCGATCAAATCTTCATGACTTCCAAAATGGTCCAAAAGCTTCAACGAAGCTTTAGGCATTGAATACGAACTTTGAGAAGTCTTGAGATGTCGCTTTGAGTGTTCTCGTGAATTTGGCGACGATCTCCATAACTGCGCTCACAAATTGTTAGTTCATGAATTATTTATATTTGCTCATCATCCAAAACCAAATACGGGGAGTCCAATACTCAACATTCTCCCCCTTTTTGGTGATGGCAAACCAACATAAATAATAATAAAAAAATAATGATTCAAATGTAAAATACTTACTCCCCCTGCATTGATGACACGTTAATTCCAAATAGAATAAATATAAATTGCATCAAGCAGACGAGTGAGATATATTATGAGAATCGATTATTGAAATATCGGATTTGAAAATCCTTATATATATCTTAACTCCCCCTGAATCTAACATATCAAGTTAGATTCTTGGAAATTGAGTGAAATTTTCATTTGCCCTAATCATTATCATTATCTCTCCCCCTTTGGCATTATCCCAAAAATGGGGGGCATACAACGACAACAACAAGGATAAAGGAAATCCAACATCGGGAGTCGTAGAACAAGACGATGGACCAAATTGACACCAAGGCAAAATAGATGAAATCAAATCAAAGTGTGCCAAATTGTCCATTTTCGAAATACGAAAATTAAAATCATCAAAATACCAAATTCAAATTCAATTATTGAATAAAGAAACATATTCTTCAATACTCAATATTCTTGGTTAAATTTGTGCATGGAAAACAATTCTATGCAATCATAGAAATATAATCTATTTAACCAAGTTTATAATCGTCGAGCGAAGAAATCACATATCATAGACATTGAATGAATATTAAATGTGCACAATGAAGTAAAAGAGAACATCGATGTATATATATAAGAATATCATGAGTACATCCAAAATTATATCGAGTACATCATATAAAGTGCAACATCTATATCAACATCAACAAAAAGATACAACAACATCATCGACACACTATCATCAAACATCCAAAATACATCAAATACACCGACATCCAAAATCCAAAATACAGCAAAAATATCAAAACACCACCCAACTCTGTCCTAACCCAAAACACTCTCAAGAAGATGTATCATTCAATGATCACCGGAGAGTCCTCCAAACTGACGCTTAGGAGGAAGTGGCAGGATCAGCAGTCTCCGTGGGTCCAGTCGAGGGAGTGGACTCAGGCTCTGCTGCAAGGAGTGGTGTGTCAACAGAAGGGATCGTCGGGGCTGGAGTGGAGACAATGACGACAGGCTCAACGGTAGAAGTATCAGCAGGAACGTCAGCAGGCTCAACAGGAGCAGTGACGTCAGCAGGAGCAGCAGCATCATCAACAGGAGTCTGATCCACTGGTGCAGAAGACTCTGGAGCACCGGAAGTAGCAGCAGCAGCAGCAGTGGCCTCAGTGCCACGAGCTAAAGAGGTGACAAGCTCATCAATCTCCTCGTCATCCATCTCCTCATCCTCAGAAATAGGAGGAGGAAGCTGAATACCCATCACACTAGCCATACGGCACACAACCTCCTCGGTACGAGCTAAACGAGACTCGTGACGACGAAGTAAGCGAATGATATCATCTAGTGTGGTGGTAGGAGGAGGGGCTGCAGCAGCAGAAGGTGTGGCCTGGGATGCAGAAGGAGTCGACCGCTGGACGTGACGAAGTGCCGCAAGAGACTTCTTGACGGCCGTCGCGTTCAGGGGTGGACCGAGGGGACGCTCATCATCCGGAGGCAAAGGAACACCAAAGTGACGGAATACCAAGGTCAAAAGGCAAGGATATGGGATGTGCGCCGATTTACTAGACTTGCGAACACACTCGAAAGAATCCATCTTGTCGAGTATGATGCGAGCCCAGTTAATCGAGCTACCCATAAAGAGAGCGTAAATCAACTTCAGAAAAGGCTGAGACGGAAGTGAGGAAGATCCATACTTGGGCAATAGGCACGATTTGAAGATAAGATTAATCACCCAAGCATTCGGCTTGAATGATTTGGAAGGGACGCCTATGAGTGCAGGAGGGATAACCTGAAAGATATCAGCGAGGGTCGGCTGATCGAGAGTGGAGATATCGTCTACAGAAATGTCAGACTGGAGGAGGCCAGACGATGAGCATCCTATCAACTCCCCCAAGATATCCGCAGTGAGGACTATAGGAGTCCCCAAAACAGATGTCTCGATGGAGTGGGTCTCATCATACTGACCCCGGGTACGATTGGCATAGAAAAGCTTGACCAGGCGAGGATAGGGTCTAGGGTTCACCTTAGGGTCAAATCTAAGATAGTCCAAAAGTCCGCTAAAGGATAAAAGATCCGCAAGGCCAAGAAAGTCAGAGAACTGAACGTAATGCTCCAATAGCAGTGGGCAGTGCTCTATACGGTTGTAAGCCGCTAGACACTGAGGGTCGTCACGACACAACGATATATCAACACCGCCTACTGGCATCTGGGCTTTACCCTTAGCCTTACGGGTCTTAGGAGGAGGTGGTGGAGGGGGTTCCTGATGGGTAGGCTGCTCCTGAGGACGGAAATCAGCGTCAGAATCAGAGGTGGTGTCCTGAAAAGAGGAAGGGGAAGCGACTATCTTTCTAGGTTTAGGTTTCGGTTGGGCTGTAGAAGCTTGGGCTTGGGAAGCTTGGGTTTTGGCTTTGGGCTTGGAAGTCCTCTTCCTCTTCAACGGTGGGGAAGACGAAGAGGGTGCACGAGTGGTCTTGGCCCTACGCTTGGGTGGGGTCGATGCGGTCGCGGCGTCTACGGTCATAGGGGATGCCCCAGAGGAAGTGATAGGAATCCTCGTCTTTGCCATGATCATGGCAAAACGAGATCAAGCAATCGATACAACCCTAAGCAATGAAACTCTAACAGCTGAAGAATTCGAAAAGAACAAGCCCTAGAAATAGAAATTCGAAACCCTAGTCGGAAGAAATGAAGAAAAATCCAACCCTAGGAGATGAAATGAAGCCCTAGAAAATGAAAACGACCTAGGAGGAGGAGATATACCTAGGGGAGGGAGATCGACGGCGGCGGATGGACGGAAAAGACGCCGGAGATCAACGGAAGTCGAAGAGACTCGAGCAGGGGTACGGGGGTTTTCGAGTTGGAGAGATGCTGGAGACCGACTAAATGAGAGATAAGTCGGTTAAAATGAACTTAAGTCGGTCGAAATCACGAAATGACGAGACTGCCCCTGATCACTTAGTCGGTCTATGTTCAAAAGCTGACCGACTAGATGACAATCTAGTCAGTCGGTTAACGAGCTTGAACCGACTAAGTGGAAACAGAGACCAGTAGAAGATTTCCTGAACGAGACTTAGTCAGTCTGCGCTCAAATACTGACCGACTAGAACTAAATCTAGTCGGTCGATAAGTGAACTTGAACCGACTAAAAGAGCTAAGCTGGAGAGGAAAGACTAATAGCTTGAGTTAGTCGGTCTGAGTTCTTTTACTTACCGACTAGATACGAATCTAGTCGGTTGGTGATTGAACTGATACCGACTAAAAGAGTCCAAAAGTTTAGAGAATGAGCTATTCGGTCTGAGTTCATTAGCTGACCGACTAGATGAAGATCTAGTCGGTTGGTTGATGAACTGAGACCGACTAGATGAGTCCAAAAAATTGACAATAAAGTTCTCTCCTAAATACACTTGGACGAAACATCATAATCCTCTCAAAAATCATCTAAACTACCCCATTAAACATCGAAATCTCAAATACGACATTCAAATATAAATTCGAGCAAAAATTCAAAAATATCACATAAAATCCCGAAAAATCCAATAAATCTAGCATGAATGAAATATTGCAAAATATAATAGCATGCAAGATTATTGAATGAAACATGAATCCTATATCTCGGATTCATCCATAATCCCCAATTCTCGACGCAACCGCACAAAGGAGTCCTCCTTTAGGGGTTTCGTGAAAATATCGGCGATTTTCTTTTGGGTTTCAACGTACACTAAAATGATGTCCTTTTAGCAACATGATCATCTAAAAAATGGTGTCAGACATCTATGTGTTTAGATCGGGAATGGTGCACCGGATTCTTTGAAAGACAAATAGCACTTTGGTTATCCACCATGATAGGGCTAGTATCACAATGAAAGCCAAAATCCTTCAGTGTGTGTCTCATCCAAAGAACCTGGGCACAAGCGACACCGGCGGCAATGTATTCCGCCTCGGTGGTTGAAAGTGATACCGAATTTTGCTTCTTGGAAAACCAAGAGACAAGGGAATTTCCTATAAAATGGCAAGTGCCACTAGTACTCTTCCTGTCGGATTTGCATCCCGCATAATCAGCGTCACTATATGAGACTAACTCATAAGTGCTAGATTTTGGATAAAGTAATCCAAAATCTAAAGTGTAACTTAGATAGCGAAAAATACGTTTTACCGCTACTAAGTGAGAATCCTTAGGTTGAGACTGATAACGAGCACAAATACAAACAGAAAACATGATATTGGGCCTACTAGCGGTAAGATAAAGTAAACTACCTATCATACCTCGATATAGACGAATGTCTACATCTTTTCCGCCCGTATCTTTATCAAGATGCGTTGTAGTGCTCATAGGAGTCTTTTTCCCGGAGGCATTCTCCATTCCAAATCTCTTTAGCAACTCCACCGTGTATTTCGTTTGGTGGATGAAGATTGCATCGTTCAATTGGCGAATTTGGAGACCTAAGAAATATTTGAGTTCGCCCATGTGGCTCATCTCAAATTGTTCCTTCATAACATTAGAAAACTCTTCGCAAAGAGTGAAGTTAGTAGCACCGAAAATGATATCATCAACATAAATTTGAACTAATAAAATATCATTATTCGCATGCTTAACAAAAAGTGTAGAATCGGCTTCGACCATTTTAAAATTCAAATCCAAAAGAAAATTCTTTAGGCGATCATACCAAGCTCGAGGAGCTTGTCTCAAACCGTAAAGAGCTTTCTTTAGTTTAAAAACATGATTTGGAAATTTTTCATTTATGAAGCCCGGAGGTTGAGAAACGTAAACTTCCTCAACGACATCTCCGTTTAAAAATGCACTTTTAACATCCATTTGAAATAATTTAAAATTTTTATGGCATGCAAAAGACAATAATAGTCTAATTGATTCTAATCTAGCTACCGGAGCGAAGGATTCTTCGAAATCGATACCTTCCTCTTGTCGATAGCCTTGAGCTACTAACCGAGCTTTGTTCCGGACGACGACTTGGTTTTCGTCGGTTTTGTTCTTGAAGATCCACTTTGTCCCTATGACGGTGTGGTTCTTCGATGGCAAAGGAACAAGCTCACATACCTCATTCCTCTCGAATTGAATGAGTTCCTCCTCCATGGCAAGGATCCAAGCACTATCTTCGCACGCTTCAACTATATTCTTTGGCTCTATCGATGAGGCAAAGGCACAATTGGCGAAGTGGTGGACTTGCGATCTCGTTTTGACTCTATCATGAATATTGCCAATAACTTGCTCATGGGGATGGTCACGAACCGTATGAAGCCGTTTGGGAATTCCCTGATCACTAGGAACATTCTCAACAACCTCCTTAGTTGGGTTAGTATCAATAGAATCAATTGAATCAATTGACTTAGAATTTTCAAACGAATCACATAAAACATCCATAGAATCATCATCATTTGAAATTCTAGAAGTAGTAAAATTCTCATTAAAAGAGACATGTAGTGATTCCTCGATCGTAGAGGATCTTTTGTTGTATATCCGGTAGGCTTTGCTACGTGAGGAATACCCAACAAATATCCCTTCATCCGATCTCGGATCAAACTTGTCCAAATTTTCATAAGTGTTTTTAATGAAACATTTTGCACCGAAAACACGAAAATGTTTAACTTGAGGCAATCTACCAAACAACAATTCATAACAAGTTTGTTTGGTGCCGGGCCTCAAAAGTATTCTATTAAACATATAACAAGCGGTGTGTACCGCTTCCGCCCAAAATTGATAACCAAGTTGGCTATCTTCGAGCATAGTGCGAGCACACTCCACAAGCGTTCTATTCTTCCTCTCAACAACACCATTTTGAGGGGGTGCGCGAGGGAAAGAAAACGTGTGAGTAATTCCAAGATCATCACAAAAATTTGAGAAAGACTCATTCTCAAATTCACCCCCATGATCACTACGAATAGTGACAATGGTGGTTCCGATGAGATTTTGTACTTTCTTCACAAATATTGTGAAGTTTTCAAAAGCTTCATTTTTATTACATAAGAAAAATACTCATGTAAATCTCGAATAATCGTCTACGATGACAAGTCCATATCTTGCATTTCCTAAGGAAGCAACTCTAGTTGGCCCAAATAAATCTAGATGTAATAGCTCTAGTGGCCGTTTAGTAGAAATGCTTTTCTTAGGTTTAAATGAAGATTTAGGAAGCTTGCCACGTTGACAAGAATCACAAACACTTTTCTTTTCAAACACGAGCTTCGGAAAACATTTAATGGAATTTAATTTTGAAAGCTTATAAAGTGTTCCAAAGTTCACATATCCAAAGCGTCGATGCCATAAGTGTTGTTCACTTGTGTTGGCAACGAGACATTGTTCATAAGACTTAGGAAGATCCAAAATATAAATATCTTTATGGCGTGTGCCAGAAAATAATAAATTATTATTATCATTCAAAATATGACACAATCCTTTCGCAAAGCTAACTTTGTAACCTTTGTCACAAAGTTGGCTTATTGAAATAAGATTATGATTTAAACCATTACCTAGATAAACATCACTAATTAAGGGTTTAGATGGGTTACCCACTTTACCAACACCGACGATGGTTCCGCTCTCGTTGCCTCCAAAGACTACCCGGTTCCCATTAGCAATGGGCACCACTCCGGAAAGCAATTGAGCATCGTCCGTCATGTGTTTTGAACACCCGCTATCGAGTATCCACCCATCCTTAGAGCCAAATTTAACTTTGTTGCTCCGCTTATTTTTCTTGAGTACCTAAAGATAATCATATCATTTTATGGTACCCAAGGTCATTGGGTCCTCAAAGGTTAGACCTTTAGAAGCCAAGTCCAATTGGACTTAGACTTCCCCACATAATTTCTACTATGCACAACATCCGAAAAATAAGCATTCATGTAAACTTGTTTTTCATCCATGCTTGTGTCCTTTGGGCTCCAAATAGTGAAAATCTTGGGATCCCTCATCCTATTGGGTGCATGCATGCGTTGTTGGTTTCTACGTGATGCATGTCGTGGATAGGCATAAGGAACATGATGAAATGGTGCATATGGATAATTATTCATATGATGTTGTGGGTGAACATATGCATGTGAGGGAACACGTGCGTGAGGGTGTCTCACATGGTGTGCACGTGCCCGTGAATGTGTAGCATAAAAATCATCATATGTATGAGCCGGTGGAGTAGGACGTGTGTTCCTACGTGGCATGGTATTGGTGTACATGTCCCCTTCTTTGGAGGTCCACCCAAAGTGGGTTTCTTTCCGAAAGAGGGTGTGGACGCGGTGGAAGCACCATTGGTAGATGAACTACCAATAGAGTGTTTGCTACCACTCGTCGAAGCACCGGAAGTTGGCCTAACAAAAGTAGTGGCCGATTTGGATGAACTTCCCATCGTATACCCCAAACCAATGTGGTGATTGGCCGGAAGTAAGTCACTTAGGATTTTATCCAAATGGTCCTTACCCTTATTGAATTTATTAATTCGGCCTAATGTGTTCTCATATTTCTCGGTGAGAGAACGCAAAGAAGTATCCAAAGTGGATACTTGCGATGTGAGCACATAAACACGAGATTTAAGATTCTCATTCTAAATAGTCAACGTCGAGTTTTGAGAAGTCAAATCCGCTATCTTATGTTCTTCCGGATCCTCAATGCTAACATGCTCAAGTTGAGTCTTGAGATTAACAATCTCATTCTTCAACTCTTCAACAACGGTGTCGTTGTTGGTGATGATAGTTTTAGGCGAGGTTTGAATGCTAGCTAAGTCATCTTTTACTTTAGTATACCTATTTACTAATTTAGTATACTTAGACCATAATTGAGAAGTAGCATTCCTAAGGTCATCCATAGTTACCTCATCGCCTTCGTTGTCGCTATCATCAGAAGAGGAGGATCCTTGATCATGCTCCTCTCTTGCCATGAAGCACATGTGCACTTGCTCCACTTTCTCATCGTCCGACTCTCCGCTTGAGGAATCCTCGGAGTCGGTGAATGTTGTTCCGACAAGTCCCTTTTTGTACCCCTTTTTGTACTTCTTGGACTTGTCGAACTTCGGCGCCTTCCACTTCTCCTTTTGCTTGTTTTGAGGACAATCCGCTTTGTTGTGTCCTGGCTTATTGCATTTAAAGCACAAAGGTGGAGAGGCGTTAGTAGAAGTAAATTTAGATTTTTTTTTGAAGTTACCCTTTCGGAAGAAGCGATTGAACTTCTTTGCCATGAGAGCAATGGATTCCATGTCCATTTCTTCTTCCGAGTCCTCATCATCGGTAGAGGTGGATGGATCCGCCTTGAAAGCAATCGCCTTTTTCTTAGGCACGTCTTGGTTCAAATATGACTTCATCTTTTCTTGTAACTTCACCTTGCTATCTTTGCGTACCTCGTATGACATCAAAGTACCCATCAATTGAACTACGGTATACTTATTCATGTCATTACCTTCCTCGATGGCGAAGGTACGTTTCTCCCAAGAAGAAGGAAGTCCTTCGATAAGCTTCGAACACTTCTCCTTTTGGGTGTAGGTTTTGCCGAGAGCTTCCAACTCGTTCATTATGTCGACGAAGCGAGCATAATACTCCTTCATCTTTTCTCCATGTTCCATATGAAACAATTCGTAATCCCTATTGACTACGACGAGTTTAGAATCTCTTACCCGACTCGTTCCTTCATGCAAAATGAGGAGCGAATTCCAAATTTGATATGTTCTCTTACATGTGCATATCTTATTAAAATCTTCGGGTTCCAATGCACATTGTAAAGCATTCATTGCTTTGGCATTTGCAATCTCCGCGGCGACCTCCGCGGTAGTCCACTTGTCAAAATCTTCTTCGGTAGGCACATTGTACTCCGACATGGTAATTCTCCACAATGAGGCGCTCCGGAGGAACGTTTCCATCCGGCATTTCCAATATCCATAATTGACGCTGTTGAAGAATGGAGGCCTAGTCGAGGAATGTCCTTCCATGACCGAAGACGCTCCTTCACGGTTCCTGAAGGATCCATAATCCGCAGGTGGACGAACGGCCTTGTTGTCGTTGGCAGACATAGTGTAACGTCCGGTATTTAACGGTATGTATTTTTGTTCGCATTTTATTTCGTGATTTTCCGTATCTTGTACGTGTTGCATCACATACGTATTTTAATTAACTTCAAATACTTAAATACGTATTTTAAATAGCCATATTTATATGTAAATATGTCATTATTGGATTTCATATAAATAGTTATTCAAAATTCAAATGTGTTAAGAATTTCAAATGGTTTTGAAATTTAAATTCGAATTCATTTAAAAACCTTCTTTTTTATAATCCTAATTTAATAATAACTATTTTGGAAACATGTATTCATTCAACCCCTTTTAAATCCCCTCTATTAAATTTTAATTTCAAACTTTCCATTTTTCTTTACTATTAATAGTATTTAAAACAATTTTAAAACACTTTCCTTTTCTTTCTGTTTTCAAATCGTTTCTATTTTTTTCCCCTAAATCAATAACTCACGCACGCATTAGGCGCGCAGACACACTTTTATTTTTAAGAACCTAGGAGCCTTAAACCCTACCCTCCTATATAATATAGAACCCTAGTTTTTATCTCCTCCCTACTTTCTCAGCCGCCTCCATTTCTTCCTCTTCTTCACGTCATCCCCCATACGAGCGGCCTCCTCCGAGATCCAGACACCGAGCTCCCCCACAGAAGCTAACGCCAGCCGCCCCTATTCATTGCCATCCTCCACGCATCGCCAACAAAACCGCAGCTGCCCGACTTCTTCCTTACCCACGCACAACCACCAAGCAGCCAGCACCCCGACCTCCTCCCTAGCGGCCTCCCACCGCCTACTGCTCTTCCGCCCAGACCCGCCGAGGCATCCACCTCAACCCCAGATCCCGAATCCCCTCCCCTGCCTCCGCAACCTCCCCTCTTCCCTCCATCTCCGACGGCACCAAACCACACCCCAAGCAACGTCGCACCCTCACCCTCTCTTCCCGCAGCCTGCATAACCGCCTCCCATCTCCGTCGAGGCCAGAGCCCCGACCGACACCACTTCCACCTCCTCCCCCCGATCACCATCGCCAACATCGACCAACTCCCCAAGGCACCCTCCTCCCTTACTCTTCCCCTGTTACCACCGCCCTGCTCGATCCCATGCCTCCCGTCGTCGAGATCCGCCCAGCCCGACCCTGACTCCCACCGCCGGATCGCCCAACCCACTGCCTGTACACCGACCACCAATCGACCTCCGCCACCTCGCCCCACGGTGCCAAGTCGCCGAACCCAGGCCTCCCCTGTATCAGCTCCCTTCCCATGTTCGTAACAGAGGAACCCCCCCCTCATCCTCCGATCTCGCCACCGCCGGGACAGCCGCCGCCGCCTTTCCTTCCTCCGTCGCCGAGCGCCATCTCCCCTGTCTCTCTCTGTTTCCCCTCGCTTCGCCACCTCCCTAGGCATCGCCGTCACCTCCCCTCTCAACTCCCGCTACACTTCCCAACGCCGAGGCTTCCCTCAGGCCACCGCAAAACATCCCCGACGTCCGAATCGACCTCGCTTCACCGTGCGCCTGCTCCGACCCCATCCCGAAGCCGTCGTCCGCCCTCCTCAGACGTTCACCGGCGTGCCCTGACGATCGCCAAGCACCGCGCCTCCCGCCTCTGAGCTCCTCTCCTCCAACAGAGGAGCCCCCATCACCGGTGACCCCCTCTCTCTCTCCAGTCCCTCCGAGTCTGCACGGCGCCTCCTCTGACCTGCCGCCTCCAGATCGCCAGATCTGACCGCCGCCTTCGCCACCTCTTCATCCGCCCTATCCTTCCATCACCGCCGTTCGACCATCCCATGGCGAGCCATCCACGTCGCCGCCGCCGGGGAGATCTGGCCGCCACCGCCCCGAAGGATCAGACCGCCGCCCCCTGCTCCGGCTCCAGCTCCGTGCACCGTCCCGTTCCCTCGAATACCGCTGCCCCTTTCCGCCCTGACGATGGCCCCTCTTTTGAGCTCCCTGCAAATGAAAGAAGAGGAAGGGGAAATTGACAGCATGTGAGTTTCGAGTAAGTTTTTATATTATAATGTTAATTTTTTATAAGTTATATTATAATGTTAATTATTATTATAAGTTGAATAAAGTTTGGTTTATTAGAGGACAGTTGTTTTGGTCATAGGGAACCGTAACCTCTTATTACCCTCTAGATATAGGGCAGCTAGTTTATAGGTTTGTCTGTGGATTATATTAGTTGGCATGTGAGTTTCTTTATTATTATGCTGCAATAGAGTTCCTCCTTTATGTAAGTTATTAACTAATATATCTTCAGGAGCTTCTTTATTTTGAAGCTTGCTGTTACTTAAAAGTTGTATAGTGGAACTCTAGTGATGCTACAGGGAATTAGTAGATGATATAAGATCTGTAACACGTGAGCTATAGGTAGATGAACATATATGTATTAACTTATGTTTTGTAAACAGTAACCTACTCTAATGACGAACAATACCCAATGTCATTAATAACTTGAGGGTATGAGTAGTGTATCGCACAAGTAAGATTGCGTTTTTGTCCTACCTTTTGGTCTAATATGGTTGCAACCGACGCAGATAATATACGCCTTTCACCGTGATCACCCGGACACTCAAACTCCATCACTTCAGGCAAGTATTTACTACCGCAAGTATCTACTCTTTTCAAGTACATAAATTTTCTATCTGGTTTCAACAGCTCAACCATTTATCGCTTTTTACATTGCTTCGGTCTCGTGACTGAAAATACCAAACAATTACAAATAACAATTTTCAAGTACGTTGCTCAGGCTTAATGAACAAAATGACATCGTTGGTTGCTTTCACTTTTATTGCTTTCGAAATAAAGTATTTGAAACGCACGCAATAATTGTATACCTTTTTAACTGCTAAATGCACACCAGTGTTGGGATGTGATACTGGGCCCTTGGGGCAAATTTAGGGACTATTGTGCCTTTGGGCAAATTACGGATTATTGGGCCTTCGGGCAATTACGGACTAATGGGCCTTCAGGCAATGCGGATATTGGGCCGCGGGCCATATACGGAATGTTTTGCCACTCGGCAAACATTAAACTACGGATTGACTTATGGACACTTGGGTGGGGTAGTCTAGTGTAGTAGAGGCTGGAAAGCTGGATTACACTCTAGTGGTGAACTTGACCGACACCTGGCCGGGTCGATGAGTATAGAGTCACGGGTAGCTCCCGTTGACTTGGGTGTGATGCTGGTCACCTCCCCCTCAAACACTGGGCTTTGTCACTAGATAGGAGATTGATTGACTGATTGATGCACCCCTTTTTACCTCTGTTGATGCTATAGAGTAACCTGCTAAAATTATTGCCATGATTAATTATTGTTATACACACTACACCGTCATGACTATTGATGTGCACACTACACTTGCTATACATATTGATGTACGCACTACACCCGTTATACTTATTGATGTGCACACCACACTACTCATGCTCACTGCTTGAACACTACACATTGTTATGCATCTTGTTTCCGCATGCTACTATGTATCATCTGTTTGAAATCATAATGTGCCTCTCTTCCCTAAACTTTGTGAACTATATTAAATCTTGCCGAGGGTCATTTTATTTCTAACGTTTTTAAATCTTGCCGAGCGACCCTCGCTGACGTATATTTCCTTGTTTGTGAAATATACGTTAGGTATTAGACAGATTTGCAGAGGAGCAAGGCTTGAGACTGAGCAGCTTGACCAGGGTGCCCAGACGCTGAGATCTGCCGCTGGAGAACAACGTGCCTTCGCATCGCTGCTTAAGAATAATATTTGTTGTATTTATATTCAAGTATACTTCTGTTTGCGTTTCTGTATCTAATGGCCAAGTTGGCCTTATTTGTGTACTTGTAAATCTGGGCATCGATATAATGATAATGAAATTTCCTTTTTGTTCCGAGTTTGAAATGCAAGAACCTGTTTACGGTTTTCCCACTGACGCTTATTGGGTTGGAGTTTCACCGCTCTAGCCCAAGAGGGCCCGTTCGCGTCCTCGCTCCCAAGTATAATGGGAAGCGGGGCGTGACACATAGCTAAGTATCTGGCTTTGATACCAAATGTAATGCCCTACAAGCTACTGCACAAGTACTAGAGGGGGGTGAATAGTACTTTAAAAATAACAAGGAGTATAATTCCTAATTATCGTGCAAACAACTACCAAATCAATTTGCAGAAGCTTAAATAGATGACAACAACAAAATAAACAATGCTAACAATTGAATATTACTGGGTTCGGATCCACCCAAGTCTCCCTGACTTGTTCCCAGTGATCCTACGTCCCAACCACCCGGATCCCCTCCGGATACTTAGGTTAGAAACCCTAACCCAAGATTTCCACTATGATATCTTGTGAAAAACCTTCACAAGATCAAATCATACATGCAATGGCAATAGTGAATCCCACAACCCGGGATCACAACCTTCTCTCACAACCGAGAGAACCAATAAGCAATATAAATGAGTTTATATAAAATAAACAATCTTACCACAAATCTTATACCTTGAGTTTTCTTACCAAATAGGTGCAAGGAGGGATTTGATGAAGAGGCAGTCACCAAGACCTAGCACCACTGAAATGAGCAGCAATGGGTGCCTAGGAGTGATTTGGAGACTTGAATCAAGCTAGAGCTTGAAAGGCTCACCAAGAACAAACTTCTCTCAAGATGGATTCTAGATCTAGAAAGTGAGAGAGATGATTTCTTGTGAGGGAGAGAGCTTTGAAAATGAGTGAGAATCTCTAACTCTTTCAATCTCAATGAATCTCTTAATGGCAGCTCTAACCTAGAGAGAAATGACCAAGCTTCGTATTTATAGGGTCCCATAAAAACGAGTTAGGTCAAATCCCAACGGTTAGAAATCTGAAGCAACTAGTCGGTCAAAGAACAATCACTGACCGACTAGTTCATCAACTAGTCGGTCGGTGAAACAACATGAACCGACTAAGTGATGAACAGTGAACAGATTGAATTTCAGACCTAGAAATCTAGTCGGTCCAAGAAGACTTTCTGACCGACTAGTTTCACAACTAGTCGGTCGGTCAGTGAACTTAGACCGACTAAGAGTCAAAAACAAATAGTCTGAATACAAATTTATTTAGTCGGTCCAAGAACAAATGTTGGCCGACTAGATCATCAACTAGTCGGTCGCCAAATGTTCTTAAACCGACTAACGATAAACAGTAGCTTAGGAGAAAATTGGCATGTATAGTAAAGCTCAACTAGTCGGTCAAAGAAGCATCACTGACCGACTAGTTCACAAACTAGTCGGTCGGTGAGTCAACGTAGACCGACTAACTGTAAACAGTACTGAGCAAGAAAAAGACTGACTGAAACTAGTCGGTCCAAGAAGCTTTACCGACCGACTAGATCACCATCTAGTCGGTCAGTTCTTCTTCTTGAACCAACTAACATGCACAAGAAGTCCGAATCGAAGCGCGATGCTTCGGGAAAGTTAGAATGGACTTCTACTAAGATCCTAGAGCTAAGATATGAGCGATATGAAAATAGAAATGTAAGAATTACTCAAGGCTTAACATTCTATAGATCGAAGCTAAAAGACTATAAATAAAACCTTAAGGAACGGTCTTCGAGAGCTTCGATCAAATCTTCATGACTTCCAAAATGGTCCAAAAGCTTCAACGAAGCTTTAGGCATTGAATACGAGCTTTGAGAAGTCTTGAGATGTTGCTTTGAGTGTTCTCGTGAATTTGGCGACGATCTCCATAACTGCGCTCACAAATTGTTAGTTCATGAATTATTTATGTTTGCTCATCATCCAAAACCAAATACGGGGAGTCCAATACTCAACATCTATAAGAGAAAGAACTAATACCAAGATTTCTCGGTCAGGATAAAATTCCAATATCTCCGAACATCGATCCAAATAGACATGCAAATCCCACTTTTCTTTTCCATCCAAAATTTCTGAAAAATTCATAAACCAAAACGTATAGTTCAACAAAACACCTAAAATAAAAATTTCATATTTACCCAAAATGCCAATGTTGTACATGAAATGGCCATGGAAATCCAACCGCTTTTCTTTTCAATCCAAATTCCTGAAAAATTCACCAAATCAAAATTTTATAGTTCAACAAAACAACAAAAATTAGAATTTGATCTTTCCACCAAATTCCCAATTTTTCTCACCTTAGTTTCCCCAACGAACGGATTCCTCCGGTAGAACTGAGGGTTAATCTCCTTCTTCGAGAGCAGACTCCCTTTAGAATTACTCAAACTTGTAGTTGACGGGGAGTTCATCACATGTATTGTTCTACGCAAACTTTGGACATGTTACATAATTTCCCAACAATACAACCCCTAAAGTATGTATGGTTTTTATGTCCGCCTTATACAACACATGGTAATTTGTGGTCATACTGAATTTTAACCATCCTGTTTCAATGCTGAGAACAACATCCACTTTAGTCTTTACCCTCACCATTGATGATAAGTGATTTGTTTTGAATGACTAAAATGATGAACACTTGGTAATTTGGCCACCAATATCGACTGATACCCATTTCTTTGTTCACATTTGCTTATGTTTCATATTATTCTACAGACATCGTGACTCTTCTTTTTCACATTTCTGCTCTACAAGTACTCCCTTTATTAATCTCATCTCCCAACGATGGTGTGTGCAACTCACAATATTATGTTGATTCTAAACAAATCCTGTGATTTTATCTATCAAGTATTGGTTTTTTATCCAAAACCATAAAGCTGAACATGGTTACAGAATGAGAAATTTCTTGTTTGTATTGTAACTTAATTTTCATGACGTTTATCTGAATAATAACAAATTTTCCTTGTTTCGTCAAGAAAAGATTTACAGTCACACATACAACAATAAAATCTCATTGAATATCAACGATGGTTAAACCAAGGAAATAAACCATCAACAATTTCCAATGATAAAGTTCAAACAAATAGCAAGAAACATGCACCATTGCATGATCCTGATTATGCATAGTAGCTTCATCCTAACTAATGTAATGAGGAAAGATCTTGACGCTCATACTTAAATGTAAGATAAGGGTTGATCTCCTTCTTCGAGAGCAGACTCCCTTTGGGATCACTCAAACTTGTAGTTGATGGGGAGTTTGATCTTCCAGACAAAAGCAGCGGTAACACCCTGCTCAGCCCTGTCCCCAAAACACCCAGAATATACATGGGGAGCATCATCTCTACCATCTCGTGGGCACCACCCTCTGCCTCAAGCACATAGCTATCTAAATTCAAAATTATTATCACTTCAAAATTTAGAATCATCAACCTAGTCCACTTGCTATGCTCCAGTGGATTCCAAGCTCTGGGTTTCGCCATATTGCACGGCCACATTGTTTCATGCATAGAAATTTCAAAATATGATATGATATACAAAATTAAAATTTTCCACATTGACATGCATACTTCATCCCATTCATAGACTAATGCAAGCCAAAAAAGGGAAAAAAACAAATAGAAATTTCAAACCAAGGAGTGAACAGGTCCCACGCCTAAATGAACAGATTCCACTCCTAAATGAATAGACAACACGCCTAAATGAACAGATTCCACCAAATTTCTGACTTTAAGTATCAAAATCAC
Organism: Scilla litardierei; assembly: GCA_030789695.1. Classification (NCBI taxonomy): domain Eukaryota; kingdom Viridiplantae; phylum Streptophyta; class Magnoliopsida; order Asparagales; family Asparagaceae; genus Scilla; species Scilla litardierei. The sequence continues at coordinate 102,467,673 of CM061133.1, forward strand.
TTACTTGCAGGTACAATCCGTCGAGCAAGAGGGCGACGTCATTTTGGAACTTAAGATCGGGTTGTTCGCCAGTCACCACCGAGGAGCAGCCCTATGATTCGCCGAATCCAATGTCGGTTGTAGCGCCATCCACCTTCGACCTAACTGCAACTTACTTGATGCTAAATAGAGATATAACTAAAAAGAAAGTATTTTGGATATTAAAAGTTTCCCCCCAAAGGGTTTCTTCTTCCTTTTGTTGAGCATTTGGGTGTTCTGATGTGATTGGAATTTTGATGCTTGCTGCGTGAGATGGCCCTAAGTCCCTTAACTTCTTAATGCTCTCCCTTGCTTCTGTAGAGTTGGCGAGAAGACCCAGAAATGATCTCCATTGCTGCATTTGGAAGGAGGCAAGATTAGGACGGAGGCAATATCTGAGGGAGGAGGAAGGAGGCAAGATCTGAGGCGGTTGATGCTCTCCCTTACTGCTGTAGAGTTGGCGAGAATATCTTTGGCGAGATGAAGGAGGCAAGCAGGATCTTTGGCCCATGCAGTTGATCTCCACCAAAAAACGCAGCTTGCTCTCCCCCAAGTTTTTTTCAATCAGTTGTTTTCAAAATTTTGGGGAGCATAGTTTGTTTCCCCCCAAGTTTGGTTCCCCCCTAAAAGTTTGGTTAACATTTGAGTTTTCAAAGGTTTGAGTTTTAAAATTTTGAGTTTTACAAACAAAATTTCCCCCTAAAACACTTGTCCAAGTCACCATCTTATGTTTGTCCCAGTCAGCAATTCTTTGTCCACGTAGGACAAACCCCTGCCACGTAGGAAAAAAATTAAAAAAATGCTCTCAATTGTTATATATATATATATATATATATTACATTTGACAATTGTTTTTGAATCATAGGGCTGACTAGGACAAGCTGATGTCATGCTGATGTATAAAGAGGCTGATAGAAGAATGGCTAGGATTTTATCTTGGTAAAAGAAGGGTTGATATGAGTGTTTGGAAAAACCACCACTTTTTTCCTTTGGTTTTCAACCCCCCACATTCACTACATTTGCGCAGAATACCACCTATTTCACCTTTTTGCTAAAAACCCATCTCATTTCACTTTTTACCCACACACCATACACACCCACACCCACACTTATGCACTTCACCCCTTTATTTTCATGCCCCCTCAAAATCACTATATTTGCGCAGAATACCAACACTTTTTCCTTTTTGCTTAAAAACCCTTATTTCATTTTCCCCCCACTTTTGGCCCGGATTAAATTTTTTTCCATACACCCGAAAGCGCCCGCTCCAAAGTTAGATTTTGTCCGTTTAGATTTTAGAGGGGGAAATAATTTTTGGGGAGAACAAAGATTTTGAGGGGATATCTTAAATGAACCGTGCCCGAGGGCACGGGGCACGGGTTATGCGCCAAAGGAGTCCACGTCGAAGCTAGAGTTTTGTTCGTTTAGATTTTGGAGGGTGAAATAATTTTTGGAGAGAACAAAGATTTTGAGGGGATATCTTAAATGAACTGTCCCCGAGAGCACGGGTTATGCGCCGTAGGCGCCTACACCGAAGTTAGATTTTTGTTCGTTTAGATTTTGGAGGGGGAAATAATTTTTGGGGAGGACAAAGATTTTGAGGAGATATTCTAAATGAACCGTGCCCGAGGGCACGGGTTATGACTAATGTGTGTGTGTGTGTGTGTGTGTGTGTGTGTGTGTGTGTGTGTGTGTGTGTGTGTGTGATTTAATGTAGAAAAGCTGCCACTTGATCCAATGGATCAGGTGGCAAGACACAAAAAAGGTGGGAAGTACAAGCCCCCACATGGGCTTGTACTCGTGGGGCCCCACCTTTTTGTGTCTTGCACCTGATCCATTCGATCAGTGATTCGGTATATAAATTGCATATTCCCCCCCACCTTTTTGGGCATTTTATGTGTATATCATGTTGATTTTGGCTTTGATACGTGTGTATTTGTGATATAGTGAATTATTAAAGCCTATTCCTATTTTATACATAAAATGCAATTTATATGGACTAATTTTAGCTTTCATTATTTTTTAGGTACTCCTGGGATTTTTCTGGATTTTCTAGAATTTTTTTAGAATTTTTTGGAGCTCGGAGCTATTTTTGGGGATTTATTTCAAGCCTAAGAAGCATTCTGGAATTTTTGAAAACAAAAAAAATAAAAAAACCTGTGAAATGGGGCACACGGCCCGCTCTCCTGAGCGGGTCGTCGAGTTTTTAAAAATAAAAAATAAAAAACCGAGCGCTTGGGCCGGCCCGCGCAGCGGGCGGGGCACGCGCTTACCGCGTGCCCCCCCCCAAATCTGAGAAGTATCTGCGGGCGCTGGGGCGACATGCGGGCCGGGTTTCGCCCCGGCCAGTTTTCGTTTCATTGCTGGTGCGCGCGCGTGATTTTAAGCGGGTCGGGCGGCCAGCGCCCAACCTGCAAGCCCGCAATGCGTTATTTTGGTTTAATTGCGGCCTGTGCATTTTTTGGAAGGGCTGTTCTGTTTTTTTGGGAGATTTTGGGGGTTTTGGGGCCTTCTTCTTCCCCAATAGGCTAGGGTTAGGGTTGGAAGCCATGAGGATGATGGAGAAGCTTGGAGGAGATGCTCAAGTGAGAGGGAAGCCTCATGTTTGAGAGATTGGTGATCTCTTTTCTCTCTTTTTGTGTATTTTACATTTCTCATTTTGTATTGAACTTTGGATGAATTTGTCTATGAATCTCATCTTGTTTAGTATGATTGAGTAGTGTGATTGGTGTGGTTTGTGATTCATTGTGGTTGGTTGTCAATTTTAGTTCTTAATGCATCTTTCCTATTATATTGTTGATGTTGGATGAATTATTACGTCAAATTTTCATTGGTTAAGTCCTGGGAGGGCATACTTTGAGAAGAGACCATGTTCATATTTGATTAGTACTATGATGATGCATCCATGCTTATTGCAAATTATTGTGTTCATGAATGCTAAATATTCCGATTGAGTGTTCTTAGCCGGATGATCAATTGAGTTATATGCGGGTAATTAGAGCTTAATTAACAACAATCTTAGTGAACCCACAACACATGCTTTCTCTCCTAGCTATCCTAACTCCCCATTTGGTTCTCTAACCTTACCCACTTAGGATAGGATTATTGATTCACTACACATTTTTCCCACTTCCATCCACTTAGCGAGTTGGTTGTATCACGCTTTATTTTTCTTTACCGATCAAACTTGCGAGTGTAGAACGACTTGTCCCTGTGATCCGACCCGGTACTCACCGGTTATTTATAAATATATTGCATTGACGCTCATATGCTTGGGAGTGGAAGGCGTGCTCCTTGTACGTTTTCCGGTTCAATCAATTGGCGCTGTTACCGGGGACAATGGTTTCTATTATTTGCATTTTTTGAATGATTTTGAAAGTTTTAGTGTGATAATTCTATCTCTTAGTGTTGTGTCTTTCCATTTTATTTATTTTTCAATTATTTGAATCTTTTGGTTGTTTATTTTCTTTTCCTTGAAAATTTTTTTTAAAGAAAACAAAATGGCATCATCTTCAGATTTTTTCGACATTGATTTGGAGGATATCCCACTCCCGCCATACTTTCATGGTTCGGAGTGGGAGAACCCTCATTTACATATGAAAAAATTTGAAGAATGGATGTATTCATGCCTTGGTGGGAATATTTGTGATGATTCCATATATTTTAGATTCTTCCCTTATTTGTTGCAAGATAATGCTAGATTGTGATTTGATTCATTGGCTCTCGACTCACATTTTACTTGGTTGTCATTTCAGGCTGAATTCCTCCGAGTGTTTTTGCCTATTTTCTTGGAGCAGGTACAGGGGCGGTAGGCCATAGAGCATCATATATCGAGCTTTATTCAAGCTGAATGGGAGGCCTACCATCAGGCTTGGCGTAGGTTCAATGATTTGGTGCTTGCGTGCCCACACCAGAGCTTTCACGCGGATCATCTCCTGTAGATCTTCTACACATGATTACTACCTTCTGGGCGGGATTTTGTACAGATGCGTTATGGTGGGGAATTCTTTGATTATTCGACCGAGGATTCGTGGTGCTACCTAAGGGACCTTGCAGAGTATAAGGACGCAGTCCAAAAAGTTCAGGTCCAGCCTGAGGAGCCAGCTGAGGGCTCATTCCAATGCGACCCTATGGAATACCAAGAGAAACCTGTGAAGAGGGTGAATTGGGGCCAAGTAGAGGAATTTGAGCATATACATTTGGATGAGCCGGAGGAGATGGATGATGGAGTGCGTGTCGAACACGACGGTGACACGATGTATTTTCACTTTGAGGTTGAGGATGAAGAGGATGTGCATGATGGCCAAGAGCAGATTGAGGACACCTGGAGCCTGAGCCATAATCCACTTCAGAGTTAGCTTCGCAGGTCGAGGCGGTTGAGTACTTAGGGAGGACGACTGAGATGAACTATTTCTGGGACGACAAGGATGATGTGCGCTTGGATTTGCCCGAGACAAGTCTACCTCACGTCATGTCACAGATGTAACTTCCCTCGCCTTAGGATACGCACTTTCCAATCATCGATGAGATTTTTCAGGAGCAGTTACCAATTGTGGGGAGTGCCACAGAGATTGTTGATGTTGATGTTGACGTCGAGGAAGAGGATAGTGACGAGGATTGTGACATGGTATATATTGAGCCCGAGCTCCCTCCTACTCTAGTTTTCTCTCTGCAGCCACTTCCACCTCCTTCTTAGACAATGCATCATCCCGAGCCTAGCATCATATCTCAGGGAAGTTCCCATCTTTCTTTTTCCTCCACCTCTGAATCAAATTATTTAATTCCCTATCATAATGATTCGGATTGTTTTCATTTGATCGTAAATTCATTTATTCATTTCGATGACCCATTTTGGCAAGCTTTTCACTTGGACGGGCGCTCTCGCCCAATTATTTTTGACACGACCTATCTCCCCCATTTGGCAGGAACCCATCATAAGGAGATGCTCGGGGGTGTGTTGCTTGACGCTAATGCTCGCAATGGAGGTAGGGCATTGGACGTGGCGACGCTCGCGGAGGAGCGTAAGGATATGATCGAGCAGTTGCCACCGCCATTATACATTCAAGATCCGCCTTTTGCCATGGTGTGTTCTTTCTAATAGTGTAAATAAATAAATGTTTTTAGTGCTTTCATATGCTTCTCTTTTCTTTCCTAGGATCTTTTGCCGAGATCTAATACTCTTCCAACATTGAGGACAATGTTTATTTTAAGTTGGGGGGAGAGTGTTAGAATCTTTAGGTTTGTTAGGATTTTGATGTTAGCTTTAAAATTTTTTTTTTTCAGATACCTCCATTTTGCCATCACCTATTGCTCTTTATTGCATCTCATATTTTTCCTCCTCGTCCCTACGCTGCTAGCTTTATGCGTAGTCCCTACAGGCTTAATGCCATGCAATTTTTCGGATTATTATTTTGGTATCAACTTCTTCGATGTTTGATTGGCACGTTTTAATTTCTTTTCCATTTTGGAGTCAAATGTTAATATACCATGTCTGAAACTATTTTATACGTCGTGATATCTCTTTGAAATAATTTTGGGAATAGTTTGGTGTAAGTGATTACATGATTTGGGATGAATGGATTTGTTTTTAATTGGATTGGGTGTGGCCAATGGTGCATGTTTTGTTTTCCTCCTAAGGAGTGGGTGGATGAATTGATAATTCATGTTGAGAATGAGAAAGGGAGTTATATACGTGAATGGTTTTCCTAATCAAATTTAGTAGCCAGTGCCCCACGAAACATTGGGGAGAATGCCAAAAATGAGATTTAGGGGATCATTCCATCCCTTTGCCTATATAGCGTCATCGCGGGTATGCAAATGTGGCGGTGTTTGCATTTCATAGCGTTATCGCATGAATGCAAAACATAAACATAAACAAAAAAAGAATACAAAAAGAAAAAAACAAGAAAAAAATGAATGAATAAATGAAAGAATAAGCAACATGAGTGATGCAATCTCATCTCCCACAACTTAGAGGAATTTCTTTTGTTATGGCCATTTCCATGAAAATTAGAAACTTTGCCATTTGTGATATATCCCGATAAATGTGATACGGTGCTTATTACTTCACTTTTCTTTGAATTGGATTGAGAAGAATTTCATTTGTTGTTTACTTTCATACATTGGGTATATTGGCTTTGAAATCATTTGGAAATAATATTTTTGGCATGCCATGATGATATCTTAAAGTTGGTGCATGTTTTCAATTTAATCCGAATTTATCGTATATTTTGCTAGGGACTAGCAAAAAGTTAGTTGGGGGTGTGATTCGGGATATAAATTGCAAATTTTCCCCCTCCCCATTTCTGGGCATTTTATGTGTATATCATGTTGATTTCGGCTTTGATACGTGTGTATTTGTGATATAGTGAATTATTAAAGCCTATTCCTATTTTATACATAAAATGCGATTTCTATGGAATAATTTTAGCTTCCCTTATTTTTCAGATACTCCTGGGATTTTTCTGGATTTTCTGGAATTTTTCCAGAATTGTTTGGAGCTCGGAGCTATTTTTGAGGATTTATTTCAAGCCTAAGAAGCATTCTGGAATTTTTGAAAACAAAAAAAATAAAAAAACAAAAAAAAATGAAATGGGACCCGCTGCCTGCTCTCCTGAGCGGGCCACCAATTTTTTTTAAAAAAACAAATAAAAAAACGAGCGCTTGGGCCGGCCCGCTGGACGGCCAGCGCAGCGGGCGGGGCACGCGCTTCCCGCGTGCCTGCCCAAATCTGAGAAGCAGCGCCCGCATCTGCGGGTGCTGGGGCAACATGCGGGCAGGGTTTCGACCCGGCCCTTTTTCGTTTCATTGCTGGTGCGCGCACGATTTGGAGCGGGTAGGGCGGCCAGCACCCGACCTGCAAGCCCGCAATGCGTTATTTTGGGTTAATTATGGCATGTACATTTTTTGGAAGGGCTGTACAGTTTTTTGGGAGATTTTGGGGGTTTTGGGGCCTTCTTCTTCCCCAATAGGCTAGGGTTAGGGTTGGAAGCCATGGGGATGATGGAGAAGCTTGGAGGAGATGCTCAAGTGAGAGGAAAGCCTCATTGTTTGAGAGATTGGTGATCTCTTTCCTCTCTTTTTGTGTATTTTGCATTTCTCATTTTGTATTGAACTTTGGATGAATTTGTCTATGAATCTCATCTTGTTTAGTATGATTGAGTAATGTGATTGGTGTGGTTTGTGATTCATTGTGGTTGGTTGTCAATTTTAGTTCTCAATGCCTCTTGCCTATTATATTGTGATGTTGGATGAATTATTAGGGCAAATTTTCATTGGTTAAGTCCTGAGAGAGCACACTTTGAGAAGAGACCATGTACATATTTGATTAGTGCTATGGTGATGCATCCATGCTTATTGCAAATTATTGTGTTCATGAATGCTCAATATTCCAATTGAGTGTCCTTAGCCGGATGATCAATTGAGTTATATGCAGGTAATTAGAGCTTAATTAATACCAATCTTAGTGAACCCACAACCCATGCTTTCTCTCCTAGCTATTCTAACTCCCCATTTGGTTCTCTAACCCTACTCACTTAGGATAATATTGTTGATTCACCACACATTTTTCCCACGTCCATCTACTTAGCGAGTTGGTTGTATCACGCTTTATTTTTATTTACCGATCAAACTTATGATTGTAGAACGACTTGTCCCTGTGATTCGACCCGGTACTCACCAGTTATTTATAAATATATTGCATTGACGCTCATACGCTTGGGAGTGGAAGGCGTGCTCCTTGCGTGTTTTCCGGTTCACTCAATCAGGTGCCACCTGTTCTACATTAATCCCATATATATATATATATATATATATATATATATATACTAGTCATTACCAGTGCCCATAGGGCACGATATATTTAATGGCTGAGTTTTTCTCCCCCACAAATTTCAAGTTCCCCCAAATTTCAAGTTTTCCCACAAAATTTCAAATTTCCCCCCAAATTTAAGTTTTCCCCCAAAATTTAAGCCCCCCCAAAATTGTCATTACCACCTAGAACAAACTTGCCACGTAGAACAAAGCTTTTTCACAGCAGGAAAAGATTCAAAATCTTCATAGAACTGGAAAAAAATGGTCGAAAGGGGTGAGAATAAAAAGTGTGGGTTGGTGTGTGGGGAGGGTCCATGGGCAAAAATACAAAAACCGGGGTTGTATGTGCAAAATTCTCCACCTCCTCTTTTATCCCTCAAAATCTCATCTCTTATATTTTCTCTTATCTAATTTCCCTGTTTTATATAATAGATATCCAAATTCTCTTATCCAATTTCTCATGTCCAAATTCTCTTATCAATTTCTCTTGATAACATCCGTCTTTTATATAATAGATATCCCTTATCCAATTTCTCTTGTCCAATATCTCTTATCCAATTTCTCTTGATAACATCTCTCGTTTGTAATATAGATATCTATTATCCAATTTCACTTGATAACATCACTCTTATCCCATTTCTATTGTCCAATATCTCTTATTCATTTCTCTTGATAACATCCCTCTTTTATAATATAGATATCTCTTATCCAATTTCTTTTGTCCAATATCTCTTATCCAATTTATCTTGATAACATCCCTCTTTTATATATAGATATCTCTTATCCAATTTCTCATGTCCAATATCTCTTATCCAATTTCTCTTGATAACATCCCTCTTTTATAATATAGATATCTCTTATCCAATTTCTCTTGTCCAATATCTCTTATCCAATTTCTCTTGATAACATCCCTCTTTTATAATATAGAAATCTCTTATCCAATTTCTCTTGATAACATCCCTCTCTTATAATATAGATATCTCTTATCCAATTTCTCTTATCCAATTTCTCTTGATAACATCCCTCTTTTATAATATAGATATCTCTTATCCAATTTGTCTTATCCAATATCTCTTATTCAATTTCTCTTGATAACATCCATCTCTTATAATATAGATATCTCTTATCCAATTTCTCTTATCCAATTTCTCTTGATAACAACCCTCTTTTATAATATAGATATCTCTTATCCAATTTATCTTGTCCAATATCTCTTATCCAATTTCTCTTGATAACATCCCTCTTTTATAATATAGATATCTCTTATCCAATTTCTCTTGATAACATCCCTCTTTTATAATATAGATATCTCTTATCCAATTTCTTTTGTCCAATATCTCTTATCCAATTTCTCTTGATAACATCCCTCTATTATAATATAGATATCTCTTATCCAATTTCTCTTGTCCAATATCTCTTATCCAATTTCCATTGATAACATCCCTCTTTTATAATATAGATATCTCTTATCCAATTTCTCTTGTCCAATATCTCTTATCCAATTTCTCTTGATAACATCCCTCTTTTATAATATAGATATCTCTTATCCAATTTCTCTTGTCCAATATCTCTTATCCAATTTCTCTTGATAACATTCCTCTTTTATAATATAGATATCTCTTATCCAATTTCTCATGTCCAATATCTCTTATCCAATTTCTCTTGATAACTTCCCTCTTTTATAATATAGATATCTCTTATCCAATTTCTCTTGTCCAATATCTCTTATCCAATTTCTCTTGATAACATCCCTCTTTTATAATATAGATATCTCTTATCCAATTTCTCTTGTCCAATATCTCTTATCCAATTTCTCTTCATAACATCCCTCTTTTATAATATAGATATCTCTTATCCAATTTCTCTTGTCCAATATCTCTTATCCAATTTCTCTTGATAACATCCCTCTTTTATAATATAGATATCTCTTATCCAATTTCTCTTGATAAAATCCCCCTCTTATAATACATATATCTCTTATCCAATTTCTCTTGTCCAATATCTCTTATCCAATTTCTCTTGATAACATCCCTCTTTTATAATACAGATATCTCTTATCCAATTTCTCTTGTCCAATATCTCTTATCCAATTTCTCTTGATAACATCCCTCTTTTATAATATAGATATCTCTTATCCAATTTCTCATGTCCAATATCTCTTATCCAATTTCTCTTGATAACATCCCTCTTTTATAATAAATATATCTCTTATCCAATTTCTCTTGTCCAATATCTCTTATCCAATTTCTCTTGATAACATCCCTCTTTTATAATATAGATATCTCTTATCCAATTTCTCTTGTCCAATATCTCTTATCCAATTTCTCTTGATAACATCACTCTTTTATAATATAGATATATACTAGTCATAACCCGTGCCCGCGGGCACGGTTCATTCAAGATTTTCTCCCGCGAAATCTTTGTTCCCCAAAAAATTATTTCCATGGCCAAAATTACACGGAACAACAAATTAGCGTAAAAATATTTAGCGGCACGGACGCCTTCGGTGCGGAACAACAAATTCGGTGCTGGTGCCTTCGACATGGAACAACAAATTCGGTGCGTGCGTTTTCTGCGCGGAACAACAAATTATCGTTAAAAATTTTAGCGGGCACCTTCGACGCGGGAAATTATTCTCATCTTGTTGCCACATGCGTCGAATAGACGGTGGGCCCCGCGTTGAGGGAGAGATCATTCGATTTGCAGCAGCATTCGATCTGCAGCATTAAGTGCAAGTTAAAGTTTTTTTCTCAAATGCATTAATTGCGTGCACTCTGCTATTACCCAAAAACTTTCATTCCCCATAAAGTTTCATTTCCCCCGAAACTTTCATTCCCTAGAAATGTTTTTCCCTCCAGAACTTTCCACAAAATCTCATCTCAACGGTTCATTCCTCAAGATTAAATCCAAGCCGTCTTTCTATCAACATGTTTGTCCTAGTCAGCTTGTCCTAGTCGGCCCTATAATTCAAAAACAGTTGTGTTTTAATATATAGATATATAGTCATAACCCGTGCCCTTAGGGCACAGTTCATTTAAAAAATTCCTCCCACAAAATCTTGGATCCCCTAATTTTAAATGAACATCAATAATTAATGTGCAATAAATGTTATTTAGTCCCCTCCCTAACAATTTTAGTTTTCCCAAAATTTAGTTCTTCCCGGAGAATTTAGTTCCCCAAAAAATTTTGGATCCCTCCAAAATTTTGTTTCCTATAGATTTAACCAATGCCATAAGGGCACTGTTCATTTAAAATATCCACCCACCTCAAAATCTTGTATCCCCTAATTTTAAACGAACATCAATAATTAATGTGCAATAATTGTTATTTAGACCACCAAAATTTAAGTACATAATTTTCTTGTTCAAAGTTTGCCAATTGAAATGAACGTTTAGAATTACCTTCAATAACGGAGGCATTCAGACTCGAGCTGCGTAATGCATCAAAAGTAAACATAACATAAAAAGAAACGTAAAAACACAAAATTTAACCCAATTCATACAAACTAAAATAGTATTAATATTTCAAACGAAGTTAAAACAACATACAAATTCCATTGAAATTCCATTGAAACAAATCCTACCACCATTGATCGGCAACATCTTCACCATCTAACATCAACAACAAACTAAAACCCCCAAGATTAAGTACAAAATCATCACAGACTCGAAACATTTAACTTACTTTGCTACATTTTGACATATTCTTTACCGCTCTTTATATCAATAAACAAATTCAAAGCTAATTATTCATATTCATTTGGAATGCATGTAACAAAATGCAACCTCCAAGTCTAAGGTCAAAATAGTTTCTAGTCAAATGTTTTTTTGGAATGCTTGAAACAAAATGCAACCTACAATTTCTTTGTCTCAATGGTAAAAGTATGCTCTATGCCACACATCCCATGGATATATCAAAGATTTGAGCTCAAAGCTGCTTACAAATTTTCAACAACACAATACATTCATCAGAACTTCTAAAAAAACATCTACATGTTAAGCTACAACATAATGCCAAAAGAAGAACTCAAAACTTCTGTTATCATATACCTCTTCTTACTACTGGTAAAAATTGGAAGACTTGCCCTTAGCAACTACTTCACCAAAATTAACATTTTGAGTAACCAAAACATTCCAGAACCCAACTGACTGTAAATACTGAGGATTGTGCCAGGCCACTATCCTTCTAGACCACAATAAGCCAAATCTGCAAATGTAGAACTGCATGCACTCAAGGGGTAATCATTGAGTTCATGAGACTTGATCCATCACATTCACCATTCTTGATTAGCTCAGTAAAGTGATCAAGAGTATTAACAATCACCCCCAAAGGGTTTGATTAGTTCATCTGCTTGTCTCCTGGTGAACTCGATTGATGTAGCATTTTTCTTCTTTAAATCCAACAGACCACTGCCTTGGCTAACTTCATTCCCTAACTCACCTCTTAGTAGAGCATGTATCTCCTCTGCATTATCATGCAACTTATTATGAGTCAACAAAAAAACAGGTCATAACGGGACGGATGAGTGACACAAATCATAAAAGGAGAGAACACTCACAATATCATCGGCTAAAGCTTTTTTATATTTTAAATTGAAATGCAATTCGGGCACATAATAAAAGTAGAAGAAATTCATGGGAAATTACGGCATTCAACTCAAAGCAATCCAAGCAATACAACAAATACCCAGAACGATTTTGAAAATTAATCATGGACGTCTACATCTACATTCTGAAAATGGAATTTAAACTTAAAACTCATCCATTGAAATAATTATCCATAGAATTAATTATCAGAAACACCAACCATAATTTGGGCTTTTGGACATATTTTTTTTGTGAATATATGGAAATTTGGGTTCAACTTTACACTTTGAGGTTGGTGTTTCTGGTTAAGTGGGCTTTAGGTTTTGTGATTTTAGGTTTTTACTTGTGATCGGGCTATTTTGACCGGGCCTGAACGGACCGGGTCTACTACGGCCTTGGGGCTCCGGCCCAAGGATCGTACGGGCGGGCCGCACTTCTCCCCCCGATACGAAGGCCCAAAAAGACTACCCACTTTCGTAGTGGATGAAATGATGGCCCAACTTAACAGGCCATCATTTTAGCCATCATGGCTCGTAAGACATGGCAACCATCTTCATGGCCATAACTTGCCAATGATGGTCCGACTTAAAATGTCCATCTAGCCATCAAGGCTCGACTTCATGGCCACACTTAATGGCCATCACTCCCCCGCCATTATGGCCCGCCAATTATGGCAACCGCAATGCCCATTACTCCAGCCTTCATGGCCCGCCAATTATGGCAATTACTCATGGCCATGACTCCACCTTCATGGCGTCATCAAGTGGGCGCAATTAGAGGGGGTCAACACTTCCCCATTTGCACGACCCCATGAATGGCGGCCATGATGTCACGTCAGGGTGCATTATGAAGATGATTCGTCTATATGAGGAGGGGGCGGGCGTCATTTGAGGGGGGCGGATGATCGCGATCGAGAACGATGGTATCACATACAAACACTCTTACTCCTTCTTCCACCTCAATATTTCTCCTCCATAACTTGGCTCGGGGATCGGGTATCGGTCTCTCCGCGAGCCATACTTGCTCCCACCAAGCCTTTACACAGATCCGTTCTGACTTAGGCATCAGAGGGGATTTGGTCGGAACCAAGGTCCGACCCCCCTGACGAGCTCTCTCGTCTATTCAGGTCCAGGAGATCCAGCGACGCCTAGGCGACCCCTTAGCGACCTTCCAACCGGAGCCGAGCGCCCTCGTCCCCGAGCTCGTTCGTCTCCTCCACCACGAGGACGTCGCTCTGCCGAGGCTACCCCTCACCGAGCCGACGCAAGGATCCGCGCGTCCCGCAGCGAGCGACTCGGCCTTCAACCGATCCCGGAGGTTGTCATCTCACCGATGCTACCCCTCGGCTGGCCAAAGAACGTAGACGCGCCTTTCTGCTCGAGCGAACGTGCTGTCGGTCGACCCCACCGGTCATCTCCGTCTCAAGCGACAGCCACGACAACTCGGGGGCCCCGCACGTCCCCCCTTTGACCGCGTTGACCACGCACCTTCCACACTATTAATGTGTTCTGCTAAAAATAGCAGAAACATTTGGCGCCGTCTGTGGGAACGAGTCAACATCCATGTCATCTACCACACTGACTATATGGCTCGTTCTAAGAATCAAATCTCAAACCGAAGAAGCAGATCAAAATATAGGAAAAGGGAAAGACATGGACCAAACCGCCTGGTCCTCTTCCTCCTCTTGGTATGCGTCTCAGAGTTTTCTGGATAACATCGCCCTCAAGAGCGGTAACAACTTCGCCAGGTTCCTCTGCAGTTTTGGGGGCCAGATCCGTCCCCTGACGGCAAGCTCCGTCACCTCGGCGATGGCACCAGGGTCTTCGTCGTCGGTTGGTACGCCCCCTTTTCGGAGCTGCAGGCGAATTTGGGGGAATTGTGCGGCTGAAAAAACTTCAAGCCTGACATGCCGACTTCCAAATTAAGGTTTTGGTGCTCTTGTATTCATCCCTTTCGACGAGGGTCTTGCCAATCTCATCAAGTAATACGACCCGTTGAAGAACACAAGACGAGAACCGGAGCCCAAACAGGAAGGTACGACGATTTATTAGTTTGATTACCTTCCACTTCTAAATGACCTGTCAATTTCCTCCGTGGATTTCCAAATTCGGCCCCCAAAGGAAGTTGTCCCCTACCGATCCAAGAGCGACCTCCTGTCGATCGAAGGATTCAAATTTGGTGACATTGATGTCGTGAAAGACTCGGATCTGCCTTTAATGCCACGGTCATTTCAATGTCCCTTGTTGTAGCCCTCGGAGATCGTTTTCGATGCCGACGCACTCTACCTCGCCTAAACCAGACGACATCGACTTGGGGATCGGTCGAATACCAACGATCAGAGATCTCCTCGGAGATGACAATAGCCATGGGCACTCGATCCTCGACGCGGAGGATGGCGATGAACAGGAAGGCGGTCGCCGTGAGAGAGGGCGTCAACCGCCGGACCCAAATCCCTCGGAGACCCACCGAGGGTCGGCGTCGATGTCTCCGGGTTGAGGAAGACATGTCTGCTCACCAATCGGAGAGGGCGGTGACAGGATCCGAAGGGTGAAGGGGGTGGCGGCTCACAGAGGTCGACACAGGCGGCCTGACGGAGGAGGACGAGCTTCTCGATCCTGGGTGTGAGATCCTAGCTCGCGTACTGAAAGTCGGTGATGTCACCAACCCATGATTGACCACCTGATCCACCGGCACCGGCGGCCTCGTGAGCACCGTCTTGATGCCATTGCCCATCATCTGGGATCCAAATCCAGGATGAGCCCAGCAAGGGTGCCGACATCACCTTTGGCGTACGGTGAGTTCATCAACGGGAAGTACGCAGCGGTGGTAGCGTATAAGTTGAATTCTCGGGAGCGGTTAAGCTTGGTGGTCCAGGCAAAGAGCCATCACACGTCGAAGACCACGCGGTGGGCCACGATGGCAAGCAGGATATGGAATGCGGAGCCAGCGAAGAAATACTCTCGGTCATTGGAAACAACCCATTTGAAATAAGGACATGGCATGACAGCCGTGTCACGCTCAATGGGATGGCATACCACCCCCAGCGGATGTCCTCCCGTCATCAGAAGGCTTCTCATAAGGTTTGTTCCCATCCTTTTCTTTGCGATGACAAAAGCACAGTTTAAGTAATCTTCACATGAATAACTGCTGCCACTATTTTTTGCCATGCCAAATCCGAGCTCGACGTGCTTGGCCAGATCTCGATCTGACCCGCCATGCCTCAACTGAAGCTATCGCGCCCAGTAGGAAGTTGATCTTAGCCACCGTATTGTCCGAGCTCGATTCTTCCGACTGAGCCCCTTTGCACAAACACGAGTCGTCAGTCCCGCTCGACATTCTCTTCCCAACGCTTCTTCGATGTCCAAGCTCTGAGCGAAGTTGGAGAGCTTCACCGGGCTGAAGCCACCCTCAAGAAGCAGATGCTGTGAAAACCATTTGAACTTGGGTTCGCTGATATAGCTGCGATGGTGTCACCCTCTGATCAGGATGACCAATTTTCTGACAGCAAAGATGGCGCCGGCGTAAGTCAGCGGGTTGGCCGCGCCGAGCTCTCCATGCCGATTAAGGGTGCGTCCGTGCCGAGCTCTCCATGCCGAGCAAGTGTGCATCCATGCCGAGCACCTGTGGCTCCTTGCGGATCTGTATCCTTTTGACAGAACTTCCACAAAGGTCAACTATCATCCCCCAATTGATTAATTTTCCCCTATCACTTGAAAGTACTCTCTTAACAACTCTCCTTTCTTCAATTTCTTGCAAACCTGAGAGAGTTTGTACTGGGCTCGCCATACTCGGCTCATGGATGCATATGAGGGCCTACCGGTCGAGGCCGTCTCCGCTGCTATGGTGGTGCGACCGATGGCAATGGCACTCCGTCCCACCACCCGCTGACATCGCGGTTCGCATTGCTGGAGATCCCCAAGATTTGTGCTCGTGAACATCAAGGATCGACTTGCCCATACTTCCACTTCATAATCGGTGATACCGGCACCCATGATCGGTGTCTCCACCAAACTCAGGCAGCCCGCACATGATGATGCCCTCGATCCAGGCACGCCTCAACACCCCCTCAGCAAGCTTAGTTCGAGGGAAACTCGCCTCGGATCTCTTCAACCCAGCTTCATAGATCTCGATCGGCCCTCCCCTAATCGAAGATGGCTCGTTCGACTCTCGTCGTGGAACGCTCGGCCAACCTCCTCTATCTTCCGACGACGGCTCGCCTACAAGGTCGATCTCCCGTCTTCGACCGCCCGAGGGCTCGGACATGAGACGAACTCGATCTCATCGTCCAACCAATGAAGAAGCCTGGTCTGCATGACTGAAGCTAAAAGCTCGATCATACCGAGCTTGGGAAGCAGCCCACCATCCGGATCCTGACGGCTGAGGCGCTGACAAGGCTCTCACTTTCGAAATCTACTTTTTACAATCTTAAAGCAACATTCGAGTTCCTGAGCTCATCGACTTTGAGACGAGGACGTCGACCGTCGCCTAATCCTCAGACATCATCGATCCACCAACTGAATCCACTAGACTCGGACATGAGCTCATCGATCTTTCAGAACTCGTCGGCCAGGTGCCTCAGGATCACAAGCTCTCTGGCGGGACAACTGTCCGCCACCCAGGATGTCTCAACAAATGGCGAATCTCAACCTGAGCCCCTTGATCCGAGACGACACACCCAGGATGTCTCCAGTGCTGGAAGAGTTCGCTCCCTCATCTCTCTGCTCCCAGCAAATCTCTATGGCCGCGATGAAAGTCCCCCGACAGATCTTTCTTCAACGGAATAAGAAGAGTGATCAGGTCAAAACCACAAGATTGGAGGGCAGCTCTTGAGTCAAGGCCCTCGTCTGATCCAGCATAGTCCGAGCTCAAAGCAGAGTAACTGGCCATGCCGAGCCCTCTTTGCAAACCAGGCCGAAGCACCACCGTCCGAGATTCGAGCATCCAGACCGCTCCTCTGACCGTGGCCGAGCCGATCTGTCCGAGGCCGTCTGGCCGAGGCGACACCGTCCGAGCTCGAGCATCCAGACCACTCCTCCGACCATGCTACTGGGTCCCTGCTTGCAAGCTGCTCCTGCATCCACCGATCTAGACGAAGCAATGGCAGAGCGCCACCATGGAATCTTCGAAGGGCTTCACAAGGTCTTCACCCTTTTCGTCGGTCATAAGTCGAGGGGCAACTCCCTTCGCAACCGAACGAACAGAATGGTCAAAGGGCTGGGGGCAGCCCCCCAGCAGGCTGATCACTCCTTCGCCGGCCGTAAGCCGAGGGGCAACTCCCCTCGCCACCGAGCGGGTCTCCTTCGCCGGACGTAAGCCGAAGGGCAACTCCCCTCGCCACCGAGCGGGTCTCCATCGCCGGCCGTAAGCCGAAGGGCAACTCCCCTCGCCACCGAGCGGGTCTCCTTCGCCGGACGTAAGCCGAAGGGCAACTCCCCTCGCCACCGAGCGGGTCTCCATCGCCGGCCGTAAGCCGAAGGGCAACTCCCCTCGCCACCGAGTGGGTCTCCATCGCCGGCTGTAAGCCGAGGGGCAACTCCCCTTGCCACCGAGCGGGTCTCCTTCGTCGGCCGTAAGCCGAGGGGCAACTCCCCTCGCCACCGAACGAATCTCCTTCGTCGGCCGTAAGCCGAGGGGTAACTTGTTGAATATTGGACTCCCCGGATTTGGTTTTGATGATGAGCAAACATAAATAATCCATGAACTAACAATTTGTGAGCGCAGTATTGGAGATCGTCGCCAAATTCACGAGAACATTCAAAGCGACATCTCAACACTTCCCAAAGCTTATATTCATGCCTAAAGCTTCGTTGAAGCTCTTGCGACGCTTTGGAAGATATGAAGATTCAATCGAAGCTCTCGAAGACCGTTTATTAAGGTTTTATTTATAGTCTTTTAGCTTCGATATATAGAATGTTAAGCCTTGAGTATATCTTACGTTTCTATCTTCATTACGCTCATTTCGTAGCTCTAGGATTCTTGCACAAGTTCATTCTAACTTCCTCGAAGCGTCGCGCTTCGATTCGGATTTGTATGTGCATGTTAGTTGGTACAAGAACAAGTACTGACCGACTAGATGGTGATCTAGTCGGTCGACAACTGTTCTTGGACCGACTAGTTTGATTCCTTAATTTCTTGGACTTTACTGTTTACAGTTAGTCGGTCTACGTTGACTCACCGACCGACTAGTTTGTGAACTAGTCGGTCAGTGATGCTTCTTTGACCGACTAGTTGTGACTTACTGTTCATGCTAAATTTCTCCTAAGCTACTGTTTACCGTTAGTCGGTCTAAGAAGGTTTGGTGACCGACTAGTTGATAATTTAGTCGGTCAACTTTTGTTCTTGGACCGACTAAGTCACCTTGCATTCAGACTAGTTCATTTTGCCTCTTAGTCGGTATACGTTCACTGACTGACCGACTAGTTGTGAAACTAGTCGGTCAGAAAGTCTTCTTGGACCGACTAGATTTCTAGGTCTGAAATTCTATCTCTTCTCAGATCTACTCTAGTCGGTCCACGTTGTTTGACTGACCGACTAGTTGATGAACTAGTCGGTCAGTGATTGTTCTTTGACCGACTAATTCTCACAGATTTCTATCCGTTGGTGAATGACCTAACTTGTTTTTATAGGACCCTATAAATACAAACCTAGGTCATTTCTATCTAGGTGAGAGCTGCCATTAAGAGATTCATTGAGTTCTAAAGAGATAGTCATTCTCCCTCAAATCTAAAGCTCTCTTCCTCACAAGAAACTCATTCTCTCTCATTTCTAGATCTAGAGAGAAGCTTGTTCTTGGTGAGCTCTTCAAGCTATTGCTTGATCCAAGTCTCCAACTCATTCCTAGGCACCGATTGCTGGTCATTTCCTTGGTGCTAGGTCTTGGTGACTTCATCTTCCTCAAATCCTTCATTTCACCATTTGGGTAAGAAAAACTCAAGGTATAGGATTTTGTGGTAAGATTGTTTATTTCATTTAAACTCTTTAATATTGCTAATTGGTTCTCTCGGTTGTGAGAGAAGTTTGTGATCCCGGGTTGTGGGATTCACTTTGCCATTGCATGTATGATTTGATCTTGTGAAGGTTTTTCACAAGATATTCATAGTGGAAATCTTGAGTTAGGGTTTCTAACTCAAGTATCCGGAGGGGATCCGGGTGGTTGGGACGTAGGATCACCGGGAACAAGTCGGGGAGACTTGGGTGGATCCGAACCCATTAACTTCGTTTGTTAGCATTGTTAATTTTGTGTTGTCATTCAATTTAAGCTTCCGCAAATTGATTTGGTAGTTGTTTGCAATTTAATTTGGAATTATACTCCTTATTATTTTAAAGTACTATTCACCCCCCCCCCCCCTCTAGTACTTGTGCAGTAGCTGGTAGGGCATTACATTTGGTATCAGAGCCAGATACTCAGCTATGTCTGCCAACGACAACAAGACCGTGCCTCCACCTTCCAACTATGACACCTTCAGGAACCGTGAAGGAGCATCTTCGGTGATGGAAGGACATTCCTCTACGAGGCCTCCATTCTTCAACGGTACCAACTATGGGTATTGGAAATGCCGGATGGAAACCTTCCTCCGGAGTGCATCCTTATGGAGGACTACAATGAAGGAATACATCGAACCCAAAGAAGAAGACTTTGAGAAATGGACTACCGCGGAGGTCGCCGTGGAGGTAAGCAATGCCAAGGCAATGAACGCCTTGCAATGTGCATTGGAGCCTGAGGATTTCAATAAGATATGCACATGTAAGAGTGCATATCAAATTTGGAACTCCCTCCTCATTCTTCATGAAGGGACGAGTCGGGTAAGAGACTCTAAACTCGTAGTCGTAAACAAAGATTACGAAATGTTTCATATGCAACAGGGCGAGAAGATGAAAGAATATTACGCTCGTTTTGTTGACATAATAAACGAGTTAGAGGCCCTCGGCAAGTCCTACACTCTAAAGGAGAAGTGCTCAAAGCTTATTGAAGGACTTCCCTCTTCTTGGGAAAAACGTACCTTCGCCATCGAGGAAGGTAATGACATGAACAAATATACCGTAGTTCAACTAATGGGTACTTTGATGTCATACGAGGTACGCAAAGATAGCAAGGTGAAGTTACAAGAAAAGATGAAGTCCTATTTGAACCTAGATGCGCCTAAGAAAAAGGCGATTGCATTCAAGGCGGCTTCATCCACCTCTACCGATGATGAGGACTCGGAAGAAGAAATGGACATGGAATCCATTGCACTCATGGCAAAGAAGTTCAATCGCTTCTTCCGAAAGGGTAACTTCAAACAAAAATCTAAGTTTACTTCTACTAACGCCTCTCCACCTTTGTGCTTTAAATGCAATAAGCCAGGACACATCAAAGCGGATTGTCCTCAAAACAAGCAAAAGGAGAAGTGGAAGGCGCCGAAGTTCGACAAGTCAAAGAAGTACAAAAAGGGGTACAAAAAGGGACTTGTCGGAACAACATTCACCGACTCCGAGGATTCCTCAAGCGGAGAGTCGGACGATGAGCACGTGGAGCAAGCGCACATGTGTTTCATGGCAAGAGAGGAGCACGATCAAGGATCCTCCTCTTCCGATGATAGTGATGACGAAAGCGATGAGGTAACGATGGATGATCTTAGAAATGCTAACTCTCAACTTTGGTCAAAATACACTAAGTTAGTAAATAGATATACTAAGGTAAAAGATGACCTAGCTAGCATTCAAACATCGCCTAAGAATATCATCACCAACAACGACACCGTTGTTGAAGAGTTAAGAAATGAGATTGTGAATCTCAAATCTAAACTTGAACATGTTAGCATTAAGGATGCGGAAGAACATGAGATAGCGGATTTAACTTCTCAAAACTCGACTTTGAGTATTGAGAACGAGAATCTTAAATCTCGTGTTTATGTGCTCACATCGCAAGTATCCAATTTGGATACTTCTATGCGTTCTCTCAAAGAGAAATATGAGAACACATTGGGCCGAAATAACAAATTCAACAAAGGTAAGGACCATTTGGATAAAATCCTAAGTGACTTACTTCCGGCCAATCACCACATTAGTTTGGGGTACACGATGGGATGTCCATCCAAAGCGGCCACTACTTTTGCTAGGCCAACTTCCGGTGACTCTACGAGTGGTAGCAAACACTCTATTGGTAGTTCATCTACCAATGGTGCTTCCACCTCGTCCACGCCCTCTTTTGGAAAGAAACCCACTTTGGGTGGACCTCCAAAGAAGGGGCATGCTTATATGTACACCAATACCATGCCACGTAGGAACACACGTCCTACTCCACCATCTCACACATATGATGATTTTTATGCAACACATTCTCGGGCACGTGCACACCGTGTGAGACACCCTCACGCACGTGTTCCCACACATGCATATGTTCACCCACCGCATCATATGAATAATTCTCGTCGTGCACCATTCCATCATGTCCCGTATGCCTATCCACAACATGCATCACGTAGAAATCAACGTCGCATGCATGCACCCAATAGGATGATGGCTCCCAAAATTTTCACTATTTGGAGCCCAAAGGACACAAGCATGGACGAAAAACAAATGTATATGAATGCTTATTTTTCGGATGTTGTGCATAGTAAGAATTATGTGGGGAAGTCTAAGTCCACTTGGACTTGGCTTCCAAAGGTCTAATCCCTTGGACCCAATGACCTTGGGTACCATGATATGAAAGTTTCTATCTTTAGGTACTCAAGGAAAAGAAAAAGAAGAGGAGCAACAAATTTAAATTTAGCTCCAAAGGGAATTGGATACTCGATAGCGGGTGTTCAAAACACATGACGGGTGACGCTCGATTGCTCTCCGGAGTGGTTCCCATTGCGAATGGAAACCGCGTCGTATTTGGAGGCAACGAGAGCGGAACCATCATAGGTGTTGGTAAAGTCGGTAACCCCTCTAAACCCTTAATTAGTGATGTTTATCTTGTTAGTGGTTTAAATCATAATCTTATTTCAATAAGCCAACTTTGTGACAAAGGTTACAACGTTAGTTTTGCGAAAGGATTGTGTCATATTTTAAGAAAAGATAATGATAAATTATTATTTTCCGGAACTCGTCATAAAGACATTTATATTTTGGATCTTCCTAAGTCATATGAACAATGTCTCGTTGCCAACACAAGTGAACAACACTTATGGCATCGACGCTTTGGACATGTGAACTTTGGAACACTTTATAAGCTTTCGAAATTAAATTCTATTAAAGGTTTTCCGAAGCTTGTTTTTGAAAAGAAAAGTTTTTGTGATTGTTGTCAACGTGGCAAGCTTCCTAAATCTTCATTTAAACCTAAGAAAAGCATCTCTACTAAACGGCCACTAGAGCTATTACATCTAGACTTATTTGGGCCAACTAGAGTAGCTTCCTTAGGAAATGCAAGGTATGGACTTGTCATCGTATATGACTATTCAAGATTTACTTGGGTATTTTCATTGTGTAATAAAAATGAAGCTTTTGAAAACTTCACAATTTTTGTTAAGAAAGTACAAAATCTCTTAGGAACCACCATTGTCACTATTCGTAGTGATCATGGAGGTGAATTTGAGAATGAGTCTTTTGAGACATTTTGTGATGAAGTTGGTATTACTCACACCTTCTCTTTCCCTCGTGCACCTCCTCAAAATGGTGTAGTTGAGAGAAAGAATAGGACGCTAGTGGAGTGTGCTCGCACTATGCTTGATGATAGCCAACTTGGCCATCAATTTTGGGCGGAAGCGGTACACACCGCTTGCTATGTGTTTAATAGAATACTTTTGAGGCCCGGCACTAAACAAACTTGTTATGAATTGTTGTTTGGTAGGTTGCCTCAAGTTAAACATTTTCGTGTTTTTGGTTCGAAATGTTTTATTAAGAACACATATGGTAGTTTGGACAAATTCGATCCAAGATCCGATGAAGGGATTTTTGTTGGATATTCTACGCGTAGCAAAGCCTACCGGATATTCAATAAACGAACCTCAACGATCGAGGAGTCGCTTCATGTCTCATTTAATGAAGGATTTGTTCCAACTAGAATTTCAAATGATAATGATTCTTTGGATGTTTTATGTGATTCGTTTGATAATTCTAAGTCTAATGATTCTATTGATTCTATTGAGACTAACCCAACTAATGAAGTTGTTGAGAATGTTCCTAGTGATCAAGGTATTCCCAAACGGCTTCATTCGGTTCGTGACCATCCCCATGCGCAAGTCATTGGCAATATCTATGATAGTGTCAAGACGAGATCGCAAGTTCACCACTTCGCAAATTGTGCCTTTGCCTCATCGATAGAGACAAAGAATATTAATGAAGCATGCGAAGATAGCGCTTGGATCTTAGCCATGGAGGAGGAGCTCATTCAATTCGAGAGGAATGAGGTATGGGAGCTAGTTCCATTGCCATCGAAGAACCACACCGTCATAGGGACAAAGTGGATCTTCAAGAACAAAACCGACGAAAACCAAGTCGTCGTCCGGAACAAAGCTCGGTTAGTTGCTCAAGGCTATCGACAAGAGGAAGGTATTGATTTCGAAGAATCCTTCACTCCGGTAGCTAGATTAGAATCAATTAGATTATTATTATCTTTTGCATGCCATAAGAATTTTAAATTATTTCAAATGGATGTTAAAAGTGCATTTTTAAACGGAGATGTCGTTGAGGAAGTTTACGTTTCTCAACCTCCGGGCTTCATAAATGAAAAATTTCCAAATCATGTTTTTAAACTAAAGAAAGATCTTTATGGGTTGAGACAAGCTCCTCGAGCTTGGTATGATCGCCTAAAGAATTTTCTTTTGGATTTGAATTTTAAAATGGGTGAAGCCGATTCAACACTTTTTATTAAGCATGCGAATAATGATATTTTATTAGTTCAAATTTATGTTGATGATATCATTTTCGGTGCTACTAACTTTTCTCTTTGCGAAGAGTTTTCTAATGTTATGAAGGAACAATTTGAGATGAGCCACATGGGCGAACTCAAATATTTCTTAGGTCTCCAAATTCGCCAATTGAACGATGCAATCTTCATCCACCAAACAAAGTACACGGTGGAGTTGCTGAAGCGATTTGGAATGGAGAATGCCTCCGGGAAAAAGACTCCTATGAGCACTACAACGCATCTTGATAAAGATACGGGCGGAAAAGATGTAGACATTCGTCTATATCGAGGTATGATAGGTAGTTTACTTTATCTTACCACGAGTAGGCCCGATATTATGTTTGCCGTATGTATATGTGCTCGTTATCAGTCTCAACCTAAGGATTCTCACTTAGTAGCGGTAAAGCGTATTTTCCGTTATCTAAGTTACACTTTAGATTTTGGATTACTTTATCCGAAATCTAGCACATATGAGTTAGTCTCATATAGTGACGCTGATTATGCGGGATGCAAATCCGATAGGAAAAGTACTAGTGGCACTTGCCATTTTCTAGGAAATTCTCTTGTCTCTTGGTTTTCCAAGAAGCAAAATTCGGTATCACTTTCAACCACCGAGGCGGAATATATTGCCGCCGGTGCCGCTTGTGCCCAGGTTCTTTGGATGAGACACACTTTGAAGGATTTTGGTATTCATTGTGATACTAGCCCTATCATGGTGGATAACCAAAGTGCTATCTGTCTGTCAAAGAATCCGGTGCACCATTCCCGATCAAAACACATAGATGTCCGACACCATTTCTTAGATGATCATGTAGCTAAAAAGGACATCATATTAGTGTACGTTGAAACCCAAAAGCAAATCGCCGATATTTTCACGAAACCCCTAAAGGAGGACTCCTTTGTGCGGTTGCGTCGAGAATTGGGGATTATGGGTGAATCCGAGATATAGGATTCATATTTCATTCAATTATCTTGCATGCTATTCGATTTCGCGATATTTTGTTCATGCTAGATTAATTGAATTTTTGGGAATTTTATGTGATTTGTTCGAATTTATTGCTCGAAATCGTATTTCAATGTCGTATTTAAGATTTCGACGTTTTATGGGGTAATTTAGATGACTAATGAGTGAGTTATGATGTTCCATCCAAGTGGTTTGTGAAGAGAAATCAATTATCAATTTTTAGACTCTTTTAGTCGGTTTCAGTTCACTTGTCAACCGACTAGATGCTCATCTAGTCGGTCAGCAAATGAACTCAGACCGATTAGATCAAGCCTATATGTAACTCCTATCATTTTCTTTCGTTAGTCGGTCATAGTACACTTACCGACCGACTAGATTGAAAACTAGTCGGTCAGTGAATATACTGCGACCGACTAATTCTTGCCCTAGAAATTCATATGTGCCTCTGTTTCGACTTAGTCGGTTCAAGCTCATTGACCGACCGACTAGATCGTAATCTAGTCGGTCAGTGCTTGAACTATGACCGACTAAGTGTGTTAGGGCAGTTATGTCTTTTTGATTCCAGACCGACTTATACTCATTTTTGTTCAACTAATTTCATTATTAGTCGGTCTTCTCTCCTGCCCCGACGATTCCATCTGTTGAGACACCTCTACTCCCTGCAGAGCCTGAGTCCACTCCGTCGACTGGACCCACGGAGACTGCAGATCCTGCCACCTCCTCGTGATCGCTTGTTTCGAGGACTCTTCACTACGCTTTGGATGATTTATCTTAGTGAGAGTATTTTGGGTTAGGATGGGGTTTGAGAGATGTTTTGATGTATTTTTGCGATTCCTTGATGTCTGAGTTGGATATTATGTTATGATGTTGTTTTGATGTATGTTGATATACTTTGATGATGTCGATGATGTATGATGTTTTTCTTTTTGATGATATGTAGCACTTGATATGATGTACCTCATATATTCGATGTGATATCTTTTTGGATGTACTCATGTTGTCTCTACATATATATATGTTCATCGTCATTCACTTTGTCTTTTATTCGTCGTGCATTCATTTTTTTTATATATATTCGTTGAATGCATTTGAAATGTGAATTCGTTGCTCGACGATTAAAAACTTGGTTAAATAGATTATATTTCTATAATTATATAGAATTGTTTTCCATGCACAAATTTAACCAAGAATATTGAATATTGAAGAGTATGTTTCTTTATTCAAGAAATGAATAATTATTTGGTATTTTTGATGATTTTGATTTTTATTGATAATGGAATAATTGGCACACCTTGTTTTGATTTCCACACTTTTCCCTTGGTGTCAAGTTGGTCCATTGTCTTTGTCTACGACTCCCGATGTTGGATTTTACATTTCCTAATTGTTGTCGTTGTATGCCCCCCATTTTTGGGATAATGCCAAAGGGGGAGAGATAATGATAATAAATAGCGCAAATGAAAATTTAACTCAATTTCCAAGAATCTAGTTTGATATGTTAGATTCAGGGGGAGTTAAGATACATATAAGGATTTTCAAAATCCGATATTTCAAAAATCGATTCTCATTATATATCTTACTCGTCTGATTGATGCAATTCATATATATTCATTTTGGAATTAACGTGTCATCAATGCAGGGGGAGTAAGTATTTTACATTTGAGTTATTATTTTTGATTATTATTTATGTTGGTTTGTCATCACCAAAAAGGGGGAGAATGTTGAATATTGGACTCCCCGGATTTGGTTTTGATGATGAGCAAACATAAATAATCCATGAACTAACAATTTGTGAGCGCAGTATTGGAGATCGTCGCCAAATTCACGAGAACATTCAAAGCGACATCTCAACACTTCCCAAAGCTCATATTCATGCCTAAAGCTTCGTTGAAGCTCTTGCGACGCTTTGGAAGATATGAAGATTCAATCGAAGCTCTCGAAGACCGTTTATTAAGGTTTTATTTATAGTCTTTTAGCTTCGATATATAGAATGTTAAGCCTTGAGTATATCTTACGTTTCTATCTTCATTACGCTCATTTCGTAGCTCTAGGATTCTTGCACAAGTTCATTCTAACTTCCTCGAAGCGTCACGCTTCGATTCGGATTTGTATGTGCATGTTAGTTGGTACAAGAACAAGTACTGACCGACTAGATGGTGATCTAGTCGGTCGGCAACTGTTCTTGGACCGACTAGTTTGATTCCTTAATTTCTTGGACTTTACTGTTTACAGTAAGTCGGTCTACGTTGACTCACCGACCGACTAGTTTGTGAACTAGTCGGTCAGTGATGCTTCTTTGACCGACTAGTTGTGACTTACTGTTCATGCTAAATTTCTCCTAAGCTACTGTTTACCGTTAGTCAGTCTAAGAAGGTTTGGTGACCGACTAGTTGACAATTTAGTCGGTCAACTTTTGTTCTTGGACCGACTAAGTCACCTTGCATTCAGACTAGTTCATTTTGCCTCTTAGTCGGTCTACGTTCACTGACTGACCGACTAGTTGTGAAACTAGTCGGTCAGAAAGTCTTCTTGGACCGACTAGATTTCTAGGTCTGAAATTCTATCTCTTCTCAGATCTACTCTTAGTCGGTCCACGTTGTTTGACTGACCGACTAGTTGATGAACTAGTCGGTCAGTGATTGTTCTTTGACCGACTAATTCTCACAGATTTCTATCCGTTGGTGAATGACCTAACTTGTTTTTATAGGACCCTATAAATACGAACCTAGGTCATTTCTATCTAGGTGAGAGCTGCCATTAAGAGATTCATTGAGTTCTAAAGAGATAGCCATTCTCCCTCAAATCTAAAGCTCTCTTCCTCACAAGAAACCCATTCTCTCTCATTTCTAGATCTAGAGAGAAGCTTGTTCTTGGTGAGCTCTTCAAGCTATTGCTTGATCCAAGTCTCCAACTCATTCCTAGGCACCGATTGCTGGTCATTTCCTTGGTGCTAGGTCTTGGTGACTTCATCTTCCTCAAATCCTTCATTTCACCATTTGGGTAAGAAAAACTCAAGGTATAGGATTTTGTGGTAAGATTGTTTATTTCATTTAAACTCTTTAATATTGCTAATTGGTTCTCTCGGTTGTGAGAGAAGTTTGTGATCCCGGGTTGTGGGATTCACTTTGCCATTGCATGTATGATTTGATCTTGTGAAGGATTTTCACAAGATATTCATAGTGGAAATCTTGAGTTAGGGTTTCTAACTCAAGTATCCGGAGGGGATCCGGGTGGTTGGGACGTAGGATCACCGGGAACAAGTCGGGGAGACTTGGGTGGATCCGAACCCATTAACTTCGTTTGTTAGCATTGTTAATTTTGTGTTGTCATTCAATTTAAGCTTCCGCAAATTGATTTGGTAGTTGTTTGCAATTTAATTTGGAATTATACTCCTTATTATTTTAAAGTACTATTCACCCCCCCTCTAGTACTTGTGCAGTAGCTGGTAGGGCATTACACAACTCACCTCGCCACCGAACAAATCGCAACAACTTATTGTCACTAGTCGGCTCAGCAAGCCGGACCGATTTTACAAAAGGAGCATCTTCTCCCCCCTTATACTACATCTCCCGACCTCCACCTTAACAATGGTAGAGCTCAGAAGATGGGGGCAATTGATCGGGCTATTTTGACCGGGCCTGAACGGGCCGGGTCTACTACGGCCTTGGGGCCCCGGCCCAAGGATCCTACAGGCGGGCCGCACTTCTCCCCCCGATACGAAGGCCCAAAAAGACTACCCACTTTCGTAGTGGATGAAATGATGGCCCAACTTAACAGGCCATCATGGCTCGTAAGACATGGCAACCATCTTCATGCCCATAACTTGTCAATGATGGTCCGACTTAAAATGGCCATCTAGCCATCAAGGCTCGACTTCATGGCCACACTTAATGGCCATCACTCCCCCGCCATTATGGCCCGCCAATTATGGCAACCGCAATGCCCATTACTCCAGCCTTCATGGCCCGCCAATTATGGCAATTAATCATGGCCATGACTCCACCTTCATGGCGTCATCAAGTGGGCGCAATTAAAGGGGGTCAACACTTCCCCATTTGCACGACCCTATGAATGGCGGCCATGATGTCACGTCAGGGTGCATTATGAAGATGATTCGTCTATATGAGGAGGGGGCGGGCGTCATTTGAGGGGGGCGGATGATCACGATCGAGAACGATGGTATCACATACAAACACTCTTACTCCTTCTTCCACCTCAATATTTCTCCTCCATAACTTGGCTCGGGGATCGGGTATCGGTCTCTCCGCGAGCCATACTCGCTCCCACCAAGCCTTTACACAGATCCGTTCTGACATAGGCATCGGAGGGGATTTGGTCGGAACCAAGGTCCGACCCCCCTGACGAGCTCTCTCGTCTATTCAGGTCCAGGAGATCCAGCGACGCCTAGGCGACCCCTTAGCGACCTTCCAACCGGAGATGAGCGCCCTCGTCCCCGAGCTCGTTCGTCTCCTCCACCACGAGGACGTCGCTCTGCCGAGGCTACCCCTCGCCGAGCCGACGCAAGGATCCGCGCGTCCCGCAGCGAGTGACTCGGCCTTCAACCGATCCCGGAGGTTGTCATCTCGCCGAGGCTACCCCTCGGCCGGCCAAAGAACGGAGCCGCGCCTTTCCGCTCGAGCGAACGCGCCGTCGGTCGACCCCACCGGTCATCTTCGTCTCAAGCGACAGCCACGACAACTCGGGGGCCCCACGCGTCCCCCCTTTGACCGCGTTGACCACGCACCTTCCACACTATTAATGTGTTCTGCTAAAAATAGCAGAAACAACTTGCATTATTAGTCCACTGTGAACAAAAATAATAGAAACGTAACATTGTTTTTACTTGCATGTCATTATACTATTTAGAACTGTGAATGCCTCTATGGATCAAGTTGTCACTGCTGCAAAAACTGCAAATGACCACAATATCATCACCAAGCTCCCAGATGAATATGATACACATGTATAATGTCTAACATTGTGCTTTTAAAATTTCCTTCAAAACCAAATTTTGTCAGTAATATATTGAGCTAATCTAATGCTCATATTGTTCTTTCAACAGGTTAGCCATTTTAGGTTTCAGATGTCTGGAGAGCAGAAGCTGGCATCTCAAACTTTTTCAGCTTGTTTTAACCAATTTCTTCAGAAGCTAATAAGCAATCAAAAGGATTCAATTTTATGAAAAATCTATTTCTAACGCTCTCCCGTTCAATAACTTCCCTTAGAACCAAAAAGAACGTTGCAAATAATTTGTTTTTGTTTTTAATAAATCATTGAACGAAGATCAAAATCGAATTTGTGTTTCTCTGTTGTCATTTCAATGCTCATGAAGAGACTTGAAGTGCTACCAATAGGAATTGGGCAAACCAAGATTTTTAGCAGCAACATGTTTTGCTACGTAGCAAGTGTTTGTTTATGCATGTTTTAAGGATAGATTCATTTGACATAAAGCCACAAAAACCTATCATGACATTTCTTTAACAAAGTTTTTTATCCTTTGGTAGAGAAATGTTAAAATATGAACGGGCAATGCACATTGGAACAAACCATGGAAGTTTATACGATTGTATAATGAGTTATTGTGGTGATTCGCCTAGGGGAATGGTGATTAATTTCTCAACATTTAGCGATGGTTTCCCCTGTTTTTCATATGATTGGTTCCTCAATCCATGCATACTAATTATAGAGCAGGTTAATTCTGGAGTAGGTTGAGTCTGCATACCATTGAGTGACAGCAGCTAACACATGATATAAGTTGTTGGAAAAAGAAGCTAGCCTGCAACAAATAGAAAAACATTAGACCGAAAGAAACGGTTGGGCTATTTAGACATGATTACTATAAATTATCAAGTAAATTAACCTCATCCTTACTAAACTGGCCAGCTTTGCATATTCGCTCAAAAATCTCACCCCTGAAGCATATTCCATAGCAATCGCTAGATGTGTGGGAGTTAAATAGCCTAAAAATTGTCAACGTTAGAATGTCAAGTGAACAATCATCTATTTCTCTTAATGCACACAATTAAAAATGTCAAAACCAACCTTAGCATTACAACAAACACTTGATGTGTATAAGAACTAAGATCATAGAGAAAACGAACACTGAAGCTGTTGGAAACCAAAATAGGATAAGATCAAATAAAAAATAACCCTTTCAACATATGAATAAGCTTCAAACATACATTTTTTCTACATGAGTTTCTTCTTATAAATCAAAATTAAGATCAATTTTGCATGCTCAAGATAACACTTTCTTTATTTGAGGTGGTGCTTCTTCTCCATGAGTTTCATTTTCTCCATGCATTTTCTGAAAATCGGTTCCATTTTCTCCATGAGTTTCTTTATCAGCAAATATATTGATAATAACATTATCCAGTATCCAGTAATAACATTATCCAGTAATTTTGATAACCCAAATATTGATAATCCTTTGGATATGTGAATTACTGGATAATCCATATGTGTATCTGTGAATTATTTTGATAGCCCAAACAATAATGTTAATTGGCATGTTATCATCAAAATAATGTCCAAAAATAATCCAGTAATTTATATCTCATATGTGTGTTTGTGTGTGTTTGTGTGAATTGGACTAATTGGATTATTTTGGCAGATGCTACATGCCCAGAAATTGAATTTGCTGATAACATGCCCAATAATTCATTTACAAGCCCAATAATCCAATTTACACGCCTAAAAATAACATGGCTGATGCTTTGGTGTTAGTGCATGTAAATTACTTGGCGTGTAAATGAATTATGAGATGAGTTGGCTTTTTGATTCAGGGCTGAAAAAAATCAAAAAACAGAGATGTTAGCTGAGAGAGTATTTGAGAGGATCAAACCCAAATGAGGAAAACTCAGAAAACATGGTAGAGATGTTTTATCTACAAACAGCAACCCAAACAACCCAAATGATAAATTTTGGGTTTGGAAGGGACAGAATCAATGTAGGTTCTAAAGATGACCATGAGATACAACAATCCTTGAGGAACTAACAAACAACTAACAACATTTTCCCCAGAATGACATATGCCATTTAAAAATGTATATAGACAATGATAATCGAATGTAAGTTTTCTAAAGTAAACATGAACTCATTGAACAGTATAACCTTTTGATGGAAATAGCTTAAAGAAAAAACTGCGTACCAGATTGATGAACATTGTAGATATATGAGGCCGTGTCAGTGAATAATGCAGTTCTGAAAAAATGAAAATTGAAGTTCTAATAATGACTTTGAATCCATATCCTCCACTGAAGTATATACTGCTAGACCCAATATTTCCAGTAAAAGATGTCCAAAAATAATATGTAAGATGAAGGATTGTTGTATCTCTGTGTTTATTTTGATGGATTATCAGCAAATTGGACTAATTCAATAATGCTATCATCAAAATAATGCTAATTGATAATTCACAATAATGTCAAAATAATGCTAATTGAATTATGTTGATGATAACATGCCAATTACTGGATATGTGAATTACTGGATAATCTATATGTGTATCTGTGAATTACTGGATAATAACATGATAACATTATCAAAATGCTAATCATATCAATATATGGGTTGTTGTATCTGTGAATATATGGATAACCCATATCAATATATGGATAATCCAGTAATAACATTATCCAGTAATTCATATATATGTGTTATCAATATATGGATAACATTATCAAAATTATCAGCAAATATATTGATAATAACATTATCCAGTATCCAGTAATAAATTATCCAGTAATTTTGATAACCCATATATTGATAATCCTTTGGATATGTGAATTACGGGATAATCCATATGTGTTTCTGTGAATTATTTTGATAAAACAAACAATAATGCTAATTGGCATGTTATCATCAAAATAATGTCCAAAAATAATCCAGTAATTTACATCTCATATGAGTGTTTGTGTGAATTGGACTAATTGGATTATTTTGGCAGATGCAACATGCCCAAAATTGAATTTGCTAATAACATGCCCAATAATTCATTTACATGCCCAATAATCCAATTTACACGCCCAAAAATAACATGGTGATGCTTCTTTGGTGTTAGTGCATGTAAATTACTGGGCGTGTAAATGAATTATGAGATGAGTTGGCTTTTGATGTCAGGGCTGAAAAAAATCAAAAAACAGAGATGTTAGCTGAGAGTGTGTTTTA
The DNA here is from genome assembly GCA_030789695.1 of Scilla litardierei. Classification (NCBI taxonomy): domain Eukaryota; kingdom Viridiplantae; phylum Streptophyta; class Magnoliopsida; order Asparagales; family Asparagaceae; genus Scilla; species Scilla litardierei. The sequence continues at coordinate 102,501,091 of CM061133.1, forward strand.
GAGGATCAAACCCAAATGAGGAAAACTCAGAAAACATGGTAGGGAGGTTTAATCTACAAACATCAGCCCAAACAACCCAAATGAGAAATTTTGGGTTTGGAAGGGACAGAATAAATGTAGGTTATAAAGATGACCATGAGATACAACAATCCTTGAGGAACTAACAAACAATAAACAACATTTCCCCCAGAATGACATAGGCCATATAAAAATATATATATACAATGATAATCGAATGTATGTTTTCTAAAGTAAACATGAACTTATTGAACAATACAACCTTTTGATGGAAATAGCTCAAGGAAAAAAGTGAGTAGCAGATTGATGAACATTGTAGATATATGAGGGCGTGTCAGTGAATAATCCAGTTCTGAAAACATGAAAATTGAAGTTCTAATAATGACTTTGAATCCATATCCTCCACTGAAGTATATAATGCTAGACCCAATATTTCCATTAAAAGATGTCCAAAAATAACATTCAAGATGAAGGATTGTTGTATCCGTGTGTTTATTTTGATGGATTATCAGCAAATTGGACTAATTCAATAATGCTATCATCAAAATAATGCTAATTGATAATTCACAATAATGTCAAAATAATGCTAATTGAATTATTTTGATGATAACATGCCAATTACTGGATATGTGAATTACTGGATAATCCATATGTGTATCTATGATACTGGATAATAACATGATAGCATTATCAAAATGCTAATCATATCAATTTATGGGTTGTTGTATCTGTGAATATATGGATAACATATATCCTAGTAATAACAGTATCCAGTAATTCATATATATGGGTTATCAATAAATGGATAACATTATCAAAATTATCAGCAAATATATTGATAATAACATTATCCAGTATCCAGTAATAACATTATCCAGTAATTTTGATAACCCATATATTGATAATCCTTTGGATATGTGAATTACTGGATAATCCATATGTGTATCTGTGAATTATTTTAATAACCCAAACACTAATTCTAATTGGCATCTTATCATCAAATGGCCTGCTAATAAAACTACAACAGTAGTCAAGATTCAACATAATAAAATAAGTATCCATGAGTATTGGTGGAGTATCAGAATATCCTAGTATCAGATATATGTATAGATTCACAATTGAAATATCCATGCAACATAGATACTTATACAGGAAGGATGTTTATATCACATGCAATAAGAAAGCCAACTCCTACACCGTCGGCCATGAAATTTAAAATAGTTGATGCTGGCATGTCGTTGATGATGGAGATGCACAAATTAGGCTGTGATGTTCTAGTGGGACATAATATCTTAGCTATAACATACACTTAATATCTGGTTTGGTTTATTATCATCCTAGTTGCACTTATTTACATGCATTTCCAGATTGTTGGCCATATGGTAGCATCAGAGTGGAAAAGAAAGGGAGTACTTAGCCATTTGACTGTTGTTACGCCTATTTGACCGAGACCCAAAAGACTCGAGCCCAGGAGCCCGGCTGCAGACCGAGAGCCCATCTGCGCCTTCAAGCACACTCAACAAGGCCCAAT